>JAPDVU010000005.1:59925382-61125382 GCA_026230045.1 Corynorhinus townsendii
AACTCTATGGGAGTCACTGTACCTGGAAAATGAGAGCAGATACTCTGCTTAAGACACAAAAGAGTGGGCTTGAATGGCTCAGAAGCTGGTGGAACCAGTTGTACCATGTGATGTGCCATGCCCTAACATCCCAGGTGGGCACTCTGAGATTCGATCCTCCCATCTCTTCCACTGAAACATGATATGCTATCTACGACTCTAAGATACATACCTCAGCTTTCAGTTTCAAGCAACTCCAGTATGAATGCAGGTAACAGGGGACTGCTGGGAGGGTGTGCTAAGCAATGCAACTTAATGCCAAGTGTGGAGAACAAAGATGGCCTTGATCATTTTGCTAAAGCAGTTTTACTTAGATCATGTAAATTTTATTATTCTGGGTCAAATATTTAACCCAGAAAATGCAAAGATAATTATTGCTTTTTGCAAAGGACCCACAACCTTCTTTGTGCAGGATCTACAGGACTATCCTGGTGTCATCGTGGCTCACATATATCGTGTTATGTGCATGTATTTCACAAGTTTGGTAGCTAATTAGAGGCCTAAAATACGAAGTGCAGGCACAGAAGGCTCATCGACTCTATCTCCTATAAGAAATCCTCTCATTAGAAGGGTGCCATATCAATTTAAAATTTCTGTTGTGCCTCCTTCATAAGTCAGATGTCATCAGGTGGAATCTAACACCCATGATAATGTGGTGTTGACAAAGATTTGCAAATATCAATGGTAGTATCCATTTTCCTTTGATTATCAGAAATTGTATATACATTTCAAAAACTGAAGCAATCCACTTTGACAAATTTTATGTCAACAAATTTTAAAGTGCTATAAAATTTGATAAGCTAGATCAATGAACAATGTTTCGAGCTGCTATATATTTTTTTCCAGGCACTGAACAAACAGTTCATTGTTACCAGTCTGTCTTGGGGGGCTCTGGCTTTGGGTATTCTATGCAATTCCAAAGAAACTTCAGAAGCTCACACATGCTTTGAGCACCAAAAACCAGGGGGCAGTGCATCTAAACCTCAAATGGAGCGTATGGTATGCTCCGCATACGTGTGTAAATTAAAACCTATAAAATAACATGGGCATTGTAAAACTTGTGTTAAAACTGATAACAGCTTTACTGATTTACCGACAATGAAAATATATAGCATTTTTTCTGTCGGAGCATTTATCAACACTTGGCAACCCTGTACTAACTTGACATGTGAGATGATCAAAATGGATTATGTAATCTTTCCCATTCATTCCTATTGATTTTAGTTATGATAAAATTCATCAGTGTGCCTGGGAACCCTCAGGCTGAAAGGCTCTTGGAAACAAAAAAAAAGAAAGAAAGAAAAAAAAGAATTCAGCTGTTAGTTGTAATAGGATGAATGTAATTTTAGAATAGGATTGCACAAATCCAGAAGGCATGCCCCAAAGGATGCAGCAACAAATTAATACAAATAATCCTGGCAGTCTCAAAAAATTACATCTGTCTATGCAGAGATTTACTTTTGAGATCAAATTATGAAATTTCAAGCTAAAAGAATTAATGTGTAAGTGCCATTAAAAACATAGTTTGTAAACATATTTTCAAACTTTTTTTAAAAAAACTTCAACAGTAATCAAAGTTATTTCTCTGACTGCAAGTAACATCAAAATGCCAGCAAATGGACCATTTTAATCAGTTTTATTGATTCATGCTTTCAGTTCTTATTCCGTTAAAAACAAGGCACATTAAATACATCCTCTTATTGCTCTATAAATGCATGCAGCTCATTCCATATATCAAAAGTAATAAATAATGGCGATAAAACACCAAGACAGTTATAAAAATGACAACCCAGCCTCAAACATAGTATTTAACAGTCCAATCTAGAACAATAACCCAACACGATACATAAAAGAGCCATGAAAACATGCAGTATGTATCTCTACTTCAGTACTGGGCTTATACTTGATCTTCTTTAAAAACACAGTAGGGCTTTTTTACTCCCTAAAAAGGGCTGACATAATGCAAAACAGTGCAAGTTATACTGTCACTGACATCAATATTATTACATTCATAGGCCAAAATACAAATACATAAAAAAGGGAAAGAGATCAATGACCATTCTGACAGTATGTTTAGTAAAAGTCAGAGTGAAATTTTCATTGTACAAAAGAGAAATCTACATAATTTGAAAAGGACAAAATGAAGCTAGAAACTAAAGCAGAATAGGAAGCATGCATTTAATTGTAGAAACCCTAAAGTTATACTCAGTATAAATTGATTAAAAGCAAGAATTTTGCAAACAGCATGATGGATATGAGGCAGGCAACCCTGGCTTAACAAATAATCCAGCATGATCACTCCTGTATGACTGTGGTCAAGCTATTTAAAGGAGCATCCAGGTCTCTACCACAGATGGGGTTTCCTTCACCTGAATTCCCTTAAAGGCTCTTGAAAGAAATTACTTGATTGATAAAAGACAATCTCTGCACACCCCACCCCTACCCTCACAGCATCATCTACATCACATTTATATAAAAAGGGCAAAAAATTCTTTTGCACTTGGCGTAGGTTTTGCAGGGTCTTATCCCCCTATTTCTTGCTTCATTTCTGAAATCAGGTGAAGAAGCTGTACAGGTTTAATTAAAAACTTACACCAAAATGTGGGGGTGCTTTATTCACAGTAAAGACTTGGAACCAGCTCGTTTCCAAGATGAGTCTCTGGGATCGATGAAGGAGCGTATGTTTTAGAATTAGCAGATTTGCAGCAAAAGCAAATATGCTCAAAAGAAGAAAAGTGTGCTTTTCTTTGTCCTTAAAGGAACTTCACTCAAAGCAAAGCGTGCACAAACAAGGCGTATGTTACAAACACAACTCTGCCCAGGCCAGTCAGGTTTTAAGCCGGGTCCCTACTGTAATGGATTCAGGGAGGATACAAGTCATCCTTATCATCTCTAACTAGAAAAAGAGAAAGACAGAGAACACAAGTGTACAATATTGTGGTACATCACCTGTAATGTTTGAAAGGACAGCTCTTCTGTCTGTTAAGTGTCCCTGGATTCCAAACAGTGAAATGTATTGTCTTGATAGAAAAATACTAAATTACAAAGCTGCAAGCTTCCATTATTTAAAAAAAATAAAATAGCCAGTATAAAAAAAAATTACACCTTGAAAGAAAAACTTCACAGTGGTACCTTGGAGCATCCCTTGCTCTGTTTTAGGTTTTCCTTTCAAAGTGGCAAGTCTAAAACATCCTTTAAAAACAAAAGGAGTTAAGATGCTACCTTAAAATTAACTGTTTCAGAAGTGAGGATGGGTGCTTAAGTGAGTGAATTTCCAGTGTTTATACTATGACATCCAGGCTCAGACCCCACTTGAAAGATGCATAAAGATAGTCTACAATGTTGACATAAACAGAAATAACTGTGCAAAAGCGTTTCATGTACCAGTTTAAAAAACTAAGACTTTAAGTGTGTGCAGTGAAAACCTAACATTAAATAAAGGGTTGGATTTCACATACACAACCTGATCTGGAGACACAAAAAATAGGTAGTTAGCCTCACAAGAGGAATCACAAAAAAATAAATAGTCAGGTGACTGGCTAAAATGCCAACAAAATATTGCAAAAGCCTACCAAAATAGCCCTTTAAATTCAATTCATTATTTGTGAAATGCAATACAGATTGGATTTTTGTTTGTTTTGTGTCCCTGTGTGTGTGTATGTGTGCTGGGGGAATGTGTGTGAGTGTATGTTTGTGTGGTTTTATATTTTTCTTTTTCTTTTTGGTTGGTTGAGAACTTTTCCACTGAGTACAGAATGAGAGAGACTTTCGGTAACCACAAGGACCTTGAGTGTTGTGCCTTTTTACAAATAATTATAAAGTTACCGAAGGGCTATTTCTATCCTCGTTGCTGTCTGTTTACAAATACTCCCCCAAACGGATGCAGTAAACCAAGCAAAACAGTTCATGTCTGACAACGTCACACGCTCTAATATTTAGGATGTGGGGTTAAAAAGTGTGCTATAATATGTGGATCTTAATAAACACAGGTTTTTAACCTTTAAATGTATTAATTACTCCTGTAAATATCTGAGAAATTCAGTCTCATCCCATTACATCTAACTTACCATTGAAATGCCGGTTTTGAAAGTTAAAAAAGCAAGAATCTTCCTGGCAACTATAATAGCCAAAGAAAAACCAGCAGTGACTGAGGGAGGAAAAAAAACAACAACAAAAAAAAACCCACAACGAATTGCTGAGATGAAACTATCACTGTAACTCCCAGAAATGTCAATGCTATCCTTATCTTATACCTGTGATTCTGGAAGCTCTCAGAGTTTCTCTTTCAGACTTGCTCCTGTAACCAGATCTAAATGTTCCCTTCCCTCTCCAGCTTTGCCAGTCGCGCTCTGCATAGAAAATTGTGCGATGGTTTGGAGAGGGAAGGCAGACAAGCTGGAGGAAGGAGTGGCTGAGAGGTCTTTTCTTAATAAGCCACTTTCAGCTCCATTTCTTTTAAGAACAAATACGATCTACAAGCTTAACATCAAGCTTTGTGTATGTTACAAAATTCTTCCAGCTTCTTTTTTTCGATTTCAGCCAAAGCATTCTGCCTCTAGAATTGAATTAGAATAAATGAACACATACACAAAAAGAGAGCATGTCCAGTCTAATCGGTCACAAAATGGGTACAAAACATTAAGGCAGGGTGCATCAAAAATGAGGAAAAGGGATAAAATACACGTTTTAGAAGCTAGAGTGAATGGCAAATACAAAGAAGGGGTATACATCAACATCCTAAAGCTTTGGAATGTTTCCCAGTGTTTTAAAAAAAAAAAAAAAGCCGCTATCCATATCCGCTATTTTGGAGTGTTGTATTTCGTAACTGTTGTTACATGATGATTTGTTGTTCCTATGTGTGTGTTGGCCGAGGAGTCACTGCTCACACTCACAATCCTCCACAACTTCTGTCCACCGGAATAGGAACCCTTCCTTCCAGGTTCTCTTCTGCCGTTTTCAGTAGGATCGCCAGCCGGCTTCCAGACACCCTTCCTTTCTGAATAGCACTCATCAGCTTAAAGAGAAAACATGCAGCAGATTCAGAAGGCAGACTGGCTCACTCCCTCCTTCATGGTGTTTTAATGGTCACCTTTGCTGTAGGCAGAGGTCATTAAGTGCTCCATCAAAAGCCACCGTAGGTTCTCCAGCTCAAATCGAAAGAGGACAATTTTTGAATATTTCAGAAAAACTACACCCATCTAGCAAAATCACCTGCCTTTAAATGCAAATAGAATACGTCATTCTTTTTGGCCTTTAATGTGCTCAGGGCGCATATTTTTTTTGAACAACTCAAATATTGGATCTTGAGCTCCATTTTAAAATCTTAAAAACGAATCTCAGGCATTGAACAAAGACAAACCATGGTCTATATTTAACTACTCTTTTTTTAATGTTACTGTACATGACAACTTCAATTCCCCTAAATCCAAATTCTTAAAGACTTGATAAAGTAATTTACATTTAAGTACTTGAAAATGGACCCAGAGATCTACCTTAAGAATTAAAAGCACTTCACAGCCCAGATTTTAGCTAATTCATTTTTATCCAATAGATAAAATCAGAATTAGTCTTGAAATTACATGCAGTCAGTGGGCAAAGGCCTTTAATCTTGAAGGCACTTCGCCATTATGAGCGTGGGGATTTTTTTTTTCCTTTTCAAGTTTATGTGATTTTAACTATTTGCTTTTCCTAGTATCACTTCCTCAATCTTTTATTTATTTATTCAAAAGAGAACTGAGCAATTCACTCGAATATTTTTTAGGGTTATAGTTTTTAGCTTACAGAGATACATTTCTTTAAATGGCTTTGAAGAAAAGTCAGAGGCATGTGCCAAGGTGCAGGATCAGAATTTCCTGACCTTATTAAAAGCTGCTTCACAAGCTATTGCCTATTAGAGATTGACTCCTACATGCAGAAGTGACATTAGAGCCCAAACATAAAAATAAAGTCAAGCAACAATGTGCTACCTGTAGTGATCCTTCCAATGGGGATTATTGAGAAACCAAATCTATACTGACAAGGGTGTTTAATGAGGTAAACATGGACTCAATCCCGAGGGGGAAAAAATTGTATTAAAAAAACAACCCTGACAACATACTTTACATATGACAAATGACGTAACATAAAGAATGCTGACATCTAAATACAGAACAATTCATTGTCTATTGTTTTGTCTCTGAGTGCATGAAGACCTTCAAAGTTTATCAGAGCTAACAAATCTGATAGAACTGACTGGAGCTTTTTATTTATCCATAAACATTATATGATGTACTATCCTTTAAAAATTCAAAATTTCTTTAAACATTACATGTATCTTGAAACCATATTATAAGGAGAGAAAAAAACATTTGGGTGTGAATATATTTCATGAGAAATATGATCAGCATTTTTTAAGTTGAAAATTAGACTCTATTTGTACTTAGTAGAGGCATGAAGAGTCTCCTTCATTAAGAATTTGACAAAAAAAAAAAAAAGAAATACTCAATTTTTAAAAACTGTGCAAGAAATCCCACAGATGGTTTAAATTACTTTGTATGTGTTTAACTCTATGGCATTCAAAAATTTACTCAAAACTCAAACCAGAGTATATCCATAAAATTAGATTCTTATTGTTTCTAAAACCCTAGGTCTTCCAACCCTAAGTACTATTGCTTATTTACAATACATGAAATGAAACATAAACTATTTCTTTAAAGCAGTGGTTCTCAACCTTTTTAATGCCACAACCCTTTAATACAGTTCCTCATGTTGTGGTGACCCCCAACCATAAAATTATTTTCGTTGCTACTTCATCACTGTAATTTTGCTACTGTTAATGAATCGTAATGTAAATATCTGTGTTTTCCGATCGTCTTAGGTGACCCTGCTAATGGTTCTCAACCTGTGGGTCGCAACCCACAGGTTGAGAACCGCTGCTGTAGAGCCTAAGACCATCGGAAAACACAGATATTTGCATTACGATTCATTAACAGTAGCAAAATTACAGTGATGAAGTAGCAACGAAAATAATTTTATGGTTGGGGGTCACCACAACATGAGGAACTGTATTAAAGGGTTGTGGCATTAAAAAGGTTGAGAACCACTGCTTTAAAGTTTTCTAAAATACTGAGACAAACCATAAAATATTCTAAAAACAAACTAGACAAAAATGTATTAAATGATTTCTAATTGCCAAGCACAAATTTTAACCTCAATTCAAAATGTGAACTTAGTTAACCAGTAAGCTAAAGAACTAAACATCCTTTTTTGTAATGCTGGACACAACCTGTGAAAATTTTCTGCATTTAGATTCAACAATGCTCTTATCTGCAGCTCATCTCCAGAGAGACAATTACCATTTCCTTTGCCTTGATCTTGTTTGTTTAACTTGACACAGTGAAGAAAGGGCTGACATTGACCAAAATCCCCAGCATTAATTTATTTCATGTTCAGCATTCATCATTGCCATGGTGCAAGCAAGACCTGGCATTCATTTCAAATACCTGCCCAAGAAGCACTACAGAAAAAAACCTGGCTGCTTGGAAACCAATACATACTTCATATTATAGGAGTCCTATGGACAGCCACAATAATGTATGGGTTTGTTGAATTTCTCTCACTTAAGGAATGATGTGCAGCATCCAGTTTGAAGTTAAAGTAGCAAAATGTTTTTCCTTCATGGTTACGATTAAACAATTGAGCCACGAGTAAGTAAACATAGAAATGCTTGAATTATATGGTCTTGATCCCAGAATGCATGTTCCCTTTCTTTTGTTTTTCAGATTCTTTATAATGTAAGAATATAATAATTACATTTCAGGATCTCAAGTGAACATGATTCTGAAATGAATGCAACAATGATTTTTAAAACTTTTCCTTAAAATATTACTTTCCACATTAGAAATGTTGTGTTACTAGCTCCTTGAAGCAGGCAAAAAATGGTCCAACAGTGGTATTCCATGGCATACTTCTTTAAAAAGCATACTTCTTATTCACCCCCTTTAAGCCATAATTAACTTAAGTTTAATCTAACTTGCCCAATATAACAGAATGTGTCTTATAAAAAGGAAAAAAATTGTGGTACATGCATCCTTGAAGGCAGACATATCAACCTTTGCTGGCTTCAAGCTCTCTTCTTTTCAGAATGAAGTGAGTGACAACTGTGTGGCCATCAAACTCTATTCTGGAGCAACCATTAACAACCAAAAGATTAAAACAAAAACAAAAACACACAAATACATTTGTTTCCTTTCAGTACAACTCACCTGCAAAAATTCATTGAGTTCAACTTGTCCATTTTTGTTCAAATCTACTTCATTCAGAATTTCATGTAGTGTGTTTTCATCCATTTGGATATTGATACTCTGTATTAAACCACAAAATAAAGATTAACTAAAAATTATGCAAATCCTTTTAATAATGTTACCAACTTTTCAAAAATTAAGAGAAATATTACCCATAGAAATACCTAGATAAGGAAAAAATATCTAATATAATCTTTGAATTCTTTTGCCATCCAAGATATTGAGTCAAAAAAATATTACCTCTAATGCACGCTGAACATCAACAGTGGTAATAAAGCCCTTTTGGTCTGTATCAAACTTATGAAATCTCTTCTTATACCTGGAATACAATGTTGAATAATGGAATAATATACTTATGTAGGTTAAAAAAAAATGAGAGAAAGAAACTTATTAGAAGTACCTGTCAATGTCTGAAGGCAGCAGGCTAATTTCAGAGTTATCTGTTAACTGTTCTGATCGAGATTTATAACCCATTTCGAAATACAGAAACTTCTTAGCTGTTTCAAGTTCTTCCTAAAATACAGACACACACAAATTCCAAAGATTTATAGTAAAATGTATTGATTTTTTTTCTTTGGGTGTTCTAAACAGAAGCTAGCTCATCCTCACTTATCTGACCAGCACATTTTTATTTCTTCCAGACTTATTGAAGTATAATTTATATTCAACAAAATCCACCTATTTCTGGTATGTAGTTTGATGTATACTCTACCATGATCAGGATACAGAACACATCTATCACCCTAAAAAGCTTCCTTCTGCCCATTTGTAGTTCATCTCTTCCTCAGTCAACCACTGATCTGTTTGTTTTTTGTCACAAGTTTTGCCTTTTCTAGAATCCTATATAATAAAAGGCTAATATGCAAATTGTCTCCTTGGGAGTTTGACCGACCAGGAGTTCAACTGTTCACTATGACATGCGCTGACCACCAGGGGAGGCACAGAATGAAGGAAGGCCCCAGCTGGCAGCCTGCAGCCAGCAGCTGGAGGAAGGAAGGCCCCAATCAGCCCTGATTGCCAGCCAGGCCTAGGGTTCCTACCTGTGCACAAATTTTGTGTACCAGGCCTTTAGTTTCATATAAAAGGGCTCATATAGCAGGTAGTCTTTTGCGTTTGACTGCTTCCACAGCATAATGATTCTAAGATTCATTCATGTTGTTGCGTGTTATATTACTTTGTTTCCTTTTAACGCAGAATACTCTTCCACTAGCAAAATCTACAGGACCAAATTCTGTGGTTTTGATTAAAAAAAAGCAATTACAAATGAAGAAGATATATAGGATTTAAACAACTACTTATAATGTAGTGTGCAGTATACCCAAACAGACAACATGAGAAATAGCTATTCTGAAATTCTGTCACTAGGATTCTGATAATTGGATGGAAGTTACTGAGTAATGAGAAGAAACAAGCTATCCTGACTAGTTCTACCTGTTTTCTAAAATGTTCCGGACTCAATTGATAACTGTTGCTGAGAACACTGTCATTCTTAAAAAAAAACAAAACACACAAACACACACAGAATTGATTTCAGAGAGGAAGGAAAAGGGAGAGATAGAAACATCAATGATAAGAGAGAATCATTGATCAGCTGCTTCCCGCATGCCTCCTACTGGGGATCGAGCCTGCAACACAGGCCTGTGCCCTGACTGGGAATTGAACCATGGTCTCTTGGTTCATAGGCTCATGCTCAACCACTGAGCCATATCGACCAGGCAGTCATTATTAGTTTTCATCATGTCTGTCTCTCATCAAAGAGCTTTCAAAATGACTCTATTGTACTGTATATTGTTCACAAATATCTCTTTCCTCCCTTGTACCTATCTATATTATATATACACACCAACCTCCCTCCCCTTGCCATAAGTATACTTCTCAACCTATTGATATGAGCTTGGACAGATGATTAACTTTGGCCAACAGAACATGAACAGGTATGACATAGGCTACTTTTGAGTAAAAACTTAAAAGCATCTGCACAACTTTGCCTCTCTGATTTCTCTGCCATGACAAGGGAATAAATCAGAGACACCTGAAGATAATCTGGCATATAGAAAAGAGCCACAGCAGCTAACATGCAGCCTTCAGTAATATGAGTGAAAAGTAAATGCTTGCCATTGTAAGCTAATAAGATTTTGCAGGTGTTTTAGAGCACAATCTAGAGAAAGCTCACTAATGCAAGTCTTAAATTCCCCAGACTTTCCATCAAAGGATCTTATGCAGATGACAAGTGCCTTTTCTTGGAGAGGGGAAGACAAACTATTTTTCTGAGATTATTCCCTTCCTACTTTATTTTCTCTTAGCAGAAATATTATATAATATAAATATATATTTAATATAAACATATAAATAAAATAAATACATACTATATATTATAGAAAAAGGCAAAATAACTATAGTGTATATATAAAATTAGAAATGCTAAAATATTCTCAGCTAATATATACTATATATTATCAAAATATACCATATATGACCTATCTGATATCACACACACACGCATGATATATAAGGTATATATAGGACTTGTCTGTGAAGTTACAAAAGGCATTCTTCACTGACAGATTACTCTCTTCAGACAAGAAAATCCACCAGTTATAAAAAACAACGTATCTCCACTGCACCGATTTTACCAGGTCACATTCTATAAAACTCATTCAAGTTTCATTTCCCTGGAAATAGCTTCTCTGATGCTTCCCTCCAAGAACAAGCTCTTTAATTCATCTCCCTTCATTGCCCATGTGATTTATTCATATACCATCAAGCAAGGAATCATGGAATTTCAAAGTTGGAAGTGATTTTTCCCTAGAATTCACCCCATGCATCATCTCCTTAGCCTCACATTTTCTTTACAACGTTCCAAAAATGGAAGCAGGAGTTCTCCAGCTAAAATTTTCTCACAAGAGGGTGATAACTCAATACCACTGAAAGTAGCCCATATAAGGATGGCTCCAACTGCTTAAAAGTTTTATGTTAAGATTAAACCCATCTCTTTGTAATTGCTCCAATTTGCTTGGGATTAGCAAGTACCTAGGAAGGAGTAACTACTAGCTTCATCAATCTAGAGATAAGATTCCTATTAATGCAGTTTAGGATTACAATTGCATTTGGGGACAGCCATGATTTACTGTTAACTGCTATGCATTCACAGATAACAGAAACCATATTTCATTTTTGCATGTGTTACTAGTAAGCCTTGTCAAATCTATCATGAACGAATGGAGTCGTGTTTCTACGTATTGCAAGGTTTGCCATTTATCTCTAATTATACTTAAAGAAATTTCACCCCTTGCTTCCATTTGTTATTAAACATTCACTCTCCCTCCAGTTCTTATTATTGGTGTGCCAAAGATGCATGCCATCAACACTGTAATCTCAGCACTTGAAGCAAGGTAGACTAGGTCAAACCAAAGACAGAATCCTCAGAGACCTCTTGAGACAAACAGTGATCATTTGATTACAAAGATACCACATGGGGCTTCGCAGAATGCTTTAAGGAATTCAAATACATCATTTCTATATTTCCTTGATCTAACAATCTTGCTAATCTTTATGAAAAGAAAATGAGATATCTGAAATGATTTTTTCCTAAATAATTCCTTACTAGCTTCCAATGATCACTACACTTCTTATTAAATCAATAAAATAAACTTAAAATGCCATAATCTAGAAAACTTTCCAAGAATAATGCTAAGATCACCAGTTTATAAGTTACAAACTATATTTTTCTCTTTTCTCCCTTTTTGGAATTTGGTGCTACATTTGCCCATCTTTTGTCTTCTGGTTCTGTTTCTATTTGCCACAATATTTGAAATCTCAACAGTGGTTAAATAAATTCCATCTGCAAATTCTGTGAGTGGACTGAGGTATAATCTTTCTGGGTTGGCATACAAACTCATTTAGAGCAACCTTCTATTTAAATATCTATTTCCTCTTACCAATATTTATTTTTCTCTTTTCACACTGAAAATCATTCTCCTTGACAAAAAAGAAAAAAAGAAAAACAATTTGGTATTAAACTAAAAGTTGAAAAGTTCTTCCTTTTCTCCAGCATTAAAGAATATGGTGCCAGTCTCATCAAACAATCATCTAGGTTAGGCCTCACTGGCATTCTTTTCCATTTGTAAAAGTTGTTTCTTGAGGGTGTTTTTTTTTTTCTTAGCATTTTTTTCCCCAACAGTCAGCCAATCCCTGACACTATTTATATACATTCATATCATTCCTAGATACCCTTTCATTCTTGAGCACTTATCTTCCATATGTTTTAAATTTGCTGCTTATCAGCTTTTTTCAGTCACTTCATTCCTTCACTGGCTTCTTCCCCATTGAAATAAATTTTGAAAGAATTTTTTTTGTGAGACTCCTCAACCTATTTAAGTGGTCTTCTCTTTAAAGTCTCTCAATGAAAGGCACGCTTTGTCTGAAAGTTATAAAACCTCCTTACCAAATCCTATGGGGGCATTTCCCAAAATACTTCCTAGTCTCCTTTTCCCCAGCCCTTCCAAAACGTGAGAGTCAAGTCTTGTCTCTGAATAAGTTCCTTTTTAGAGACTGACAGTGCACATAAGCATTTTAAAGGCACCAAATCACCTACATTGAAGAAAATGATTTCATTTGTTTAGCTCATAATTTTCCACTCCTTTGACCATGTAGTCATCTTTTAACTTATATTATTTATACCCTGTGGGACACAATTTGGCAGTATTGTATTTTTTAAACATGCCCAGCAACTCCTCTCTCGATTCCCACTGCTTTTAGATAATGCCTTTCTCCCTAACTGGTTCTTCCAAGTGGGTTGAATCTGGTCTTGAATGACAGTTCTCTAAATATTTCTCTACATTTTGGAAAACATACATACACACATTTCTGAGGTACACATGTGTTTTAACTACTCAATTGGATTTCAAGGTCCTTGAAACTATGAGCTATTTATTATTCCCCTAAAATATTTGGTATAATGCTCAGCATACAAGTCACTCATTAAGTATTGACTGGTAAAAACAAGGCCAATTCATCTACAGAGGGTTATTTATCACCTTGTTCCTCTTTCACTTCTGCAGGTTAAATAATCCCAATGCTTTTAACCTTTTCTCAGAAGTCCAGCTTTCTAACCTTTAATTCTTTTTTCCCCCTTCTCCTTTGTTCTCTCCAGACTGTCCACAGACCTCATTAACACTCCAATGTCTCGGATACTGAGTAATAACTTTAGATCTTTTATTTCTGTTTCTTTGTTGAGGGGGATGGGAGAATATTCCTGAGTACATAAATCTGCTCATAAAATTTGAACTGAAGTTAAATCTAGTTTCCTCGGGAGGGCCGAACACACCAGTTTACAGAAATTTCTTCCTCCTTTCTACCTCCTACAGCCTGAATTCCTGGCACCAAATATCTTCCTGCATATTCAAATCATTCCAACCATAATTTTTACAGGAACACATTATTCTCAGTCCTTCTATATGCTAAAAATGATTGGCAGTAGCACAGGAGTGAGTTTCATTCTGTTTTGCCTCCATATATAGCTTTAATCGATCAAATCAAAACTCCAAACAGGAAGAGCTATAAACCAATCCCACCAAAGCAGAGGGAACAGGGCAGGTGGGAAAAGCTTATGTTCTAGGATCAGAATACTGCTTTCAATCCCAGTTGCACAACTTACTACTGTTGTATGAACTCTGACCAGGACTTACTCCCTAAGCCTATTTCCTGAACTATAAAATGGGGGTAAAGGTTTATGCCTAATAGAGTTGTGGTCAGATTTAAGGAGCTCATTCAACTGGTGAATTCCACAAGCAGCATACTACATACAATGCATTCAAATAACAAGTGAAGTTTTAAATGGAGGGCCATAGTTTCACCCCTGAAGACTCTGACTCTGATGGTGTAAAGACAACCCTCAAACTCTGACCTTTCCCCTACATTCCCAAGTGACTGATATGTAACCATCTTTGGGAATCTACACCAGAATGAGAAAAATTTAAGGATAGAATCTATGCCTAATCCTTCCTTACACAGATGACATGGACTGATGTTCAATAATGTTCATGCACTGATTCAATACATATTTATTTAGGGCCCCCTATATATGCTAGGCCCTGAGTGTACAGAAACAAAACAGATTATCTTTTCTCCTTTGGGAGCTTATTTCCTGGAGGAAAGGCAGACAACAAACAACTAAATACATCCTGTGTCAAATGGGAAGAGATGCTAAAGAGAAAAATAAAGTAGGAAATGGAGTAGAAAACGTCATTCAAATGGAAGGAGCTCTTTTATTCTGCCCAGTTAAGGAAGGTCTCTAGAGTAGAGACCAGTAGGAAGTGAGGGAGAAGGCCGTGAGGATATCCAGGGAAGAGCATTCCAAGCAGAGGCATCAGAAGAATGTGAATGAAGAAAAGCAACTTGACCTATGGGTTGAAGGGGAGTGAATAATGGAAAGGAAGACCAGGGATCAAAAAGGTGGTGGCCAGATCACAAAGGCCTTGTAAACCACTGTCATGACTTTGGCTTTACTGTGAGTAAAAGAAAGAAGTTTTAGCAAATGAATTGTTAATTGTCAGTCCTGATCTTACTAAACCTATCAGTGGCATTTGATATAGTAGGTTCCTTCCCTCTTCTTAAAATACTTCCTTCCCTTCTGGTCACAGCTCTCTCCTGAGGCTTCTCACACTTTCTCCAAACTCACTAGCTATAAATTCCTTTTTTTTCTCCCAGATTCTTCCTTTTCTCTCTAGCTTCTAAATTATGGAGTGCATTGGGCTCAGTCTTTGGACTACTTGCTGTTATCTAACCACATGAACTCCCTGGATCTCATTCAGTCTGATGGCTAACATACCAACTCAACTGTTCCCTCTGAATTTCAGACTGACATATCCAATGATCTGGCTTATGTTTTAATAGAATCACTGAAGTTGTTAAAGTAGGGACCCTGGCTTAAGGGAAGGAAGATGGAGCTTTTTGCGAGTTGATTAGGTGTAAATGCATCTGAAAGTAGGGTCCCTCTCTCCCTTTCTCTCTCCTCTATGTGAGGACACAGCAAGAAGGCAGCTGTTTGAAAGCCAGGAAGAGGGTTCTCACCAGAACCCAGACATGCGAGCACCCTGATCTCAGAGTTCTAGCCTCCAGACTTGAGAGAAATAAATGCCTGTTGTAGCCACCGAGTCTGTAGTACCAGCATTCTATTATTGCAGCCTGAGTAGACTAAGGTAGGTGGTGTTCCAAATAGTAGCTCCAGGAGGAATCAAGTGTGTCGATGCCACTATTTAGTTGAGTAAAAGGAGGATGGAACATTGACAAGTATATTGAGCAAGCTAGAGGTTATTGGTGAGTATGACTAGAGTTACTACAACAAAGTGGCAGCAAAATTGCATAAATGAAATGGGTTCAAGAAAAATTAGGAGGGAAAGAAGTAAACCAGTGAGTATAGAAAGTATTTTTTGAATGAATACATGAAAGTGACTTTGCATATCATAATAGTTGGGTTAAAAAAAAAATGAAGATCTTCTGTTTATTACAATAAGCCCAGGGCTGTATATGTGGGCATCTGAGTATCATTGGGTTTCTTTTTCTAATTTGGGTGTAAATATAATTATTTCAAATGACACAAATCAATATGCATTTGATGGTCAAGCGGTAAAACTGATGGCAATAGGTTTCCTACCAAAGGCAAATTCGCAGGAGTATGAATTTCACTGTAGATTACATTCTAAGAATGTTTTCATTGAAAACCAGAAAAAGGTCTACCCACAATCATAATGCTTTTTTCCCCCAGGAATTATGACCATGAATTTGATAGCATTTTTCCACAAGTGTTTTCCCAGAAACAACCAACACATTTTGGTACAAGAACGTCTTTCCAGTTTCCTAAGACTTGGAAATATAAAACACACACACACACTCACACACACACACACTCACGCACACACTCACACACACACACACACTCACACACACACACACACACACTCACACACTCACACACACACTCACACACACACACACACACTCACACACACACACACTCACACACACTCACACACACACACACTCACACACACACACACACTCACACACTCACACACACACACTCACACACACACACTCACTCACACACACACTCACTCACACACACACACACACTCACACTCACACACACACACACACACACACACACAGGAACTGGCAAGAAACCTAAAACACCACAAAAACTATGCTAGCCTCTACGAACAGATTATGACATTACATGTTTATAATGGTTACTATAATTTTAAAGACTTCTATATAATACCTGTTTTTTAGAATCATTCCAATTCAGTTCTCTGCCCATCAGCTCAACAATCCTGGGTAATGCTTCCTCTGCTGCCTGGACATTTAGAAAAGCCAGGCGAGTGCGACGTGAAATCATATCCACTGCAGTGCAGGCATACTCCTTAATCCCATATTTCACCTGATTTTGAATTAAAGTAAAAGTAGTTTAGGCTTTTTTAAAAAGAGGAAATAAAATTTTACTGAAAACAATCATGCTTAGGAAAAGTGACATTTTTCTTTATAAACACTGGTTCTGTGGCAGGCATGGGACAAATAGTGACATCATACAAGTTGCCCATCAGCCTGCCAAAGGAGTTTTGGAAACTGGGACAAATTGGTCAAGAGTTAATGCCTTCTTTCTGAATAGAACCTGCCACAAACATGCAAACTGCCTCACTTCTCATTTACTGTCCACAGTAGTCACGTACCTCTTTGCTTATACATAATATGGATGCTAATTTACATAGCTCAGTAGGCAAAGAACAAGTATCATGCAAACTGCCTCACTTTTCATTTACTGTCCACAGCAATCACGTACCTCTTTGCTTATATATAATATGGATGCTAATTTACATAGCTGAGTAGGCAAAGAACAAGTATCAAAAAGCTCTCATCTCTTTAAGCTGTCCCAAGATTTCAGTCTCTGAGTAACCAAAAGACAGAAGCCCTGCCTTCCATCACTAAGCACATGCTTACTGGACACCCAGGTTTTAAGGTGAAGTGAATTATAAGTAAATATAAAGCATGGTCTCTGTCTCATAAAGTGTGAAACCTTGATGAGAAACAAAGCATAAATCTTTGAGAAGTTAAGTGTCAAAACAAGAAATGTCATCAGGTAGCACATGAGTGGTACAAGAGTTGCAAATTCACAAAAAGGCAAACAACTGTGAATTAACAAAACTTGGAATAGCTCTTGGAGGAGAAAGAAAGTCTTTATTTTCTACTATCATGGTTACCATTATCAATACCAATTTAGAATTAAAATAAAAATGTATAAATGAAAAATATCTAAGCTGAGCAGACACTTTACTCCAAGTTTTAGCTCACATATGTGCATTAAAACTTAACCATATTTTAATTGTTTTAAAAGATGAAAAACAAACAGATGAATGGCACCCTATGCAGATTCCCATATGGCCATTTACATACCTCTGCTTCAATGTATGGAAATTCTGACACCAGCCGCACTCCAACAATAGGCCACCTTTTTCCAGTCACACTTGCCATTTTGGCCACCTCAAAGGCCTTGTCCCCGTACGTGGAGGCAAGATGCTGTGCCACCTAGGGAAACAAAACTGCATTAGGACTTTGACTATCAATACTTGTAGGTGCAAAGCAAAAAAAAGAAAAACTACAAGCTTATCTTGTCAGCTTTCTCCAGCCCGTAACTAATAGTTCTAGGAAAGTATTAGATTTTGATTTTGTGGGAGGAAACCACTTGGGCCCCAAATGCTTAGGCCAGCATGAACTCTAC
Organism: Corynorhinus townsendii; assembly: GCA_026230045.1. NCBI lineage: Eukaryota > Metazoa > Chordata > Mammalia > Chiroptera > Vespertilionidae > Corynorhinus > Corynorhinus townsendii. The sequence continues at coordinate 59,943,479 of JAPDVU010000005.1, forward strand.
TACACATGTATCACTGTATCAGTGACTGATGGAGCTTCAGCTTCATTCTGTTCCCAGTATCACTTCTAAAGTACAGCTCCCCTGATGCTCTTGACAGAAAGAATTTAGGATGTCCTGCCTGCTAGGAACCAAGCAAACAAACCCTAGATTTTAAAAGAGAAACTAAAATGTTCATTTTTGTTGTTGTTGTTGTTTTGTGTGTTTTTTTTAGGCCATTAAAGCAAATAAGCCCCTCTTTTTTTCTCTTTTCTCCATTAATTCACGTCCATAGTACACAGACAAAAATGAACCCCGTAAGAGGAGATTCTAAAAAGGGAGGCCACACGGTTGCTGATTCTGCTACTGGTAACATTACTAGTAGGCAGGTAAAGAGTAAGATGATATAGCAATACACACCCACCTCACTTTCAAGTCCATAGTCCTGGACAAGCCTAATGTAGAGTGTGGGGCTCCAATCTCTGCCCCCTTGAAGAAAAAGCCCAACTGTTCTACTTGGACCTGCTTTCAAATTATGAGCCTTGACAGCAGCATTTATGGTATCTTCTGCCATAGAGCGATAGGTTGTCCACTTTCCCCCTACAAACAAGTTAGTAAATAATTCATTAGGTTACTATCCCTTATTTTTTATACTTAATCATTTATGAACATATGAATAACAAATCCACCTGTTGTTTGTAAAAAATATGGCAAAGTGATGTTATGCTTTACTCAGAATCATAAAAAAAAAAAAAAAAGCCTGTTGATTATAGTTCAGAGAGGTGCCAGTGTGACCACTGAACACAAGGCCCTCTCTAAAGCTTTCCCAAGTAACAAGGTAATGCCCCTACCTGCTATTGTGATGAGGCCACTCTCACTGATATCCACAACATGATTCCGGGAGATGGACTGAGTGTTTGCAGACTTAGGATCTGTCACAAGGGGACGAATACCACTCCACGCTGCCAGTACATCCCCTCTCCTCACTGGGAAGGATCAATGGCAAGGGGTAAGAGGATTACTCAGAGACATCTCAACAAAACTATGAAATAGTTAATCAGCAGAAAAGAGTACAGCAAAAGGAACACATGAATATGCACTTCAAAAGGGAGAGAAAGCCCTAACTGGTTGACTCAGTGCATAGAGCATCGGCCTACAGACTGAAGAGTCCAGACTGAAGGGTCTGGGGTTTGATTCCGGTCAAGGGCACATGCCCTAGTTGTGGGCCCTATCCCCAGTAGGGGGCATGCAGGAGGCAGCCAATCAATGATTCTCTCTCATTATGTATGTTTCTATCTCTCCTCTCCCTTCCTCTCTGAGATCAATTAAAAATGGGGGAGTGGGGGAGAAAAAGTCCTTAAATATAAAAACTGAGTAGATAAGTACAAGAAAAAAATCAATTTATTTTATTACACAGATAATCTTCATGGAAAAAATTTTAAAAGAGGAAACAAAAGAAACAAATGCTAGCAAACTTCAGCTGGGATAATTTGAAGTAGTTAAAAAGAACAACAATAAAAAAAAAGGCAGAAACAAAATAAAAACAAACTAATAGACTTATGACTTGTTGTATTTTTCCTAGAATATGTCTTGCTATCTCTTCTCAGGGAAGACACAGATTCTTAATTGAGCATTTCCAGCCGACCTAGCCTTGTCAAAGCACTTGGCATACACATTTCATCTCACTTAACCTCACAAAGCCCCGTAGCATTGGTTATTATTATTCTCATTGTACAGATGAGAAAAAAAAAAGATTGGAAAAGTTAAACCAACTTGCCCAAAGCAAACATCTTATAAATGATAGAGCAGCACATTCTTACCCATTGAATCACGGTCTCTCAACTGCTGACAATTTCCACTCTACTTTTTTTTCTTTTGTCATTCCATTATCTTTATAACTGCCACAAAAATAGATGTCTCCTCCCAATATAGGTACACAATACTTGTGTTATAGTGTTTGGAAACTCTTTGAAAAGTCAAGATACTATGAAACTTTTCTTACTATCTCTGCCAAAACAGATTACCCCTCAATACCAAAAATTGATGATATAAAAACAAAATTGGACAGCATTTGCATAGCACTCATTACTGACATAAAAATGCTAAAAAGAGTAGCTTAGTTATGGTTCTGGAACACCATCAGAGGAAGGGCAAAACCTAAAGGCAGAGCTTTCAGAATCTACTCTTCTTTATCCAGATCAGCTTCGGAGTTGGCTTAGCTTCTTTCCTCTCCATTCTCCACATCAAGGAACTAACCGTGTGCACAGATTCAACAGCTGCCTAACGATGCAGACTCTGGGGAGGTGGGGAGGTGATTGCTTACCTGGCGTTGTTGCACTTACTTTGGTTAAACTAGTTAGTCCATTCCTGGATAATAAAGAAATACAATTTTGCTTCAACCATAACCCCGGTCATTCTTCATCTTACTCCCAGCCATTACCCATAGTGATAAAAACTGACTATATATAGTCTTTAAAACATCAAGAAAATGGAAAAACTGGATATCCACATGCAAAAAAAAAAAAAAAAAAAAAAGTTGTGCCCTTACTTTCCACTGTATACAAAAATTAATCAAAGTCCTATACACAAGAGCTAAAACTATAAAACATTTAGAAGAAAATACATGGGGAGGAGAGAATCCAAGATGGCGGCGTAGGTAAACACCTAAACTGCTGCCTCGCGCAACAATTTCAAAAATTCAACTAAAAGACAAAACATCTATCACCCAGAACCACGGGAAAGCTAGCTGAGTGGAAGTGCTACAACTAGAAGGAAAGAGAAAAGAGCATCGAGACGTGCACGAGCGCTGAAAAGCTGAGGTACGGAGGCGCGTGATCCGGGCTGGCGGCGGGTGTTGCTTTTTTCAACCCAAAGGGAGACAAGCCCCCGATTACTCTGAAATCCAGTTTCTGGGGAGACGCGGGGGACCCAAATTCCTACAGGGAGAAGCTGGACTGTCTGCCAGTGAGGGTGGCTTATTTGCAGAGCTGCATGCAGGAATAATTGTTTACGGCACTGGGGCACGGGACTCCGTGAAGCCCTTGGGGACACAGAGCCGGCTAACTAGCAGCCATTGCTGTGTGCCACGCCCTAACCTAGTGACGCCCTGAGGCCCCGCCCTGCACAACCTACAAACCCACCCAAGCTCCAAGCAGCAGCGTTAGCAGAAGAAAGCCCCGCCCTATCGCAGCTTAACCTAGCAAACTTGCAGCCTGGGTCAGACAGCTCCAAAACCTCTAAACCCCAAGCAAAGAGGAGAAAACTGTAGCTCTCACTGTAGCTCCTGCTGGATGGCCACAGACAGTAGCTGACCTGCACCCCATTGGAGATCCAGAAGCCAGTGTACCTAGTGGTCAGAGTGAGACACCAGATTTCAACTCCTCACATCCATAAGTGACACATTCAAAGGCAGACTCAGTGAGCACCAAAGCCCCACTGAAACAAGTCCTGCCCCATAAGTGTGTCTTCAGCGCAGCAGTTCTTCCATTATAGACACAGTGAGTGCTCACAGCTAATTGGCCTGGAGGTCAATTCCTCCCAGTATACCAACAGCAATTAAGGCTTTAACTGCACCAAGTCTTTGCACTCAGCCCACAAAGGGGGGTACCAAGAGTGTCCACATCAGGTGATTGGGGAGGCTGAGCTACTGCCCCCTATAGGTCACCTACCACACAAAGCTACTCCATCAACACAGGGAAGCAGCCAAAATGAGGAGACAAAGAAACATGTCACGAATCAAAGAAACGGAGGAAAGCAAACTACTGGATGACATAGAGTTCAGAACCACATTTATAAGGTTACTCAAGAATCTTCTTAAAACAGCTGAGAAACTTGATGAGACCTTCAAGGAGCTTAATGAGAATGCCAAAAAAATGGAAAAGGATCAGTCAGAAATGAAGCATACACTGTCTGAAATAAAGAATATACAGAAACTCAACTGTAGATCAACGTACCCCAAGAATCAAACCAAAGATCTGAAATATGTGGAAACAAAAAACATCCAACCAGAAAAACAAAAAGAAAAAAGAATCCAAAACTATGAAGATAGTGTAAGGAGCCTCTGGGACAACTTTAAGCGAACCAACATCCGAATTTTTGGGGTGCCAGAAGAAGGGAGAGAGCAAAATATTGAAAACCTATTAGAAGAAATAATGATAGAAAACTTTCCCTGCCTGGTGAAAGAAATAGATGTACAAGTCCAGGAAGCGCACAGAACCCCATACAAGAGGAATCCAAAGAGGACCACACCAAGACACATCATAATTAAAATGCCAAGGGCAAAAGACAAAGAGAGAATATTAAAAGCAGCAAGAGAAAAACAGTTAATTACCTACAAGGGAGTACCCATACGACTGTCAGCTGATTTCTCAACAGAAACTATGCAGGCCAGAAGGGAGTGGCAAGAAATATTCAAAGTGATGAACAGCAAGAACCTACAGCCAAGATTAGTCTACCCAGCAAAGCTATCATTCAGAGTTGAAGGTCAGATAAAGAGCTTCACAGACAAGAAAAAGCTAAAGGAGTTCATCACCACCAAACCAGGATTACATGAAATGCTGAAGGGTATTCTTTAAGGAGAGGAAGAAGAAGAAAAAGGTAAAGATAAAAATTATGAACAACAAAATGACATCAAATACATACCTACCAACAAGTGAATCTAAAAATCAAGTGAATAAAAAATCTGAAGAACAGAATGGACTGGTGAATATAATAGAATCAGGGACATAGAAAGGGAGTGAACTGACGATTCTCAGGGGAAGCAGGTGTGAGGGGTGCGGGAAGAGATTGGACAAAAATCTTACTCCTATGGATGAAGACAGTGGCGGGGGTAAGGGCATGGGGTGGGGTGGGGAATCAGGTGGAGGGGAGCTATGGGGGAAAAAAATAGGGGAACACCTGTAATAATCTGAACAATAAAGATTTATTAAAAAAAAAAAAAAGAAAAAAAAAGAAAATACATGGGGAAAGATTCATGACATTGGATTTGGCAATGATTTTTTGCATATGACACCAAAGGCACTTGCTACACAAGAAAAAAATAGACAAAATAGGCTTCATCAAAATTCAAAATGTTTGTACATCAAAAGACACTATCTGGTGGGGGTGAATGGGGGGAAATGGTGCATATGTAATACTTTCAACAATAAAGAATTCTTTTAAGAATTAAAATAATACATTAAAAAAGACATTAGCAACAGAATGAAAAAGCAAGCCATGTAATGGGAGAAAAATTTTTCAAAATCATGTATCTGAAAAGAATTAATATCTAGGATATACAAGAACTCTTAAAACTCAATAACTAAAAAACAAACAATTCGGTTGAATGGTGGGCAAAAGATTTGAATAAATATTTATCCAAAGAAGGTGTACAAAGGGCCAATAAGCACATAAAAAGATGCTCAATATCACTAATCATTAGGAAAATATAAATGAAAACCATAATGATACACAACTTCATATCCATTAGGATAGCTATCATTAAAAATTTATTTTTTTTAAAAAACAGACTGATTCATTTGCCTCCCAGCATAACCATTATTGCTTGTCTCATTTTCGGTTGTTATAAGTATATTTCTAGTATCACATGACCTCACTCATCTAGGGGAAATAATGAACAACATAAACTGATGAACAAAAACAGACCCGGAGACAGGGAAGCATCGATCAGACTGTCAAACCTCAGAGGGAAGGTAGGGGAGGTTGGGGGTAAGGGGGAGAGATCAACCAAAGGACTTGTATGCATGCATATAAGCCTAACCAGTGGTCACGGACAACACGGGGGTAGGGGCATGCGTGGGGAGGGGTCTGGGATGGGAATGGGGGGATGAGGACAAATATGTGATACCTTAATAAAGAAATTAATAAAAAATAATAATAAAATAAAAATAGAAAATAACACATGTTGGGAAGGATGTGGAGAAATTGGGATATCTTGTGTATTTTAGATGGGAAGGTAAAATGATGCAGCTACTATGGGTAAAAAGCATGGCAGTTCCTCAAAAAAAAATTAGATTTACCAGATGACCTAGCAATTACACTTCTAGGTTCATAACGAAAAGAATAGAAAGCAGAGAAAATTCAATTCATAGAAACATCATTCATAATGGCCAAAATGTGGAAACAAACCAAGTGTCCACAAACAGATCAATGGATAAATAAAATATATTATATACTCGTATATGAAATGGATTATTATTCAGCTTTGAAAGGGAAATTCCAAAACACACTATAGCATGGGTGAACATAATGCTAAGTAAAGTAAACCAGGCACAAAAGGATAAATGTACCTATATAATGTACCTAGAGTAGTCAAGTTCATAGAAACAGAAAGTAAAATAGTGGTCACCAGAGGGAGGGGTAGGGAAGAATGGGGAGTTAAGTGTTTAACTCTCTAAAAATCAATAAAAACATATTTTTTAAAAAGTTATATTGGAACTAAGTTAAATGTAGCATATTTTAATATGGCTCCTTAAGGGCCACACTTTTGACATGATTGTATGCTGCAAGAAGAGGTGCCCATATACCTCTACAGGGGTGGCTAATCAAACCCATATCCAAACACTGTATCTGAAACAAAGGAAGAAGAAACATCATCTGGTGAGGAAGGCCTCAGGCGTCCAGGCTTCTCAACATGAGCCCACCAGGGAGTCTCGATGCTGTGGTTTCAGTTCTCGACCTGCCCCTCCGATATGTGCATTCTCTTTCATAGGTTTAAGCTTAATGGCTCACATGGAATAGGGGTTAATTCTTGCTCCACAGGGTTCCACAAAAGTCTTTTAAAATATCACATAAAGTATGTAATGTTTTAATCTTTACAAAAAGTCCAACTAGGAAATTACCACTATTTTCCATTAGAGTTCAAATCACCCTGAGTTAAAAATAAAACTTAGCCAACCACTTAGAACGTCACTGTGGTCACCACAAAGTCTGCAGAGTGTGTCTATGACATCTCTTAGGTAGCCACGCTGACCAGGAATTTGGTTTCAACTCTTAAAGCCCTCTGACTGATTCTAAAATTATTTCATGGACAATCAGACTTTCTAGAGTAAATCTGAAGCATATGCAAATAATCTTGATAGCGAATGCTTTCCCTTTTCTGGTATAACAGGAAGAAAAATACTTCTATGAAATTGAGTTTATCTGAAAGAAAAAGAACTAAAACACTTTTTTCATTCACAGAGGAACATTAACTAAAGCATTAGGCATACTAATACCATTCTTAATCCTACTCTTGAAACTGACACTCAATAAAGGAAAACACTACCAGAAAGAATTCATAATGTATTAGGAACTTTCTTTTTTTTGCTTGATATTTTAACATTCCTTTCTTAGCCTAAGAATTATATCAGATAAATTTTGCCATTAAATTTATTTAAAAAGGATAATAAAATTTTAAATCACATTTAAAATATGAATCAGTCTTCATAGCCTGTAGAATTTTTATCTTATTCAACCAGAGGGTGGTTGGATCAGGCTATCTCCCTACCAGTTTTCTCTCAGCCTTGAAATTTAATGATTTTTATGGATTATTCTTCAGCTATTTACTGCTGAAGAATAAAGTGCTTGTATCTCTTCACCACCCAAATTTAAGTAATGACAAGTCAGCCCTCGAGTATAACCTATGTCCATGGGACAGAGCATTGCTAAACACATGAAACATAAATTCTAACCACTTGTATAAAAGACAGCAACTAACTGAACTAACAGCTTTCTCTCATTATCACCCATAGTAATATTTTCCCACAGTATTCACCCACAGTGGAAACCTTGCACACTGTCAAACAATCACTAACTAAAGTTCTCTGAAAAAAAGAAATTCCAATGCAGTAGACTGACCGCATAGAGAATCTTTTACTATTGCCATGTTGAACCATGAGGGAAATTGCCCCAGGATAAACCAAACTTGGAGAATGGCAGAGTGAAGAGAAATAAGAGACATGTACTTTAGATACTGCGGAGTCACTAAATTAACCACCTCTTGAGCATTCTTATATCCAGAGTTCTTCTTTTACAAAATAATACATTACTTTATAGAACAAAAAAATACAAATTTCATGACTGTAATAAACTGACTATTGCCTTCTCTAAAGGTTTACATACATCCTTCCAGATTCTGCAGTGACACTGCCCCACAGACTTTTCTGCAGTGATGAGTATTCCACACCTATACTGTCCAATTCACCAGCCACTTGAAATGTGGTTCATTGTGAACTGAATTTCAAATTGTATTTAATCTTAACTAACTTTAATTTATCTAGCCACATGTGGCTATGATATTGCACAGCTCTAGAGTAAAAGCTGCCAAGTAGTAGATCTAGATTTGTCCTTCATCAAGCTGGTGACTGACACCATGGCTCCCTCACCCACATCTCCAATGGAGCAACTTTTCTGTGAAATTTGACTGTACTTCCTCAGCTCATGAAAATACAATTTGCTGTAATTGCTCTCCTTTCACCCAAATAATTTTACTGTCATAACATCACCATTTCAGACTATCCTCTCTTACTAATCTCACAAAATAAAATAAAAAAAGTAATTTTACTCAGTTTAGTATTCCCACCCTCAAGTTCTTACCTAGATATCAGTTCTATCACTCAGGTTATAGTCAAGAGTAGGTAGTGAACATCACCTACTTTAACTCTCAATGGTACAACATGTGGAAGCAAATAACTCAGCTCAAGGTGCTAATGCTTCAGAGCTCAAAGATTCATCTTGATTTTTCTGGTTCTCATACTGCCAGGATAGCTAAACAAGATTTCATTACTGCCTCCTATCCCTAACCATGTTGAGTCTTCAGCGATGTCAACTCTACTATTTCTTAAGACTTTATATATTGGGGAGGAGAAAAATGGCGGCGGAATAGACAGACGTGTTCCGAGCCTTCTCCCGGAGCAGAAAGAAAGAAGAGCTGAGGGTCACATGAGGAGTGTTTGTTGGCAAGTTAAGGGACAGCTAAAGTCCAGGAGAATGTGGGGGACTGATAGACGGGGTTCCCCTGACCGGCACCCCCACTCCGGCTAGGTCCCTTCCCAGAGCTACAGGCTCAGACACGGAGACGCGCCATCTATTTTTTTTTTTAAATAAATCTTTATTGTTCAGATTATTACAGGTGTTCCTCTTTTTTTTCCCTCATAGCTCCCCTCCACCTGATTCCCCACCCGACCCCATCCCCTTACCCCCCGCCACTGTCTTCATCCATAGGAGTAAGATTTTTGTCCAATCTCTTCCCGCACCCTTCACACCTGCTTCCCCTGAGAATCATCGGTCCACTCACTCCCTTTCTATGTCCCTGATTCTATTATATTCACCAGTCCATTCTGTTCTTCAGATTTTTTATTCACTTGATTTTTAGATTCACTTGTTGGTAGGTATGTATTTGATGTCATTTTGTTGTTCATAATTTTTATCTTTACCTTTTTCTTCTTCTTCCTCTTCTTAAAGAATACCCTTCAGCAATTCATGTAATCCTGGTTTGGTGGTGATGAACTCCTTTAGCTTTTTCTTATCTGTGAAGCTCTTTATCTGACCTTCAACTCTGAATGATAGCTTTGCTAGGTAGAGTAATCTTGGTTGTAGGTTCTTGCTGTTCATCACTTTGAATATTTCTTGCCACTCCCTTCTGGCCTGCATAGTTTCTGTTGAGAAATCAGCTGACAGTCATATGGGTACTCCCTTGTAGGTAATTAACTGTTTTCTGTTGAGAAATCAGCTGACAATGAGTATTCCACACCTATACTGTCCAATTCACCAGCCACTTGAAATGTGGTTCATTGTGAACTGAATTTCAAATTGTATTTAATCAAAATTAACCTTGTAGGTTAATTGCCTACAAGGGAGTATGGGTACTCCCTTGTAGGTAATTAACTGTTTTTCTCTTGCTGCTTTTAATATTCTCTCTTTGTCTTTTGCCCTTGGCATTTTAATTATGATGTGTCTTGGTGTGGTCCTCTTTGGATTCCTCTTGTATGGGGTTCTGTGCGCTTCCTGAACTTGTAAGTCTATTTCTTTCACCAGGTAGAGAAAGTTTTCTGTCATTATTTCTTCTAATAGGTTTTCAATATTTTGCTCTCTCCCTTCTTCTGGCACCCCAAAAATTCGGATGTTGGTTTGCTTAAAGTTGTCCCAGAGGCTCCTTACACCATCTTCATATTTTTGGATTCTTTTTTCTTTTTGTTTTTCTGGTTGGATGTTTTTTGTTTCCACATATCTCAGATCTTTGGTTTGATTCTTGGGGTACGTTGATCTACAGTTGAGTTTCTGTATATTCTTTATTTCAGACAGTGTATGCTTCATTTCTGACTGATCCTTTTCCATTTTTTTGGCATTCTCATTAATATCCTTAAAGGTCTCATCAAGTGTCTCAGCGGTTTTAAGAAGATTCTTGAGTAACCTTATAAATGTGGTTCTGAACTCTATGTCGTCCAGTAGTTTGCTTTCCTCCATTTCTTTCATTTGTGACATGTTTCTTTGTCTCCGCATTTTGGCTGCTTCCCTGTGTTGATGGAGTGGCTTTGTGTGGTAGGTGACCTATAGGGGGCAGTAGCTCAGCCTCCCCAATCACCTGATGTGGATGCTCTTGGTACACCCCTTTGTGAGCTGAGTGCAAAGTCTTGGTGTAGTTAAGCCTTAATTGCTGTTGGTACACTGGGAGGAATTGACCTCCAGGCCAATTAGCTGTGAGCACTCACTGTGTCTATAATGGAAGAACTGCTGCACTGAAGACACACTTATGGGGCAGGACTTGTTTCAGTGGGGCTTTGGTACTCACTGAGTCTGCCTCTTGAATATGTCACTTATGGATGTGAGGAGTTGAAATCTGGTGTCTCACACTGACCACTAGGTACACTGGCTTCTGGATCTCCAATGGGGTGCAGGTCAGCTACTGTCTGAGGCCACCCAGCAGGAGCTACAGTGAGAGCTACAGTTTTCTCCTCTTTGCTTGTGGTTTGGAGGTTTTGGAGCTGTCTGACCGGGGCTGCAAGTTTGCTAGGTTAAGCTGCGATAAAGCAGGGCTTTCTTATGCTAACTCCACTGCTTGGAGCTTGGGTGGGTTTGTAGGTTGTGCAGGGCGGGTCCTCAGGGTGTCACTAGGCTAGGGCGTGGCAAACAGCAATGGCTGCTAGTTAGCCGGCTCTGCTTCCGGTAGGCGTCCCATGCCCCAGCGCCGTAAACAATTATTCCTGCGCGCAGCTCTGCAAGCAAGCCACCCTCACTGGCAGACAGTCCAGCTTCTCCCCGTAGGAGTTTGAGTCCCCCGCGTCTCCCCAGAAACTGGATTTCAGAGTAATCGGGGGCTTGTCTCCCTTTGGGTTGAAAAAAGCAACGCCTGCTGCCAGCCTGGATCACACGCCTCCGTACCTCAGCTTTTCAGCGCTCGTGCACGTCTCAATGCTCTTTTCTCTTTCCTTCTAGTTGTAGAACTTCCACTCAGCCAGCTTTCCCGTAGTTCTGGGTGATAGACGTTTTGTCTTTTAGTTGTATTTTTGAAATTGTTGCGCGAGGCAGCAGTTTAGGTGTTTACCTACGCCGCCATCTTGGATTCCTTGTCGAGACCGCGCCATCTTGATAGGGAAAGTGGAGCTTATTGGAATCCTGAAAATCCACAACTGCAGCAACCACCGAACAGCTGCGAGCCCCAGAACAAAGGTCCCCAACTGGCGCAAATTTGCAGATTAAAAGGAGCTCTTCATTCCACCACAGAAATGTCAGATTTCGCCTGGGATAAGGTGAGGTCTCTGGTCCCGGCGAGAGAGAGAAATGCACGTTTTGCGGGAGCTGGAGGACCAGGAAAGTCTGTGCCTAGAAAAATCCGTGGCTGTTGGGGCTGGTGTGACCCAGGAATGTTGAAGGGGGTCCTAAGAGCTGCTAACAGAAGGGATCCCTAAAAAGCAACCCATTTTGATCTGATGTGCAGGGACAGCCTAAGAATTTCAAACATGTGCTGGCTGCTTAGACTTGCGTGCAGACCCATTGTTCGCGTACACCCATTGTTCGCGCACTTGGGCTTTTTCCTCTTCAAATCCTTGCTTTTGATTACTAAGCCCAATACATAGGATTACCCAGTTGGGGACACCCTGGGAGACTGCAGGGGAAAGTTGTTTTTCTGGAACCTGGGGGTCGGAGCTGGGAGTAACCATCAGAGAGCCAGCTCTGAGGCAGCCCACTCCCACAAACCAGTATTGAGTGCCACAGGGATAAACACAGGCTAGAGAGGCCATATATGGATCTGGAAGTCAATCCAAAAACACTGCCACCCAGGGGCTGAATCACAAGTTGACTCTTGTGTAATCAAAAATAAAGGAATACGAGAAATTAAGACACCGCCTGCTTAAAAATCAGGACTGGCTTACAACACTGAGAAAGAGTAGAACACAGGGAACTGCAATACTGTCCGGACTGAGAAACAGGCATGCCAAACAGAACAATAGAGGAAGTGAATGACTTTCACTTGCACATTATATATTTTTTATATTTTTATTTTTTGGATCTTTTACTTAAGAAACTATTTTTTCTTTTTTTTTTTTTTTTACTTGATTTTACCTTTTCAATTATTACATTTTTATTTTTAATCAGTATTATTACTACTGCTATTTTACCTTTTTTTTTTTTAAGTGTCATTTTATTTTCTCTTTATTTTACTTTGGGATTAGTGTTCTACATTCTATTTTCATCTTTCCTTTAGCATCGTTTTATTCTATCTCAACTCTACCTTTATGCCATCACTCTCTTCCTAGCTTTTCCCCTTTTGGTGTCCTGTTTATCGTACCCCTTTCTTGCTTTAGATTTTCCCTATTCTTTCTGTTTACCCCCTGTTAAAATTTCACCCTAATATATGTCTAATTTCCAATCCCCTGCTCCAACTCCATAAACACCTCTCTCTTTGCGGTCTTAACTACCCAAAAAATTATTTTTCTCTCTGTCCTTTAGTTGTTGTTTGCTTGAATGTTGATTATATCGAATTTTTATGCGTTTTGGGAGATTGTTTTGCTTATTCTTTTTGTTTGTTTGTTTGTTTTTGTTTGCTTTGTTTTTATTTGTTTTTTTGCTTCTGTTTTCCCTTGCCTTGCTTGATATTAGTTGGTGCTGTAGTTTGTATTAATCCCCAGGTACTTGTGGCTGGCATTTGCTGGGATTAGTGGTTGTTCTATTGGATTTTCTCCCCATATATATAGTTTGTTCCCCTTATCTCTCTTTCTTCTCTCTCTTATTTTTTTTTCTTTTTCCAATTTCATTTTGACACTCCTTTTTTTTTTCTTTCTTTTTCCTCTTCTTCTTTCTCTCCTATCCCCTAATTTGCCTTTCTCTGGTGTCACCTTTATTGGAGGTTATTAATATCGTGAATACATTTCTGTTCAGTGCCTTGTGTGTTGTACCTGGTTGTGTTGTATTTTGTGCCTTTAAGTCAACACAGGAGAGAGAGAACTACATAACCAGACATCTGGAGAAGAGAGAACATGGGGAGACAAAGAAACAGCCTGCATATGAAAGAAAAGCAGGCATCACCAGAAAAGGAAGTAAACGAAACAGAGGCAAGCAACCTGCCAGAGAAAGAATTCAGAGAAATGGTCATAAGGTGGCTGAAAAGAATGGAAGACAAATTCGACAATATGAATAAGAACCAAGAGGAAATGAAGAAGAACCAAGAAGAAAAGAAAAATGACATTGCTGCTGTAAAGAACTCAATAGAAAGCATCAAGAGTAGAATAGAAGAAGCAGAGGACCGCATCAGTGAGCTAGAAGACAAGATGGGAAAAAATACCCAAGTAGTTCAGCTCCTAGAAAAAAAAAAATTAAAAAGCAGGAAGAGAGCCTAAGGGAACTTTGGGACAACACAAAACAAAACAACATCCACATAATAGGGGTTCCAGAAGGAAAGGAAACTGAGCAAGGAATAGAAAACCTATTTGAAGAAATAATGACAGAAAACTTCCCTGATAGGGAAGAAAAAACCCACACAAATCCAAGAAGCTCACAGAGTCCTAAGCAAAATGAACCCCAAAAGACCATCGCCAAGGCACATTATAATTAAATTGGCAAACACCAACAACAAAGTAAGAATCTTAAAAGCGGCCAGAGAGAGACAGAAAGTTACATACAAAGGAACGCCCATCAGACTAGCAACTGATTTCTCAACAGAAACTCTTCAGGCCAGAAGGGAATGGAATGAAATATACAAAGTCATGCAAAGGAAGGGTCTGAATCCAAGAATACTGTACCTAGCAAGGCTATCAATCAAAATTGAAGGTGAAATCAGGACCTTCACAGACAAAAAAGGACTAAGGGAATTTATTACCACCAAACCAGCAATGCAAGAAATGCTAAAGGGTCTGCTGTAAAAAAAGAAAAAAAAAAGAAATAGGAAGCGAAGAAGGAACACAGGGGTAAAGAATGAAAATGGCGACAAATAAGTACCTATCAATAATTAATTTAAATGTAAATGGATTAAATGCCCCAATCAAAAGACATAGGGTAACAGATTGGATAAGACCCATATATCTACTGTCAACAAGAAACCCACCTCAGAAAAAAAGACGCACACAGACTGAGGGTGAAGGGATGGAAAAAGGTTTTCCAAGCGAATGGAAATGAAAAAAAAGCTGGGGTAGCAATACTTATATCTGACAAATTAGATCTCAAAGTGAAGGACATAACAAGAGATAAGGAAGGCCACTTCATAATACTAAAGGGAGCAATCCAACAAGAAGAAATAACTCTGGTAAATATATATGCACTCAATACAGGAGCACCCAAATACATAAAAAAAAATCCTGGAGGATATCAAGGGAGAGATTAACAGCAATACAATCATAGTAGGAGACTTTAATACCCCACTATCACCATTGGACAAATCCTCTAAACAAAAAATCAGCAAAGAAACATCAATCCTAAATGACTCACTAGACCAGATGGAATTAATTGACATCTTCAGAACATTTCACCCCAAAGCCACAGAATATACATTCTTCTCAAGTGCACATGGGTCATTTTCAAAGATAGACCATATGTTGGGACATAGGCAAAGTCTCTTCAAATTCAAGAAGATAGAAATCGTATCAAGAATCTTCTCAGACCACAGTGGCATAAAACTGGAAATCAACTACAATAAAAACAATCCAAAGAAATCAAACACATGGAGACTAAACAGCATGCTATTAAACAATGACTGGGTTACCAGAGAGATCAAGGAATAAATAAAAAAACATCATGGCAACAAATGACAATGAAAACATAACAATCCAAAATCTATGGGACACTGTGGAAGCAGTCTTGAGAGGGAAGTTCATAGCTCTACAAGCCTACTGCAAAAAAAAAAAAAAAAAAAACAAAACAAGAAACAATGGTAATAAATTACCTAACCATTCAACTCAAAGAGTTAGAAAGAGAGCAACAAGAAAATCCCCGTGTAAGCAGAAGGAAGGAAATAATAAAGTTCAGAGTGGAGATAAACAACATTGAGACCAAAGAAACAATACAAAAGATCAACAAAACCAAGAGCTGGTTCTTTGAAAGGATAAACAAGATTGATGAACCTCTAGCCAGGCTCACCAAGAAGCAAAGAGAGAGGACACCCAAATAAAGAAAATCAGAAATGAAAGAGGTGAAATAACAACAGATCCCGCCAAAATACTAAGGATTGTTAAAAAATACTACGAACAACTCTATTCCAACAAACTGGACAACCTGGAGGAAATGGACATATTCCTAGAAAAATATAACCTTCCAAAACTCAATCAGGAAGAATCTAAACAGCTCAATACGCCAGTAGCTATGGAAGAAATTGAAGCAGTCATCAAAAAGCTTCCAGCAAACAAAAGCCCAGGCCCAGACGGCTTCACAGGAGAGTTTTACCAAACATTCAAGAAAGAACTAAAACCTATCCTCCTCAGACTATTCCAAAAATTTCAAGAGGAAGGAACACTTCCAAGCTCCTTCTATGAAGCCAGCATCACCCTAATACCAAAACCAGATAAAGACAACACAGTGAAAGAGAATTATAGGCCAATATCTCTCATGAACATAGATGCCAAAATCCTCAACAAAATCCTAGCAAATTGGATCCAGCAGTACACCATGACCAAGCAGAACTTATACCAGGGATGCAAGGATGGTACAATATCCACAAATCAATAAACCTGATACATCACATAAACAAATTGAGGGGGAAAAATCACATAGTCATATCAATTGACGCAGAAAAAGCATTTGACAAAATCCAACACCCTTTCTTGATTAAAAACTCTCAGCAAGGTGGGAATAGAAGGATTATACCTCAACATCATGAAAGCCATATATGATAAACCCACAGCCAGCATCACACTCAATGGACAGAAACTAAAGCCATTTCCCTTAAGAACAGGAACAAGACAGGGATGCCCTCTCTCACCACTTCTGTTCAACATAGTACTGGATGTACTAGCCATTGCTATCAGACAGAAGAAGGAATAAAAGGCATCCAAATTGGAAAAGAAGAAGTAAAACTGTCCTTATTTGCAGACGACATGACATTGTACATAGAAAACCCTAAAGACTCCATCAAAAAACTAACAGACTTAATAAATGAATTCGGCAATGTAGCAGGATACAAAATTAACGCCAAGAAATCTATGGCATTTCTATACACCAATAGTGAAATTACAGAAAGAGAGACTAAAAAAGCAATCCCATTTACCATCGCACCAAAAAAATTAAGATAACTAGGAACAAACTTAACTAAAGAGGTAAAAGACCTATATGCAAAAAACTACAGGACACTGAAAAAAGAGGTAGAGGAAGATAAAAACAGATGGAAGAACATACCGTGTTCATGGATTGGTAGAATCAACATCATCAAAATGTCCATTCTACCCAAAGCAATGTATAGATTCAATGCACTTCCCATTAAAATACCAACAGCATATTTCACAGACCTAGAAAGAACTCTTCAAAAATTCATCTGGAATAAAAAAAGACCCCGAATAGCCACTGCAATCCTGAGAAAGAAGAATAAAGTAGGAGGGATCTCAATACCAGATTTCAAGCTGTATTACAAAGCCACTGTTCTCAAAACAGCCTGGTACCGGCACAAGAACAGACACATAGATCAATGGAATAGAACAGAGAATCCAGATATCGACCCAAACCACTATGCTCAATTAATATTTGACAAAAGAGGCATGAACGTACAATGGAGTCAAGACAGTCTCTTCAATAAATTGTGTTGGGAAAATTGGACAGATACATGCAAAAAAATGAAACTAAATCACCAACTTACACCATACACAAAAATAAACTCAAAATGGTTACAGGACTTAAACATAAGATGGGAAACCATAAAAATACTAGAAGAATCCACAGGCAGCAAAATCTCAGACATATGCCGAAGGAACTTCTTCACTGATACTACCCCTAGGGCAATGGAAGCTAAAGAGAAAATAAACAAATGGGACTACATCAAAATAAAAAGCTTTTTCACAGCAAAAGAAACCATCAACAAAACAACAAGAAAGCCCACTGTATGGGAGAACATATTTGCATATGTTATCACTGATAAAGGTTTAATCTCCAACATCTACAGGGAACTTATACAAACTTAATAAAAAGAAGATAAATGATCCAGTAAAAAAATGGCCAACGGACCTAAATAGAATCTTTTCAAAAGAAGACAGAAGGAATGCCAAGAGGCACATGAAAACATGCTCAAAGTCACTAATTATCAGAGAGATGCAAATCAAAACAATGCAGTACCATCTCACACCTGTCAGAATGGCTATCATCAACAAATCAACAAATGACAAGTGCTGGCAAGGATGTGGAGAAAAAGGAACCCTCGTGCACTGCTGGTGGGAATGCAGACTGGTGCAGCCACTGTGGAGAACAGTATGGAGTTTCCTCAAAAAACTGAAAATGGAAATCCCATTTGACCCAGTAATCCCACTCCTAGGAATATATGCTAAGAAACTAGAAACACGAATCAGAAAGGATATATGCACCCCTATGTTCATAGCAGCACAATTTACAATAGCTAAATCTGGAAACAGCCTAGGTGCCCATCAGCAGAAGACTGGATCAGAAAGCTATGGTACATCCACACAATGGAATACTATGCTACCATAAAAAAGAAGGAATTCTTACCATTTGTAGCAACCTGGATAGAATTGGAGAACATTATGCTAAGTGAAATAAACCAGTCAATGAAAGAAAAATACCACATGATCTCACTCATTTGTGGATAATAAAAACCACATTATAAACTGATGAACAAAAAGATAGATACAGAGGCGGTAAAGCATCAAACAGACTGTCAAATTATAGCGGGAAGGTTAGGGAGAGGTGGGGGAGATAAGAGATCAACTGAAGGACTTATATGCATGCATATAAGAATAACCTGTGGATGCAAAACATTGAGGGGTGAGGGCATGTATGGGAGTGGGGTGGGGGGGAGACAATGGTAAGATATGTACACATATAATACCTTAATAAAAAAAATGGAAAAGAAAAAAAATTTTTAAAAAGACTTTATATATTGTATCAATGTATAATATGTATAGTTCTCATGTACATATGATTAATAAATATTAAGTGGGGGGTCAAGTATAGTGATCAATAAGTGGCATATTAAAACATTCTCTGAACTTTCTATATCAAACAAGAAGTGCTGACATTACCAAATCAAGAAACAAGAATATTTGGGCCTCTGAGCAATATGCTAGGTTTTTTATGAAATTTCTAATGACTATATATATAAATATTTTTATTAATTTCAGGGAGGAAGAGAGATAGAAACATCAATGATAAGAGAAAATCATTGATCAGCTGCCTACTGCACACCACACTGGGGATTGAGCCCACTACCCAGGCATGTGCCCTGACTGGGAATTGAACTGTGACCTCCCAGTTCATAGGTTGATGCTCGACCACTGAGCCAAGCTGGCCGGGCTATATTTAAATAATTGTATATTCCCTTTCAAAATAAATGAACACTTTAAACAAGATGACAGGAAATAACACTACTATTAACATTGAGAAAAAGCCTCATTAAACACCACTTTTTTAGTGTGGCTTACCCAGACAAAAACAAACAAAAAAACAAAAAACAAAAAATACACCAAGTACCTCCGGAGTGCATATAAGTCCTTGGCAATATTTTCTAAAGGGCAGTTAGAAAATAAAATTGTCCTACCATCATGTCTAAGAAGTATTATTACAATGCTGATAAACAACTAATTCAGGTTTTAGTATATATAACATATAAGGAATAAAATACCACAGAAATAGTAAAGTTTGCACAGACATTGTTCACAGCTGGTTGAAAAGACTAAATACTATGTGATTTTTCAAATTATAATTAATATTTTTACTCTTAAAAACTTGGCAAGACAAGTGTTTGTTTTAACATTAATAGAAAATGAAGCCCCTGGGAAGTGACAATTAAGAGCTAAATGTGTGTTTTTGTTTCACATCAGTAATTTAGCCATACGTTTGGGGGTGTTCTTTCTCATGTGTACCACTTTCGAAAAATCAATAAAAAGCATGTGAAATATCTAAATGAACACAGGGGAAATAGTGTCAGAAATCAATACTTCTCTACCAGCATGTTTAACCTGCTGAAATGAAGTGTTAATCACAGAAATAAGATACCATATTACATTTATAAACTAATGAAACTAGAAAAAGCAAAACATGTGACACCATAATTAAACAGCTGGAAGACATCCAAGCCTGTGTAAGTTGATAACCTTGGTACAATCTCTGGCAGTGAAAAGGCAGGTCTGCAGTGAGTTGATATGGCCAGTGCAGTTGTTAATTGAATAGCAGGCAATCTATAAACACTACTAATTGCATATGTGAAAACCTGTGCACAACTAGAAACGCTGCCTAGAGAAGCACTCCAGAAAAACTACATGGATAAAGCACTTGGCAAATCTTCTGTCTCTCTCAATCCCTGTAAGTCGTAGCTTAGTTTCGCCACTGCATCCTTCTGATTAACCTGCACACAGCAGACTTAATGATACATTTTTCAAAGGATCATTTTTCTTCCTAACCAGATATGCACCGCACAACTATCAATTACCCACTCGTTTCAGAAAAGAACAAACAAGCAATCTAGAAAATTCAGCTTGTGAATGGAAAGCTTTCTACATCGTAAAAGAAGACATGGTCTTATTCCCAACAGGCAAAATGCTTTGCAGAATTATTCCGACGCATTTTGCAGCAGTGTGGCAGCTGCTGCGAACAGCATGGAGTGTTAAGATTTGACACTTTTTTTTCCCTTAAGGATATAGCCATTTGGGGCGGCTCAGAAACTGTTGTCACAATTTTACTATTCATCCATTTAATAAATCATTTTAAAATGATTATTGCTCTAGGATCTAAATCAAACTTTTTAAATTTTTGAATCTGTAAAGAAGATGGCTTAGCCCAAGGTTTTAGTTAGGAAACATAGGCTCTCCTCTAGTTTAATATACAAATTCAAATAAGGACAGTGAAGAGGAAAGGTTATTATCATTCTGAGAGTGTTGAGCAGCTCCCATAAAATGAATTGAGACTTAATCCACTCCGAAGTAAATATAATATCACATTGTGAAATCTGAAACTACCAATCAGAGAATTGTACCGTTTTCAGAAGCACAAGTATTGAGGCCAGACTGACTTGTACTCAACTCACACCATGTCTCCAACACAAAAGATTTATTGGCAAGAAACTTCAGACTGCTGGGACTCAGTTTCTTCATCTATGAAGTGGGAATTAAAATATACCTCATAGGGTTGCTCTGAGGAATCAAGGAGATAATATAGGCAATATGGTTAACAGAGTGTGTACCATAAAAAGTGCTCAATAATGGTAGACTTTACAAAAAATAAAGCATGTGTTAACCATTATACACAAATGGAAACATTGAAATATGTGTAGCAACAGCATGTCATCAAATAACTCAATGATTTCTGATGGTGAGTTTTCTCCCACATTTCCTCAGGAGAGAAGAGAAATTCCTTGGAAAAAATACAAATTTGAATGCCTAACTTTAAGATATAGACATCCTTCAGCTAACACTCTCCCAAGACTGATGGTAACTCCTCAAGTATGAGGCTCCTGTTCACTTAGAAATAAAAATGAAAAGCAACTATAAAGAATCATTCATTGTTCATTGTAATGAAGGGTAAGTTTATTTGTAGGAAGCTGTGACAGATTGGGTGCACAAGAAAATGAATGAAGTATCTGAAAGAGCTGGGATCTCTGCTTTTATCCTAGGTATTTACTATCTAGAGAACTCCTCCTCTCATAAGTCCCCAGACCACCAGAGAAAGGCTGGATTTAGTGTTTAGATGTTCATTTCAATCAACCACTTTGATCAGAAATCAGAATTGACAAAAACTATTTGTTAGTTTTACCACTTCCCTAATTACCAAAAGGTATGAGAACTGAAAAAGCTTTATAGATCAACCAGTTCCCACCAGGTATTGCAAAAGTCTTTCATTTATTGATAGGCAGAATGAAAGAGCAGGGTGCAGGGTCCAGTCTCTGTTACAGCCCCAAGCTTATGTCACTGGTGGAAATCCCCACCTACGGGGATATGCATGACAGCCTCTTGGAACCAAATCTGTTTCCCGCACATCCAGCCTCCCAGCACATGTAAGCAGTTAGATTTCTCGTTGTTACTGCATTTGAACTTTAAGAATTTGGAAACTGTCAACATAGAGCTCTCTGCTCCTGAATTAATTTTATTTCTTGCTCCAACAACCAAACTTCCTGTTTGTAAGGCCAAGATATAAACCTACTTTTTAAGTAAATTTGAAATGAAGCATAGTTCATTAACAATAATCAATATATTAAAATATAATCATACCCAGAAGAAGCTCCTCCCTTGCAAAAGGAATCAAGCTAAAATTGCAAAGCACTTTGATTATTTAAATATGGATATTAAACAAATCATAATTATTTCCCTAATAACTGTGTGTGAGCCTAAATATTAGCAAGATAGATTTCGATTACATGTATTCAATATATTTATACTATTATTACAGATATCCAAAGAGACTCTACTCAAAATAAAACCCATTACTTAAAATTAGAAGAAACTAATATTGTAAAATGTGGATCAATCAATTAAACTAGGAGAGTGACCTGAACCATTTACAAAGTGGTTTGTTTGTAGTTATGTGATCATACAATGAACAAAATTCTCTAGGAAAAAAGGATCCATAGATGCCAGTGAGTCACATCAAGACAAAAATCATCTTTGCATATCTTCCACTGAAGCCAGCATTATAAAAGATTCCTGATATAAATGGAGACTATTTTTCAAAAATCTTAAACCTTCTACCTTCATACAGAAAGATTTCCAAGCTGCTAATGCGTCAAAAACCTTGAAGACACCTATTACTAATTAATTTTAATTCAAAACAATCATGAGTGCCATAACAGATAGACAGCAAGCTTTGTACCTGAGTAAAAAACCCTTACCCTCAAGGAGCTCCAAGGAGCTCTGAGCACTCTCAGAGTGCTACCTATAATATAATGTGATATACTAAGCCAGCATTTTATGGGAATCTAGGTAAAAAGACAAGATGAAAAGTCGGGGGGAAGGCATCTCGGAGCGAGCCTTCAGTCTAAACGAGGAGGTATAAAAGTGCATGACCTGATGATATGTATTACAATGATTAGACCACAGAATGCACAAAGGTAGTACAGTTGAATATAAACCTACAAAGACTAATTGTGAAAAGCCTTGGATCCTGTGGGAGATAGTTTAGAACTTTTCCAATGGGGAGACAATCAGGGATATATTTTAGTGCACGGAAGTGATGATCAGAATTGTGTTTTGGAAAGACAGTTCTGGTGCAAAGATCATACTGGGTGGGGACAGGGACCTAACAAATAGAAGCCAGCTAGGGGGCCAATGTAACTGTTCAAGTGAGAAATGACGGGGCGAACAAGGGCAATAAAGTGAAAAGGGGTGTAAGGGGTGAGCACTGGTAGAAACCAGAATGGATATGGAAAGCGAAGGATCACCAAAAACAAACATGCCATTTCTAGCTTGAGTGACTAGATGGATGGTGAGGTTGTTAACTGACAGAAGAAATATCGAAGGATAATTTTTGGAAACTTCTGAAATTAGCCTGGATTTTTTAAAAAACCATTATATATGTTCATCATCGGAGAAAATGTTATGACATCCAAGTTAAATAAAAGTATGCCCAGGTTAGCATTGGAATTAAGTAAACCTGGACATTTTCAATTCCAGCAAACATACCCTTCTTAGCTAAATCCACAGTGAAAACTCTATGGTAACAGCTCACGAAGCTTCTTAAAATATACCTCTATGCTCTCATTTCTCTAATTATTTCCTATAAATACCCTGTATTTGTAAATCAGACCTTCCCAAGCTCTAGAATTTAAACAGCAGTACAAATATTTCACACTGTTCTCAAAGAACATGTATGTTTAGAGCTCATGTGCAGCACTCCAATTGTGCCACTAAAGTTTACCAGAAAAGGACTGTGTGAATTCATGTGCATGCAGAAAATAGAAGGAAAAGAAAGGCAACTCTTCCCCCAGTGTTATAATTTGGTTCTCATAAATTTCCTGGAAGAAGAAGGAATTGGAGCAGGCAGTTGTGAAGATGAGTCAGATTGCAGTCGGGGCAGTTACCTGGAGAGCTGGAATGGTTTGGGAGACGTTTATAAAAGAGAGAAGACAAGCTAAGGGAATGGATACATTACCTTCAACATCATGACTCAGGTAGTTACGCACTTCATTCAAAATGAAGTTGATGTCTTCTTCCGAAGGAATAGGATGGTGTGTAATATCAGTTGGAGTGTCGGTAGTGCCAGCTATAGTCATCTTTTGCCACGGTAAGAAGAAAATAACTCGCCCATCACTGGTCGCTGGGTCAAGAAGTCCCATGCTCTCTGGGCTGAGATAAAAAGAACATGTTTTTTTATTTTTGAAATTAGTAAAAATTTAATCTTAATCTACAACCTATTTCATTCATCACATCTCATATAAACAAATAAGAACAACATGAGCTGTTATTTTTACTGCCACTAAGCTAACCTAAAAATTCCTTTAAAAACAAAATTGGCTCAGGCTGTGTGTCAGTTCTTTGGAGCATCATCCTATACACCAAAAGGTTGCAGGTTAAATCCCCATTCAGGGCACATACCTAGGTTGTGGGTTCAATCCCCAGTCAGTACATATATGGAGAGCAACCAATCAATGTCTCTCTCTCTCGCTCTCTCTCCCCTCCCCCTTTCTCTCTAAAAATCAATTAAAAAACATATCCTCTAGTGAGGATAAAAAATAAATTTAAATATAAAAAAAAAAAAACAACTTTGGTAACAAAAAGTAATGGAGCAAGTGTGACACTGATAATATTCCACAGCAGAACCAACCCTCCCCATCTCAGAAATGCAAGGTTAATTATGAAAGTGGACTTCAACTTACAATTGTTTGGGATTTTATATTCCTTGGACAATTCACATCAGATAATGTCAGCGAGATAAATGTCTATAATTTCTTTTATGATGGTCAATTAAAGATAGCTCTTCAACCTTTTTTAAAGTCTATGAGAAGTATTTTCCTGGGCCATTTGACATTTGGCACATCTTTTAGTAGAAGGTCTCAGAAGCACATGAGAAAAGTGAAGGGTCAACTTTCTAGAAACTAAAATGTAATAAAAAAAATTCCTTACTTCTTATTGCCTAGATGAACTTGTACCACTTGACCAAATATGAGATTTCTTACTTTATTTCATTTTACAGAAATCTCAAGGAGTACGGCCATAAGAAAGGGGCTCAGTTTTCTACTACTACTAAAATAATAATGTACTAGGATAAGGCCAAAAAGAAGAATGTGATGAAAATATTTACGGAGAGAGAAGGCACTAGTTCATTATGCTATGAAATAAAAGTTCAAGGATGCCTCTTCTGTCAGATTACATAAAATCTTCCAAAATATTAATCAAGAATTTTCACTAATGTGTGCTTACATTCTAAAACCAAATTAGAAAACACACTTGAAAGGATAGGCAACTATAAAAAAAATTAACAAAACCCCATCTAGTAGTGTTATTGAATCACTAGAAACTGTTGTTTGAATGTATCATAAACCATTCAAAGACATTTGGAGAAGTTGTTAAAGGAGTGGAAGGAATCTGAAAGTTGCATATTCAAATAGAACACTACAAATCTTCAGAAGGCTGTTTCTATTTGACTGAATTCTCAAAGCAAGCCAGGGTTAACAGTATTTGCTGGGAGCTATTTTCAGCTTCTATTAATGCAACTTCTGCAATAGGAAACACAATTCTATTTGGTTTAAATAAATGTTTAAGGAATCTCTCTTATACCTATAAACTTAAAAGGGCACTAGAGGCCCGGTGCACGAAATTTGTACACGGGGGCAGGGGTGGGGGTAGTGTTCCTCAGCCCAACCTACACCCTCTCCAATCTGGGACCCCTCGAGGGATGTCTGACTGCCTGAGCCTAAATGGGCAGTCAGACATCCCTCTCACAATCCAGGACTGCTAGCTCCCAACTGCTCGCCTGCCTGCCTTCCTGATTGCCCCTAACTGCTTCTGCTTGCCAACCTGATCACCCCCTAACCACTCCCCTGCCAACCTGATTGATGCCTAACTGCTTCACTGACAGCCTGATTGCCCCTAACTGCCCTCTCCTGCTGGCCTGGTCATCCCCAACTGTCCTCCCCTGCAGGCCTGGGTCCCCCCCGCAACTACCCTTCCCTGCAGGCTTGATCTCCCCCAACTGCCTCCCTTGAAGGCCTGGTCCCTCCCAACTGCCCTCTCCTGCTGGCCATCTTGTGGCAGCCATCTTGTGTCCACGTGGGTGCAGCCATCTTTGACCACATGGGGGCAGCCATCTTGTGTGTTGGAGTGATAGTCAATTTGCATATTACTCTTTTATTAGATAGGCTAGAGGCCTGGTGCATGGGTGGGGGCTGGCTGGTTTGCCCTAAAGGGTGTTCTGGATCAAGGTGGGGTTCTCTTGGGGCATGGGGCAGCCTGGGCGAGGGGCCTGTGATGGTTTGCAGGCTGGCCACACCTCCCAGCAACCCAAGCATAGGCTGGAAGCAGGTATCTGGGATTTATTTATATTCTATAATTGAAACTTTGTAGCCTTGAGCAGAGGCCAGGGCAGGCCAGGGCAGGGGAAGCTTGGCTTCCTCCATCGCCAGGGGCAACCCAAGCCTCCTGCTTGCTCCAGCTCCGTGGCTGCCGCCACCTTGGTTGGGTTAATTTGTATACTCGCTCCTAATTGGCTGGTGGGCGTGGCTTGTGGGTGTATCGGAGGTACGGTCAATTTGCATGTTTCTCTTTTATTAGATAGGATTCCCTTTAAAATTCTTTTAGCCTCGATTGATTCACATACATAAAAATTAGACACTAACAACTCCTAAAATGAAAAAATAATTGTTTTGCCCTGGTCAGTGCCGTTCAGTTGGTTAGCACATCATCCTGTACACTGAAAGGTGGTGGGTTCTATTCCCAGTCAGGACATACACCCCCAACTGCCCTCCCTTGCAGGCCTGGTCCCTCCCAACTGCCCTTTTGGGTTTGAGCCCCATTCAGGGCACATGCAGGAGGCAACCGATCAATGTTTCTCACATGGATGTTTCTCTCTCTCTCTCTCTCTCTCTCTCTCTTCCTCTTTCTGTTTCCCTCCCTTTCTCTTGCTTTCTCTAAAATAATTTTTTTAAAAAGTCTCATGAAAAGGAAATCCACAGTCAGCTCAGCTAATGCACTTTCTTTATTTAAACCACAAGGAAAACTAATCTTTCTTTGCAAAACCCATCAGCCTCATGATATGCCTGCCATATCTACACAGCCTTTGGAGAAAAGAAATCACTGTCTACAGCCTACTTGAAAGACACATGAGAGAGAGAGCCACAGTCCCCACTTAGCACATGCAAAAAGCATCACAGAAGTATGTCAGTCATTTAAATCTTCAACTAAGATTTCATCTTTACTCAGGGTTACCTAAAAAATATATTTTTACTTTCATTTTTATATATTGAAAACTATAAATATGGAGTATTTTCAGTCCCTGTATGACTATATTTTTTTCTTTATATTTATTATAAGATTCTCTTAAAATCTTAAAAGAAACTAGTTAAATATGTGTTTTGTAAGCACCTAATTTGATCCTGGGTTAATATGCCCTTACATTAAATCAGTCACTTTGGGATCGGAAATTTAACTCATTCAGAGTTCAAGTTTTCAATTTTATAAGTAGTACTATATTGAAACAAGAAGATAAATTCCATATTCCAACAAATTATATGTTGGAATATCTTATATATGGTCATCTTATGGGCTAGATATCATGTAATACACCTATATAACTCAATAAACCTCATCAACTTCAGCATAAAATTATAATATATGGCAACCTAGACATGAAATGCTGTTAGAAAAGCATAACTACTGAATCCTTTAAAACCTTCCAATGCAATAAAAGCAGTTTAAAGGGTGAAGGTGATGGTTACCAACACATGTAACTGGAACCTGTAGAGAATCAACTGCTTAAGTGAAGACATATGTGTCAAACACAAAATTAACAAGCACAGAGGGAAGACAACGCTATTAATGTCTGGTATAAAAATTTAAGAATCCATTTGGAAATAGCTTTCATCAGTTCTAAATTACCTAATTCATGCTCTCCCTTAGGGAAGAGTTTGTTTTCTTATAAAGAATTAATTCTGCACTGTTACACTAAAGTTTGAAAATGGATATCAATTATGGTGATAGTATTACAACAGAGTGAGGCATAGGTCTTTTTCAATATGTATGATTCACTTGACATGAGGAGCAAAAAAAGCTTCCTGCTAATGTGTGTGTGTGTGTATAGGATTAAATGTAATGAACAATTTTCTCATGCAGACAGACCATTGCCTTCCTGAAGTACCTGTATTTAAACTGAAATCAATTTATTAATTACATAGCAATCAGTGGTAGAGCTAACAGTATGCAGACACTTAGAGAAAAAAACTGACCTCTTGTCAGTGGTAAAAAAGCATCTTTAGGCTATAAGGAGATGCTTTTCATGCATTTCAGTCATTTGGTGTATTGTTGCTGCTTTCTTAAGAGCACAGCATAGCCACAACTCTGACAAAAATTCCAGATTTCTTAAGTAAACTAAAGAGTACCTTTAAAAAGAAATTATCTTTGTGTGTTGGGTTTTCTGGCATTAAAATAATTTTTAAAAAGCAGTTACCATGGCCCAAGAGAATTTCACACGTGGAATGTTAGGGTCATGACAAGCTTAATAAATGCCATAAAGATACTCCGAAAACAATCCAACAAGATAGACTTACGCATAGTCCTTGCTCTCCATTTAGCAGCCTCCACGCAAGGAGTCAGTGGCTAATGAGCTCACTGCGTTTTCAAACTGAGCAGGTTCTAGTTGAAATGTTAGGTCTTTTATGATCAGACCGTTTATAGGGCAGCCCCCTACGGTCTAACTCAGTGGTCGGCAAACTGCGGCTCTGTTGACTAATGAGTTTGCCGACCACTGGTCTAACTCATCCCTGAGGACCTAGTGAAAGCCTTGAGTTATATAATTGCTGAGTGTGATTGGTTGATGAACCCAGAGAGATGTTTCCATCTGAGATCTCTTCACCCCACCCAAGAGAATGACTTGATATGGAGAGCAAAACTTTCTTCTTGATTGCCAGTATCACAACTACTCAAGGTCAGTGCCTTAAGAGGGAATAAACTCTTAATCCAAGTTGCATTCCCAAGCCAAGAGGCTCATCTGCAATAGAGCTGGAAGGGAACTGGGCAGTTGACCATGCCCCAAGTTTTCCAGCAAGCTGTGTAGTACTTGCAGGTCAGAGTGCTAACTAAACACGAGGATATTTATTTCTCCCAAAGTAGAATGAAAATGATTTTTTTTTAACCCTCACCTGGTATTTTTTCCATTGATTTTTAGAAAGAGTAGAAGAGAGGGAGGGGGTTGGAGGAAAAGAGAAAAAGAGAGATGCGCGGCATATCAATTGGTTGCTTCCTGCACAAACAGGGCTGGGGATCAAACCTATAACCCAGGTATGTGCACTTGACTGGGAATTGAGCCTGTGACCTCTCAGTATGTGAACTGACACTCTAACCAGCCAAGGCAATAGATATTTTTATTGCATCTCTATCCCTAACCATTTCTCTGTTTCTGATTATCTGTATTATTATGATGAATTAGAAATGATATCTGATTTTTACTTGCTATAATATTTTTCAAAATATATTTCAGAAATTATAAACATAAAAATACCTGAGTGGTCCTTATTTTCAAATTTTTCATAAGTAAATTTGGACGTTTTATTAACTTTTTAATTAAAAAGCCCTTTATGAGCCCTCGCCGGTTTGGATCAGTGGATAGAGCATCGGCCTATGAACTGAAAGGTACCAGGTTCAACTCCAGTCAAGGGCACATGCCCGGGTTGTGGGCTCGATCCACAGTGGGGACTTGCAGGAGGCAGCCGGTCAATGATTCTCTCTCATTATGGATGTTTCTATCTCTCTCCCTCTTCCTTCCTCTCTGCAATCAATAAAAATATATATATTTTTAAAAAGTCCTTTGTGAAAATTTTTGTAAAATTAAATTTTAATGTTTTAATGAAAATGAAAATTCTGAAACACTAAGGCTTACTCTCTGAAGATGACTATACTAAAGAAAGTACAAAAATGGATCCCAAATCATTACTGGTAACTCGTAGAAAGGAGTATTGCCATTAAAGCTAAGAAATTGTATTTTGTCTTCTGGATGAGTTCGTTTACTCATTTATCCCCTTTTTTTTTTTTTTAGTATATTTTTAAATTATAGTTGGCATACAATATTACATTAGTTTCTGGTGTACAACATAGAGATTAGACATATTTCTCCTCATCTATTACTAAGAGAGGTGAGCTAAAAGACTAAATACAGACAATATCTGTGCCCCTCATTCTCTGGTGACAATCAGAGTTGGAATCCAGTACCTGTAATAACCAGGCATCACAATGTGGACCCCAGCACTCGGCTGGCAGATAGTTGCAGCGTCCTTATCATCCATTTGGCGCACGGCGTCTGTGAAAGGTCCCGTGGCATTGATAACACATTTGGCTCTCACATCAAATTCCTGTCCTGTGAAAGAAAGCAGCATCAATCACACACCCCATTTGTTTCTCCGCTCACGGGTGCTTTGGATTATTAATTCATCTATTAGCTCCACCAATGGCAAAGTATATTGTCTACCACACTTAAGTGCCATGAGCAGCCAGAGTTATTGAAAAGCCACACAAAAGGCTCGCACCTGAGTAAATGTTCCAAAACCAAGTCCAAACTGAGGGCTGGGGGAGAGCATGCCACTTTTTCATTTCAGCTCGCAGTTATTTTGCAAAATGCCCAGCATCCAAGTGCCAAATATGAAGAAAATGAGATGAGTAAATACGCTGCTTTCTCTTTAAACCTCAAGCATGTAAGCAGTGTTGCTGTGATAAAATATATTTCACGTTGCTGGTTTTGTTTGAAGAAAGGATGTGATTTTGAAAGGGTGCCTACATGGCCTTAGACTCAGGACAAGAATGAAAAGCTAACCAAAGTGAAGTGATTGACTCTAACGTGTAAATGCACTGTTTATGTCACGTAAATGATACTCTGAAACTTGCACTTTTATTTTGTTTTATTAACATGTTTCTGCAAAGAAAACGAAATGCATTCATAGCTGTGGGGATTTTGTGGGCATTTATTATGATTGCATTTTATTATCATTACTATCATCATCATTATTCGGGGTAAATTGCCAGGTCCCACAAGGGAAAATTTTCACGTTAAACCAGTCACTGTTGACAATACGAATATAATTAAGATAACTCTGAAATCTGCTTAAGTCAAAGAGAAGTGACAGAAAAATTATACTTCAGTCATTATACAGGCAAGGCAAGATGCTAAGAAGAGCTCCCTGCCAGAGCCTTGGCATACCTGTGAGCATGTCCTTGCACCGCGCGCCGCTCACGCGCTCTTTCCCTGTTTTGGGATCTGTCTTCTTCAGCAAGCTCAGGACCTCCATGTAATTGGCTGTGGCAGCCCCATACCTGGCAGCAGTGAGAGCAATGGCAAGGTTCATCCGTGCGTCGTTGTGTTGTCCTGCAGCAGGGAAAGAGGAGGGACAGGAGTCACCTCCAGCCACAGGCTGGTGGTACAGAAGTGTGTCACAACAGATATGTCACATCTGTCCCTGTCATCCAGGATATAAATGATGGCTGGTCAGCTCTAGAGGGCAGGATTAAAAATACACAGTCATTCTCGGTCAGGCATTTACCTGCCACTTCAGCAAGCGCACTTTTATGCCGCGGAAAGGGCGAAAAATACCCTTTCCTGCAGAGCTCAGACCGATTATCTGAAAGTTAAGCAATAAGTAATTATTCTCTCAGTTTGGGGAACATATGTATAAGTCAGACTTTTCCTAATACAGACAACCCTTATGCATGAAAGAGAAGCAATTCAAAACTTCAGAATATTTGACACCCCAACTGGTGTTGATTAACAATTTTTATGAGTATGTGTGCTATCTAATATTCAAAATCAAGAGCTTAATCTTCCATACAGAATCTCTCAGTATTTTATAAAAGGATTTTTTTTCTGGGTCTGAATTTTGATCAGAGCTCCTTAACATGTAACTTTCTTTTTTTTTAATCGCACACATAAAAGAAATTAAGCAGGGCAAAATTTAATTACAGAACAATTCCTACCTGTATTGTTAAAGATTTATTGCTGAAAAAATCCTAGTTAAAGAAAACTAAGGGGGAGGAGAAGGGGGGAAAGATGATTAATCACTTTAAAATACTGGCATCACTAGAGACTTTTTCTATTTATTATTGCCAGTGGAGTTAACGCTGACCAGGAAGAATTACTCTACATTGCAGGGGCCAAGTTCTCTGTGCCCTGAATAATTAATTACCCAGGGCTAGATGTATTGAAGCAGGGTTCAAATTCCCACACACTGGGATCAGTTCTATCAAGATAATACTGATAAAGGGATGAATTTGTAATGAATATTGTTGTTGATTTATGTTGCCAGCATACCAAACATTTAGTATAAATGGTTTATGTAAAGTTTCTTCCTTGTGATTCAGTCTGTGCAGAGCCAGAAGCACAACACAGGTAATCTGTTCCAGCTAAAAGGGCAAAGTTATAAAGAGAGAATCGATGACTGGGATGCCACCGCCCCTCCCCACAAACATCTTATTCTAAAATCACTGGACTAATACATTCCGCCAAGAACCTTTCCTTCAAAATGAAATCCTCTTATCAAGTGAAGAGCACATATTAAACCTCAACATGCAGAATGAAAGTTATTTTATAAAAAAATTAGTAGAAGGAAAGTAGAAGAAAGAAAACAACAGCCACCTTGGGACCTGAGCTAGAAGTAGGAAGAAGGGTAGCATGTCTATCAATTTCAACTTAGCATGACCCCAAAGTTGCTATTAGAACAGTCAGTAGGGGTATTTAATGTTTAAGAAATCAACTTTTATTAATGTAGGGCTCCTTACTTAAAATTGGGATATATTCCACAAAGTTAAATGCACACAGAGTCCAAAGCAACAAAATAAAAAACCCACTATAGCCCAGCCAGCATAGCTCAGTGGTTGAGCATCAACCTAGGAACCAGGAGGTCACGGCTCGATTCCAGGTCAGGGCACAAGCACAGACTGTGGACTCGATCCCCAGTGTGGGACATGCAAGAGGCAGCCGATCAATCTCTCTCCCTCTTCCTTTCTCTCTGAAATCAATAAAATAAAATAAAAACTATTTAAAAATTCTACTATAGATCTCTTTAAATAAATTATACATCTAAACTAAACAGAGTACTCATCCCATCCAATCTTTCTAGTAGATTTATTCACATAACAATGAAACACATCACGCGCAATTCAAAAAGCCCAGGACCTGTTAGTGCAGTAGGAAACCCTCACCCATCCAGATGTGCCTTGATTTACACACATGGCAGGTCTCTGGAAAGCCAAATGTGACTCGGCTATTTTGAACCCTACATGAAGTCACTATTCAAAGGAACCAGACAGAAATCCCATTTATTAAATGACAGATGCCTTTGTTAAACGGTATCTCTATTACACAATCATCTAGTAATAAAACCCTCTAAGTTCTGAAAATACAAAATCTTTCTTTTAATGCCTTTTAAAATATAAAATCTCACTGGTGCAGTACTCATAGAGGTCATTAAGCTCTGTGGTTTCTATACTAAGAAATGGCTCCCTAATTAGCTTTCAAATCCCAATACTTTTTGTTAATCTTTATTATTGAAAGTATTACATATGTCCCTTTGTTTCCCCCATTGGGAGATTTTCTTTTCTAGTGGGCCTATCTGATCAGACAGCATGAGGTTTAAGTTCCCACTAAGTCCCAATACTTTTGAAGGTAAACAGAACCAAGCTCAGTTAAAGTGTGAGGGGGAAACCAGTTCCTTTGCTCCTTCTTTTCCACACCTACCCTGATACCCGGCAGCACCTGCTTTGACTTGAATCAGGTACGTCACTTATTTATGAAGGGCTTCATCTGCCACATTTCTACTCCCATTATTCTCACTACCTAGGACTATTAAATTATTTGCAAATCCCTGAGCATCTGTGTTATTTCACAACTTCTTGCCTTCACCCACACTCATTCTTCTGGCTGCAGTACCATGGTGGAAGCTCCATGCAGTTCCTATTCATCTCTCATGATCTGGTTCAAGCATCTCCCCATGAAGTCTCCCCTTCTCTGCATCCCTCCAAGGCAACGTTGTTCATTCCTTCCTCTGCATCACCATTATAGTGTGTACATACCTTTTTTATAATCTTTATGATACTACATTCATCCATATATCCATCAGCTTAAAAAACAATAAGCTTTGGCTATGAGTCAGACACTGTAACAAATGCAGGGAACACCCAATGGTGAGAGAGATACAGGTGTCTCCAGTCTCACAGAACTTACATCCCATTGTAATTACTGTATGATTTGCCATGTTCCCTCATTCCAGTCGTGGGAAGTCAGGAAGCTTTACTTGTTCATCTTTCTTTTTTCTTGTTAGCACCAAGCACAGAACAGGTATCCAGTAAGTGTTAAGTGTAACCAAAATCCACAAATAAATAAGATTTATTTATAGCCTTAGATATATAGTCTTAATTATGTAATTTTTTCATAATTATATATAAATTTTATAAAACTTTATCATCTACTAGTATACCGATTTACAGTCTTATCTCTAACTATGGAATCCTTTGTCTAGTGTTAAAGAATTTCAGACCTCAATGAGTTGGCTGCAAGAAGTTTTAAGGAGAGCAGAGAAACCCAGAAATGTGTAAAATCTGAACTTAAACCCAAAGTGGGATGAAAGGAGAAATGGTTATGTATGATTCTCTCAAGACTTATCCCACAAGTTTCTCCTTACTCTGCAGGGAAAAGCAAATCCAGTTATTACAAGCTTCTAGAAATTGATGAATACGTTGAGTTTCCTCTGGGCCCAGGAGCTCACATCTCCACCCAGAAGTTCCCTTCTTTGCAGACATTCAGCTTAATTCATTTCCCTCCTTGGATTCAGGGTAGATCTCCCCCACTACCCACATGAAAGTCAGCTTGTACCCTGAGATACCCAGATGCTTACAGTGTATACTTCCTGGGATAAGTGGTATATCTTCACCCTTCTTAACTAAATTCCTCCTAGCCCCCATTCCTGACATTTTGCAAGGTATCTGCATGCCTCCTGTAATTTTATTTCTGGAGAAAAAAGTTTTTGAGAAACAGTGCATGTCATTGGAATGCGCTACAACAATCTCACCTCCCCCACCCAATTGATCTGCTTATTAAGTTTGGATTTTCCAATCTGTTTCCTCAGAGCCAGGCAACATACTATTCACTAATCAGCGAATAGCTTTACATTGGCACTTACACAAACGCCCAGACGGGGACTGTGAAAATCTGTTTCCTACTCTTCTCCTTTTACACTTGAAATCTTACATATGTGCACATTCTGAACTTGCAGTGCTTCTGAGAGGAAGCACAGAAGAGGTGGAACTATAACTGTTTTCCCTTGTTTAGAAAAACAAAATGTTCAATCAACCCACTGAACAGAATGTAGGTCAGTGGTGGTAGAGAAGGATTTTTGCCTTCATCCTCAATGGCCTCACACACAGGTTAGTGTGAGATATTTTGGGTGTAAAATATTTTAGGATGTAATCATAAGATAGACCTCAAGTATAAATATTTTGGAGACATAGCAATATTGCTCTACTCAGAGGGTTTCAAAGTTTGGCAGCTAAGTTATCATACAAAACAGTTGGAAAAAGAGAAGTAGTCAATGAACGTGTAAACGGTATGAAGAATGAGTAAATATGAAAATCCCTAGGTAACAAATTACCTGGCATTTTCCTGGTCCTTTGGATCTAAATTTCTACAGTGTTGTGAAATTCTACATACAATATTATTTTAATACAGCATACTTTAAAATGGGCATGTACATGCCCTAACCGGTTTGGCTCAGTGGATAAAGCGTTGGCCTGCGGACTCAAGGGTCCCAGGCATATACCTTGGTTGCTGGCACATACCCAGTAGGGAGTGTGCAGGAGGCAGCTGATCGATGTTTCTCTCTCATCGATGTTTCTAACTCTCTATCCCTCTCCCTTCCTCTTTGTAAAAAAATCAATAAAATATATATTTTTTTAAATGGGCATGTACAGTGCACAGAGCTATCAATACAGACCCAAGAATTCGTACAGAAAGTCTAATTGTTAGAAAAAATAGTCTTTGATTAAAATAACACCTGTCCAAAAATTCATAAGCAATTAAAATCACCACAAGAAATGTTGAGAACATTTCCTTCCATCTCCCTGTGCCCTGACCCTACTTCTGGAAGGGGGAAAAGGATGTACGAAAGAAAGAATACTTCCCCAAAGATTCCTTCCCATTTCCAACAAAACGCACAGGGCACGCTTCATTGTCTCAGACTGACAGTGTCACAGTGACCTCTAAGGCAGCTTCTTCTTAGCAGACAGGCAAAGACAATTCAAAGGCTAATAACCTACCAAACTGCAGCTGATTTCATATAATCATTATATTTAAAGTTTCCCTGTCTAATGGGAAAAGTGCAGATAGAGGCAGAGTAAAAAGAAGAGTGTGTGTATGTGTGTGTGTGTGTGGAAGGAGATGACTAAATTCTGGTTTAGTCAAAATGAGAACCTATTTCAGAGTAAATTATGACAACAATGCATTTCCATAAGTAAATTATGGCTAGTGGCAGAGGTGAGGGAAACAGTTTAGCACCTCACAAGACATATTGGTGGGTGGCTCTGGACTTGGAATGACTGGGTCTCACGTTTCGGTACTTCTCTGGGCTTCAGTATCCTATAAAAGGAGAGGAGTTGGGTGGCCCCTCTGAAAATATACAATGAGGATATGGCTGATCTTCAATAGCTAGCTACTACTCTTTTCAATTACTTCAATTTTTTCATTTCTGGTTTCTCTGACTTTACCCCAATATGTCTAAAAAGAGAATGGGCATTAATAAAGACCAAAAACAGGTGCTTTATAAAGTAAATCAGAAAAATATAATCAGAAATCATGTTCTTACATTAGATATAGAGTTATAATGCAATCGTTATTTGATTGGCCTTTATGGGCTATGTAGTGTATTGCAAAAATTGTCCCAATTCTTCACCCCTCCTTGCAGCTGTGCCTTTTGCCACAGTCTTCACAGCATCTTCTCCCACTCTGACTCTGGACTCAACCACGTGAAATTGTTTTGGTGAATGGAACGTCAGTGGATGTTAGGAAAAAAAGAAAAGGGAAGCTCTTCAAATGCTGTGAAAAGCACATCCCCAGGCTGACCTGCCGGTACCAGGAGGACAATGAGAGGCATGTGGCAAGTTGCTGCAGTCATGCATTCCAGCCAAGGCCATCCTACACCAGCTAGTAGACCTGAGTGCAAGTTGAGCTGAAAGCAGAAAAATCTCTGAGCCAACCCCAAGACAAGATCAGAAGAACCGACTTCTCCAGTGCATTAGCAGTAAATCCTAATTGCTTTTGTGCTACTGAGGACTAAGGATTGTTTGTTGTGTGGAATTGTGGCAATAGGTAACTTATACAATGTAACCAATTTTCTTATATAGTCCCAACTGAACAATGGGTTATATCTTCAAAACTGCATTATAAGATGGCTATTTAGAACACAATCCAGCCCTAGCCAGTTTTGCTCGGTAGTTAGAGGGTTGGCCCTCATACTGAAAGGTTGTGTGTTCAATTCCCAAACCTCAGTTGCAGGCTCAATCCCCAGCCCCAGTCTCGCCATGTTTCTCTCTCTGTGTCTCTCCCCTCTTTTCCACTCTCTCTCTCTTAAAAAAAGAAGGAAAAAAATATATATCCTCAGGTGAGGATTAGCAACCAAAAAAAGAAGACACAATTCGTTTTCCTGTAAAAATGCTATAACTAAATCGTGGTGAGTTGATTAGTTTGTGCCACAAGAGCTATTTAGTGCATATGCTATTTGAATAAGGGAATTGGTCATTATTCCAAAGCTTCGATACCCACCACTCCCTCTCACTGACCCTCAATCTCCAGGCTGACCCCAGTGCTCATCCTCAAAACCCAACTCTTTCACACGTCTGGCTTGTTGCTCATATCGTCCCTACTCCATGAAACATCTTGCCCAACCTCTACAATATTCAACTTTTCATCTTTCCTTCACCAAACCTTCCCTGACTCCTATCAGTCACAAGAGCCTTCTCTCCTCTGTGCTTCCATGACACTTTATAAGCACATTTATTACAACACAAACTATTTTCTAAACATTTGCATTGAACACTCATTAATTGAGCAAACATGTACTCAATGCTTTTAATGTACCAGGGATTATCCTAGGAACCGGATTTACAACAGACACACAAATAGTCATTGCAGACCTAGGGTGCTTTAATGTTCCTAAAAGAACAGAGAGCTTCTTATAAATTTTGTTTTCACAGCACCTACCATAGCATTTGCTACCTAGTAGATATTCAAATATTTGTTGAACAAATGAATGAATGAGTTAATGGACATGAATATGGACCATAATCACTGGTCAAATAAAGGAAATGTGCTCAAGGCTGAGAGATTCTAAGAACAGTCCCCAACCCCTCAGTCCTAACCTCACTAAAGGCTGTGTTCTCCACTAAACCAAGGGGCTATTGTCTGTCTACCTAGCTACCCAGACAATGGAAGCAGCATGTCTCCTATCACAAAATCTCTGGTGAAAACAGAAACAAAAAGAGAAGGCCAGTGATAAAGTTAAGGCAAGCATGTGGTGTATGATTAGGACAGCAAGTGGCAGATCCCTTTAACAAATATTGACCTAGTACATATTGTGAGCCAGGCATGATGCTAGGCACTAGAGATCCACCAAGGAGGGAGAATAGGACTACCCTGGTCTCTGCTCTATGGAACCACATGGGGAAGACAGATAAAATCAACCAAAATAAAGTAATAAGATTATTAAAAATTGCAATAATGGCCATAAAGGGGGAAACAGGTGGCAGGGAGAGCAACTCCCTGGGCTGGAGCTATAGTTTAGACAGAGCTGTTAGGGAAAGTGGTCAATATGAGCAAGAAGTAGAGAAAATGCAAAGAAGGTAAGTCCTAACAGCAAGACCACCTTCTATAAACAGTAATCACTGCTAATTTTCAATTATATCTAAAGCTTATATGAAGCATAAACTACCAGAAATGCAACTATGATATTAACACAACTCCATTTGATTAAAAAGTGCTAGGAAAGTGGTTGTTTTTTTTTTTTTTACTCATACTTTAAAGTACTCACCTATATTTTAAATATACTTATCAGGAATTAAATTTTAAAATCTTCCTGGGTTAATGTACACTTTTCCAGGAAATGTCTTCTAGAATAGACTGGTAAAACTCAAAACAAAAGCATAATACTCAAAGTTTATGAATTGGAGTAATTTGCTGTCACTTATCCAGACTACAGTTCTTAGGAAGGGGCACGTGTTAGCACTAAGCATGTAATCATTTTTATTATTAAATACAAAGGTACAATTAAATACAGGTACAGGATGTGACCTGCATCATAATTCTGCCCGGCCTTTCTCTTTGTAATATCCTTTTCATTATCCTGGGCCTTTTGTTCCTTCATGCTTCTTTTGTTTCTCCCTAAGTTCTTGGATAAGCTATTTACAATCTAAATAATTAGCAATCAGCGTGGATCTGTGGTCTTTGGCCCCATGTAAACGAAACATTGTGAAGTGCTTTAACGTGATATATTTAAGCACACATAAAGCTTCTATTACCTCACGACTTTCCTTTCTTGAAAAAGTTTTAAATGAATCTAATAAAGAGTAAGTTTTCTACTTTTCAGATACTTAGAAAGCTAGCTAGAGCTGAACAAATATAACCACATGTAAACTGCAAACAGAATGTTTGGGTTTTCATCAGCTATATCTGCAAAAATGTTCTATGTCAGTTTATAATGAAGACCCCTCATGTCCAATGACTACCCAGGATAATTCATTCTCTCTCTAGCGCAAACCAGAAGTAGACTTTTATACTTTTAAGAAAAAGGGGA
Source organism: Corynorhinus townsendii (assembly GCA_026230045.1). NCBI lineage: Eukaryota > Metazoa > Chordata > Mammalia > Chiroptera > Vespertilionidae > Corynorhinus > Corynorhinus townsendii. The sequence goes on from JAPDVU010000005.1 coordinate 59,983,032, forward strand.
AGGGAGCAATGTGACAAAAGCAATTAACTGAAATGAGGTGAAAAGTCAGAAAGCATGACCCACTAGAGGGACTCTTGCAGACCATTCAACCATGTGGCCTGAAGCCACAGGTCATCTGGCCTTGGTTGTTTGTGAAATGCACAAAAGTCACTGATAAGCCATCTTAGAATGTCTGGCTTTGAGGGCAAAGGTCTCACTTTACTGAAAACTGCAGTCTGGAACACAAGGCATCTTAACCCAAGGTGTTCTGCAAATGCTTGAGATTTGTTTCTTTTAAAAATATTTATTAAACAGGCTGGCTCAGCTGCCTCTAGGACTCTGAGCTACAAGAGCAAGTTTATAGTCTAACTTGGAAAAGCCGCGAGTTCCAAAAAGTCTCTCCACTGCCTAGCACACATCCTTTCTCTTTCCTCTGCAGTTTTCCTAAAGTATCACCAAACAGTGCTCCAGCTATCGTTTCCCTCGTGTTATAGGAAGATTTGGAAGCTTCTTTCAAAGGACTGTGTGCATAAGTTCAAGTCCCATCCTCAGCACCTGTGAAACCTCACACTAGTTGCTTCATCTAAGATTTTCATTCATCTCTACGAGGGGGGAAGTAGTGGGATTGACAAAGGGTTAACATGAGGAATAAGGAGACAGGCAATGTATGTTACAACATAACAGTTCTCAACAAATATTAGCTATCATTATTAAAATATTTTTTAAATTTACTAGGAAGTCAAGACCACTTTACACCATAATTAAAAGACAGAGTTGCCTAAAATATTTTTTAAATGTAGCAAACTTTTCCCCGAAATGTGTCACAACGGTCTCTAATCTCTGCACTTCAGGAACACTGCTTGCTCTTTTTGTTTCTTTTTCTCTCTCTTCACTTTTCACCACTGACAAGCAAGGTATTCTTTTGCGTGCATCACAAAGGATAGGAAGACCTGGGAAAGCTTTTCCATCCAGAGGAAAACAGTGTTGACAGGATAACAGAGTGTTTCAAAATGTTAGCATCACCAAATCTTAATCTAGGGAACTTCATTTCTCTTTCAGTTTTTACAAAGGAAATCAACACTTGCTGAAAATTAGGAAAAGTCATAAGACTCACATTCTAATCCTTCAAACAGTCACTAACTGGATGTGTTTTTGTAATAGCTAACAGTCTGGGTTTTGTTTGTTTGGTATTGCTTCCCAGCATCTGACCCCACTCCCCCTTCTCTCTCTCAAGCAAGCCTTGAAGATAGGCAGTCTGCCCCACCCGAAGAAGGAGGGCACACAGAAAAACTCAGGCCTCTAACCTGGCACCAGCAATTGGATGCTCTCAATACAGACATCAATCTATAGATAGTGACCCAGAGCATGGAATGCAGGAATCCAATCTGAAGGTGGAGGCAGAGCAGCAGCCGCGACAGTGGTGGCAGAGCAAGCCTCGATGTATGGCCATCAACACTAAAGTCTTCAATGATGTTCCATTTCTGGAACAGGATTTTGCCTGTGGCTTTAGTTGCTGCAAAACATTTTGGTCCTTTATTTTTCAATTGTCTTCAGCGTTCCCATATTTCTCTGCCTATTTTTCAATGTCCTCTTAAAAGGCACTTTTCTCCTTACATCAGCCAGATTTTTTAAAAATACATTTCTTTATTGAGCTAGAAACATCAGTGATGAGAGAGAATCGTTGATTGGCTGCCTCCTGCACACCCCCTACTGGGGATCGAGCCTGCAACCCAGGCATGTGCCCTTGGCCAGAATCAAAACAGGGACCCTTCAGTCCGCAGGCTGATGCTCTATCCACTAAGCCAAGTCAGCCAGGGCCAGCCAGATTTATTTTTTTGCCTAAGACGGACAATCTAGGCAAGTCTGACCTCTGTGCCTCAGTTTCCTCCTTGCTTAAGCCACCGAGTGGAACTTTATCATCACTCAGGATCCTTCAGGCTCTCCCAGTTTTATAAGTTGCAATCACAAAATTTCAAATAAACCAACTGAAAACTTAAGAATCTACTTCAAAGTAAACGAAGCCTTTCTGAAAGTAATACACCTTGCATAAAGGACTGGCAAAGTGAGTCCTTTCACTTACAAAGGACCCCCTTCCAGTCTTCCTCTCCTCATTTGTGTGTGAGTGCATGCACACAACTTTTTACAAACCTGCTGGAATGGCTCAACCTGCCCCAGGGGTGATTCCAAGTGTGAGCTACATAATAAATACAGGGAAGCGTGTGCTAAGGACCAGCCGGGGAATTCTAAGTGCCTTTTGAGAACCTTTATCAGTTGCAGGGCCAGTCCTGTCTGTATCTTATCAAATTTCTCTCCCTAATCACAGAAAGAGTCCACACCTTATCAAACTGTTATCGAATCAGCCTGACCAGAGTCTGATGTCCTGATTGTTTGAAAAAAATGCGCACTATCACATTGACATGAACATCTGGCTAAGTCACCGCAGCCCAGGGAGAGCACTGGGCCTGGAGACTCAGCATACCTGAGTCGCAGCTGCCACAGGCTGACACGTGGTTTACCCTTCATCTGCACAGGAGGGGTTATGCCAACTCCTCGGCTAACCTTCTAGAGCCACTGAACTAATCCAAGTAGAGCATATGGGGAAGTGGGGAAGCACTTGTAGACTGGAACCATTGTAAGAATGAAGCTATTATTGCCCGACTGGCATGGCTCAATGGTTGAGCATCAACCTATGAACCAGATCACACTTCGATTCCCAGGTAAGGCACATGGCCGGGTTGCGGATTTGATCCCCAGTGTAGGGCGTGCAGGAGGCAGCCAATCAGTGATTCCCTCTCATCATTGATGTTTCTATCTCTCTGTCCTTCCTCTCTGAAATCAATAAAAATATTTTTTTAAAGAATGAAGCTATTATGGTTCATGAAGATTTCCTTCTATTAATTTACCTCCCCTCTTCCTTTGAGACAGTCTTTAATCTGTTATCCAAGTCATTAACATTTCTCAGTTATCAGAATAATCTCTTAGCCACCCAAATTCAATGTTTACTTTGAAACATTTTGGGGAGCTTGAAACTCTAAAGGAGGCAGAAAAGTAAGAGTTTACTTCTTTTTCAATGCAAAACAAACCTTCAGGCTCACTTCACAAATATATTTTTAACTGATATTGTTTGAAACTACAGTAACATACAATTGCTTCTGTTCAAATTTGATATTTACTAAGCAGAATCCTGATCACAATTTGGTGATTCAAATATGTTTGCCCTAACGGAATTTTTAAACAGCCATCGTGAGTCAACTGATCAACATGATGCTTTGTTTTTCATAAAAATTAATACATTTGCCGATGACATGATACTCTATATAGAGAACCCTAAAGATTCCACCAAAAACTACTAGAACTGATAAACGAACAGCAAAGTAGCAGGATACAAAATGAATATCCAGAAATTGTTGCATTTTTTAAAACTATATATTTATTGATTTCAGAGAGAAGAGGGGAGAAATAGAGAGAGATAGAAACATCAAATGTGAGAGAGAATCATTGATTGGCTGCCTCCTGCATGCCCCTTACTAGGGACTGAGCCCACAACCCAGGGCATGTGCCCTGACCAAGAATCAAATGGTGACCTCCTGGTTCATAGGTCAACATTCAACCACTGAGCCACAAACAGCCAGGCTGCTTAAGATTTTTAAATATGCACATAGTTCTCCTAAGAGTGTAAGTTTCCCTCTGGGCAGAGATTGTGATGGCCCCTTTTTAAGTTATTATCTGAATAATTTTTAGTTCTAAGAGTTTTGGAGCCTAAAACACGGCATACAGTTAAACATAATACAATGGACTTTTATTGAGTTATTGCTATGTGAATAAAAGACCCAGACTATAACAGTCTATTTGCCTTAAAAAGAGAGCAAAATTATAATTTGTCACTCCATTAAAATATAACTTTAAATACAGCGTATTAATTTTCAGCTTAACACACGTCTCCAACTTCCGAGGAGCACTGCACAAATACGCTTTTGTAAAACAACCTCACAGCACTTTGATGTGACCGTATGTTCATTAAAAAGGAAGTATTACCACTTACATACATAAGGTACATAATGAATTCAGTATGTGTCTAGAGTTGGCTAATGCCATTAAAGCACATGCCAAAAGCACAGACTATAAATCAAAATGCGATTTGTCAAAGTAAGATCTTAATATGATACAGGTTATAAATAAATAAATAAACCAATAATGTTCTGAGATGGGATTAGTGAGCAGAGAGCTAAGCCCAAACTGAGAGACCAGGTTGCAAATGACATCCCTTTGTTCTATCTATAGCTTTGGCTACTCCTCTCTCTTGCACCTGGATAAGAACAAAATTAGCATGCACCAGGCATCCTTCACTCCCCCAAGGATTTATATCTCTAATGCCATTTTAGACTGATATTCTTTCCAAAATGTTGACATAAACCAGTTGGGCAATTACAGATTTTTTTTAAAAAATCCACATTACTGAAGTTTTTAAAAATCTAGATTATTCTCTTTTTTTTAAAAAGTGTGGAAAACACTTCACATTAATTTATTAATTCATTTCCAAATTGAGGAAGACTTAACAGAGGACTAGAAAGAGCAGACAGAAAAATAAAAAGCCTAAGCTAACTATCACAGAATAAGAAAATCTAGTCAGTGGACACTGGAGTTGTCCAGGAAACGTGAGCAATGAGAGGACACTGCTCCATGTCATACCTTCTTTTTCCTGTGCCATTACCTCTCTCTCAGCCTGGGCTCTTTCAAATTAGCATTAAATGTCATCCAAAACACTTCCTACTATCACCCAAATGTGTTCCCTAGGTTCTGAGTTCCCTGCATTAAATGCTGTTTTCATTCACTGGATGCCCACTGCCTACAGAGTTCAAAATAAACCCTTTATAGTGTGGCATGGCTGACCCTCCAAAATCCAGGTCCTGTTTGCTACTCCCACCTCTCTACCCCCCTCTGCTCAAGATCTATCTACAACTGCTTCCATGTTCCATGTGCCTGCTTGCCTCTGGCCACAATGTTCCCTTCCACATTCTCTCCATGGCTTCACCTGGCTGTCCTATTCATTCTTACAATTCAGCCAAGTGTTACATACGTAGGAAGCTTTTCTAGGTGTGTGCCTCTCACAGAACTCCCACTGTTACTGAAAGTCATTGGTCTGCTTTAAGACTCAAACAACATTTTGAGGAAAGGTAACATTATGTTAGTCTGTGCATCTCCAAGACAAATCACATGAACTATATGCATGGTGCTAGTATATGGTTACTGAAGAGATAAGTAAATAAATAAAATTGCTAGCTATATTTTTTAAAAAACTAAGAATACTATGCCATCTAGAAAGATATGAAACTACAAATTATTTCATCTTTCTATGCAAAGTGTTGCTTCCCTTATAATCATCCCAAACTTCCCAAGACTAATACAGAAAGGTCAATCTTGAAGAAGAATTGAGTACAGAGCTATAGAAAATAAATCCTTAGAAAATATTTACATTTGTATTTAATCTACACAACCGAGGCAATATATATAACCTATGCCTAGACCCCTAATAGGCACACTTCAAAGCAGAAGTAATGCATGTCAAAGTTTAGTCAATTTCCTCCCCAAGAATCATACAACAGGAAGTTCAGCAGTGTTTACATCCCTGGACTTTTCACTAGCTTTGGGAGTGTAGATTTAACAAAACCAACTCAGGGGTTAAGATCCAAACCTGAGTTCCTACTGACAGAATCCGCCTCTTTAATGGACTAAAAAACTGGAAGGTGAAACACAGGCCAGGAGAGAAGCCCTGTAGTTTGGGGAGCAGCAACTTAATCAGCAAAAATACCAAACTAAAATGCATTTCCTGCTTTCAAACCATTCTCCAACTTCAGATCTCACAGCTCCTGAGCTGATAGGGAAAAGTAAGACTGCTCAGCCTTTCCTTACTTCCTTTTCAGAGATTAAGCCAATCTATGCACGCAGAGACCATCAGGATCTAGCCAAGACTGCTGTGATAGCCCAGAATTTTCTGGAGGACTCCTACTTATCTGGACAGAGCAAAACTGAAAGCAATGAGAGTGGCCGCCACCTACTCAACACTCCATGTTCAGTGGCTGCTGCTTCTTCAAGGAAACACCCCTTCCAGTAGAGGTAGAGGGTCCATTTAAAGATCAGAGGTGGCAATCCCTGCACTGTCGCCCCCCCTCCCCCAACCGCATCCCTAGGCTGACTGTAGGTATCCCATGCTGAAGGAGCTGCTCTAGCACACAGCCTCCAAACTGACACAAGGTGCTACAGCTCCTTCCCATCATGAGTATGAAAAACTTTATGGCAACTTGCTTTAATGTGGGTCTGTCCAATACAAAAAAAGGCATGATTTGTATATCAAATACCAGTGGTAGAGTGGAAATCAGGGATTGTTTTCCCCAAGCTGTCTATTACTCACTAGCCTTCTAATTCCTATTGTTTTGTTGGTTATGCTCAACTAGTAACTGCTGTTGCAGCCAGCAGAATCATTTTAATAAGAGAGTTGATAGGGTCAGGCCCTCTGGTGTGTCTAGAATTTCAAGTTCAGTATCTGTGGAAAATGGCTAAAATGCCAAAATTCAAAGAGAATTAAGAAAGGAAAATAGTCTGGAGTTTGTAGCTCAAATAAGACATGAAATAAGGGAAGGGTACTTATTCCAAATCTGATCTAGAGGAGCACAGAGGCAGGGGAGGGGGAAGTTCGGTCATAGACAACCACCCAGCACACAGAAGGCCCTCAATAACACTTAGAGGCAGTCAAGGGCTTGCAGAATAGAGATACTTACTAATAATAACCAATAGGGGAGAAGCTAAGTTTCAGACAAATGTTGTCTACATTCAAATGTATGGGGTGAGTTAATTCTATTCACATTTGAGGTGGGGTGGGGAAAAGATGGTTAGATGCAGCAAATTTAAAAAATTAATCTTTAGTGCATGAGGTATTTAATTGCTTCTAGGTATTTATATACTTCAAATATTATTTAAAATTGTATGTTTGTTTCATTATGTTTATGTTAATCATGTTTATGCTTACCTTCTTTTAAATAGGGTTTTCTTTGCTACTTAAATAAAAAATATACGTATATACTTGAATGGAGGAATACATTTTTCTCACTAGTCATACTTAAGGCTCATGAAGACACCAGTTTTACCCGAACGTGTGAAAAAGAAATATGCAAGTAGAAGACAGAGGAAAACTGTAAAAATATATATTAATCTTACTTTACACAATACTTTTTTTTTTGTTACTAGCATGTACTGTTCTATGTGTATTTTTAATGCTGCTTGAAGAGACAACTGCTAAAAAAGAAAACCTGAATTTATTTCATTCCCTTAAGGGAGTGATAGTGAATTTATCCAATTTGTAAGTCTTGGTAATAATGATCATGTATTTGTACCCCTTCTTCTACCAAAACAGCTTGATGTAGCTACTGAGGTACAAGGCGTTGCACAGAGAAAATTATCAAGAGAGAAAGAGAAGCCTTGGGAGCCTCATCTCAGCTCACTTTCAGCCAGACTTTGTCCTCTGTGAGGGGAAGTGAAATGGGATGAATCACCACCTGCATTCACTGTTGCATCCATCAGGTAAAGTTAGAAGGATCTAAAATTCCTGGGAAATACGGAGCTTCTGGTTCACTGAGAGGCTTTGGTGCTACCTATTCCTAGTTAATTCAGGGTTATGTATTAATCATTACTGACATAAAGTACAAGTTATTTGATTTTGTTCTTAATCTGATAGTTGTTCATCTAATTCTTGTGTGTGTGTTTTTTATCATGTTCTGCTCAAAAGACTTATTCTTCCTAATAGGTGGCAAATTACAGATTGGTAACAGTTTCTCCAGAATGCAAGAATACCTATTTGGTTTTAGATAGTAAAGGAGCAGCAGCTATACAAGTTGTGTGGGAAGTCAGTATGATGTGTGTGTTTTTAGTAGGCAGAAATGAGGTGTTGTGTTTTTTTTTTAAAGGTGTTGTGTGGTTCACATTTTCTGTGGGCAGATATGATGATCTAAGCAGTGTTTTATTAATATGAAGTATGATATGAGTAAGTATTAGTAGTAATAATGAAACCAGTTTAAAATTCAGTCTAAAATAGTGGCCCATTTGGTTCCAGAGAATAGAATCTACCAAGGTGTTAGGTCTATTTATAAGAACAATGTACCAATAACTTTTTTTCACAGTTTTTCTGTATAACATTACCAAGGTTTGGCTGTAGAGCAGATATTGAAATTAAAGTATGGCACTTTTTTATTGAAGAGGTGTTTGTATTACTACTATTTCCTGTGAGGTGAGTCACCAGCCTGGAATTCCATAACACTAAGAAAGCTGCTGTGTGGTGTACAACTCCAAATGGATTTGACTACTGTTGTTGTTGTTTTTCTCTGTTTCTTCTTTTTCAAATAATTTTATCTGAGCAAAGACTCTCAATCCCTCAAAAGAATGTTAGAAAACACACTAGAGTGGATAGATCAGTGGGCACCTAGAGACTCTGCCAACAGATACATGAGGCATTATATTGTCACTCAATCAAGTGGCCAGAGAATCAGTTCCTAAAGAAAGCATTCTAGCTTTTTATTTCCTATTTCCCACATTCCAGTGGCAAATTATTTCCCACTCGCCTCTTTTCCAAATGTGACCCATGAGATCAAATGTCCGAAGGAAAATTACTTTGAGACAAACACATTGAATAGTAACTACCTTAAGCTTCAGTGTGCAGCACATTTAAAACATGGCTTTTAGTTCTTGGGCATGTGTTTTCCTAACGTCTTTAAAACAAAAGCTTAAAATCCCTCAACGTTTTAAACCTTGACTGTAAACTATAATTAATTAGTTTCATGTCTAATGTGTTTAAGTATAGTGTACCATTAATATAAAAGTAAAATTTTACTAAGTATATAACTGTATGTATTAATGTAAAACAGACCCATCTTTTTTTAAATCATTATAATTAACATGAGCATTTAGTTTGACCAACCAGATTGCTGTTCAACACAAGCAGATGATATGAACTAGGTTTCAGCAAATTTAAACAAATCAGATCACATTTTATATAAAGATAAAATTATGGATTTGCAACTCACACCCTAATTTTAAAGTCCATATAATAAAAGTAGTGGCCCTAGCCAGTTTGGCTCAGTGGATAGAGTGTCAGCCTGTGGACTGAAAGGTCCTGGGTTCATTTCTAGTCAAGAGCACATGCCCGGTTGCAGGCTTGAACCCCAGTAGCGGGTGTGCAGGAGGCAGTTGATCAATGATTCTCTATCATCATTAATATTTCTACCCTCTCCCTTCCTCTCTAAAATCAATAACAAGATGTTTTAAAATAAACAAACAAATAAATACATAAATAAATAAATGTATGTAGTGGGTGTGCCATTGTTTTGTAGTGTCCAAAGAAAGATTTTATTTTCATTTATAAGAAGAAAAATAACTTGAAAATATGATTTGTTGATGGCTAAGGCTATACTAATGGATATAGATTGATCCAAGCAGCTAACATAGCAATAAAATTTAATTCTGTAGAACTGGGGTCTTGTATGCTTTTCAAATTCATCTTTTCAAAACTTTGTGGTTCCTTATACTACTATAGAATAAAATACCCACTATTAGCTGGGGGAGGAGGGGAACCAAGGCAGTAATATTATCTAAGAAATGGTAAGGGGAGCAAACACAATTGTACATATAATATACAGATATGCATACACATGCATACATACCATGAAAAGATATACCAAAATTCTTAAAAAACAAAAACCTTATATTTAAGAAGGGAATATGGTAGAGGGAATAGGGAGAGAAGCTAGCCTTATTTGAAGTGTTTATATTTACTTTTTACCTTGAAACTCTGTACTTTACATAATTATTATGTAAAAGCACAGCTTTAAAAAAATAAATTCCTGCCTAGCCAGCATGGCTCAGTGGTTCAGCATCAACTTATGAACCAGGAGGTCATGGTTGGATTCCCAGTCAGGGCACATGTCCGGGTTGCAGACTCAGTCCCCTGTGGGGCGTGCAGGAGGCAGCCAATCAATGATTCTTTCTCATCATTGATGTTTCTCTTTCTCTTTCTCTTTCTCGTTCTCTCTCCTTCTCCTTCTCCCTCTCCCTCTCCTTCTCCCTCTCCCTTCCTCTATGAAATAAAAAATAATAATAAATAAATTCTTAATAATCTAAAGCAAAATTAAATTGATTTGTTATATTGAGTTAGAGACATAAAAACACTAATAGGAACTATGTCAAGTAGCTTTAAAATCAGTAATCTGTCTACATATCCTCATTGGTAGACATATACTCTAAGAACAACAACAAAAATCTTAAACTGCTTTCAGTGATGATTTTAGAGATATGACTGATGAGGCTAAATAAAAGGCATGTACTCCTGAATTTAAAGTGGAATTATGTCTAAGAACTCATCATGTTTTTCTTTTCTTTTTTTTTTTTTTAATCCTCACCTGAGGATATGCATAAGAAAGAGAAAGAGAGAGAGAGAAGAGAAGCATCACTGTGAGAGAGAAACATCCACCAGGTGCCCTGACTGGGCCTGAATCCAAAACATAGGTATGTGCTCTGACCAGGAATCAGACCAGCACCTTTTTTTAGTGCAGGGAGCAATGCTCCAACCAACTGAGCCACCCAGCTAGGGTATGTTTTTCTTCTTTAAACAAAAGTATTTTTCTTCTTTTTTTCTACTCTAAGGCCTAGAAATAATGACCAATCAGTGGCAATGAACATCCATAGCAAAGAGATTATGGTCTCTGATTACCATCTCCCACAGGAAGGAATCACAGCTTGTTGAAGAAACTGTTGCTTCCAAGTCTAGGGCAGGAAAGTTTCAAGAAGAGTCTGAATAACTTGTGATACCAGATAATACAGAAGTCATCATCCACCACTGACAGTATATTAAAAGGGCCAACCTGAGGAGGTGCCCACAGGCCAGAGATAGGACAGTTTGAACATCAATATGTAATGAATTGACACACATCAAATATGTTTTATATCATGAGTATAGTTGATAGTCAAAAAAAATTCTCATAGCTTTTGAAGAATACTGGAACACCAACTCTTTCTTTTTAAAAACTAGCAATTAATGGAAAGACTCAAGCATTTATCCAGACATTTTATACAAAATGTAACAAGGTAGGCAAAGAATTGATGCAAGAACATTATAAGAAATCCAACATATAAAGAAGGAGAGTTAGGAAAATACCATGTTGTAACCTCTTAACCTCTAGGCAATGATCATAATGACTGATTTTTTTAAAAAAGGAAAATAGAAGGTATACATTACATATAAAGTGTTTTTGCTAAAACAATTTGAGATCCAGGCTCCTTGTAGCTAGTCACCAAAGATGTCCCCCATCTCTCCCCAATAAACTATGCCTCCTATTTTCTTGCTTTTATATTGTCCTACCCCTTAAATCTAGACTGCCCCTTTCATTCATTTTAATTAATAGAATGTGGCAGAAGTGACACTATAACTTCCAAGGTCAGAAGAAGACTTGCAGTTAAGCCTTGGTCTCTTGGTACACTCATCGGGCTAAGCCAGCTGCGACATAAAAAGTCTGACTACGTAAAAGTCCACCTGGTCATGTATAAAAGCCTCAGTGAGACAGATGTGAAGCCCCCAAGCTGTTCCAGGATTCTCAGCCCAGGAGCTAGACATTTAAGAAAAACTCCAGCCTCAGCTGCCATCTTACTGCAACCATAGAGGGATCCGAGTGAGAAACCGAGCCCATCCATCCTCAGAACTGAGAGAGTACACTGGCGTTTGAAGCCACTAAGTTTGGGTGGCTTATGCAGCAACAGATTAATGGAACAAGCCTATCTACCAATGACCAAGAAATATAGGAAACTGGTAAATAAAACCATAAGGAAACAAAGGAAGGCATGGAAAACCTGTTAGGTAAAAGGAATGAATTGACATATATGAACCTTAAATAAGATTTTGTTTGTTTTATAGGTTGATTTCTATTTTATTTTATTTTTTTTAATCAGGAGCTGATTAAGGTTAGAAGACTATGGGGAACATATGTACATGACCTGATATTAAGAAATTATTGTCAAATATCTCAGGTGTGGTTGTATTTTAAAGAACAAATGTCCTTTAAAGATACAAACTAAAATATTCATGGATGAAATATCTGGGGGCAGTAGGAAGTATAGATGAAGGTAAGCCGTGAAATTTTGTGTTGAAATGGGAAGTTCATTTTATTAATCTCATTACATTTGCAGTTTTTTGTTAAAATGCATGACAGACTTCAGGAAACCATAATGTTATAATCCATACTTCATAAAAACTCTTTCTTCTAGCCAAGAAAAAAAATTACTTTCACATCCCCACATATCCAAAATACTGATCCAAGTATTCAGCTATGATACCCTTCTCCTTTAAAACAGGGATCATAATATCCCACTCCAGCATACATACTGAGCAGGGTCAACTAACATAATTTATGGAGGAAAAAATGGTTTGAAAATTATACTCTGCTCTACAAATGTAAAACATTGTTAGTAGTGGGGACCACGTGTTTGGCATAAGATTTGGCATCCATGCAGTGAACTCTCTCAGAACTCGAAAGCTCAGAACTCTGTCCTTACTACATTTGGCCCTAATGCCAGGCACAGTGTCTGAAAAACAGTAGGAGCTCCATAAATACTAGTATATTGTAGAGGGCTGCCTGGGAAGGCACATGGGCAATTCTTTAAATTGTTGTCAGCTGAGACCGAGGCGATTGGCAGAGCTGCATCTCGGTTACACCCTCCCCAAGAAGGTGGGGGGTGTTATCAGTACTGACTTTTTACCTTTGTCCAGGTGTCGGCCTAGCGGACTTTGATACGTAAATCCAGGCAAGCACCAGGAATGCTAGGGCCTACTCAAGAATGCAAATAAGCTCCTTTGATCCTAAGTTTTGGTGATACTTCCTGGTATTTGAGGGTATAAAATAAACTTGCTGCGCGGCCTCCAGGTCCCTGACTCTCCATCAGAGAGGATGGCGTCCCACCTGGCTCCCAGCTTTGTTTCTATCTTTCTATCTGGTCTCTTTCTTTCTTTTATTTCTTAATCCCCAGCTCCTCTACTCAGGAACTGGACCCGTTCTCTTTCCACACTGGACGTGGAAAAGAGAGAAACACCCACAGTATATATTTTGGATGAGTGGGTAAACTGGGGAGAATGGGTAATACAAGAGCAATCGCCTTTGATCCTACCTCTTTTCAAAAAGGGTCAACTAGCAACAGTGAGAAGTAGGTAACTTACATAAATACACCAGAACTATATGCTCAAACAACTTGTATGCATAAAAACCCTACTACTGGTGAATTTAGCACTGTTTTTAAGCCTTTATATACAGAGCACAATATGGATGACTACCTTCTCAGTATCCTACACCTGATCAAATCTTTTTAGTGCTTTTCATTTTCTTTAATAGAACTAATTATAAGAGAATGAAAGCCTGGTATTTAATACATACTAGTCAAATGAGCAATAAACAGTTGTAAACTTTCCTAGGGGCTATTTTGCTCTGTCTCATCATCAGGAAGCTAAACCATACGTTAGATGTTAGCCTGGGTGGACACAAACGTGTCCTATTTATTCAAGGTTTCCTTTGAAGCCACAATTTATAAGTTTTGTTTCTTAGGGGTACATGTCAAACTTCATTTAGCATTAGTTGGTATCCAGATAGATTGAATAGCAAAAAGGCAACATTCGGGGGCAAAAAAAAAATATGCCTGCTATATGAGCAATAATGTCAGTTTCATTTATGTAACTCACAGAAAACAAGAGAAGAAATACAATGGAAAACTGATAGTAGGAACTCAAAATAAAAATTATACATTTAATGTATATGTAAAACTGCAGATGGGCAAGGAGAACTATTAAAACAAATGTGTTTTAAATCAGTGTCTAAGAGGTGGGAAATTTTAGAGTAAGTTCTTTTAGAATGTGTGTTTTCTAACTCTTAAATTTCAAAGATTATATATTTACGTGGAACATGTTCATCTGCACAACATGTTCCTTTTTCCTAAGAATGTTTTACAAACTTATTGGGGGAAAGGTGCAAATTTTAAATGTATAAAGGGACATTAGTGGAACTGATGCTTCTCTTTGGAACATTTTCATGGAAAGAAGAATTTGATATACTGTAGATTACCCATAAAATTGACCCCAATAAAATAATTAATATTTGAATAATGTTCTATAATGTTATTTTATACTTATTAATTCATCTAAACCTCAAAACACCCTATGAGTTAGGTATTATAAAAACATAAAGTCATAAATGTGGAATGTGGGATTGAAAACTCAATAAACCTAAGGCATCTGTTTCCATATTATTGTTTCAACTGCACTACAATACTGTGGAAAGCAGTTCTCAAGTATGCTTGTGATACAATTGTGAGACAAGTTTTTGTGGCATTTTCAACATTCTTTTTCTAAGACTCATCTGTGTTGTTCACTTTATTCATTCACTTTCAATGCTGTGTTTTACTCCATATTGTGACTACACTATAGGATATTTATTCACTTGTCTCTTGGTAGATGTTTGAATTATTCCTCTTTTGAAATTATACCCAGTGCTGCAATGAACTTTTCTGTACTTATCTACTGGTGGACACTTTGTAAGCTTTTCTGGGACATAAACTTAGTAGGAGAATTACTGAATCACAAGGTATAATATGCATGCTCAACTTTACTACGAGGGCCTAATTGTTTTCCAAAGTGTTTATATCAACTTATATGACTGATCACATTATATTTTTACAAAGTCTAAAAATAAAACTAAACAACAATTTTTAAATATTTACATAAGATAAAAAAGAAGACTCTGTGAGTGTGTGTGTGCGTGTGTGTGTGTGTTATGGTCTTTTGTATGTATCAATATCTATGCAATTTTAAACCTCAGTATGTACAATAATAAGGATCTGAAAAGGAGCCTGGAAAACTGTTGGCAAGTAGAACTTTACATTTTAAAATAAATTTATTATATCTTTACTTTAGGATGGAAATAAAAACAATAAATAAGTCTTAATCTATCATGTCAAATTTTGATAATTTTGAGGTTCCCAAGATAGTAAACCCTCTTAGTCAATAGATTTTGGGTTTGTTTTTTCCTAGACCCCTCCATCAAAGTTCCTAGAAATTGGACCTTGAGAAATGAAGAAAGGGATTTGGTAATGTTTACTCTTCTAGAGGAATTTTTCTTCTCACTGAATACATCTATCTTGATAAGAGTAAAATTAGTCAGTTACCAAAACATAACATGATGACAGATTACCAACCCAGTGGTTCAAACAAGAAAAATTAGGTCGAGTGTTACAAAAGTATAGTAAATGTCAACATATAACCTCAATATGGATGTTTACTTATAAACATATGTCTGTATTATTATGTGTGTGTGTATATATTCCTGTACTTAATATGTTATAGACATTTGAACCATATATAACAGGATTTTTATTTATTTTTAATATATATATTTTTTTATTTCAGAGAGGAAGGGAGAGAGAAAGAAACATAAATGATGAGAATCATTGATCAGCTGCCCCCTGCACACCCCCTACTGGGGATCAGGCCCACAGCCCCAGCATGTGCCCTGACCAGGAATCAAACCATGACCTCCTGAACTACTGAGTCACACAGGCCGGGCTATAAAAGGACATGTGTATGGAATTTGATAGAAATAAATCTAAGTAGGAATTCTAATATTGATAGAAGTAGATCTAAGTAGAAATTCTAATATCTTCTTCCTACAAGCACTGGATGGTCTTGTGCACCCATGAGGCTCACTCATACCACATTAGAGATCACGATACCCTTATAAGAACTGCAATAAGAAGCAGGTAGCCAAACTTGCATAATAGCACTCCTATTTTGTTTGTAAATCCACATCATTCAGTTACTTATTCAACCTATTTCTATTCCTCGGAAGAAATTAATATGTCTGTCATATGCAAAGTAGATGACACCCAATTAATTCAACAATGCTGTTTGCATATAATGTAAATGAGGATTAAAGGCACCATCTTTAGATTTGACTTATGTTCCAGGATTTCAACAACAACAAAAAAAGTAAGACCAAAAATATCACCTTTCTGTTATTGGATAATTAATTTTTTAAAGCTTTCAAAGCAGATAAAATCAGCACCTTAAAAGGCTTGTCTTTAACCCGGGCTTTCTTTATTCCAGTGTACAATTGCAGGTGCATGCCTAGAGGAGCAATAGTTTGTTCCTAACAAAAGAGTCTGAATGCCACAATATGCCTCTTGCCAGAGGCATCGTTCCCCAAAGCACACAGCTAACTGCATCTCCCGCTGTACCTGTAACAATTTAATTGTATAAGTCAGCCTAGTCAAGCATCTCCAGCCCATGACTGGGAGACATGAAATTCATTGTCATTATTGTCCCTGTCATTTTGGATCATTATATCCTGCTGCAGAATTTTCCTCACTTCAGTGCATTCCTACCTCCAGGAGCCAGGGATTATAGCTGAGGTTGGGGTGGGAACAGGACCATGAGCTACATTTACCTCAGGGGAGCCAGAGGTTAAATTAGCTTTGCTCTCTCACCAGCAGAATTCATCTATTTGTATGCTGTGAGTTTTACGTTGGAATAAAAATGAATATTCTAACAAAACCTGGGTTTTAATTCCCCCTTTGAAACATGGATATAACCAACTTTTATTTACATTAGGAAAGCTAATGTAATTTTTTGTAGGTTGCTGTTTTCATATGTGCGCAAGGAATACTTGAAGGCATTATCAGGTAGGAAATAACAGACAATTCTCTGTGTCCATGACTGGACTCTCAAAAGAAAGAATTTAGAGCTGTAATTTTGTTCTCCAGTTGTATCTTAGAGAAGCTTAATGGAGGAATTTAATGGTTTTAAATATTTAATGATTTTTAGTTATGTCTCACTTTTTGTGCACTGAATCGGATGACTGGAGTCTAAGAAGAATGGCATCAAAGATCTCTGGGAACAGCAAAATAGAAGTAAAGTTAACAGAAGAAGACAAAATAAGGTGCTAAGGAGACTTGCTTCCTCTCCACAGCTGGTTCACTTAATCTCACAGCCGGACAAGTCACCCAAGCCTGTCAGGCCTTCAACACTTCTCGCTGACTTGAGAGAGTTGGATCAGTCACACACTCTCTATCTGGTGAACCCCTGACCCGTGGTCATGGCCATGGCCGGAGTCAGCTGATTGCTCTTTAGTAGGAGATGGCAAGGAGCAGATAGGAAACACTCAGACATGTCTCAGTCAGAAAACCAGTGGAGCTGACTGTATGTTTTCTCTAACGGAATATAAGAAGAAAATACAAGCATGTCATTTCCTATTCCAACTTTCATTTCATATGGATTTTACAGAGAAATCTGACATTTACTTTGTCTGCACTGGGGAAAAACAAAACAAAACAGGAAAAGGTAGCTATCCCTCTATATGTGTGAGTTTGTTTTCAGCTGTTAACAACAAAACATGGCTATGGATCATACCTTTGCTGAGCACAGCCACTATAATTACTACATTTTTAAAAATATGGAATTATTTTTATGACCTTTTGGACTTGTGTGGAGGGAATATATTTTGCCTTAATCATATGCAATGGCCATCCCTATTTATTTAGCATGAAATGTCCTTATGTATAATTAAGAAAATTTTTTTTACCTTTGTACATTTCATACTTCAGAGGGAACATCTTCAGCTAGCTCAGTGGTCGGCAAACTCATTAGTCAACAGAGCCAAATATCAACAGTACGACTGAAATTTCTTTTGAGAGCCGAAAACCGACTTCTGCACATGGACCACAAAGTTTCAATCGCACTGTACGTGCGCGCCCGCATGTGGTATTTTGTGGAAGAGCCACACTCAAGGAGCCAAAGAGCCACATGTGGCTCACGAGCTGCAGTTTGCTGACCACTGAGCTAGCTCAGCATCTCAGTATGTAAGGAACCTTAGGCTGTTTCATTCATCAGTCCAAGTGAATGGCAATGTTTTCTAGTCTGTGTCACTATATTTCCACACGCCTACATTTCACTTTTCATTGGTGCTGATGTTAACTGACTAATGTATCATTAATGAGAGTTTTTTGTTCACAAAACTTATGGTAGCATTTAAAAGTTCTTTCAACTACTTGTGCCACTTTTTTTTTTTATCATAAGATTCTCCCAAGATGAGAGGTATAAATATTACTTCTATTCACTTTAAAATGGTAATTTTGTTACGTGAATTTCACCTCAATAAATTATTTTTTAAGTTAAAAAAAAGTTATTTCAAGAAGCTCAAATGCATTTTGAAACCATCTGGGTGACTGTTACTACATTCTCATAATGGTTAGTTATGGAGAATATTTTTTTCTTGTTAAGAAAGGTTTACCTTATAAATAACAATTTTAGACCTTGTTTGCAAAAGTAAATGTTCAGGAAGTTATTTTTTCCTCTGAAATACTTTGGTAACAGGATGCTGATGTTGTTTTTTGATCAAGGGGTAAGGCATTCCCTCCTTTCTCTAAGCATATATTTACTGCATTTAATTCCTTTATCTATTCAATGGTTCTCAACCTTTTTTAATGCCGCAACCCTTTAATATAGTTCCTCATGTTGTGGTGACCCCCAACCATAAAATTATTTTCGCTGCTACTTCATCACTGTAATTTTGCTACTGTTAATGAATCGTAATGCAAATATCTGTGTTTTCCGATGGTCTTAGGCTCTACAGCAGCGGTTCTCAACCTGTGGGTTGCGACCCACAGGTTGAGAACCATTAGCAGGGTCACCTAAGACGATCGGAAAACACAGATATTTACATTACGATTCATTAACAGTAGCAAAATTACAGTGATGAAGTAGCAGCGAAAATAATTTTATGGTTGGGGGTCACCACAACATGAGGAACTGTATTAAAGGGTCACGGCATTAAACAGGTTGAGAACCACTGATCCCTTTTGTACCTGATTTCCATGTTGACATTTAATTTGCTCATCACCATGTTAGGTAAAACAGGAGTTGTCCTATCTGTGAGCACAGTTGGGAAACCACAGAACTACACTTTGGTTCACATTCTTGTTTTAACTTACTGAACGACTGAATGACTCAGTGACACAGTTGGGCCTATATCATTTCTCAAGAGTGACACAGTTGGGCCTGTATCATTTCTGAACAAGGATTAAAAGAAAATTATTTCAAAGGACCAGAATATAATTATTTTTACCCTTTCTATTCAAGACTTAAGATTTTAAAATAAATTTTCAAATGTCAACATGAAATTATTTTCATAATGATCTTTAAATTTTTCAATAATCTTTGCTAAATTCAATTTTGCAACCTATAACAAACTGTAAAAGCCAATTCTAAAATAAAGAAATTCTTGATCCCCTTGATTCTAATAGGGTCATGTTTTGTGTGTTTGTGTGTGTGCGTGTATGTGACATATATTTCCCTTAAAGAATCTATCATTCATTCGCCCAGCCAGTGTGGCTCAATGGTTGAACCCATGGACCAGGAAGGAGGTCATGTTTCAATTCCCAGTCTTGGCACATGCCTAGGTTTCGGGCTCAATTCCTGGGGCGGGGGGGGAGGGGGGGGGAGGGAAGAGCATGCAGGAAGCAGCCAATTGATGATTTTCTCTCTCATCGTTGATGTTTCTATCTCTTCTTCTCTCTGAAATCAGTAAAAACATTTGAAAAAAGAATTTATAATTCATAACAATATTAAAGCCAACATAAGACAAGATGCCACAAAATCAGATATGATATCCACTAAGAATCCTCTTAAGGACACTCCGATATGCACACATTAAAAACATAAACAAACCAACAGTAAAAGTAGTTAGCACCCTCACATGAACAAATCTAGAGGGTTTGTGCAGGAGGGATTAGCAGTAAGAGGCAAAGAATACAACACTCCCACATCAGGATGAGTAGAATGGACCTTCTTACTCTTCCTGGACCAAACCTTTTTCAATGTAATCACCCAATAAACTACAATGGACTAGCATTAAGGTCTGATGCTGAGAAAGCAAATTCACAGTTAAGGCTGTCCTTAACGTACAGGTTCCATCAAGGGTACCAAAAGTGTAGGTAAGTGCCCCCCACCCTCCGTGGTGTTCACATACTGATGGGCACTGTCAACTGTGAATTTTCTAGCTTTTAATGTTTGTCTAAGACCCTTAACATTTCCCAAATGTTGCTCCTAGGACATTTTCTCGAGTTTGTCCCCATTGCACATACACTTTTTGTATTCCCACATGAAAGCCTAACAGACAGCTAAGTAGATTCAGAAACCTAACAATGGGGGGAGGTGGGATGGTCTTGAGGATATCCTACAATATGAAGTAACATAAATATCAAAGCCTCTTAAATATATATTCACACTAAGAATTTAGATACCTAACTTGAAATACAAACATCACATAATGGAGATTTAGAAAACTCACTGAGCTATAGAACCTATTGTGTCACAAAATTTCTAAGACTTTTTGAACAATATCTATATCCAGTTATTTCCTTGTAAATAAACATCTTTGGACTATTTGCTAATTCCACACACACTTTAAAACTATAGAAAATTTCAGAAATGGCTTTTCCTGTTTTACTTTATGTTGTATTGTGGTACATCTGGAAATATAAGTGGCAAGTTCCTTCAAATAAAAGTATACAAAATTATATTGCTCACACATAAAATGAACATTGAACACATGGCAAATGGATACTAAGTAATGTCACTATTAGACAACATCCAACAACAATAAAATAAGCAATAAAAACAGAGGGGTTGTTTTAATAAATGCAATGTTCATCCACCTTCATCATAAATTATATGTTCAAGAATTGTGTCCTGTTCAAACTACAAACATGTCAATTTCAGCCCAGGGGGCATTTTTCTCTAGGTTTCTAACCCCTTGAAAATAGAGGTTTCATCTAGAAAACCTAACAGATCCTCGGCTCCTTTCAACATTATAATATATTCATAAGGCAAGTAGTCACTGGCAAACATATAACACATTAAATGACATGAAGGTGGGGCCCAAATTCATAATGAGGGAAAATGGACCAAACCAACCATAAGATACAAAGTAGCAATCCAAACAGAAAAGAAATATGCAAAATTAAACATATGAAAAGCAAAACACAATGCGGAGGTTTTCAACTAGTATTAGAGAAAATGGTGAGTGGGTGTGTCCATCTGTGTGTTGTGTAAGACTCACATTAAAATTAAGAATGCAAAACTATCTCATTAACAATATACTGTAAGGGTCAGAGTGAGAGTAAAGTATCTTGTAAAACAAAACAAAAAAACACATACCATCATAGTAGACGATTGCTCCTACCAGCCTGTCCTTCTGAAGCATTGGGAAATGCTCAAGGGCTCTCGATTTGCTGAGGATGTAACTACTTTTCAGGCAATTACTTCCTGCTACCAGGTCGTATAGTTTGATTCCTACCCAGTAGTAAGGTAGCTGCCACCACCTACAGCATAAACAAGGGAAAAGGTTTCTTTAGAAAGAGTGTATGACACCACAGCATGTCACTTTACGTTATTAGATATATTTCATTTAAGAAAAGCAAAATGTGTCTGTAAGTGTACTGCAAAAGAAACAGAACTGAACCGCTGTTTTTGACACCAACCCAGCTGAACTATGTAAGTGAATGAATCGATGAGCCTTTCAATGAATCACCTGGAAGGCAATGGTTCTTGACCTTGTTGCATTTTAGAATTCTCTGGAGAGCATCAAAAATAAATACAACTTGCCGAAACCGGTGTGGCTCAGAGGATAGAGCATCAGCCTGTGGACTGAAAGGTCCCAGGTTCAATTCCGGTCAAGGGCATGTACCTGGGTTGCAGGCACATCCCCAATAGGGGGCGTGCAGGAGGCAGCTGATGGATGTTTCTCTCTCATCGATGTTTCTATCTCTCTATCTCTCTCCCTTCCTCTCTGTAAAAAAATCAATAAAATATTTAAAAAATATAAATAAATAAATACAACTGCCTAGGCTTCACATGTCTAGAGATTGATTTAGCTAAACTAGGAAGGGGCCTGGGTGACGCTAATGGATCCCAAGGGTGGAGAATCACTGGCTTAAGGTGTCCTAAGCAATCTATGCAAGATATGAATAATTGTAAAATCTGTTTCTAGGTCCCCCACAACACTCATGGCTAACAAAGTTACACAATCCACTTTTTCATATTACCTGTGCTCTAATTTAAGGCAACTTCATGAATAGCTTTAACAATATTAGGAAAATGGGTTTATAATTTATAATCTGGCGCTATTTATAGAAGTATTGTTTATTGATTTCAGAGAGGAAGGGAGAGGGAAAGACAGAAACATCAATGATGAGAGAGAATCATTGATAGGCTGCCTCCTGCCCACCCTACACTGAGGATCGAGCCTGCAACCTGGTCATGTGCCCTGACTGGGAACTGAAACAGGACCTCCTGGTGCATAGGTCGATGCTCAAGCACTGAGCCATGCCCGCCAGGCCATATCTGACACTTCTAAACAAAGTTTGGGTTAATGCACATATTGAAAATGATCCAGAATGATTTAGGTTTGGACTTGGTACATTCTAAGCTCAGATTTTGCAGCAGGATACTTTCGGGCTCTGCATTTTAGTCTTCAAATGGGCCTCTTATGTTCCTCAAAGCAAATCTATATCCTGCCAGAAAATGCCGTAAGAAATTACTAATAATAAATACAGAACACAGCTTCCTTGCCTTCAAGACGTAGCCTTTAGAGGTTGGTCAGTAGGGAGTGATTTAGGAAAAGCCACACTTTTAAATACAACAAAGGAAAATATTTGAGCATGATTAAAGATTGCGACTAATTAAAACTACATTAAGAAATACAAACTGAGGTAATATTTCCATTAAAACTGTGTTGTTCTCTATTAACCCCAGATAAGCAAATGTGTATACATGTTACCAAAATGCTTACTTGTAAACTGGAAGCATTATAGGCAATGGAGCTGATAAATGGGGAGCAATTTCTAGTAGGTTGGCGCGCTCGTGAAGGGCTTCTTTTACCATCCTATACTGAAAAGCACAACAGAGAAAATTAGTTTGGCAGTAACACATCATAATATTTTCAAATGGCAAATAGACACCCCGCCAACTGATTGATACACAGAAACCTCTCTACCTCTGAGCAAGGATAGCTCCCTCCTAATCAAATTTCTAATAATACATCATGCTGTCAACCGGAGAGATTTTTTAGAAGCCTTAACTGTATTTGCATAGGAGAAAAACATGCTGTCAGAGCTCCCAGGTGTAAGGTATTTTCCTGACTGGAGTTACAAGATTATTATAACAATTTATCTTGCATTCTCTATGTTGTTCCTTTTCTCAGTCCCCTGTAATAGTTCCCCATGTAAGAGATAACAGATTGTTCAAATGCATGCTAAACATCCCCTTCTGGCCTCCACCAACCCAAGCAGAGACGATGCTTAGGAGTTGCATAGTATTTTATAGAGTATTATAAAAAAGCTTATCTCTTAACTCCTTTGGTCCTTATACCCCTCTGAAGAACCAGCATTACAAGTATGATACTAATTTTACAAATGAGAATACTGAGGCTCCTAAGAATTGAGTAGTAAATTGGAACACATCCCAAGCCATCTGATTCTACACCCTGTGCTCTTTTCCTTGCAGCCATCACGATGTCGCAGAGACACCTAAGAAAAGGGGACAGATTCACAAGTGACAATGTCAAGTTAGTGCTGCTGTGTTTTTCCCGTTCGGAAGACAGATACGGAGTTCGGCTGATTTTTTTTTTGCTTTTTTTTTAGCCCTCTGGGAAATGTCATCTTCCACACTGCCTTGGCAGTTTTCAAGTGGTGGCAGACTGGACACAATAATGTGTGACATAAGAAAAGCATGACTCAGATCATCTTTCCTGAAGAATATGTCAGTGACAAGATTAACGTATGGCTGCAGTTTCAGTTAAGAGGATCAATTTAATACTCCCCCTGTATTATAGCACAGCTCCCTGAAATTGCTGGGCAAGTAGCAATTTGGTGGCTATTGGCAAACAAACAAACAAAGAAGAATAAGAAAAAGCAATCACCATTGTTACAAGGCAACGCCTCCAAAAGTGATTTTGTAAATCTGCTACTTTGACATGCCTGTGTAGAAAAAGCCCCTGATTGCCCATAAACATAATACCACAGGAAAGAACCGGCACACCTCTCCTGGAAGTTATTCCAGCAGACTACACTAAATAGGTATTTCCAACAGGAAGAAATGTTAGGAGCCATTAAAAAAAAAAAAAAAACTGATTTAATTGGGTAGAAAAAAGCATAGTCGCAATTTTTGTTTAACAACCAGCATACACATTTACCTGCTCAATATCCAACTTCATGATAGCCTTCTGAAGATATCTCACACCACCATGGATCAATTTAGTGCTTCTGCTGCTGGTCCCCGATGAGAAATCATCTCTTTCTACAAGGGCTGTTTTTAGTCCTGTGTAACCAGAAAACCAAATTAACTTCTTAAATTACACAATTTGTATGTAATTCATTAAAGGCGCTTCTCCAGGGTAGAGACAATCACAAGAAAAATTACTCTGAACATGGATAAATTTGTATTCCAAGTGCAGTACACTGTCTATATTATAATGAAGAGATTTTAGTCTCTTCCTGGGGGAAAAGTCAAAGCCGAACTAGAAGCATATTAAACGGTGAATGAATCACAACTAGGAAATATTACAGTACAATTTAAGGGCAGTAACAAACTCTGGTGCTTTTAGAGGGTCCAAGGAGAGCCTGTACCCATCTTTACCCAGGAGGCTAACTCAGTCATTTTTACAAGTCCTTCTGGAACTCTCATTCATCCCTCACTACAAGAGTCCAGACCTGTTCCAGCCCCACATCTCCAATCTACTCTAATGCATCATCAATGAGCTAGACGAGCCCTCAAATGTGCTGGCTCCTATTTCTAGAATGGTGTTATAGAGGCTATAAAATGGGAAAAGAGATCAAAGATATCACAACAGAAGAAGAAGAAAATTAACCCCTGATATTGAGGAGTTCTTGATCTAATTTAAGACATCCAAGCATAATATTGTGAACTTACAAAGAAAAATACAAGCCAGAACAAATGAACCCAAGAAAGGACAATATTCTTGGTGAAGGTGAGGCTGAGCAAAGAAAGGTCAGTTTCAGAAGTCATCTGCCTCCCCCTTTCTTTGAGGGTTGCAATAAATCTCTTAAGAGATTAAATTAGTTTTGTTTGGTTTGGTTTTCTTGCAGAGACACCCTTATCTCTCCAGGACTTGGTAGGACCAGCAGTACTGTGAGGCCCATACACTAGTTAGAGATGAAATTCAAAACTTCAAAAGACCCAAAGTATATATCAACACCAAGCCATAAGGAATTGTCATGGCCTGGCATACTCTTGGGGATGAGAGAATGTCATGGAATCCAATTACAATGAGAATATGTAACTGGAGCAGTTTGGGCTCACAAAACTCATATAAGAGAACTTGTGCATGTATTCAATTCAGAGCCATTCATTACATTTAATACCAAAGGGGTCGTTTTTATAACTTTTAACAGTTTAAATATCGTACCCAAATGTCATCATAAAATCAGGCCCAATTCCCTTGACTCAAAAAGGACAAAATATTTGGAAGCCGTGGAGAGGAAAGAAGAGAACTTTGATTCAAGGTCAAAAACTGCTAATGCTCTAACTAAGGAGCTAAATAACACAGAAATTACAGGTATCATAGGCCCAGGTCCCTCTTTTTAAGCATTTATGGCAGAGAAAGATCTGTAAAATTCTCAAGTATGAATACCCTATCAGAGTTTAATAAATGTAGTACTGGGTATATTATAAAAAATAAACTATATCAAATTAGTACTTAAGAATATTGAGAGTTTCGTGCCAACTTAGAGCTACATGATGATGTCAGAAATGAATTAGGCATGTACTGAGCTGTCAAGTAGCTTCCAGCCCAAGGAAAGGCGCAGAAAGCACCACCAGGTTTCATAGGTACTACATTTGAAAATACAGAGGACTCTTACCTTACTCTGGCTTAGCAGGTAAATTCAGGACATAAGCCCCAAAGTGTGTAATCAACATTACATTTGCATTCTCTTTACAAATGCAGTCTTGGTGAGCTATATCACCTTGCCTTGCCTTGGTAAGTCCAACACAGGGAGTTTTTCCATCTCTAAAATAGACTGTGTCTCTTCAGTTGTGATCAGATCGGGGGGGGGGGGGGGGGGGGGGGGGGGGGGGGGGGGGGGGGGGGGGGGGGGAGGGGGGGCGGGAGAGAAGGGCCGAGGGACTTTCAAATGACATTTAAGAGCCAGATGGTATAATATAGACCTCTCTTTCAACCTTGGAACCACAGTCTTGGCATCGAGACGCCGGTACCATGAGAGGCAGGGACATAAGACTGAGAACAGTCAAGCAGCCTCCAAGCCAGTCCCTGGGTCCCCACTTGGGCCTGCCCAAAGGCATCCTGCTGGCTGTTGTAGAGGGCACCATAATCCCCACTTCCTAGTATCTAATTCCTCACCCTGATGTGTGGGCTGGACCTCGTGCCTTGCTTCTAATGAATGGGGCACAGCAAGAACGATGGCACATGACTTCTGTTTTAAGTTACAAAAGACTGACTTTCCTTGTCCTTTTTACTTGCTCAGAAGCAAGCTCCCATGTTGAGTCAAGGAACCGCAGGACGCCCCAGTCAGCAGGTCATGAGGAATGAAGGCCTCAGGCCAACAACCTGTGAGGCACTGGTCCTGCCAACAATCATGTGACTTGCTCGCAAGCACTGCATCCTGTGAGAGGCTCCAAGCCAGAGGCAGGCCAGGGCACACGCAGATGCCTGGCCCACTGAAACTGGGATAATAAATGTGGTTTCAAGCCACTACATTTTAGGGTAGTTTATTGATGGTGCAATTCCCTCAAAGAACAAGAATGACAGCCAAGGCAGGAATTTTTAAATACCTGGGATGGGTGTTCAAGAAAGGCTGAGTCTACAGAGGAGTGTGTTGCAGAGAGGTGGGAGGAAGGTGGATCACTGGCCAAAAATCAGCTTAAACAAGAGAAAGACAAATGCTTGAAATGGCCCAACTTTTGTAGGAGCCACTTGTCCCTCCTCAGAGACTGGAGTGCAGGATTCAAGGGGCAATAGGAAGGACCCAGAGGTGGGAGAGGTAAACAGCCTATCACAGAGGGTCTTTTGTCTACTTTGGAGCACTTGGATCCTGTCCTGGGGGGCCACTGTCTCACAAGTTAAGTAATATCCAATCTCCTCAAAAGGAAATGCCTCTGAGAACATGGCTGAAAGTCGTGGATCAGTTTGAGAAGCAAATGCTTCCCTTCGAAAGTACAAGATCTGGCATCAGCCCCAGCTGGTAGGGCTCAATGGTTGAGCATCAACCTATGAACCAGGAGGTCACAATTTGAATCCTGGTCAGGGCACATGCCCAGGTTGCTGGCTCAACCCCCAGTAGGGGGGCGTGTAGGAGGCAGCCTATCAATGATTCTCTCACATGAGCATGAACTTGAATCCTGTGCTCAGTCACCAGGTATCCGTTTGGAAGAACAAGGGTGTGCTTGTTGATTTTTGGTTTTTTATCATTACAAAAAACAGGAATAAAACTGAAAGTCTTCCAGAGTTTCTCAGATATTGTTCTTGAGAAATGTTATTGTGCTGCAGGAGAACCACAAAGTGCTTTAAGCTGAGAAATCAGATGAATGTTCTAGAACGATTTCTCTAAGAGTGGGCCTGGAGGGCAGGGCTGGAGAAGAGCTGGAGGCAGGAGCGTATTTAGGGCGACCCACCAGAGCAGGAGCAGGGCAGTGATGATTCCAGCTTTACAGGGCCAAAGATGATATTGGAGCGGGATAGGAAGAGAGAATTTCATGGCCTTGTGTTAGCGGAATACTTTTTTTTTTCCCTTCCCAAACTGACAGAACGAGGCAGGGAACTACTCTAGGAATTAGCGAGCCATCTCAGGAAGATATTTCAGGATAGATAAGTGAGACCTAACACTTTAAAGCCTCAAAACTGCTTTTGCCAAGTATTGGACATTTTAAAAAGTTATTCACATGTATGTATGTGAGAAACCCTAGTGAATACCAACAAAAGTTAAAATGGACTTCTCTTGTCATATCATCAAGCCAGCCACCAGTATTCCTGGTGAGAAATGGTACTGTTCCTTCCAGAGCAAAAAACATAAAAATCAAATTATAGTTACAATGATATATTAATGTAATGTAAAAACATTACCAAAAGTTTTTTGGAACCGCAAAAAAAAACTAAATATTCTAGAAAAAGAAATATTTTAAAAATTTAAACTGATGCTATATACTAAATGTTCTGAATTTCTTATCTTTGTTGACAAGAATGATAGAAGGGGAGGGGGGGACAATGTAAAATCAAGACATTACTAGATGTTTTAACCGTTTCTCAAAATACATTCCTTAGCTGATTAAAAATTACCTAACACTTGGCCTGGCCTGTGGGATCTGGCCGAAACCGGCTCTCCAACCTTCCCCGAGGGGTCCTGGATTGGAAGAGGGTGCAGGCTAGGCGGAGGGACCCCACCGGTGCACAACTGGGGCCGGGGAGGGACACGAGAGGTTGGCCAGCTGGGGAGGGACCACAGGAGGGTTCCAGGCCATGTCCAGCCCATCTTGCTCAGTCCTGATGGGCTGGATCCCAACAGCAAGCTAAGGTACTGGTTGGAGCGTCTGCCCCCTGGTGGTCAGTGCACGTCATAGCAAGCAGTTGAGCGGCCTTAGCATATCATTAGCATATTATGCTTTGATTGGTTGACCAGATGATCAGACACTTAGCATACTAAGCTTTTATTATATAGGATGTTCCTTTCTGTTCCACCTCTCAAAATGCAAATTTTTTTCTCCCCTCCAAAATTATTGATCTGAAGAAAAACAAAATACTGATCTAAAATTAAGAGTTCAGTTTTCTGATACATTAAGCATAAAGCAAGGAAGTAAAAAGAGGGTGCTGTTTTATCTTCTCAAAGAGAATGGACAGTATTTTTAAGTGACAATCAATGCTAACATTTCATATTCTTAAAGAAAACAATTAATTTTGAAGGACATCAGAAATAACATCCCAGGTTTCAAGCCTCTACTCCTGGCTGTATTTGAGGAGCTCGAAAAGGCCTTCCTTCAGAGCAGAGAGAATGCCTCCCCACATGGCTGGCAATGAAGAGCTGGCCTCCCTGCATTTAGGTAATTCACTCAACTAGTTCAAGATTTTATAAGAAATAGTTTTTGTTTCTTTTCTTTTCAGACGTTACTTTTTTATGGAAATCAATATGCTCTATCACTGCTGAGATGAACCAGAACATTTACGATGCTATTATTGCTTTATTTGTTTTTATTATTGATTGCTTTTAGTAGGTATTCTCAGGAATTTCATGACAGTAGTGAAGTATTAATACTGGAGTAAAATTACTCTGAAATTCTTAGGTGAAACAATAAAAGGATTAGCTCTAGTAGAAGAATAAAGTCACCTTGAACTCTACCTTTCAGCCCATCTCTTAGCAAGTTAAAATTGTATCTTCTGTGTGGGACAGGGGTGTGAACTAAATACAGCTCTTTGTAGCTTTGTCTTTTCCAACTTCAATGAGAAGGTCTTGCTACCAACTACTTTCAAGTAAACCAATTCATGGATCAAGACAGCTAGGTGGCCAGCTGGTATAGCTCAGTGGTTGAGCATTGACCCATGAACCAGGAGGTCATGGTTCAATTCCCGGTCAGGGCACCTGCCCAGATGTTGGGCACGATCCACAATGTGGGGCATGCATGAGGCAGCTAATCAATGATTCTCTCTCATCATTGATGTTTCTATCTCTCTCTGCCTCTCCCTTCCTCTCTGAAATCAATAAAAATATATTAAAAATTGCCAGAAACTGATCATTCTCACCAATTAGAAAGCTATGGACAGGGAACCGGGAAGGCTGGTCAACAACCTTCAGTGCTCTGAAAGGTCAGAGCTAGTTCACTCACTGTTTAGTTGAAACACTGTTAGCTGAAGCAGCCTCCACCTCTATTTGTCTTATGTAAATTTCTGTTATTGGAATTTCCTGCCTAAAGGTTATGGGTGTATCTCATAGTCTCAATAAAAGGGATAGCAAGGCCAGAGCAGTGTGTAGTCCTCCCACTAGAGGTGGGCTCCTTCATGACCCCCAATATTCCCAAATTAATACTTTTCTAAGTCTCTTTTCATTTGTGTGCGGCCTTCTCCAGAACCTGAACCCTGAACCAGAACCTTGAACCACACGGGACGTGAAAGGGTTTCCCACATCTGGCGCCTGAACACGGGACGTTGAAAGGGGTTCCCACATAAAATTAAAATTAAAAATAAGACAGCTGGATGAAGTGATCAACCCAGTAAGTCTAGTTATAATAGATCCCTTCATAAGTTATATAAATGTCTAATCACTGTTATACACCTGAAACTAGTGTAATATTGTATGTCAACTGTAACTGAAATTTTAAAAAGTTTTTTTTTAATTTTAAAAAAGAGAGTTGGATGAATATAGATGGATAATTACCATCTAAGGGGAAGAATGATACGGTATTTAACTTTCACAGCATAAAATAGAACAGAAGTATATTTTAATGCCTTTTACTGATTATCTTATTATGCATAAAAACATGCTCAATATAATAAATGCAAAAAAGTAAGGAGAACAAAATAAAACTCTCCTGTAATCACACCACTCAGAGACAACCACAGTTGACATTTGGGTGTTTAAATGTTCACATTTTCTATGCATATATATAATCACATACATACATTTTTCCCAATTAGGATCATATGATGCATTCCTTTTTTTTGTTTTTCATTTAACAATGTTTAGTGTAAACAACTCTCCATGTCAATAAATATTTTCCTATTATTTCATTTTAATGTGTGGATAATATTACACTAAATATTTATAATGATTTACTTATTCAATTTTGGGTTATTGTCTACCTCATGTCACAGATAGAATTGCAAGATTATATTTTCATTTAAACTCTGCATCTTTAATTATTTCACTAGAATAAATTTTTAGATAAGGCATACTTTAGCTATTTTTCAATAGAAAGGAAAGAGTAATCTATGAAATATCCATCACAGGCATCAAGGTAATAACACACAAATCTAAAAATTGATACATTCTGTACATTTGTACTATAGCACAGGTATTAAAGCCGGATGTCCCATGAAAGAAAAATGATATCATTTAAGGAAAGGGGAGTTTATCTCTCTTTAGAAAAGCTTTGGGCACTTACCCTCGTATTTCAAAAAGTCATTGCCATTAATAAGAAAAGGGACTAACCCAAAGGCTAAACATTTTAAATGATCAGTTTCTCTAAAAAATAACACTCCTATAAAGCTGCAAAGTAATCCTGGCTTTTTAATCCTCCTGATCATAATCCTGTGCTTTGGACTAGTATTTTCTAACAGTGAATGTTAACATTTTATAGATTTGTATAATATTGGATTATTTAGTACCTATTTCTACTTTTATATTAGGAAACAGATAAATCATTAATGGAGATACTTCGTGAAGTTAGAACATATTATTAGCATACTCTTGTTTTCCTTAAAAACACAGCAGGCTCAAAAATGTATTAGCATACTCTTGTTTTCCTTAAAAACACAGCAGGCTCAAAAATGTATTAAGCCATAACATTAATTGTTATAATATAATTTCGGGAAAATAAGGGAGTTGCTATAGCTGCTTTTACTTTTTACTTTTCTATATAATAAAAGTCTAATATGCAAATTATCCCTTCAGGCGTTCGGCCAACCAGGAGTTTGACCGCTCGCTATGACATGCGCTGACCACCAGGGGCTGTAACGAAGGAAGGCCCCAGCCAGCAGCCAGCAGCTGGCAGGGAGGAAGGCCCTGGTCAGCAGCTAGCAGGTGGGGGAAGGAAGGCCCAATCAGCCCTGATCGCCGGCCAGGCCTAGGGACCCCATCTGTGCACAAATTTTGTGACCAGGCCTCTAGTTTTATTATGAAAACAGACAATGTTCAATGAGAGGAAGAATATCCAAACAATATGGAAGGATGCAAAGAGATAATATTACATCACTGGCTTCCTAGTCACAAAACCCAGAGGTAACCAATGTTAACTATAAAAATGCCCCCTGTGTCTTACTAGAAACTTTCCACGCTTATGAAAGTATACAACTTGTATACTGTTTAGCTTTAAACACAAATACAATTAACAAACTCACTCTCCATAACATGTTTTTTGGTGTGTGTTTTTCACAACTTGTTTTTCAATTTACAATATAGTTTAGCCATTTTCCCTGTAAGAACTTATAAATTGCTTTTCAATAACTGGATGTACCTAATTTATTAATCCAGGCACCCATTTTTTGCTATTATAAATATTGGTATAAATAGAAATCTGATCAATATTGCATTGTTAAGTCCAGCTTTGAAATCCTCTAAATATAGAGAAAGTTATATAAACACTCCATGGACCAGAAATGTAGCAGGTAGTCAAGCCCCCACAGCCTCTGTCTTGCTGGGCTCTGGGGCTAGAAACAGGCAAAGGAAACCAAGATTTCTGTTCCTAAAGGGTAAGATGAATAGAAGTCTCCCAGGAAGGAAAGGTAAAGATGCCAGATTAGCACTTCAATGCAAGGATTGAAGAAAGGCTCTGGCTCTTGTGAAAGGCTCCTCCTAACCACTGTCTGGGCTGTGCACTATCAGCTGGGACGTGCCCAGGAAGCAGAAAGACAGACCGACCGACGGCCGGGGAGCAGCACCTGTACCACCAAGCTGGTCAGCAGGATGCCCAATAGCAACACAGGAGCAGGAGCCTCACTTCAATTCTGGGAAAGTGTCTGATGGGACTGGCTGGTGGTGGCAACTCTGTCTATAGAGGTAAAGGTCTGGAAACAGAAAGTGATACTCTTTGTTTTAATACAAAAGAAGGAAAGGATGAGGAAAAGGTAAAGTAAAAAACAAGATAAAAAAACAAAACAAAATAAATCATGTGGAATCAGATAAATGGAAATGGATCAAATTCGCCTGTTGAAAGGAAGACTCTCTATTCAGCATAGACAATCCAGGTATATGCAGTGTACCAGTCATACTAAAACAATAGATGTAGAGAAGTTGAAAATAATTATGACACAAACCATGTTTGATGTTACAAATATTTCCCAGTATCACATGTTTGTTATAATGCTGCTATAAAGTTTAATATTTATGACATCAAATTTAGCAGGATTTTCCAAAAGAAAAATGGCTTTATTGGTGTCTTGCTTAAAAGCATCTTTCCTACTCCATTTCTTTAAAATTTTCATATACTTTCTTATAATAGTTTTATAGCATTTTGTTAAATCCTTGATCCACATGGATTATGATAAACAGAATGTGTGTGTGTGTGTGTGTGTGTGTGTGTGTGTGTGTAAGTGGGCCTCTAGTTTTACTCCAGCATCACTTATTTAATAACTAGTAATGACAGACCTAAAATGTTGTCTTTACCATATTCTAAATTTTATGTATTTAGATCAATTTTAGAATCTTACTTTTGTTCGCTGATCTCTCTATTCCTTTAAAAAAAAACTATTTTAATTAAACTAGCTTTAGAAGACACTTTAATATCTGATCTCTATCTCCTTTATCATTATTCTTTTTCAAAATTAATCTAGGAAGTCTCACAAGCTTATTTTTCCAGATAAACTTTAGTACAAGTTTCTCTACTCCTGCCGAAGAAAATGACTATATTAATTACATTAAATCTCCACATTAACTTTAGTAGAAACTTGCAATCTAGTGTAATTAGCAGGGTCCAGCAAACTTTCATCTGCTGCAATTCTACTGTCCTGAAGTAGGAATTTCTCTTCCCTCATGGTGGGAGAAGGTAGAAATGGTGAAGGGGTAGGAACCTGTATGCCGTGTTTTCCAAGGTTCTCCCTTTTCTGCATTTTGTCTGCAATACACACACCTTCTGTTTTTTGTAAATCTTTACTTATGCAAAAGAGTATTATACATTCCTTCATTTGTTTCTGAGAAACCTGAGGTTCTCTGTAAGGTTAAGATACCAGCAGACGTGGTTCATGGGTTTGAGCATGGACCTATGAAACAGGAGGTCATGGTTCAATTCCAGGTAAGGGCACATGCCCAGGATTGCAGGCTTGATCCTCAGTGTGGGGCATGCAAAAGGCAGCCGATCAATAATTCTCTCTTATCATTAATGATTCTCTCTTTTCCACACCCTTCCTTCTCCAAAATCAATTACCAAAAAAAAAAAAATTTTTTTAAGACACTTGTGGAAAGTCATGGTGCTAGTAAAGGATGAAGCCAAAATTTGATCCCAATTCATTCTACATTTACAGCCTGAGTCTTTAATCACTGTGCTGTACTGCCTTAAACCTGAAGGAACTGTAGTGAGAATTCCAGAATTGCTAGCTAGATCTACTCATAAACTAAAACTATATATACATTTTTAAACAAGAGACCAATAATTAATGTTTTCCTCTCACGAAAAGCAGTCTTCTCTGGAATTTGAATAGAAACCATAAAGGTTACATTTATAAATCAGATTTTAAACCAAAACTGTACTAGGTGATTCCTGATACATAAGTAAAGTCACATTAAAGAACATGAAGAACTGAATAAAAGCAACTTGAAGAATGCTGAGTGAACATATTTATCAGCTTCCCCTCATTCCAACACTCTTTGGGGACAAAATGCCCACAACTGGGCTTCCGGGCTGTGCTTCTGCCCAGGAACTGGACACAGAGGTGTTAAACAGTGAAACAATTTCTAATGACCCCTAGAGACCTATAGGAGAACGTGAGAACTGTGCAAACTACGTTTATAACATAATATTCCCAAATGAAAATTGATTCCCAAAAAACTGAGATGGTAAGAATGCAAATAAATGTTCATTATGAAGACTTCATGACTTTTTCCTCTTCCTTGTACTCTTTGTTTATCCATTACCCTAATTGCACTGGGGCATAGTATTTTATCAAAAAGCTTGTACAAACATTTTTATACAAGCCCTTAAAAATCTAGTGTTCCCCAAAACTTTGATGTCCTGAAAAATCTAATTATTACTGGTAACTTTAAAAGATCACAGTAATTTATTTTTGTCAAATGTGACTAAAGATTAATGGATACAATCAGCAATAATTTGGTAAAAACATATCAAATGCAGAGAAAGCAAAATTTGTTGTTAAGTGAAGCATCAAATATAATAAAAGAGCAAATTCCATGAATGAACAGCAACAATGCACAATTCATTAACCAAATGCCCATGACTATTTCACACTTCAGAGGGCCACTGATATGATCAGGAATGGTAGTAAAAGGATAAATATAGATTAAGTTCAGCATCTCTATACATTTTAACTATAAAGGCTACCCCCAGAGAACTACCAGCATAAAAAAAGAAATACAAACTAAGGTTCATCCATCCCCTTTATAAATCACAATTCCACATATATCAAATAACACATTCAGTCAATTACTGTAAAAGACAGCAGTCAATATGCCAAGAGATATTAAAAGTACAGCACTTTCTTGGCTGTTACTAACTATAAAAATGAAAAGTCTGGTCAACATTCAGACTCTGGGAACCCTTATCTCTCCAAAATTATCACTATCCACAATCACCTATTCATTAACTGGTCAATGTCCTGATTACTACTGACTACCTTCCACTGCCCAAAGGAAAAAATGTATTTGTTCAGCAAATATTAATAGATTATAAGCTCTTAGAGGGCAAGGCCACATCTTCTTATTCTGTATTCTCAGAGCTGATTCAGTACTTGGCTCACATAAAAAATAATGTGTATTGTATATATGTAAAGACTGACTAAATATACTAATATTTGAAAGAAACACTGCAAAACAGTAACTACAGTATTTTTATAAATATACTAGAGGCCCAGCACACGATTGAAATCATGTGAGGAGGTGCCCACCTCCCACCGTGCGAGGAGGCACCTCGTGGGGGGCGGGACCCGCGCCTGACTCGCAGCATCCCCCGGCCCTCCTGCCTGTGTCTGCTCTGGGGCCGCCCAAAATGCCACGCCGGCTGGGGCAGGTACCCCTGTCTCTGTCTCTGTCTCCGTTTCCATTCTGGGCCTCACCTGTGCATGCAACCTCCTCCTGTCCGGTCATGAACTGTTACAGAGTCTTGGCCTAATTTGCATATTATTTCATATTATTTCTTTTTATATATACAGAGCGATAGAGATAGCGATGGAGATAGAGATAGAGATAGAGATAGCAACAGAGACAGAGATAGAGATAGAGACAGTGATGGAGATAGAGATAGAGATAGAGATAGAGATAGAGATAGAGATAGATAGAGATAGAGATATATAGATATAGATATGTAGCCCTGGCTGGTGTTGCTTAGTAGGTTGAGCATCATCCTGTGCACCAAAGGGTCCCTGGTACAATTCCCAGTTGGGGCACATGCCCGGGTTGTGGGCTTAATCCCCAGTAGGGGGTGTGCAGGAGGCAGCCAATCAATGATTCTCATCTGATTCTCATTGATGTTTCTATCTCTCTTCCTCTCTCTAAAATTAATAAAAACACATTTTTTAAAAGGATATATGTAGAAAATGCACAAAAGTGAGCATAGATAAGATTTTTCAAAAGGAAAAAAGGAATAAAAGGCATTTAATAGTGGTTGGCTTATAATTATTTCATTCACAGTCCTTTAATAACCCTAACTCTTCGAGGGAAGCTGGCTTTCCAACTCCCCTTGCCTTCCCCTGTCAGTCCTAGGTCTCCATTTAAGCACTTCCCTTTGCCCTCATAGACTCTTTTCTCATTTTCTCCTCCTATCATTAACACCCAGTCATTTATCAATTCTGGATTCTACCTAACTATATAATGTTTCTGCCTCCACTCTGAGCAATACTGGACAGACATGGGAACAGATACACACACACACACACACACAAATATCCTGGGTAGATAACAAATTTACATTTACTAATCTCAGCACAGTAACCTAAACCCTATCACATCCTCCATATGGTAGTTCTAAACCTTTTGTACACAGAAGTCAAGTATCCTACCTACAAATAGAACCACTCTTCATAGTCACGCAATCTCCTCTTTTATATCTTAGAATCTTTGTTTCTGTCCCGAGAAATGCCTCTTACCTCCCTGCCAAAGCTAAGATACATCTCTGATATCCCATCCCTTGTATTTTCACCAGATCTTGTTCCACATGCTGACTTCTATTACTTGCATAGTCAAGTTCTCCTGCACAGGCTTTTATCTGAGTCTACAGAAATAATCAGATTGCTCCTATCTTGAAGCGGCATGTGGGGGGGGGGGGGGGAGGGGGGAGATAAAGACAGAGACAGAAAACAATTTTTGTACATATTACCTTCTTTCTTTACATACTACTATACTATCAAGTGACCTCCTTCCTATTATGTGTCTGGATCTCTTAAAAGTGCATGCCCATGCCTGCTCCGTCCTTGCTACCTATCCATTCCTCTTCACCAAACCTTGTGCTCTCCAGGATCTCAAAGCCAAGTCCAGAGTACTCTCCCTGGAGCACAAGGGCCCATTTTGCCTGTCCACCCTTCTCTCATTCTCCCCTCCACAGTCTGGGTACTCTGAATTGAAGCATGTGCTGTCTCCCATATGCACTGCCTCCATGCCATCCCTCTGCATGTTCCTTCAGACTGGAACACTTTCAGCCAGCAATGTCTGCCTATTAAAATTCTGCCTGTGCTGCCCTAGCCAGTTTGGCGCAGTGGATAGAGCATTGGCCCACAGACTGAAGGGTCCCAGGTTCGATTCCAGTCAAGGGTACATGCCCAGGTTGCGGGCTCGATCTCCAGTAGGGGGCATGCAGGAGATGGCCAATCAATGATTCTCTCTCATCATTGATGTTTCTCTCTCCCACTCCCTTCCTCTCTGTAATCAATAAAAATATAAAAATTCTACCTATGCTAAGTAGCAGCTTTCTTTCTCTTGACCATTCTCTTTAGCTATGATCACCCTCGCCTTTATACACCCATAATGCCCCCAAACATTTTGAAAGACACATAGTCTCTATGATGTAATTCAGTCTACACACACACTAAAGAACGGTGAGCACCCTAAAGGCACCAACCATAACAATCATTTTTGTAGTCTCATGTAGTGCCTTGCATATTGCCATGCATACAACAGGTACTCAGGAAATATTTGTGGAACTAATAAAAAGAATTACTATACAATATCTTTTTTCTGAACCTACTGGAGAAATGATCCCCTCTGACATAGAAAACTGACACCTGGTAAATTCTAACTCCTGGGATGGTCCCAGGACAGGTTGGGGTAGCCCAGACAAGGCCTCTCATTATTTCTGGAATGTGTCCTCTCTTTCCACTCTCCTTCCCAGGCCTCCAGGGGAAAGAGTTGAGTTCAAATACCTTGAGACAACTATAAATATTCTTTTCACCTGCTTTAGCATGCCCAAGGATAATCTGACTCAAATTACAAACTATGGAGACAGGAAATTATATGAAAATGAGGGTCTGCTGGGAACAGAATAGATTCCAGGGCCTGTATTTTGTATTTAGCATTATTTAGAAGTGACAGAAAGGACCTAGCTAGCAAATCTATAAGGATCAAAATTTAAGTAAAGCACAGTAAATCTAGGGCACTGTTTTGTTTGTGTACCTAAATAGTTTCTTTTTTAATATACTTTTTATTCATTTCAGAAAGAAAGGGAGAGGGAGAGCGAGAGATAAAAACATTGGTAATGAGAGAGTATCATCGATCAGCTGCCTCCTGCACACACCCGACTGGAGATCGAGCCTGCAACCTAGGCATGTGTCCTGACTGGGAATCGAACCACGACCTCCTGGTTCATAGGCCGATGCTCAACCACTGAGCCACACCAGCTGGACCCTAAATCTTAAATTTAATTCATTTCTGCAAGAGTAAATTCTACCAAGTATGTAAGATAACAAAATTTAGGATGGCTATGGAGTAATTTAATCTGAGAAAACCCTTTTATGTAATAAACTAGAGGCCCAGTGCATGAAAAATCATGCACTGGAGTGGGGGTCCGTCAGCCCGGCCTGCCCCCTCTCACAGTCCGGGAGCCCTCAGGGGAGGGAGGCGACCTGGTGATCAGGGGAAGGCAACAGCCCCATCACACCTCTGCTGCTGCCACTGCCTGCAGCATAAGCCTTGGCCAGCCCTGGTTACCTGAGCCTCGGGCGGCCCTGGGCAGCTGGGCAGCCACCATCCGAGGCTTGCTTGCACCTTGGGCCCACCCTGGGCAGTTGGGGGGCTGAGGGCAGGTCCGGCCACACCGTGAACCTGCCACCCACCACCACCACCATCTCCTGGCAGGGCTGATAGGACTGGGGGACTTGGGCAGGGCTGAGGGGACTGGGCACTGCCATCTTTGTGATGATGTGATGGTCAATTTGCATATTCCCTCTTTATTAGATACGATTATTATCATTAAGCATGAAATTGCAAATATCCAGAGTCAAAATTCCTTGTAGCAGTACTCTGCCCCCAATTCAATACTTCTAAGGATACCAAAAAGCATTATTTCAGCAGGACAATTGGTTCTAAAAGTGTTTTGCCTTCATGTTAATAATGACAGGTATGATAGTATCTATAATATACTGAGCTTCTACTTTGTGTGACCAGCACTGTTTTCAAGTCATTTTCATGACTACACATTTAATCCTCTCATCATCGACAGAAGATATTTTTCCTTACTTGAAAGATGAGGAACCTGAGAGAAATTAACTAATTTTCCCCAAGTGTCTGTGTGTGTGTGTGTGTGAGTAACTCCACATTAATAACCAAAGGAAAGAAATTATTCTCTTAAATATATCTTAAGTAACAGCATTGCTGTTTCATACCAAAATGCCTTTCTTTCCATGTCGTGTTTCCATTTTTTCTTTTAATTGATTTCAGAGAGGAAGAGAAAGGGAGAGATAGAAACATCAATGATGAGAGAGAATCATTGATTGGCATGCCCCCTACTGGGAATCCAGCCTGCAACGTGGGCATGTGCCCTTGGCCAGAATCAAATCTGGGACCCTTCAGTCTGCAGGCCGACACTCTATCCACTGAGTCAAACCGGCTAGGGACATGTTTCCATTTTTAATGAACTTTCATAATGTCTTTCCTAATGCTGACTAATAGAGTGACTGAGAGAGAATAGGTTAGCAACAGTTTATTCTCATACACTGGAGTTTCCCTAACTGCAGTCCATATTTCACTAGAAGAAATTATTTTAAGAGATATAGGAACAAAAAGAATTATTTTAATAGAATAATTCACTTTAATAAATCTTTTCTACTCTTTACTGACATGTGATTTCAGATCATATACAAATATTTCTTATTTCATAGAGATGTATTTACTATATATTAAAAAATTTATAAGAACATTAGATCATAAAATCACAGGAATACAAACTTTCCTTTTTAAATTCATTTTGGTGTAAACAAGTTCTATTTAATCTTAAAACTGTGCAAGCGCCTATATCAAAAATACATGAAGGTGCTTCACAAAGGATGGAAAATTAGTAAATGCAACAGAAACGTGGCTACCAGCATAAGGCCGACTGTGTGTTTACACTGGGGAAGAAAGGTGGAAACTTTCTTTATCTGTGTCACATCCATCCACACCAGGACTTACCTCTGGTGACAGCATCCAGTGCACAGCCACACCCTGTCGCTCCTCCTCCAATGACAAGGACATCGAATTCAGACGTGTTTTTCAAAGTCAGTATCTGAGCTTCTCGGGAAGGAGGATCCTTGTTCACAGGTTCTGAAACGCACTCGGCTGCTTGAACATAGGCCAGGCTCATCTGATGTAAAAGGAGACCATTTTCAGTTGTTCATCTGGAGTGCTCACTTAATAAATTTTACAACATACTAAAAGAGATTTGCAAGGAGATAAGGAATACCAGAACTAGACCACAGTCTACAGTCCACATGGAGTTATACGACCAACTGTCTTGGGAAGAAAAACGTCCTTAAAATCTAGGTGGTTTTTTTTCCCCCCATGAATCACAACTACTGAGCCATGGAACACTTGGTTTCAAATTCAACCTCTCAACTGCTTGATTTGGTTTCATATACAGACAAGTTTAATTATTCCCCACACCATACAGCAATTCCCAAATACCTTGTCTAAGACAGTATATAGAGAACATAAGGATATGTTTTTATCCAGTAGCAACAATTCATTCAAATAACATTTAAAAGTTTTTAAAGGAGGAGGTTTTCAAAAGCACTTTATGACTTTCTGCAATTTCTTAAAAGTATGTGCTCTTCATTCCTTAATTCCCCTGATAAAAATATATTCTGGAGTTTGAGGGTCTATAAGTTTAAAAAGAATCTGTTTAACACAAGTTTAAATAATCAGCTAAGGCCAATGGGAATGATATTTTTCAAAGACTGTAGTCAGAGCTTTACCCATTAAATGTTTTACTATAAAATTACAAATTTTATACATTTAATATATACTGCTTTGATTTTTGAAAGCTCTAACAATAATATAATTAAATCCAGCCATAGTCCCCCTAAAGAATAATGACCTTCTCTCAGTAGAATGTAACCTATCATCCTAAGTCCAAAATGATGGCTGGTCTTTAAAAAAAAAAAAAATAGCTGTCAGAAGTCAGCATCAAAAGCCTAGAAAAATAGGTAAGTATCTGTTTTTCCCCCCAAAATGCTAACATGAGGTTCATTCACTATAATGAACAGTGCTGGCTAATGTGGCTCTGAGCAATCATTACCCACAGATATATCACTTCTGTATTCTTTTCTTTAAATCACAGCATCTGGACCAGCCATAATGCAATGTTTTTCCCAATTCTGCTGCAGGGGCCCCGTACGATGCTCTGAACCACAGGCCACAGCTTGCTCAAGATAAGGTGATCTATGGCTGACCAAGAGATTGTTCTAAGTGATTTTTATTCACTTAAAAGTAAACCAAATTCCTCCTTGCGATCAGATTTACTTATAATCAGGCCAACTGGATTTCTATAAAAGCCATCGAATACACTGAAAGAACTCTAGAGTTGGGTCAGCAGGTCCTAGTTTAGGTCTTAGCACTCTTGTTTACTAGTAATGTGACTTTTGACCCATTAACTCTCTGGACCTTGGTTTCTTCACCTGTAGAATGGGATAATATCCTGTGATCTCTCTCTCTTCCTCTCTGAGTTAACCTCCATCTGAATGGTTCAGTAACATGAAAGTAATTGGTCAACTATAAAGTATCACCACCAAAGAGTTGTTGTTCGATTCCTTAGTAGTATATAAAAGGGAACTTTCAAACATATTTTACTAGGTATCATAAAAACAAAAGGTTATAATCAGGTACCATAATTTTTCAGGGTATTAATTCTGATGCCAAGCCACAAAATCATATTCTCCTTCATATAACTTATCCTAATTATCTGCTAAAAACCATTTCCCTGTGTTCACATTTACATACATTTAAGGTAACAAACTAAATAAATGTAACTGCTAGGTACTATGGAGATTAAAATCACTTTCAGTCATGGTCTTATAAGTTACATGGTCTTATAAGTTCAAATTCTCTCTCTCTCTCTCTCTCTCTCTCTCTCTCTCTCTCTCTCTCTCTCTCTCCTTTTAATAGCTCTCTCCTACTTTCCTTAGTATATCCCTCTACCTAACATTAAAGACTGAGGCTCCTCTTGGATCTTCCCCCGTCACTACTCTCAGATCACTAAAAACTCTCTCTAGAGAATCTCTTCAACCTCTGTATTGTCAGATATCTTTTATACCACAGACTTCCAATTTTGTTCCCCTATTCCAGAGCCAGATATCAAACTACCTACTTGGTACCTCCATTTAGACATCTCGCATATATTTCAAAATTGAACTGACGACTTTATCTCCCCATACTTTTTTTCCCTGTCAATGTTCCTCATCTCAGTGAAGGTACCATTATACATGTAGTTGGGCATATCACTCTCTCAAGTCCCATATCTGATGAATCACTGAGTTCTACCAACTCCACCTCCTCCACCTTCTCACATTTAATCACTTAATCTTCACTGCCATCTTTCCAGTCAAGGCATCTTCCCTTTCCCCTATATTAATATGATATCCTCCTACAGATCTTCACACATTTGCCATGTCTCCTTCCAAGCCATTCTCTACACGGCACCTGAGGTAATAATTTTTAAACCCAACTAATATTGTTTCCAAGTGTAAAACCCTTCAAGAGCTTCCAAATTAATTTAAGTTAAAGGTAAATATCTTTAGTTTCCAAGATTCTTCAAGTCTTTTAGAGTATACAACACCAGTGCCGGTGAAGATACAACACAGTTGGAACCCTCTTACATTGCTGGAAGAAACACAAAGTGATATAGACATTTTGGAAAACAGTTTGGGAGTTTTGTATAAAGGGAAACATACACATACCATACAACTTAGCAATTCTCCTAGGTAATTACTCAAGAGAATGAAAACCTATATTAATACAAAAACCTGTAGGAATATGTTTATAGTGGCTTTATTTATAATTGCCAAAAATCAGGAAAATCTCAAGCATCCCTCAACTGATTAAACAAACTGTCATGTATCTATGCAATGGAGTAATAACTGACAATCTAAAGAACAAACTACTGATAGACACGATATGAATAAATCTCATATTCATTATGCTAAGTCATGTCAGCAAATTATGGTTTTCCACCCAAATCGGACTGCCACCTGTATTTTTTGTTTTGGGTGTTTTTGTTTTTTAATGTGTTTTTACTGATTTTAGAAAGAGAAGAAGGGAGAGGGGAAGAGAGAGAAACATTAGTGTGAGAAACATCAATCCATTGCCTCCCATACATACCCTGATCAGGAGCCTAATCCACAACCTGGGTATGTGCCCTGACTGGGAATCGAACTTGCAACCTTTTGGTTCATGGAACATTGCTCAAGCAACTGAGACATTAGCCAGGGCAACTACCCCGTTT
The DNA here is from genome assembly GCA_026230045.1 of Corynorhinus townsendii. Classification (NCBI taxonomy): domain Eukaryota; kingdom Metazoa; phylum Chordata; class Mammalia; order Chiroptera; family Vespertilionidae; genus Corynorhinus; species Corynorhinus townsendii. Next base: position 60,026,947 of record JAPDVU010000005.1, read on the forward strand.
TAATAAATAAATTTTTATTCGAACACGACCACACACAATCCTTCATGTGTCATCCATGATTGTAATAGCAGAGTGAGTATCAACAGAGATATGGCCTGCAAGCCTAAAACATTTACCACCTAGCTCTTTATTGAAATGTTTGCCCATCCTTGTGCCAAGCAAAAGAAGCTAGACTCAGAAGTGTATATATGGTATAACTCCACTTATATGCTATTCTGTAAAGCAAAAATGTATAGGGTCGGAAAACGGATCAGTGATTGCCAGGATTTTGGTGTTAAGGGCAGGAAAGATTGACTACAAAGAGATAAGAGAGAACTTTTAAGGATAATAGACATGTTCTATATCTTGATTGTGGTGATGGTTATATGGTTCTATGTACATGTCAAAACTACCAGAAGTGTATATTATAAAAGTGTGAATTTTACTGCATAAAAATTGCACCTCAAGTTATACATTAATAAACTTGACTTAAAAAAACAATAGGTAAATATATATATTATAGTCATTCTGTATCAGGCACTATTATAAAGATTTTTTTTTCCTACTCATTTAATCCTCACAATAACCCTATGAGCTAGGCACTATTATGGTCTCCATTTTATCGAAGGAACAGAGAAGTTAAGCACTCTATATGGTATAGCTGGGAATTGAACCCACACCGCCTGGCAATGGATACTAAGTTTTATATTGCTATACCATACGGACTTTCCCTACACATAATCTGAGGGAAAAATACGGAAACAGACTAAATAGTTATAATAAGATGAGTTATCACCACTTGCCAAATGCAGAAAGTTTTTTGTTTTGCTTTTTGGTATGGTTTTGTTGTGGAGGTTTTGCTGAACAGTCCTCCCAAAACAATTTTTTTTTAAACTATACGGTACTATTGAGGATAATTTATTTAATTTCTGCCACTACATTTAAAATAAGATTTTATTTTTGTTTACTTTTTTCATAAAAGCTGGAAAGTGTTGCAACTGAGAAGCTAAGCACCATGTTTATTTTAGAGGCAGTAAACAGCCTAAGGCCCTACTTCTAATTATGACAAGAGAAAGACTCATTTTGGCTTCATATGGCTTTGAGTCACAAAAACACATCTGCACTCTACCTTCCCTAGAATATGCTGATGGAGGGGAAATAAAGAAGAGAAGCAGCAGGAAGGAAACAGCAGTGGTAAATCACAGCATGCTCTGAGAATAGAGGCCTTTGTGCTCCAAATCTCCCCACCCCTCTTCTCACCCTCCTTCTTTCTAAGGCAGTTTGAGTAAATGGGAATCTGGGAGACAAGCTCCATTACAGGATTGATGCAGAGATTCTGGGAGAAGCCTTGGACAGGCCACCAGTTCTAAATCACCTGAGAGACCAAACTCTCTCTTGTGTCCTGAGAAGATATCTCACCCATTGCCACTCAATCAATAGGTACTGAAGGCCCTCAAAGAATCTACACACTGGAGGACAAAACAAAAAGATAAAAAGGAAATTGTAATATTGCTGAACAGCTGGATTGAAGACAGAGAAGAGGCTACCATAGCAACAAGTGGCACCCCTAGTCCAAATCTGAGGAAGTTTCCTGGAAATTACAGCTGAATTGGGTCAAGATAGACTAATATATTATCTGGGTGACAATAACAGGGAAGGAAGTAGTATTCAATAGCATGTGCTAAAATCGGAAGTCATACTAGCGAATTAATTAGCACAATACTTTCTCAAAAGCGTGAGCTACACTTCCAATATTTAAAACCTGATGTGTTCCACATAAAAATTAGAAACTGTCCATCTGAGGTCAACCTGCTGAAAGTGAACAGTAGTACTCCCTTTGGCAGGACCTGTGCTCTTGTTAGTACAGCATTCCCATTCACTGGCTTCATGGGACCAGTCTGGCCCTTACGGGAGCAGAAGTTTGCCAACCCTGACCTAAGACAGGCCCAGTACTACCAGATTCAGAATCTATTTCCTATTCAGCCATTGATGCCAAGAGAAAGGAAAGCCCAACACACAAAGCAAACTGTCTTTTGCCTGGCACAGTTCCAACTACAGCTCCCCAACAAAAAATGCTTATCTTAGAAGAATTACAAGATCTAATATAAAATATTATTTTCATGTTGTTATTTCTGACTATATTTAATTATTATGGACTACGAGGAAGTAGCTGTTTTATTAATGTGTAAGCAGATTTTTATATACATTTGAAAAAGATAAAATCCTTTCAGTGTTCTGATAGAAAATATACAGCTTTTGTCAAGAGACAGACTGGCACACTGAACACCGACATGGAATTGAAAGCCAAGCTCATAGTCTTTGAGAGTGTATGTCCCAGAGAACAGAATGGGAGTCAGAATGAGATCTGTTTCACTATGCCTGTGCACCATTAGCCTTGCAAATTAAAAAAAAAAAAAAGCCTAGACACTTGCAACTTCGGGTGAGACCAAAAACAAGATCTAATAATTAGTGTCTATTTCTGAAAGAAGTGCATATTTAAAGACCACAGGCAATTAACAACCAGGTTGTCCTGTAATCATGGAGAGTAATAATTGGAGTATAAAGTAGGGTTTCATGCAAATCACTTCATGCTGCAACTATCATTCTCTCGCATATTATGTGCTTCAATCACACATTGATAATGGAACCGTTAAATTTAAGGGAAATTGCTTTGTGTTTTGTTGTCACTGAAACAGGCTGACAATATCTGTATATTCCTGGAAAGTAAAATACAACAAGCACCTCCTAACAGTGAACCTTAAGTTGTTTTAATGGCCTTCGCCTCCTGAGTCACTTTGTGATCCTAAACTGGTGATTTTCCTGTAATTACATGACAGTAAGCAAACATTTCTCAGTGTAAACATACTTGGTGATGGATGCATGATTACTCTGTAAGAACGGTTGCAAATGGGTATACTGTCATCTCCATTGGGGACCAGACAAGAGAAAACAAGACAAGTCCATCCCTCCAGAGTGGCTGAGAATGGAGTGCTATTCACCTTGAAAGTGCTATCCAACCTTTAAGTGGAGGGGATTCCTTTGAGAAATCACAGAGAAACTTTTTTTAATAGCAATTGTACTATCCTATATAATAAAAGGCTAATATGCAAATTGACCAAACAGCAGAACAATCAGCTGCTATGATGCACACTGATCACCAGGGGAGAGAAGCCGGGCTCATGGCTGGTGAGTGCAGCGGTGGCGGTGGGAACCTCTCCTGCCTACACAGCAGCGCTAAGGATGTCTGACTGCAGGGAGCATGCCTAAGCCATCAGTCAGACATCCTCCGAGGGCTCCCGGACTGCAAGAGGGCACAGGCCGGGTTGAGGGCCGCCCTCCCACAAGTGCATGAATTTCGTGCACCGGGCCTCTAGTATCATTACAAAAGCTTTTATAGCTGAAAAATAGGAAAAACCCTTTGGCTCTGTCTGCCTTCAAATAAGCTCACATCATAATAGACTACATAAGCTGAGGTTTAAGAAATATGTTTCATTGGTTTTCAAATAAATATTTTTAAAACATAGAGTATGTGTTTAGAGGTGACTAAAGTTGACATTGCTCTTCAATTCCCATAGGGTGCTGAGGATTAGAAGATCTGGAGAGGAAGCCTGAGATCCGAGAGGCAGAGAGGGAAGAGCTGAGAGCTGTCACTGTCTCACTGCTGCTACACCACACAATGTAACATACTAGCTCCTTTAGGTGTCATGGCTACCGCAGAAGGGGAGGCATCCTTTGACCAGAGAGGAAACTGGGTTTTGTGATTTCCTTAGGAAAGTCACTGAGTCACTGGAATCACACTCTGATCCCAGGTTTGACTCTAAATCATATGTCCTCACCTCTACTAGGTTATCTTTGCCTATATGTTTGGGTTACCTGGGCCCCGAGATCCAACAGCCTCTCTGACACCAGCAATGCAGGAAAGTAGTGATGACAGTATAATCAGAAGAGCCAGGGACTCCGCCCAGCTTGTAGCCAGCCACCCTGGGCAGTGAAGATGACAACCAGGTTCCAAGAAACAGCACTTTTCCTTAAAACCTTTCCCAATGCATATACCTGGAAGTGGATACAGAACTAAAAGAAGGCTTACTCTTTCCCTATCCCTCTCAGGTGAGTAAGATGTTGACCCAGCCTAACAGGCATGGCTCAGTGGTTAAGTGTCGACCTATGAACCAGGAGGTCACCATTCAATTCCCAGTCAGGCACATGCCTGGGACACGGGCTCAATCCCCAGTGTGGGACGTGCAGGAGATAGCCAATCAATGATTCTCTCTCATTATTGCTGTTTCTCTCTCTCTCTCTCTCTGAAGATGCTGACCCAATGAATCAAATGACGAAGCAATCCAGATGACCATTGGCTACATTTTAACCTTATGTTCAAAACCATTTTGGGTCAAATTTGTGATGCACACTTTCCATTTCCTTGTGAATTATTTCATCAAATATACTGCACATATTTATAACTTCTTTAGTTTATACTCACAAGCTTATCATTAGATATCAAAATTTCATTGTCGAAAAATCACAAATTTCAAAATAAGCAAGTAAAATTAATATTGCCTAACTTATCTTAAAGCATCTACTTTCTTCTTAATTTGCAAAACTAGAGGAAGCTTGCCTAACATAAACACAACTTAACTATTAAGCAGGAAGATGGGGAGGGAAAAGTTAAAGGACTCTCCCCAAAGCATTTATAGAAAGTTTCCCAAGTCCCACAATATCTCCAAAAAGTTTCTTAAAGAGACCTTAAAATGAATAAATAGTTGAAAATGAAATGCAAAGTCAAATCAAAATGAATGTCAGTGTTGCTCAGTTTGCAACAGCCTAGAAGCTCACCAGCTGTCAACGCTAATCATAGCTCAGCCGTTGACTCACTGTGTGACCTATACCAGTACAGTTAACCTCGCTGGTTCTGTATGCCAGCAGTAAAATAGCATCACAAACTCCTCGAAAGCCTGGTGTGAGTTAGAACGCAAAGATATTGCCATGGCACTTTGGGAGCTAAGTGTTAAATAAAAACCAAAATTATAAGGAAGATGATAGGATGCTCTTCAAAGAACATTTCCAACTCTGTCTGCATAATTTTAGTGCTTTGATGAAACATGCCTCTGAAGAAACAGTGAACCATACAGAGTAGTTAAGAATAGTTTCAACTGGCCTTATCGAAAATACAGTGCATTCAGAATCTTCATCAAGCTTTAGATATCAGACACAGCCTCAGTATATTTAGTTGTGTTTCTAGGAGGAAAAACAGTCCTTCCAGGAATCTATGCACAGGGTTCTCTAAGCAAGAGAAGTAAGTGAATGATAGAATCTTTGGCACAAACTTACAATAAAATTCTCATCAAAAGAAATTACATCAAAAACTAGTCAGGACACAGATGTAATGGCGGGATGAGTGCGTAACCAAACTTTTTCTCTTCTTCCAGAGAACACTACTGGATCACACTTTCCACCTTCCCTTACGATTAGCTAAAAATGACCCAGTAGGTCAAAAAACCCGGTTTGGCTCAGTGGATAGAGCACTGGCCTGCAGACTGAAGGGTCCCAGGTTTGATTGCAGTCAAGGGCACGTGCGTGCATGGGTTGCAGGCTCAATCCCCTTAGGGGGCATGCAGGAAGCAGCCAATTAATGATTCTCTCTCATCATTGATGTTTCTATCTGTCTCTCCCTCTTCCTTCCTCTCTGAAATCAATAAAAGTATTTTTTTAAAAAAAGGTCCTATAATGTGTAACAGCCACTAGAATAAAGGGAGAGATGGTTCCTGAATAATTTCAAGAAACAAGTCCCCTACCTATCCACCCTGGACCTTAATGTGGCAAGAAATAAACCTTCACTATAATGAGTTTTGGGCATTGTTTATTAGACTAAATAGCTTACTCCACTAAATACACCAAACATGAGATATGTGTAGCATTCAACCCCAAGATGCACAACTTGCCTGCTTTGTATGTAGTCTGTACATGGTTCAGAATCTTCCTGAGACAGATGAGGCCCCATCGTTTACAGAAAAATAAATCCGTAGAGAAGCTCCAAAAGCACAGGTAGATCATTAAATGCAAGTCCCTCCGAACCATGGTGCAGACATGTTTCTTCCTTCATATTTCACAGAAGTGATGCTGACAGCACTTTAAGCAGGCAAGGAGAACCGAGACCCCTATCACTCAACTCTAGTCCTTTCTCCTCCTAAGCATACATTCCTCACATGGTATCTAACAATGCAGTTTCCACCTAAATATTAAAATCAACAAAAATTAAGACCATTTAATAACAGCTGCTATGACAGTACTTTGTAAGTTTTGTGTGTTGTTTTGTGGGAGGTTTTTTATTTTGTTTTTTTTGTGTGTGTGTGTTTTTTTCCCCAGAGAAAGGCTGTTTATGAAACTACAAAAAATGCCTCTGGAGATGGAAGATTATTTACTCAGAGAGAACAAACAAGTCTGCTAGCCTGAATTGACTCACGAAGTTAAAAGCAATCTGGTAAGCAAATGTGTCACATAATTTCAGCTACATCAGTGCTCAAGAAAAGTTATACTCATTTCAAACCCACAGATATGCTTTAGCTTAGAAACCAGAAAATATGAGGTTAAATTCTTAAAGTTATTAAATGTGCTGCCCTAGCCAGTCTGGCTCAGTGTCTAGAGCGTCAGCTTGCAGACCGAAGGGTCCCAGGCTCGATTCCAGTCAAGGGCACAAACCTTGGTTGCAGCCCCAGCCCCTGTGGGAGGCAACCAATCGATGTGTTTCTCTCACATTGATGGTTCTCTGGGTCTTTCCTTCTATCTTCCACTCGCCCTAAAAATCAATTGAAAAATATCCTCAGGTGAGGATTTAAAAAAGATATTAAATGTGTTAAATATATATATATATTATGCATATAGTTATATTCAAACAAGATACTACTAAAAAGTAACGCTGAAGTGAATTTTTATGATTTTAATTTTCTTAATTGACATGTTCCAGAGGCTATGTTTAAGATTTTTAAGTATATTTTTAAAGGATTTAATTTTTTTTTTAGAGCAGTTTTAGGTTTACAACAAAATTGAGAGGAAAATCAAAGGATTTCCCATATAACTCTTGCCCCCACATATGCATAGCAGAATGGCACATTTTTTTTACCAAGGATGAACCTACACTGACACATCATAATCACCCAAAGTCCATAGTTTCCTTAAGGGCTCACTCTTGGTGGTGTACATTCTGTGGGTGTGGACAAATATGTAATGACACATATTCATCATTATGATATCATACAGAGCAGTTTCCCTGCCCTAAAACTCCTCTGTGCTCTGCCTGGTCATCTGTCCCCACACACCCCTGGCAACCACTGGTTTTTGTTTTTTTTCCATCTCCAGAGTTTTGCCTATTCCAGACATCACATATTTATAACCATATAGTATGTAGCTTCTTCATAGTGACTTTTTTTCAGTTAGTAATATGCATTTCAAGTTCCTCCATGTCTTTTCATGGCTTGATAGCATTTCTTTCTATATTCCACTGTCTGGATGTACCACAGTTTATTTTTCCATTCTCCTAGTGAAGGACATCTTGGTTGCTTCCAAGTTTTGGCAATTATAAATAAAGCTGCTGTAAACATCCATGTACAGGTTTTTGTGTGGACATAAATTTGCAACTCCTTTGAGTAAATAACAATGAGTGTGATATTGCTGAATCATATGGTAAGAATGTATTTTTATTTTTGTAAGAAACCACCAAACATTTTACATCCTCACCAGCAATGAACGAGATTTCCTATTGCTCAACATCCTCACCAGCATTTGGTGTTATGCTCAGGATTTTGGTTTCTCTTCTGTCATTACTCATCTGGAGTTCAAGTTTCTCTGACGTCTACCAGTTTCTCTGTCCAGCAGCTAATATAAGCAATATAATATCAACCAAAAGTTCAGCTATTTAAAGAAATCTGGTGTCATAACTTTTTATTATGCCTAACAAGGCTAGGTCTGTTCCAAATTTTCATATCCTCTATCACGGAAAGGGAAATAAGTACAATAGATATGAAAGACCTGTTATGTGTCAGGTACTATGATCATTGGCCTCTATATACTGACTAACTTACTGCTTGGCAAGGGAAAGAGCCTGGGAGTAAATGACATTATCCTCACCTTGTGAGGAAACTAGAGTTCTAAAAACTTGCATAGCCCATGCACAATAACAAGTTCACCAAAACCCAGCCACACTTGTATAAAAGACACATTCAGGAAGCTAAACATCTTTTCATCTGAGTATCCATTAAAATAAACTGCAAAAGTATGTCTTTCTTTGATTAGATATGATCATTCTATTCTTTGTTGTTTGTCAACCTTTTGAAATTTGAGGCATTGGCACTACCAATCAAAAGGCCTTGGTTTATTAGACTCCCTTACAAATAATGTATTGAGGGGAAAGATTAAAATTAAAACAATGTCCTCAAAATTCCCATAGATTTTAATAATTCATGTATCACTTTGCCTCTCATTAACATAATTTTTTTTCCTCATAGGTTTTGATGATATTAACAACAAAGGTAGCATAGGCTTACCTATAATTCAACCCACCCAACACATTGCCACTATGACTTTTTCCATGTTCCCTTAAGTAATACACAAAGCAAAAGGAACTATAGTATTTAGGAAGCCACTAAAAGTATGTGAAATGCTGTCTCTTACAAAGTGAGACTGTTTTGCAAAGCAGAAAGATCCTGTCATTAACAACTATTACTAAATCATTGATTTCAGGGAAGAATAAATTGAATTTCATTGTAGTTGAAGCTAAAATGACATATGAAAATTCTGATTTACAAAAAAAAAAAAATGCAAGTTTTTTTAATTTTTCATTGATTTTTAAAGAGAAAGGAAGAGAGAGAAAAACATTGATGAAACAAATAAATCTGCCATAACTCATATCAGCCAACATAGTTAAAAAAGAAAGAAAGAAAGAAAGAAAGAAACAGTGGAAACTTTATGAAATGTATTACTTACAACTTTCGGAAAAAAGTTTAAGTCAATAATTGGGATTGTCCACCTTGTTACTGGCTCATCTTCAGATCAGAAAGCAAGGAGAAGAAAAAACAAGAGGGTGTTTGTATAACTGTTTCCTACCCATTCTCCAACCACCTCAGATGAAAGACATACCAAATGCTACTAACCTCAGAGTCTTAAAAAGGTGTCCCTGAATGCAAGACTCACCAGTGACAAGAACAACTTTCTTGCCAACTACAAGTACACTTCATAGTCACATCACCTGGGAATCTAATCATATCTGATGGTTTTTGAAAGCTTACTAAGTTCCAGATACTCTCCCAGGCTTTACTGCTCTTCCACAATCCTATGAGGGAAGTACAGCAGTCCCCCAATAACACCACTTTGGTATGAAGTTGATGAGATGCCATAGGAAATTAACTCTTTTTTTAAAAAATTAAATTTATTGGTGTGACAGTGATTAATAACATGTTTCAAGTATACAATTCTATAATACATTATTGTATATTGCATTGTGTGCTCACCTCCCAAAGTCTAGCTCCTTTCGTCACTATATAGTTGACCCCCTTTCCCTCTTCCACCTCCCCCATCCCTCTTTCCCTCTGGTAACCTTCATGCTGTTGTCTATACCTGTGAGTTTGTTTGTTTTGTTCATTTGTTGCTTTCTGTTTTATATCCCATATATGATTCTTGTCCTTTTCCATATGACTTTTTTCACTTAGCATGAAACTCTCAAGTTTCATTCATAGGAATTTACTCTTATTTATATCAATTAGCCTATCGTAACATTGGTTTTCTTATACATCATTACACTTAAAGTCACAGAACCTAGCAAAGACTTACTGTATCATGCCTCTCCTCATTTTACAGGGATGTGGGGATGAAGCTGAGAGAATTTAATAAATTTTCCCATAGTCACTTAAAAATTTTTAAAAAGTAGTGTTAGATAGAGGTAGCCTGCAAAGACTGCATCAAAGATCATGCTCTTGTCCTCTCTGTTCAGGAATAAAACATCAATCACTGGAATCTCTCAATTCCTTGATCTTAATACCACTCCTTACACTGATAAGAGACCTTGATTTCCATACTCTTAAGCCCACTCCCTGCCTATGTCTGGTGTAAAAAAGAAGAGATTTTCACATCCGGGCTTTGAGAAAGCTCTGAGTGGTTCTCAGGTTCCACCTCAGCATTGGTTCAGAAAGCCCACCACACCTCAAGCGTGGGTAATGGAAGGAACAAGCCCAGTATGTGTTACGTGAGAAGGCCCACCCTCAGACCTAAATAGGTCTTGGTTACATCAGCCATACCGTTGGGGTTGAAAAGAAACCCACACTATCACACCAATGTTTCCAGTTAGGACCTAGAAGGTATGAAATAAATGTTCAGCTTTTTAAAAGTTTTTAAAAAAGTGCCTTGGTCTATTATGAAAAGTCCAAAGCCTAGGGGGCCCCTCATTAAATCTGCACTCCCACCCTATCTTTGCCTCCATTCTCTAACTCCATTCTTCCCACCCCCCTGAGAACCCTCAGACAGCCCTGACTTTTACACTCTCCACTCTGCCCCTCTGCCACTAATGTTGTTCAGTGGCTTAAAAATACGCAAGGCCCTCTCTCCTAATATAAACCCTCCTCTTCATCAGCTCCATTCTCCTATCAGCTTGGAATTAGAAGAAGAAGAAAAAAAAAGGTTTCCCATGAAGTAATCCTTTTCTTTCACTGGATATTAAAGAACCACAAGCAGAACATTCTGTACTGAGAAGAAGATTGGATGTCTTCTAAGTCCCTTCCCATTAACAATTTATTATTAAACAGACGTATACTAAATAGAAAGTGACAAATGCCTTGCTCCTAAAAATCTGCACACCACTGCAGAAGTTGGTTGCTTGCTACATCCCTGGTGGGACTTAAGATAGAGCTGGGATGTGTATACCCTGTCCCTTGATATATGGCTGGTCTGGGGAAAGGAAAAATCAAGAAGTTTTTGTGGAAACTTAGTCACCTACTTATGGGTGAGGAAATAAAAGAAGTGGGGAAATGAACAGAAGGCCTCTTCAAGACCACTCAACCACTGCATGCGTAACAGAGAGGGGCCAGGAATGGGGTTGCAGTGTGGCCACAAACCTCCTCCCCTGCAGGTGGACACAGTCAAAAGTCAGCCACCATTCATCTCCTTTCCTCTATCAGCTTCCTCACCGGAATTGAAGATTTAGTTTGCCTAGTTCCAAAAGAAAATATAACAATGATAATAACAGCTCTCTCCTTACGTCATGATCTCCATCCCTTCGAAATCTGACTTCATTTATCTCAAAAGAGAAAAAGAAAAATCTCTAGGCTTCACCTGAGTCAACAGTGGACACTATTCACCATTGAAAACCATAATAGGAATGCAATCAATGTGCTTGTGAGAAGAAAAGCCATACTACAAAGTGAGACCCAAAAATCATTGCTATCACCTGTAACCCCCAACCTGCACCCAGAATTGCCAGCATCTGCACAAATGTCTCTATTTCCTCACCTATTCAAGTAACTGGGTACCTCTTACTCAATTTCATTGTGTTTTCTATTCAATTAATCAAAGAAAAGTAGTATATGTGATAGTTTCCCCTCTAAAAATTCTTTCCCTTGCAAATATAAGCTAATTTAACCGACTTGGCACCTGAACACTTACAGAAGTATGCCATCACCAAATATGCTTTAACAAGTGATCAGCCTTTAGAATCAACCCATTTGTATTTGGAATACAACCCCCATTTGCATTTTAGGAAGGAAGTTTTGTACTGGGAATATCAAATGAGCACAAGCTAGGGGGCAGGGGAGACAGAACTGCGGGTACAGAAATGCCAGCAAAATGTGCCTCAACTTAAAGTCAAGAGACAGTTTTCTCAGGAATCAGCATTTTGGGCTTTCAACACCAACTTATTCTTAAAGGATGAGAGTTTGTCCGTTGGAATCATCTTAGAAAACTGAAATACACACACACACACACACACACACACACACACACACACACGCACGCACGCACGCGCCAATACTATAAAGTATTGCTCTGTTTTTAAAAAAGGAGCATGCCTAGTCACATTTAAGGCCAAACTTCTACAAACTTCAGCCAAATAATAGATATCAAGGGGCAGGTTTTTATTGACTATTAAAGTCAAGAAAATGTTCCTGCCCAGGATGGTTCTGATTGGCAGATATTTTCTGAGAAAGGACAGCTGAGGCCTGTGGTCATTTTATGTCAGTGGCTCAAATGAGTTGGTCTCCTTTTCCCCCTTGTTCCCTCCCCATCATTCTCTCTCCCTTTTTTGCAATCCCTATGGCTACATCTCAACCTGCTACCCAAAATATGCTCATGGCAGTGGCTTAAAGGGACAGCAATCACCACAAAAGAATGTACACACTTGAATGCATATCATATGCAACTCATTGACTGAATATGCCTATGGTGATTTTTCTCAAAAACACTTGTCAGCTTAAAATTATAAATGACTCGAACTGCTGATATCTGTTTCATTTTGGCTATTAGGGTGGTCAGGATGTCTAATGTAGGAAGGAGAAAATGATAAAATGTCCCAGCAATCAACAGACCCTTGTTTGCCTTTTATTTTAATGATTAAAATTCACCTCTAACTGTGTTTGTTCTATCCTTTGAAATTAAAAAGAAATCAAACATTAAAAAACAACAACATATTACCCCGGTACAAAGTTAAGTTATAAGCTCTGAGGTAGAACATGCTTACTGTGGTTAAGTCATAAACCATGTACAAATTTAGCAACAACTCATCATATTAAATGCCATTACCTTTGACACTGGCATTTTCCAGTATCATTACAGATAGCACTGGTTAAGGATGGCAGAAGTAATCAAATCCATTAAGTCCAAGTCTCAAACAAAACTGCACTTCTGAAATAGCCTCAACAGCCTGCTCTGTACCCACAGTGCTGTCTCTCCTGGCTCCCAGCTCCTAGCTTGTGCTCATTTGATATTCCCAGTACAAAGCTTCCCTCCTAAAATGCAGACAGGGATTGTATTCTAAATACAAATAGGTTGATTCTCAGAGTTGATCAATGGTTAAAGCACATTTGGTGACTGAATAGTTCTGTTAAGTGTTCAGGTGCCAAGTCGGTTACATTAGCTTATATTTACAAGGGAAAGAATAAAAGAAAAACTATCACATATAAATTTTTTTTGTCTTTTCACATTCACTTTTAAGGAACCAAGACAACATTTTAAAAGAAAGTCGTGTACATTAAAAATTATTGATGGGTAAAGTTAAGTTTCAGTAACAAGTTGGGCAATTAATAATACCTGTAACATGTACTCCTGGGGAAACCTTAAGGTAATATGCTCAAATTTAAGAATGAAAAAGACTAATTAATCTGTTCAACATTGCCCATCTTTAGGAGGAAGCACTAAAAATAAGCCTTAAAAATAACTAGCTCTGGCTCAGTGGTTGAGTGTTGACCTGGGAAGCAGGAGATCATGATTCCATCCCAGGGCATGTGGCCAGGATGTAGGCTCGATCCCCAGTAGGGGGCGTGTGGGAGGCAGCCGATCAATGATTCTCTATCATTGATATTTCCATCTCTCTCTCCCTCCCCTTTCCTCTCAGAAATCAATTAAAAAAAAAATTTTTTTTAAACTATAAGCCAGCAAATTGATTTTTCTTAATATGTGTTTTTCAAGTGTTATTTCCCCATGGCTGGCTCCTCCGCCTTATAGCCAAAAGCAATCAAAACAACCAATGTAAGACAACCATGGCTTAAAGGTTATCACAAAAGTGTAAAAGAATGAGTAGTTCATAGATAACCCAGCCAGAAATAGCTTCCCGCGTTCCTGCATCTCCATCTTTGCTTAGAGAATGAACCACTCAAAAACAGAAGAAAGAGAACTAGAGAATCACCACCCAGCTGTTATCGTTATCGCAAATCCTTAGGTCCTGGGGGACTTACACTGTGTTACTACTGAGGTGGCTACCAGCATTTCAAGCCTGAAAAAAAAGCAAAACCATTCACCAAAATTATTTCCTGGCATTAATTTAAACTATAGGAAGGCATAGTTGCGGTGCCTTTTTTCTCCAAAGGGGAAAAAATAAAATAAAAATAAACTGAACACTTTAAATTATTTGGAAACTTCATACCAATCACATTTTCATGTCTTCCCCCCATAAACATTTTACCAAATATAAAGTAGTTCTACATGAACTAAACCATTAAGAAACAAAACCAATATTCAAATTTGGGCCTTTTATATAGGCTCTTTATTTTCCATTTCCTTTCTCAGCGGCCTGCCTTCTAATAAGAAAAACTTTTGGCAAGAACATAGAAGGTATCCAGACATTTGGAAGAATGAAACAAGGAGAAGTCTAAATGAACAAACGCTGGCACTTGGAAATGAAGCAATCTTTTAAAACCAAAGAGCAAACAGAGGCTAAGTTATATAATGCTTTCTGATAAAGAAATTTACTTTTTTTAAATCAGATACATGCATTTCTCAAGGATCATTAAGGCAATATTCTAAATTAGTGTCTTTCAGATCAAACTGAGACAGTAATCCTATGTAATAAAAGGCTAATACGCAAATTGTTCCCTCCACTGGGAGTTCGACCAGGGGGCAGGGCCGGCTGGCCAACCAACCTCAGCCCCTCCCCCTAGCTGGCCCAGCCCAATAAGCCCTGATCTGGGGCGGGCCAGCCAGACGAATTTGTGCACTGGGCCTCTAGTTTCTAAATAAAACCATTAGCATACACATGCCCCACACACAATTCCTTCACAGATTTAAGTTTCATAGTATAATCAATACATGTGCTGTTACTTACTTGCTTCCTTCTGTAATGGGCAAACTGAGAGAGGCCTAGAATAGCTGCAAGAGCACCTCCTCCAGCAAGAACAGTCCCTTTTACTGCCTTCTTAAATGCCATTTTTTAGCCTACAAAAAAAAAAAAAGGAAAGGGAAACAAAAAAAATTAATTAGGATTTTCATTGCATGAACAGTCCAAATAATAGAGACTGTGTATTTATGAAACTATGTTAACTTAGAAAAGAAAATATAAAGTAAGTTACTAACATGCTATTTTGAGTATTTCCATTCAAAAACAACAAACCAAAAAAACATAAACACGGGAATTGACTATACAAAAGCTCCCTTCCAACTGGACTTAAAGAACGAAAAGCAAATTAAAGGACAACCGAAGCTATTTAAACAGTATAAAGTCAAGAGAGCTGTAAAAAGAAATGTCATTGTGTATCTCACAAAACTGCACTGTCCTCACAGATTTGTTCAACCACTAATCCCCTCCACAAGGAGAACTAGGAGAAGTCTTCTGTCACTCAACATGACAATGTACTCCATGCCTGCTTCAGGTTCTTTGTCAAGTGTTTAATTCACATTGTGGTGCAACTCCCTGAGTTTTCCCCTTCCTAATGAAGTTCTCAGTAGAGCCCAAAGCCCACACACTTACATTTCTATCCTTAAAAGAGTCTACACTTTACAGACAAAAAGTCCCAGGAAACCATGCCTTGATCCTTTTACAAGGTGGCGGTTTTAACACTGCTGTAGCTCCTTTCATTAAAGAAACGTAAAAAAGTTATCTCCAGCCAAAGTTGCCTGACACCCCTATTTCAAGGGAAAAGCCTTCAGACTAAGTACTCTTTTGTGCTCACTGTATATATTTCTAAAGTCTTGCATTGTGTTAGCTTTTGACTGTCTTTCTTCTCACCTTTTGTAAAAATATTTCTGCTATTAGACTCATGGCATTTTTTAAAGCTTTTTTAAAGACTTAAATATTCTTTACTTTTCAGAAACCAAAAAAATAAAATTAAATGCATAAAACAATTCCACCAAAAACAAAACACCTCTTGCCAGTTTTTATTCTTCTAAACAAAAACAGGTAACACTGTGTGGACCCCTAAGAAGAATTTGAACCTAGAGTCCATAATACCTGCCTGAGATTTATTCACAAAAGGAGCTGGCACACCCACATCTTTCAGGGAAGTCACTACCCTATTTTCCTGAATGGGCGGAGGTCTGACCTGTCTGGACAACACACTTTATACTCTACAGATATTTCTTGCCTCAAGAAAGTACTTGATATGAAGTCAGTTTTAACTGAGGATAATAAAGAACACTTATCATCTGAATGTAAATTATGACAGCTAAAATGTTTGGGTCCTAAAGCAAAGAACCACAGTGCAGTTGGTAACTATGATTCCACAGAAAATTTATTTTGGAATACTATAAGTTATCTACTAAAATAAAAGTTGGCATTTCTTAAAACTTTATTTTTAGTCTGATCTCATTCCTTCTGACAAACTCCTAAAGTCTAAGACTCATCTTTATTATTAAGATTCTCACCAAAAAACTATTTCACAGGCATACATACGTTCTCTGCTGCTGGAGGCATCTTCTTGACTGTCCCTTCTCTCCATCAACCATACCCTCTCCCCCAAGTTGTGCACAACAGTTGGTGTGTGCTGGCTAGGTGCCGCCATTCATTCAGTCAACCATAAACAAAACCTAATGTCCCAGGTTTCTCTGATAGTAGAATCCATAATTTAGCCCATTTGGAAGGCATCCATTTGTTACAGCTCACCAGCACCATTTCTACTACTGCTGTAAATGCTCACATGAGTGCCGATCGCACAACAGAAACCCTAGCAGTCCAGACAAGATAGCTTACGATATCCAGGCTAACTGGGTCCCCCTGACAAGCAGGGCCAGACAATAGAGACCTAGTTTTATTTACCTAAAAAATGTATGTATCTGCCCTCCCCATACCAACAGCAGCCTGGTGGTTCCTTGGATGTGTTTTATAACTGATTGACTTGAGCTCAGTATCATTGCTTCTGTCTTGTTGATAATGTCATTTATGACCTCAGAAAGGATACTACACATCAACACAGCCAAATGAGGGATGTCATATAATACAGTCAATGAAAATATTTCAGCAAAAGTGATCACTCAGCCAGTTAATTTTGGAGACAATTTTTCCAGTTGTCTAGTTTCCTGTATACCTTGTTCACCTTATTATGCAGCTTAAATTCCATTTTTCTGAAACCAAACCTTGCTAAGGGGCATATTTTCATGGGATGTTTCAATAAGCCACTAATACTAACAAAAAAACTGCATTAATACGTTATTTTGCCAAGTTAGTAATAATATTGACTATAATAAATAGTTTCTTTTTTCAATAATTTCATAAGATAATCTATACTTAGGGAACCATTATTTCTATTGTGATCAAATTCATCCATACGATCATCTAGCTAGTTGTAATGAATAAATCACTCTAACAGGTAATTCAAAAACAAAAGCGCACACATACACACACACACACAGCACAGAATCAGTCAGTTTGACCTGGCTCTCCTAAGATGACAATGATGATGACGATGATGACGAGACAAAGATGTTGATTAATATTTACCATTTATTATCTGCTAATATAGTAAGTACTATGTTTTTAATTCTTTATATATATCAGCTCACATCAACCTTACAACATCCTAATTTCATAAAAGAGGCAATAGGGGACTTGCCCAAGGCCACTCCCTAGTAAGTGACAAAACCACAACTTAGTCTACTAGTATGTTCTTAAGCAGTGGGTGGTTCCGCCCTGCCTTTGTTCTCAGAGAAACACCCCATATTTTTCTGATATTCCCAAAGGAAAAGTCCTATTCTCAAAACTCACTCAAAGTGTACAGTCCCTTCACTAAGGCAGTGAAGAGCCCTCTGATCAAATATCTACCGGTAACCTTCTGCCAGATAATGTAAGAACTTTATTTCAATACTGAAAGAAATGTAAAACCAGATAAATATAAACCACATGCTCTGGACTTCTTATACCCATTTACATTCCATTATAAGGAGAAAATTTGCATTTATTATAAAAAGAAAAGATGTTTCCTTCTAAGTAAAAGCTGCAACCAGTAACTTAGCAGAGGAACAAGAATATCAATAAATTTTTACATTTTGCAACTAAAACTGTGAGAAAATCAAAGGTAGGAAAATCATCCAAAAAAATTAGCTTAGGCCCTGGCCGGGTGCTCAATGGTTAGAATGCCCATTGAACTGAGGACTAACGGGTCTCGGATTCAATTCTGGTCAAGGGCACGTACCTCGGTAGCAGGTTCGATTACCACCCTGGTCCAGAAGCACACAGGAGGCAAGCAATCAATATGTCTCTCACATCGATGTTTCTCTCTATCTCTACCCCTCCCTTCCACTCTCTAAAAATCAATGGAAAAAATATGTATCCTTGGGTGAGGATGAACAACAACAAAAAATTAGCTTAGCATAGCCTGATGTCCATATTTAATAGCCCATGAATTAAATCACAAATACATTGACTCAGGAGTGACTCTTGCATTTGCAAAGACCAGTGCCAGCCCTCTAACTCTTGCAAGAACACCAGCCCAATTAAACAAAACCCTAAATGAAAGGGTACTCGTTTAAGTATATATGTGGGTGTATCAACTACCCTGAAGAGGATCACAATCAATTTGGAGGATTAAATATTAAAGTCTGTCTTGTAATTCTGTCTCATAACTAATTGTGCTATATTGATATATTTAGTGCTGTTAATACTCTGATAGACAAAAGACCCTCAATAGCCAAATCAATCTTGAGAAAGAACAAAGCTGGAGATAACACAATTCCTGATTTCAAACTATATTACATAGCTACTGTAATCAAAACAGTATGGCATTGGCATAAAAATACACAGAGATCAATGAAACAAAATAAAGAGCTCAAAAAATAAATGCACAAATATACTGTTAATTAAATTTTGACACAGGAGTCAAGAATATTCCATTGGGAAAAAAAGACTCTCTTCAATAAATTGTGGTAGGAAAACTGGACAACCACATGAAAAGATTGAAACTGGATCACTATCTTGCATCATACACAAAAATCAACTCAATATGGATTAAAGACTTAAACACAGCCTTAACCAGTTTGACTCAGTACATAGAACATCAGCCTGCGGATCCAAGGGTCCCGGGTTCGATTCCAGTCAAGGGCATATAAATAGGTTGCAGGCTCCTCCCCAGCCCGGACCCTGGTGGGGGCTCATGCAGGAGGAACTAATCAATGTGTTTCTCTCACATCAATATTTCTCTCTGTCTTTCCCTCTCTTTTCCACTCTCTCTAAAATCAATGGAAAATATCCTCAAGTGAGGATTAACAAAAAAAAATTCTTTTAAAGTAAAATAAAAATGTGAGAGCTCCCTTTAAACAACAGCAACAAAAAAGACTTAAACATAAGACTTGAAACTATAAAACTCCTAGAAGGAAACAAAGAGTGAGCTTATAATCAACACAGAGGGACCAATGGCAGGCAATGAAATAGTCCCCATGTGAGAGAATGAGAGCCTGACTTAGGACTATTTCAAAATTTCAGAGGGATGCTTTGCAGAAATCTAATGACAGCACCAAATAAGAAACCAGGGCAGGACCTGACAACCGACTACAAAGGAAGCAGGAAGAGACTTAACACCACAGGGGTTTTACCCTGGTAACTGAGGACTGCTCTCAACTTACAATATTAAGCTTTAGAAAGAGAAGTAGGTTTAAGGGAGAAGAGCTTAGTTTGGAATTAAAGAAATTTGAGGTCTACAACACTAACTTAGAGAAAACAGTAAAAAAAAAAAAAAATGGACAGGTGGGTCTCAAACTCACAAGAGTAGTCAGAGGTAAAAACTATGGTTTGAGGAATCTTCTGCCAGAACCACAGCTATAATGACACAATTCATGTACTTGGGCAAACAAAAACTGCGTTTGCCGCTCCTCAAAGTCTGTTAACCCATGCTTCTATATAAACCTGCAATTTACCTGACTCAACTTAATTCTTAGCTGTCCTTTAGGAGTACCCTTAAAAATACAGTGACTCCACCCTGCTGAACTGGCTCAGTGGTTCACCATCAACCTATGAACCAGAAGGTCGAGGTTCAATTCCCAGTCAGGGCACATGCTGGGGATGTGGGCTCCATCCCCAATGTGGGGTTTGCAGGAGGCAGCTGGCCAATGATTTTCATCATTGATGTTTCTCTCTCTCCCCCTCCCTTCCTCTCTGAAATCAAAAATATATTTAAAAAAAAATACAATGATGCTAACAAGAATAACTACTCAGATCCTATTTCAAATAGTCCTTGAATGCTCACCCTTTCTGCTTCCTATTCAGACAGAGGACTACTCTCCCAGCTAAATCATATATTTGAATGATTTAACCACACATTTTAAACTTAAAAACCAGAAATAACCACCCACTGAAAAACTGCTGAGGATCCCCTCAGCAACCACCCACCAGCAAATTTATTCCAGAACAAGAGCACAAGTCCTGGCCCCTGAATTCTTGAAATAGCGTTCACAAACTTCTCTTCCTATCTTACAGCCCTAGCTTCTCTCTTAATTCAATATAAATAAAAATCCATATATATGGATTTATCACTCTTCCTTGGATAGCCACTCAGGGCCTTCACCTTTACAAAAATTCTCCTATCCTTGGGCCTCTGGTATAGAAATAGCAATTTCCTTTCCAATCTTCAGCTCTCCATTAACTTAAGAGAAACTGGGACTTCTCGGGGTTTTAAGTCTTTTGCCAGCATAAATGTAAGCGTATTTCTTCTCATCTTTTACAAGAGTAGTCAGTGTGTGTTTGGGGAGAAGTGAGGAGAGAAGGAGGTATAGCTCAAAGACCATTTTCAGAGGAGTCATTTCAATCATAAGCCTTACAGTCCTTGGGAACTGTGTTCTCTAGCAAGATATAAAGGATTCCATGCCACTCTGATCAACTTCACTGAGGCACCCAGATGAGTGAGGAATTTAAAACATAAAATGAGCCACCGTTGTGGATCAGTGGTTGAGTGTTGACCTATGAAGCAGGAGGAGATCACGGTTCAAATCCTGGCTGGGGCACATGCCTGGGTTGTGGGCTCAATCCCCAGGGGGGGCACGCAGGAGGCAGCCGATCAATGATCCTCTCACATCATTGATGTTTTTATCTCTCTCTCACTTTCCCTTCCTCTCTGAAATCAATAAACAATATTTTTTAAAATAATTAAAACATAAAATGAAAACACCAGGATGTAATCTACAAGTATGAAGCCCTTTACATAGCATGTGCAGGTAGGTTCAAAGTAGTAAGAAGCTCTTTATACTTCCATTGTGCAGGCACTGACCTTATAGCTGTGCAGGAAAAACGCCCCCTCATCTACTTTGAGTCATAACACTCTAACCCACAGAAGGTACAACTGAAAGGACCAGGCCTCAAGATCCACCTGTATACAAAATCAGTGACTTATAGGAGATGGTCAAAGGAATCTTACAAAATAAGGGTGTGGGACCTCAACAGAGGAAGTCCTATGCAACCACGGAACTTGCAGCAAGTCCCCCAGCAAAATGGAACAAAAGGGAGTGAGCTCTAAAGTACCTTCCCAACCAGCAGTCTCATTTAAACTATAAAAGCCAAGGTTTCTGGGTGTTTTGAAATAAACACGTTTCAACAAAGCAAACCCTTTATCATCCCAATTGGTGTGACAGCAAATGTTTTGTACACTTCTCTACAAGAAAGAACATCCTGGTTCAGACACACCAAGAACATGCTGATAAAGTGCTTAACACAGTATCGCAAAGCACACCATGTACTACCTTCTCTTTCCCCAGCGCTGACATTACACTGTCAACGCCAAAAAGGAATTCTCCCCAGTGAAGCAGAGAGGCACAAATATCTTACATGGCAGCATGTGGTCCTACAGAAACGCACATGCTTTTTGAAAGCTGTCACATAAATGAACAAAATAGTCAACATCAGAGGCCCCCAACCTCTTCTTTGGAAAAAGAGACAAGTCCTAGTTCATACACTGAAAACTTAAGTGTCCTTTTTTGGGTTGTTTAAAACATTGTAAGAAAGAATTTAGGCCAAATCTGGATAGGAAATTGACCCAAGGGTTATCCTCAAAAGATTATCCCAATAGAAATAAGTGAATATACTAAATCACGAGGAAACAGTAGCCACTTTTATCTTTTATTCACCTTTTTCTTGCCTTTCCCTTATTATAAATAATGTAATTAACTAATTAATTTTTAAAGCCATAAACACAACAATAACAATGACAACCTTTCTGAAGCTACTGAGTAAACTATTTTCCTGATAAAACAAAATAAATGAAAGAAGCAAGTAAAAGTCAGCAGAAAAGTTAGAAATACAATGGATCCTCAGATTCTGGATGGCAAAATTTTGGATTGTAGCTGATTAGGAAACTGCAGCTACATAATCACACATTCCTGGTTCAGCATCCAAACCCTAGCTTTGTCCTTGCCTTTCACATCCTATCAGAAAGGCAGGCTGCTTTAGGAAAGGCATGTTCTATTTCCAATCAATTTCCCCAGGAAATCCCAAACCAGAAGAGCCCAACCCAAAGAATGGGGTGGGGGGGGGGGTGAAATATAATGAAAGAAAAAGGATTCCATAAAGACAAAAAAGTAACAAAAATCAGGAAACAAAAAGAAAATGAAAGACGACAAACATTACATGTGTATTAGTGCACAGAGCTTCTAGCAAGAAAGTACTTTGGAAAAGCTTCCTCCTAATCGCCCTGAGCACTGTTAGGTCAGTTATATTATTTCAGGGTCAAACACACAGCTACAGATGACTGAGAAGAGGTTAGCCCAAGACCATTCCGCAGGCTCAAAGCAGGGCAGGAGCCTAGAAACTTGACAGAAGGAGGAGTTGGCACAGAAGAAGGTTGAGCTGGTTCCAGAGGTTCAAATCAGTTTAATAAAAGCCACCAAAAAAAAGAGAGCGAGAACAAGGTCAACAACCATTGAAAATAAGTCAGTTAATACAGGATGTTGAAAAAAGAGATAGAAGAAGATATAAACAAGTGGAAGAATATTCTTTGTTCATGGGTTTGCAGAACTAATATCATTAAAAAGTCCATACTACCCAAGGCAATCTGGAGATTCAATGTAATCCCTATTAAAATAACAATGGCATATTTCACAACTCTAGAACAAACACTCCAAAAACTTATATGGAATCAAAAAAGACCTCGAATAGCTGCAGCAATCTTGAGAAAGAAGAACAAAGTTGCAGGGATCACAATAACAGATATCAAGTTATACTACAACTAGAGGCCTGGTGCACTAAATTTGTGCATGGGAGGTGTCCCTCAGCCCAGCCCTACTCGGATTGGGCCTAAACAGGCAGTCGGACATCCCTCTCACAATCCAAGACTGTTGGCTCCCAACTGCTCACCTGCCTGCCTTCCTGATTGCCCCTAACCACTTCTGCATGCCAGCCTGATCAGCCCCTAACCACTCCCCTGCCAGCCTGATTGATGCTTAACTGCTCCCCTGCCAGCCTGATTGCCCCTAACTGCCCTCCCCTGCAGGCCTAGTCCCCTCTAACTGCCCTCCCCTGCATAACTGCCCTGGTCCCCCCCAACTGCCCTCCCCTGCAGGCCTGGTCCACCCCCGCAACTGCTCTCCCCTACAGGCCTGAGTCCCCCCCAACTGCCCTTCCCTGCGGCCCGGTTGCCCCCAGCTTCCCTCCTCTTCTGACCTGATCACCCCTAACTGCCCTCCCTTACAGGCTTGATCGCCCCCAACTGCCCTCCCTTGCAGGCCTGGTCCCTCCCAACTGCCCTCCTCTGCTGGCCTGGTTTCCCACAACTGCTCTCCTTTGCAGGCTGGGTCCCTCCCAACTGCCCTCCCCTGCTGGCCATCTTGTGGTGGCCATCTTGTGTCCACATGGGGGCAGGATCTTTGACCACATAGGGGCTGCCATCTTGTGTGTTGGAGTGATGGTCAATTTGCATATTACTCTTTTAGTAGATAGGATGCCACTGTAATCAAAACAACCTAGTACTGGCACAAGAACAGGCATATAGATCAATGGAACAGAACAGAGAACCCAGAAATCGACCCAACTCATTACTCAATTAATATTTGACAAAGGAGGTAAGAGTATACAATGAAATCAAGACAGTCTCTTCAATAAATGGTATTGGGAAAATTGGACAGATACATGCAAAAAAATGAAACTAGACCACTAATTTACATCATACACAAGAATAAACTCAAAATGGATAAAAGACCTAAATGTAAGTTGGGAAACCATAAAAATCCTAGAAGAAACCATAGGCAGCAAAATCTCAGACATCTCTCGTAGCAATGTTTACGGATACATCTTCTAGGGCAAAGGAAACTAAGAAGAAAATAAACAAATGGGACTACATCAAAATAAAAAGCTTCTGCACAGCAAAAGAAACCATCAACAAAATGAGTAGGGAGGCCACTGTATGGGAAAAAGAAGTGTTTTAGATAATTAGGTTTCTATTGGCCTGGATCTTAATTACAGATATCTCCTAATGTTTTTGTTTTGTTTTTGTTAATCCTCATCTGAGGATATTGTTTTCCACTGGTTTTTAGAGAAAGTGGAAGGGAAAGGAAGAGTTAGAGAGAGAGAAACATCTGCATAAGAAAGACACATCAATTAATTGGGAAAGGAAGAGATAGAGAGAGAGAAACGTCTGCGTAAGAAAGACACATCAATTAGTTGTCTCCCACAGGAGCCCTGACCGAGGCGAGGATGGAGCCTGCAACCGAGGCAGGTGCCCTTCACCTAAACAGAACCCAGGACTCTTCAGTCCTCAGACCGACACTAACCACTAGCCCAAAAAAACCTATTCTAAATGTAGTCATCGTACCACTTCTTTCAGAAGTTCAGTTGCAATTGCATTATATTTTTATCACTAGAAAAACATTTTCAGTAATACTTGTTAAACATAGTTTATGAAATCCTGAGCTCATTAATAAAAACTATGACTGATAATTTTTTATAATTAGTTATAGCACAATAATTTCAGTTAATTTAATTTACTTACATTGTAAAAAAAAAAATAGTCCTAAATTTGATCACAGCTCTATTACAGCTCTATTAATGCAAACACCATGGCTGAGAGTTATAACAGAGATAAGAAGTATGCTGGAATGGGAGAACATTATTCTACTTCCTTCAGCTTGAGAATATCTTCAGGAAATAAACCTAACCACAATTCACATCCTGTAGCTTTTTTCCCTCTGTAGCCTGCTGAAATTTACATTTAAAATTCACTCCTCGCCCTGGAGGGTTTGGTTCAGTGGATAGAGCATTGGCCTGGGGACTGAAGGGTCCCAGGTTCGATTCCGGTCAAGGGCATATGCCCGGGTTGCGGGCTCAATCCCCAGTAGGGGGCATGCAGAAGGCAGCTGATCAATGATTCTCTCTCATCATTGATGTTCCTCTCTCTCCCTTCCTTTCTGAAATATATATTTTTTTTTTCAAAAGCATCTGCCAATGGATTGATGGATCCCAGGTTCAATTCCAGTCAAGGGCACATGCAGACTCAATCCCAGGACCCATTCGGGGCTCAGGGCTCGTGCAGGAGGCAACCAATCAGTGTCTCTCTCACATGGCCGGTTCTCTCTCTCCCCACCCCCTTCCCTTCCACTCTTCTCTAAAAATCAATGGGAAAATATCCTTGGATAAGGATTAGCAAAAATAAAATAAAATTCACTCCCCTACACACCTAACTAATAACCCGCTGCATGTATAGATGTAACTCTCTAACAAAGGGCCAAATTACACACATAAAGCATCATGCAAAATAAATCTAAAATGAACTAGCATTAAAATAATCATGTATTGTATTTTTAGCTTAGCAATTATACTCCCTAAAAAATGACTGACCCTTAAGGAAATAAGAATCAGGCAATAGAAGAGACAGATTCTAACAACAATTTCATTCCAAAATATGGAATACAAATCAAACAACATATTATAAATGTTCCATCCCCTCATCCTCCAAAATGGGAAAGAAAAAATAGTAGATCTTCCTTCACCTATGCAAAAATACTATGCAAAGCTGTATCTTCACCTCCTTAATCATCTTAGCTAAAACAAACTTGGTCATAAGATCTTATTTTACCCACTTGAACAAGGCATCCTCTTCAAGCCTCTCCCTTTAGTTTTTTCTTTTCTTCTTGAAAAGGACTGGCACACACCCTAAGTGGAAAGCATTCAAGTCCTAGACTATTAACAAGTCTAGTCACTGTGCATGAGGCAGCTGTGTACCAACATTACACAGCTAATACCCTCGCATTTGACATTCTAAAATTTAAATAGCATACCCAGGTGGCTCGGTTGGTTGGAGTGTTATCCCATACACCAAAAGATTGCAGATTCAATTCCCAGTAAGGATACATCCTTGGTTGTGGGTTCAATCCCAGGTCAGGGTGCAAATAGGAGGCAACCAATTGATGTTTCTCACATCAATATTTTCCCTCTCCCTCTCTCTCTCTTTCTCCCTCTCTCTCGCAGTCTCTCCCCTCTTTCTCTCTCTTACACTTGCTCTCTCTCCCGCCCCCCTCTAAAAAACAATAAGAAAAAAATGTTAAATAGCATGAACATGAGAAGATAAAGGATTCTACTCAATATTTTCTCTAGAGCCGCTATTGCTACAAAAAGAAAAAGCGGGGGTGGGGGGGTGGGGGGACTGACTCTGTATTATTCTTACTCTCAAAACAAGATTTTTAAAAGCACCAGCAAGGTTAGATTAAGGAAAGTTGCCTTATAATGCTGTTTCTACCACCAGCTTGCTTTGTGATTACAGGCAAATCATTTGAATGTGTGGTTCCTCATGCCACCTATAAATAAAGTATCTCTGAAAATGTCCAGAGCTATTTTAACTTTAAATTCATATTATTTCATTATTTTTCTTCATTCAATAGGTACAGGAAAAAAAAAAACACAAAACAAAACCTTAACCATTAAAGGAGATACTATCTTAATGTCCTATTTATTTAGCTGTATTGGGTAATAAGTCCTGAGTTCATTCTTTCATTCAGTAATTATTAACAGATCATCTAACATGTGCTAGGCACTGAACGTACAACTGAGAACAAATATACAAAACTCCTGCCCTGCAAGAGTTTACATTTGAGTGAAGTTTACAGATGTGTGTTTTTATGTCTAAACTATTTTGAATTAAGATAGCTCTATATGAGCACTAGAGGCTGGGTGCACAAAATTCATGCGGGGGTGGGGGGTGTCCCTCAGCCCAGCATGTACACGCTCCAATCTGGGACCCCTTGAGGGATGTCCGATCACCCTTGGACATCCCTCTCACAATCTAGGACTGCTGTCTCCCAACTACCCTCCCCTGCAGGCCTGGTCCCCCCCAACTGCTCTCCCCTGCAGGCCTGCCCCCCCCAATTGCCCTCCCCTGCAGACCTGGTCCCCCCCAACCGCCCTCACCTGCTGGCCTGGTCCCCCCGCAACTGCCCTCCTCTGCTGACCCAGTCACCCCTAACTGCCCTCCCTGCTGGCTGATCTCCCACAACTGCCCTCACCTGCTGGCCTGGTCCCCCACAACTGCCCTCCTCTGCCAGTCCGGTCACCCACAACTGCCCTTCCCTGCAGGCCTGGTCCCCCCCAACAGCCCTCCTCTGCCAGCCCAGTCACCCACAACTGCCCTCCCTGGCAGGCCTGGTCCCCCCTAACTGCCCTACCCTGCAGACCTGGTCTCCCCCAATAGCCCTCCTCTGCCGGCCTGGTCACCCCCAACTGCCCTCCTTTGCTGGCCTGGTCACCCCTAACTTCCCACAACTGCCCTCCCCTGCAGGCCATCTTGTAGTGGCCATCTTGTGTCCACATGGGGCAGCCATCTTTGACCACATGGGGGCGGCCATCTTGTGTCTTGGTGTGACGGTCAATTTGCATATTACTCTTTTATTAGATAGGATAACCAATGGACACAGATGGGGGTTGGGGGTGGTGAGGGATGTGCTGGTGGTTGGGGCAGCTGGGGAGAGATCAATGGGGGAAAAAGGAGACTAACGTAATACATTAAACAATAAAGAACTTAAATTAAAAAAAAATACAAGTTATAGTCTTCTCCTTAAATAAAGGATATTGCCCATGAAGTCCATTACTGATGACTTAAGAGCCATCCATATGAACATCAAACTATGCTATCAAAAGGCGGTGCCCACAGGAAAAGTACCAGGGACAACAGTATCAGCCCCTTTACTAAGGGGCCCCAACCAACAGCCTGTTCCAATTGAATTCTTCTTCTGTCTGCTTTACAAAGTTTTCCTGTTTCTTCCAAACTGTCAGGCTGCTGGTAATTTTCCTTTTTGATCTTGGAGCTCTCCAGCTCACTTCTAACTTGTTACCACTGTGATCAGAAGAATGAGAGCCACGTTAGCTATAACTGTGTTTAAAATACAAATAAATAATTCTGAGCAAGGCAGAAGGAACAACTTACCAGCATTTTAGCATTTGGATTTTCAACAGTCTGGCTCTATCTATGCAAAGGTCTTTGCTCCCTTCCTTCCTGAGTTTTAGGTCAGAAGAGTTTACCTAGCAGTTTGCTGTACACAATATGGATGAAACAAACACCACCAACTTCATAAGAGTATAAAGATTAAGAACTTCAAACCAGACACAAACACAGTCCAAGATTAGAAAAAGAAAATTCTTATTTCAATTCTGTCTCATCTGAACAGCACCCAAATTCTCTTGGGGGGAAAAAAAAAACGTGGCAAAGCTGTTTGCTTCTGATCAAGAAATAATTAGAACAATTTTTCTGTGCTATCATGGATTTAAAGAAGAGTTTACCGATAAATTGGCCAAAAAAAAAAATCATCTATCTGACACCCGTAAAAAACTTCAATATTCCTTGTCAAAAGCTGGCTTATGAAAAACACACTTATAGTTGGTAAGGGAAAGATAACAATGGTGCACTCTAAGAAAATAACCAAAGCAAGAGTTTAATTGATACTCAGGAAAGTTTCACTGAAGGACCTACGCAAGTAAGGAAAATGAAAGGAGAAACATTCAGTCCTGCAACATACATTCAACTGGGATTTCCTAGTACTGAACGCCTGCTGTGTCCTCAGTACTGCTCTAGGGACCGGCAATCTCTCTGCTCTCACAGATTGGGAAAACAAAAATTAAAACAGGCAGACTAATTTTCAAATTGAGTACTTTGAAACCGACAAGTGCTATGAAGAAAACAAGATGGAATATAGGTTAGAGATTGGCTGGGGTTAGGGGGACCCACTTTAGATAGAATGTTCATGAAGGTGACTTGGCAAAATGTCATTGAGGAGGAAGAGCCAGCCACCCAGAGATCTGAGAGAAGGGCCGTGCACAAGGAGGAAACAGGTGTGCAAACTTGGCCTCTATGGACACTGAAAGCCACTCTGGCTGCAACCCAATGAATGATAGGAGCAACGGGTTACAGAAGAGGTCAGAGAGCAAGACAGGTGCTGAGCCACATTTGACTTCTTCCTTGTAAGGAGCTTATTCTGAAAAGACAGAGATATAAAATTAATGGACGGTCTTAATCAGTGCAATAATAAGGTGAAATTTGTAGGAAGGAAGAAAAGGAAGGAGGGGAAGAAGAGAAAGAGGGAGATGGGGAGGGAGGATCACCTCTTATTACCTTTTGAGGTATTAAGAGTAAAAACAGTAATTTTTTACTTCAGAACACCACTAGCCATGTTCATAGCGCGTAGATGAAAGCAAGAAAAAAAGGACATACCAAGGAGAAAGAAACTATTAACAAATCCCATGAGAAAATAGTCAAAATATAAGCCACAATCAAAAATAGGATTCCATAATAGAAAAATAAATACCTCAGGGATAATCTAGAATATAATATCTACTGAGCTTACACACTTGATAGACTGTTTTACCTTATTCGGCCTAACAAGCTGGTAGCAAAGAAGAGTAAGTGCCAACTGAGAGAGCCTCTCAAATGCCAACAGCAGAAGTCTTCTTTCTATTTCTGTTCCCCCTTGGGCTGGGGCTGTTTGCAAGCGAATTTTCTCCCCACAACTCATTATAGCTTGAACTGACTTTGGACTCATCTTAGAAAAGAACCCTGGGTCACATCTCAACAAGCTGCTGCTCCCGGAACATTCCCCACCCACCACAGACTGAGAGCTGAAGAGCTGTGTGCAACTTACTGACCCACTGAGTATAGATTTAATAGACAAGGGAGACTGCAAATGATTAATTGCAGTTATTTATATTTATGGGTTTGAATCTTCAGTATGCCTGGCCTCTCCCCATTTTATTTCATAATCTTCCCCCTGTTGGAGACTGAAGAGCAAAAGTCAATTGCCTGAGTGTTAGCATCACATGGAAACTAAAGGGCCATGCATTCCAATTCCAGCTCAAGAAACACTCTGGCTCAGCAGATGTAATTCACCAGACCCCAGTGGGCTAGGCTCACACTGTTGTCAGTCAAATCACATAGCTGATGGAAATCAGCAGAGCACGTTAGCAATTTATACTCAACAGCCTCTCCTCAACCATAAATTTCAAGGTAATGTTTAATGAAACCCAAAGTTAACCCAAGAAATTGAACCCATAGTTGGAGTCTGTGTTCTTACCATGAGGCACTCAGGAAGCAAGTGACTCACAAAATGAAATTTCTACTAGAACTCCTGCCAAAACTCCAGACTCCAATATCAATCCAGTGACCTTCAGGCCAGACCTCACCCAGTGCACTTGTACCTACTTCCTAGGTCATTAGTTTGGCGGCTGCCAGCAACATAGTTTTTTTTCAGACTGTATTTGATACTTCAGCCTATCTAGGGCAATCACGGCCTGCACAAAGCCAGACTTCTCTGGACTTCAGTCTCCTCATATAAAAGATTGAGATCATCAGTACTTTTGCTTTGTCATGCCACTTCTAAATCCCATAGCCCTGGCCTTTTGCTCTCCAGGGTCTCTGGCCATTGTTCCTGTTTTCCAAACTCACCACCAAAATGTTTGCCATCAGCATCTGTTACCCCACACTGACTTGAAAAAGCAACAGTTGTAAAGTGGTAATAATTATAATAAAGTGAAGGAAGATCTACAAGTAAGCAGACAGCCTTAAGTAAGTTAACATTCTAGAATTTCTTTATAGCTTAGGAATTAATTCATTCTGTGTTAATTACACTCTGGATATAGATGAGATGATGGGCAAGTAGAAAATTAACTATGAAGAGAACAAAAGTACACAAATTAGTTTCTGTGTGTGTTATTTCTTCTAAGTATATATGCATACACACACACCCATACACACATACATACACATGAAAGCTAGAAGGTTATACCCAAAGTGTTTAAAACCCATTTCATCTTTGAATGGTAGGGTTGTAAGTCATTTTTATTTTCTTCCTTGTGTGAATCCTTTTTTAAAATTTCTAAAGTGAGCGTGAATTATTCAGTGTGGGGGCTGGGGGTGTGGGGGGGGGAGCAGGGAGAAGTGAAAAAAGTAAAACTTCTCAAGTGAAAAAAGTAAAAATTCTCAAGAGCACCCTGCAGATAGTTGACGTTTGACTAAATCCCATATCATCTGACCATTACTTGAGTGATCTTCCTGTTATACAACTTTTCTCATCTTTAATGAACTAAAGTAAAAGATCCATACAGAGAAAAGAATTGTTTGTCTTTATAATTTATTAGGAATCTTGGAGCAAGAACTGGAAAATGTCACAAAATTATCTACCGTATTCTGAAGAACAGTCTCTACACTAATTAGAATGAATTTGCCTTGAGCACCAGCCCAATAACTATTTAAACCAAGTTAAATTACATATAAGCTAGTCCTGAAATTTGTTATTTTATATTACATCAGTGAAGGGTTTAAAGTTTAACACAACATCAAAAATCCCAACAACTAATAAAATCAGTGACTGCAAAGCTGATGGAACTTACCAGAATTTGGTGTTCCCCCAGGTTAACTCTTCAGCCTGCGGCGGCAGTGGGGGGGGGGGGGGGGTCCATCCACTGTGCCAATACGAAAAGGACAGGCCATCCTAGATGGGGCCAACATTCCTTCTGTCTCCCCACCCTGTGACAATTCGGTGCTCTCATGCAGGAACACAGCTACAGAACATTCTCTGCAGGAGGCACAGCTAGAGAACATTCTCGGCGGGAGGCGGTCAGTGTAGGGGCCATCAAAGACAGGCAGCCCTAGGTTGAATTCCAAGTTAGCCACTTACTAGCTGTGTGACTATGAGCTTTAGTCTTCTCATCCATAAAATCTCATCTACTTCACAAGTTATACTGAGAATTTGAGATTTATATAATAAGGTGTAAAAATGCACCTGCCATCAACAATTCCCATTACTCAGCACCTACAACGGGCTCCCACATTTGCATTGCTGAATTGGAGTGATAGAGAAAACGGGTCAGAGGAGAGAACAAAAGCAGCCAGTCTACACAGGGCCATAACCCTACTTTAGCTTACATGGAGCTTATCTCAGACCAAGCAAAGGCACTTAAGACTCACGGGTTGGGAAAACAAAAATTAAAACAGGCAGACTAATTTTCAAATTGAGTACTTTGAAACTGACAAGTGCTATGAAGAAAATAAGATGGAATATTAGGTTAGAGATTGACTGGGGTTAGGGGGGATCCACTTTAGATAGAATGTTCATGAAGGTGACTTGGCAAAAATGTAATTGAGGAGGAAGAGCCAGCCACCCAGAGATCTGAGAGAAGGGCCGTGCACAAGGAGGAAACAGGTGTGCAAACTTGGCCCACCCCTTCCCTGAAAAAACAGTAGGCAGGCCTCTTCCGTCATTTCTCTAGCATCGCTCTCCAAAATAAACATTCTCTCAAACAGAATGGATACTTTTATTTGTTCTAAAACAAACAAACAAACAAAACAAAACAAAAAAATTGTAAAGCCCAACATCTAACACAGATCTAACTCCAGGCCACAGGTTACCTGTTACAGAGGTCAGGAGGCAGCAGGCTCTCTTTCAGGTGAGGTCAAGCGCTAATCAAAGGAAGCCTAGCGTTTATGTGTCTATCTCATTAGTCTGGAGCAGTTCAGTTGATGGGTTTAAAACATTTCCCCAGAAGAGGCTGGAGCAAAGGTTTGTGGCCTGAGTTAACCCAAGTCACTGGGACAACTTTGACCCACAAGAGTGTGTGTTTTTTCCCCTCTATTCAGAATATTTCTTGGAATTTATTTTTAGTTCAAAGAAGGTGAGGAATTGCTTTCTGGCTCAACCATAAACCCTGAACACCATTTACCATAAAGAACATCCTAATGAAAAACAAAAATGTCAAGACAATCAGCTCTGACTTGATATTTTTAAACAAATCAAGATATTTCTTTACATGTGTCCTTTATATTATAATATCTTGATGTCAGATATAAAAAACATATAACCTGACTTTGGTTAACCTGATAGCAAGAACCTGGGAACCAGAGTCAATGACCCCATCTGAAGTGTCAAAATGGGTCTTGTCTGATCACTCATTCAGTTCATGTAAACCTCTCCCAAATAGTGTACTGTGTTCCCCAAACCACCTTTACCCATACCCATAGAATCCCTTCCATTCCCCACAGACTCCTCTACCACCCCTCAACATAACCTTGCTCTCCCCTTAACATCCATCATTCCCCATACATCTGCACTAAGAAGGTACTCACTCCTGCTACCTCATTTCACATGTGCCCTTTCCATTCTTCTCTTACTAGGTTTTTATTGCTGATGTCTGATTTACATGACCTCAATTCTTTGTTATGTATAATTAACCAGTTCATGTAGGATCAAGAAACCCGTTATGAAGAAAGCTAAAAGAAATTGGATATTTTAACCAAGGTTCCAAAAGGTTCCCCACAATAACCCAGCAATTGTAAGAAGGCACTGGAAACTGCCTGGTCATCATAGTTAAACACCAGGAGAGAACTACATTTGTTTGATGTAGGGTGTGAAACTTAGAAAGCTAATTATTACAGGAAGTGAAAAAACTATACTGTGAAAAGTATAAGACATTGGTGACAGGAACTGAAGAGGACACAAATAAAAGGAAGGAAATACCATGTCCATGGGTTGGGCAGCTTAATATCATTAAAATGTCCATACTACCCAAAGCAACCTCCATATTCAGACAATCCCTACCAAAATACCAATGGCATTATTCTAAGAATTAGCACAAATAATCCTAAAATGTATATGGAACCACAAAAGACTCTGCATAGCCAAAGCAATCTTGAGAAAGAAGAACAGAGTTGAAGGTATCATACTCCCTGATGTCAAACTATATTACAAAGCTATAGTAATCCAAACAGTATGGTACTGGCACAAAAACAGACTCACAGATCAATGGAACAGAACAGAGAGCCCAAAAATAAACCTTTGCTTATTTAGTCAAGTACTCTATGACAAAGGAGGCAAGAACATACTCTTTAATAAGCGGTGTTGGAGAAACTGGTCAAATAAATGCAAAATAATTAAACTGGACCACTGTCTTCCACCATATCAAATATATATTCAAAATGGATCAAAGATATAAATGTAAGGCATGAAACCACTTAATTCCTAGAAGACAAATCAGCAGTAAACTCTTTGGCAGGGATCTTACAGCACAGGAAATACTGTAACAAGTACACGGCAACAGTTGGTTACTAGACTTAGTATGGTGACCATTTCACAAGATACATGTTGAATCACTATGTTGTAAACCTGAAACTAATATAATGTTGTATGCCAATTATGTTTTAATGTAAAAATTGTTTTAAGTTCATGATTCCAATTCAGAATAAAACAATAACAACTGTGAGCAAAACCACTACATAACTCAAGTAAATAAAAGTCATCAATAAAAGAAAAATAACAGGATTAAGTACACCACCCATCCTAACTCATGGCCACTCATTCATCTTCTCCCTTATCAGAAATTTTACCTCCACTGTTGAAGTAACAAAACAGAAAAAAAAGAATAAACAAAATATAATTTGTAAACTCAAATATGTATTGAATTTTCATTTATTCAACAGTCATCGGGCACCTAGTGTGGTAGCCCGTGAGTAAACAAAGATGAATAATTCATAATTTCTGGCTTTAAGAAATTCATAGGTTAGAGAAGATTCTAAAACAAATACAAGTGATACAAATAAGCTTTGGAAAAGGGGCTACAGGAGTAATTATCCTGGGGGAAAAGGGAGATAGGAAACATCATCAGGACAGGTTTGTAGAGAAAGCAATAATTAGCTCAAATGTTTGAAGACTGTCCAGGTGCAGGGTGAACATGAGCAAAAGCATGACAGCATGAATGAATATTTCATTTTCCAGAACAAGAGGATGTGATATGCCTGGAACACAGGAGGCTGTGCAATAGTCATACGTGGGGAAGGAGGGGAGGAGACTGACCAGGCAGCAGGGCTACATCTCCGGAGATCTTATATGCCATTCAGAGGACGTTGGCCTTTGTCCAGTAGGCAATGAATTGGCAAGGAAGGCTTTTAGGTATATTTGCTGGTTACATACTGTGTTATAAGGACTGTGCTAGTCAGTTTATACACATTATCTTAATCCTTACAACATTCCCTGTAAGATCAGACAGAATCACATTTGAATTTAAGACCATTCTCTCATTCCCAGTTCCTTGAAGCAGTGCTGGGAGATAAACTGAAAGGACATGAGTTTGGGAGCAGGGAATCAGGAGACTGGGTGTAAACATCTACACATAAACTCCTAAGGGTATATACTTAAGCCTGAGACAGTGACAGTGGAGTGGAGAGCACAATAGTCTAAATCCATTTGGAGGGAAGATTGCTATGATCATTGCCTCCAGAAGCAGCACTCCTTAAGTTTCTGCCAAATAGGAGAAAGCACCTCCCCCAGGGATCACACCACCATCTTGGCTAGGAAGAGGCCCTTAGAGAATGTGGTTTCCTGCCACTTGAGAGTGATGCCCAAGGAGGCCTTTATTCTCCAATTGGCCATTAGGCCACCAGGAGATGCCTAAGGCTATGGAAACTCTGAGGAGCCTTTTGCTCATCCTTGGCCACCAAGTCAAAAGGAGCTGCCACAAGGTCTTCACCCAGCTTCCTCCAAGACATCTCAGGACCAATTCCAGCATGCCTCACAATCCTCGTTACCTCAGTCTTCACCAGAAACAATCTGCCCCATTTTTCACCTTCTCAGCCCTCCCCCTGCTCCTTCTGTCATCTGAAACTCACTGTCTACCCTCTACAAACTCCATAATATTCTCTCCTCCTAATGTTCCTTCCACCAGGTAAAACCCAGAAACATGGAGAAAGCAAGGTTTAACCTGAATTTAAAGCTTATTAACACTGTTTTTCCATTATTCCATCAAGGGAGGTTAATTATACACTCAGATTTAAGCCTAGTGTTCAACCAATGTAAATAGGGATGGCTGTACCAGTTGCTAAAATACCAAAATGTCTATGAACCAGATGGTAAGTAGATCCTTGCCTGGGACCTTCCTATGATAAAGTGATTAAAGAATTAATGCCTAACTTCACAAAAGGTGCCCAGGATCCTACTACAGACCAAAAGCTTGCTTCTGTGATTCCCATTCCACTTAAGTTGTAAATACTTTGAGTAACACTCCAGCTCCTATCCTAAAAATCCCCCAGCCTGGAAATGGATTGTCTCAACTTTCACCTTCCAATTTCTCCTCTATCCTCTTTCAAAAGTCGTACCTGTTTTGAAGTTCATGTCACTGGACTTTACCACCCATTATCCCTTCTTGCTGTCATCTACTCATATACTACTGTTTGCCCTCATTCACTGATGACGAGCACCTGGCTGTTTCACTTTCCAAACTTTCCTTGTAGGATCAGACAGAATCACATTTCACTTCACTCTAGCCATCTTCTACATTTCCATGGAGCCTCCAATTCCTAAATCATCTCACCTCTGATGATCTTCTCTTGGACCCAGCCTCGGCCACCCACTCTCATTCCTATAACCTCTGATTTGGCATCTTGATTACTTGCACCAGTTCTGAGAGTTCGAGCATCCCACAATGTGAGCAACACCTTTTCTTTTTCCAGCTCATCTATTCTGCTATTTCTTTCTGTTCCAGGATCTTCTTGGCAGTATCTGGCTTTCCAATTCACAGACCCTACAATTTCTTCCACTATTAGTTACACCCTCACTTTCATTCTTCCAAGTTTAGAGTCAAGGTCCATCACTGTCACCTCTCCTTTGTAAGCACCCTTAAGTCCTTAGACTTCTCTTCCTGCTTCTCAATTACCTGGCCCATCCTCAAATTGCACTCAACCATTGGCCTGTTCCAAGCCTCCACGTACAAAGCTGAAGAAATACCTGGAGGAAAACACACAACCACAACTAGCCTTAATTTAAATTCACGGCTGCAAATCTGTAATGGGCACTTCCTGGAGATGTTTCCAAGTAGCTATTGCAAATCTTTTTATCCAAACCTGTTTCACTGCTCCCCACCCCAATAGTATCACACTTCCTTGGGAAAGAAGAAGCAATCAGGTAAGAATTGAATTTTCCCACAACTCAATCCATGACCTTTCAGCTTCTACCCATTGTCTCTGCAATCCTTTTTTTTTTTTTTAATGTATTTTTATTGATTTCAGAGAGGAAGGGAGTAGAAGAGAGAGATAGAAACACCAATGATGTGAGAGAATCTTCAATCAGCTGCCTCCAGCACGCCCCCTGATAGGGATCAAGCCCGCAACCTGGGCATGTGCCCTGACCGGAATCAAACTGTGACCTCCTGGTCGACACTCAATGATTGAGCCACACCGGCTGGGCTCTGCAGTCCTTTTTACTATGACTGAAATGTCCCTGTTCCTAGTAACCACCAACCTCTTCATTTGTACCATAGATCTCCTCACTTCCTGGCCCTTTAGGAATTATACTCCAACATTTATCCATCACTCTTTCCTGTCTTCATTAGTGTTGCCTTGCTCCTTAATCATTCTATCATTTCTTCTCTACTTAAGCTCACTCTATTACTCTCTGGTTCCAAAAAAAAAAAAAAAAACTCCCTTAACCAGTATCTTCTTCTTACAAGAACTTTCCCATTTCTTTGATTCTCTTCACACACAAAAATGTATTTAAGTTGTCTGTAAGCACTATCTCTACTTCCACAACTCAATCCAATAACCTTTCATCCAGCTTCTACTTAAACTGTATGTCAGATTGTCAAAATCACAAATGGCCTCATTTCACCAAATGCAGTAACTATAACTGACACATCTCCTTTAAAAATATTTGAACTCAACTTGAGGGATACCACACTCTCCTGATTTCCTTCCTATCCCACTGGCAACTCCTCCTTCTCTTCTAAATAATTCAGTGCTCCTAATGGCCCCAGTCTCTATATATACATTCTCTATGGGTAA
The DNA here is from genome assembly GCA_026230045.1 of Corynorhinus townsendii. NCBI lineage: Eukaryota > Metazoa > Chordata > Mammalia > Chiroptera > Vespertilionidae > Corynorhinus > Corynorhinus townsendii. Next base: position 60,065,094 of record JAPDVU010000005.1, read on the forward strand.
TGCCATCCAGTATCAAATACAACCTACAGCAAATTATTCCTAATTCTGTATCTTCAGCCAAAATGCCACTTAGGATCTCCAAACTCCATTTATCCAATTGTCTGACATCTCCAAAGAAATATCTAATAAGTGCCTCAACCTCAACATAGGCCAAAACAGAATTTTATGCCTTCTGTCAAGCCTGCTTCTCTCCCAGTTCTCCCTTTCTCAGTTTATGGCCCATTTCCTCAAGTAACAAATGTAAGCCTTTGTCTAGATTCTTGTTTCTTTGCTATATATAATTAATCTATCAGCAAGATCAGTCAGCCAACTCTAATTCAAAAACATATCCTAAATCCATTCACTTCTTTCCATCTTTAGCACAATGCTTGTCCATACAACTATGATTCCTCAGTTGGGCAATTAAAATAGACTCTTAATTAAAATCCTATTTCCAAGCTTCCTTCCCTCACCTACCCTAATCCAGTCCACTTTTAGCAACCAGAGCAGTTTTTGATAGCATGCGGAATGGGGGCAGTAATACCCACAAGGGAATAAACGCTGGGGAAGGGGGGATGTTTTATATAACAATGATTTGTCGTTCTTCAAAGCTCAACTCTACCCAACAAACCCTTATTCCTTAATATTTAATTAATACTCTCTTGCTAGGAGTACAATTAATTTAATTTTTTAATTAATTTAATTTTTCTTTTTAGAGAGACATTAAAGTTAAGAGGGACACTGTTTTATAGCAAAACCACAGCATTTCACTTACTGGCACATAATCATCCAATGGTTTATATAACTGTTGAACAAAACTAAATGCCTTAATCGGCCTTATAAAGCTCCATAGGACTGGCCGCCTGAACCAAAATGGCCGGGACTATAATTCTCCCTGCCTTCCGCCCCTACACCAAGCACATGGCCATAATCAACAGGATCACACCCTATAACTACCCAGTGCTCCTCCGAGATGATGGGAACATGCCTCATGTGCCCAACCATTCCCAGGACCCACAGGGCCCAAGCATGGAGTGGCTGAAGAAACTGTGAACACCTCCACTAACAGGGAGGGAGGTACCCTTCCCTGTGTCCCCAATAAAAATGTGAAAACAGAAAAGAAAAAAAAAGGCTCTACTGGCCTTTGCCTGCTTTTTAAAGATTCTCTTGTACATTGTGGTATAGACTGAAAGATATCCACTCAAAAGATATCCACATCTTAATCCCTAGAACTTGTGAATATTATATAACCAAAAATAAAAAACCCTTTGCAAATGTGATTAAACAAAGGATCTTGAGATGGAGAAATCATCCTAAACTTCCAAGGTGGAAACTGAATGCAATCACATACATCATTATAAAAGGAAGCAAAGGGAGATTTTGACACACACAGAAGAGAAGGTATTGTGACCATAGAGGCAGAGATTGCAATAATTAACCATAAACTACTAAGTGCTGGAAGCCACCAGCAGCTGGAAGAAGCAAGGAACAGATTCTTCCCTAGAGCCTAAGAAGAGAACACAGACTTGCAACACCTTGATTTTGGCCAGTGACCCTGATTTTGAAACTCTGGCCTCCTGAACTATGAGCGAATAAATGTCTGTCTGTTTCAAGCCACCAAGGTTAGATAATGCATTACAGCAGCCACAGGAAACTAGTACAGACATCTCTCACTCTCACTCACTAAGTTCCAGGTTTATTCACCTTCTTCTGCCCATCGAAATCACCAGGAATACAAGTAGGGTTTTGGTACCTGCCGTGTCCACTGCCTGGAATGCTCTGCTCTTCTTTGCACAGCTAGCTCCTTCTGGTCACTTAGGAAACAGCTCAAATGTCAGCTCCTTGGACAGGCCTTTCCAAACCAACCAAATCCAAAATGATCCCATAGCTATCACCATCTCATAAGTCTTTTCTTAATTTAATCATTATTACTTCTTCCCCGATACCAGAATGTAAACTCTACAAAAGCAGAGATCAGCCCAGCTAGTGTGGCTCAGTGGTTGAGAGTCGACCTATGAACCAGGAGGTCAGTGTTCGATTCCCGGTCATGGCACATGCCCGGGTTTGATCACCAGTGGGGGGCATGCAGGAGGCAACCGATCGATGATTCTCTGTCATCATTGATGTTTCTCTCTCTCCCTCCCTCTCCCTTCCTCTCTGAAATCAGTAAGAATATATATTTTTTTAAAAGCAGAGATCATATTTGTTTTGTGTATCACTATAATCTTAATTTATAGGAAAAGATCTGGCACATAATTAGGTGATTGATAAACTTCACAAATGAATAGATGACATAGATGGGAGAAAACAGCATTTTAGAGAAGAGACAGCATTTAGAGAGTGGGAGAGATGGTGAGTCCTGTCTTGACTGTGGGACATCCAAGTAGAAATGATCACTGAGTTTGAACTCAAGGAAGAGCTCCAGTTGGAGATGTTGACTTTGGAATCATTGAATGGGATATAGCAGATAAATCTACAAAGAGAAGAGAGTAAACTGAGGGAACTCCAATATCAAGGAGAAGAACCTTCAGAAATATCCACAAGGAACAGTCCAAATGAAGAACAAAGAATCATAGTAGCCTAGTGAAAGTTGAGTTTCACGAGGGAATGAGCAGCACCACAGACATTTAAAGTAATAAGGTCTCACTGACTTGCCAGTCTGGAGAACACCAGTAATCATAACTAGAACAGATTAATCTAAGGTAGAAGCCAAATTCCTAACAGCTGTAGAGTAAATGGAAGGGGAAGAAGTAGAAAAACAACATATAAAATATGCTTTCAGGTAGCATAGCTTGAAAGAAAGGAGGGCCCTAACTGGTTTGGCTCAGTGGATAGAGCGTCGGCCTGCATACTGAAGGGACCCGGGTTCGATTCTGGTCAAGGGCATGTACCTTAGTTGCGGGTACATCCCCAGTGGGGGATGTGCAGAAGGCAGCTGATCGATGTTTCTCTCTCATTGATGTTTCTAACTCTATATCCTTCTCCCTTCCTTTCTGTAAAAAAAATCAATAAAATATATTTTTTTAAAAAAGAAATAAAGAAGGAAATGAGCATGTAGCAAAAGGAGAGTGCAGGGTGGAGGAATAGTTCTGGTTTTCAGTCTGGTTTGTTTTTGTAATGGGAGAATCTTGAACATCCTTCAAATATTTAAAAATGCAGGTGAACATGGAGAAATTTCATGGAGTAAGCTATCTGAGGGGATGAGAAGTATTGAGTAAAGCAACAAGTTTGGATAACTCTATCTCAGTATTGGTAGTTATTGATGGAGTTGATGGACTCAGATATGTAGATGTGGAAAGGAGAGTAAAATCTTGAAAGTTGACCTATCTGTGTTTTCTCAGTATAATAGGATGCAAGAACACTGTGAGGGGGATAGCTAACTCTTCACTAGAAACGAATATTCTCTTCTTCCTGATCCCAGCTAGACTACATTTGCCAATCTCCCTTTGCTAATAAATTGTGTCTTGTGCACCTGATTTCAGGCCAATGCTATGTGAGTGGAGTTGATACATTTATTTTAAGACTAAGCATTTAGAAAGTAGATACACTTCTCTTTCACTTTCACTAGTTGAAAATACAGTGATTTTCAACCAACGTGCTACAAGAACTTTTTAAAAATGCAATGCCTATCTAGTCGGGGCACTGACCTATTTTCTCTTAAGTTGTCAAATTTTAAAAAATGACGACAGCCAACAAAACAATAGCCATCTGGTGTGAATGAATCAAAATTATTACCTATTTTTTGTCAGATCGTCAAAATATACACTGAGTGGCCAGATTATGATCTCTGAACACATAATAATCTGGCCACTCAGTGTGTGTGTGTGTGTGTGTGTGTGTATTTTAGAGGCCCGGTGCATGAATTCATGCATGGGTGGGGTCCAGCCAGTCTGGCCAGGGGGAGGGGACCTAGGTGGTTGGCCAGCCTGCCTGCTGGTCGAACTCCTGGTCGAGGGGACAATTTGCATATTAGCCTTTTATTATATAGGATATACACTTAGTGGCCAGATTATTATGCATTCAGAGATCATAATAATCTGGCCAATCAGTGTATATTTTTCAGTGTGATGCAGAATTTTAGTAATTAGTTTATGTCTGCCATGAGATGAAAAAGGATGAAAAATGTTGCCCTATGGGGTGGCAGAGTAACAAAATGAAAAGTTCCAGAATGCCTGAATCACCCAGTGGAGGAAAGCCATTCACCAACCAAGCCATGATCTGTTGTGTTTGTGCTTTTATCTATTTTCTGATCTTTCTGTTAAGACAGTTTAGTCTGCTCTAACTGCTATCAATCATCTTCTGTTTTAAAAAAATGCACAGGTAGGGTAAAAGGCTCAAAGAAAATGCTGAAGATTCAGAAAAGCTGTGGCAAGAAATGGGAAAAGGTGCCATCTAGAAACAGGTGCAAGAACTGTGGCCGAAGAACATAAATTTGTATGTACTGCCAATGAGCATGATAGTGTTCATTTCCCCAATATCATTCATAAACCCAGGCGTAGAAGTGCAAAAAGCAGACTAATATCAAGTCATAGGTTGTTTCCACATCCATTAAGACTAAAGAGGATTTTTAAAATGTCATGGCTTCCTAGAAGTCAAATCAAAAGAACATCATGGGTGTTAAAGAGTAAAGTATTAGAAAGTAGAAGTGTTAAGCCCAGCCTACATGGCTCAGTGGTTGAGCGTCGACCTATGAACCAGGAGGTCACAGTTCAATTCTTGGTCACCCAAGTTGTGGGCTAGATACCCACCCAGTGTGGGGCATGCAGGAGGTAGCCGATCAGTGATTCTCGCTCATTATTGATGTTTCTATCTCTCCCTCTCCCTTTCTCTCTGAAATCCCCAAAAATATTTTAAAAACAAAGAGAAAATGGAAGTGCTAAAAGTTAAAGTTCAATGAGTACAGCAATAGAAACCAAAATAGAAAAGAGCAGGAAATGCATGACAGATATGCGAGTACAATTATATTTTGATTCTATTTCTGTATAGTTTTCAAAGAAGTTTCTGTCATACCAGAAAATAACTATGTGGCTTTGAGTGACTCACTTAAGTTCTCTGGAACTGTTCCCTCAATGATGTGACAGGGTTCATTGTTGATATGAAATTATGTGCCCAAAGTGCTTAGCACAGTGCTTGGAATATGATGATTGCTCAATAAAAGATATTTATTACTATTTATTATAAATAATAAAAAGACAGAGTTAGGTTAGCTCTCTAACCCCCTTCCTACTTTAAAATCCTGTGAATATTTTTTTTTTTTTAGATAAATATACCAGCTATTTAATGGTCAGTTAGGGTGAGGGAAAGGGGTTAATACTAGCAAATATTATGAAATAAATAAATAAAAATATACTTGTATAACAGGTCCTATTAGCATAAACCAGGAGGGAGATTAAGGAACCCAGCATCTCCCAGATGTAAATGCTACATCTAGAGAGGCTGAAAAAAATCCAAATTCAGGGAAGTAAGAGAAGTTAGGGCAGGGTCCAGCAGTGAACAGAACCCACTGGCCAAGACTGTATTTTCCTTTTACAGGTAGGGGAAAAGGCTCAAAGAAAATGCTGAAGATTCAGAAAAGCTGTGACAAGAAATGGGAAAAGGTGCCATCTAGAAACAGGTGCAAGGACTGTGGCCGAAGAACATAAATTTGTATGTACTGCCAATGAGCATGAAAGTGTTCATTTCCCCAATATCATCCATAGGACAAGAGTAATAAAACACTCCATACTTTTTTGTGGGCTTTAAATCCCATGCAGTCCAGCCACCTCATTTAACAGAGGAGGAAACTGACATTTTCAGAGACTGACCAAAGCCCCACTTAAGTGGCTATGATGTGACTTCGGGGATGCATAGAAGTAAACACAGCTCCCCAAAATCTCCTATCAATGGTCACAAGATCTAGCCTACTTAAATGGTCCCCCAAACTTTTGTCCCCTTAGAACCCAGAAATCTTTGAGAAGGTGACAAGTTAACTTTATCAATTGTCTTGTTATGAATTCATTTTCTGAATTCTTTAAGAGACTGGATTAGTGGGCAGGTGGGGGAGAAGGGTTAAATGAGTGAGAGAAAAGAGTCCTAAGAGCTCTGGCAAAGTTGGCTGAGCCCTCGGCGGATATCAAATAACCTCCTCAATTGTATATCCTTCCCCTGATTTTCAGGGATTGTTTTTATAAATTTGGTTCAAATGCAGTTTTCCATCCCCCCTCCTAAATATGCTTTATATGTCAAAACTGCCAAATGTGTAGGGAGAAAGGAGAGGCCTGAAAAAGACAAAGTACCCAGATTAACTGATTATCTGAGATGTACCTGCCTGAGTGTTATCTGCTGTCTACTCACACCCTACCCATTTCTACCACTTATTTCTTGAGCAATTAAGTGATGAGTAAATTATGATGCAATCATTCATTCAACAACTATTTACTAGGTGTCTACATGCAAGTCATGTGGGTTGGGCATATCAGGTCTACAAAATTGTGTAAGATCCAGCCTTTGTTCTGCATGATCTCCTGCAGGAGAGGAAATGATCCACTTTTAATTATCATACACAGGAATAAATAAAGAGTATTTGAAGTGTTTAGAAAATGTACAGTATTCACTGCAACATTATTTACAATAGCCAAGATATGGAAGCAACCTAAGTGTCCACTGATAGATGAATGGATAAAGATGTGGTATATATTTACAATGGAATATTCTTCAGCCATAATAAAGAATAAAATCTTGCCATTTTTAACAATGTAGATGGACATAATATTATGCTAAGTGAAATAAGTTGGACAGAGAAAGCCCAATACTATGATTTCACTTATATGTGGAATCTAAAAAACAAAGTTCAACAATATTTTTAAAAAATAAAAAGCAAATAAAGAAAACAAAACAAACAGACTCATAAAATCAGAGATTAAGCTAAAGGTGGCCAGGAAAAAAGGAGTTGTTAGGGAATGGCTGGAAAAGGTAAAGGGGAATACAGTCAGTAATCTATACTAATAAAAGAGAAAGATGAAAATTGACCGTACCTTCACGATGCCCACCAACCAATCAGGGGTCAGTATGCAAATTAACCCAACAAAATGGCAGGTTAATTTGCATATGCAGGCCCAGAGGGAAGACTGAAGACTGAAGACTGAAGGCTCCCCTGGGGCTGGAGCCAAGCCTGAAGGCTGAAGGCTTGGCTCCACTGCAGCCTGGGTCCGGAGGAAAACCAGTGCCAGCAGCCAAGGGAAGGAAGGCCTATTGCAAGAATCTTCATACAACAGTCCTCTAGTACTATGATAAATGCACAGTGACAGATGATTACTAGACTTAGTGTGGTGATTACACATGTCACATCATTATATTGTAAACCTGAAACTAATATGCCAACTATACCTATTTAAAAAAAAAAAACCACACAGAATTTAAGACAAAAAATATAGAAAACGTGCATAACACTTTTGACTGGGCTGTGAGGGAAAGCATCATGAAACTGGCAACCAGTGGTCAGGATATTCAAGGATTGATAGGATTTAAAATAGTGAAGCAGGAGGAAGATCATTAGCATAGGGTAAGCAGTAACAATAACACAGATTAAAGGGATGCCAAGTAATCCAATTTGGCTAATCCACAAGATAGATAAGGCAAGAAACTGAAGTGGAGGGATTGAACAAAAAATGAAAAAAAGAGAAAGAACTCCTGTACACAGACAATAGTGTGGTGATTGCAGCGGGGGTAGGAGGTGGAAGGGGGAGGTGGGAGAGGGTATAGGGGGGATAAATGGTGATGAGGAAAAAAATAAAATAAAGGGAAAAAGATGAGAAAAGCCATAAATTCCACGACAAATATTTAGAACTTTCTCCAACAGGACTGAGTGAGCCTGGGAAGGGTGGAGCAGAGGGTGATATGATCAAAGCAGTTTTGATGTTACCACAATGAAACCGAACATCCTTTCTTTATTCCACTTAAATAAGGAAAATGACTTTTGAGAACCTAATACTCTGAACTGCATTATTTTTACCACTTTGCAAATACATTCAGATGTTTATTATGTTTTAATGAAATAATAACAGCATAAAATCTTAACCAAAGTTTTTCTTAAATGTTTCCTGTGAACATATACTTTTGTTCCTATTGTATAACCAACTGGCCTTAGTGGTCATTGTTGGATATAAAGTAATAAAGCTTTCTCAGCTTATGTCAATAAGTCACACGCAGAGGCCATCTCATTTGACAATAGCAGCCTGTAGAAATCTCATTTTCAGAAAACAGACTCTCTGTTAATTTATGGGGTTTCTTTTCTCCTCTATCTTAAAGTATTTTACAGAAGAATATAGGCAGGTGATCAAATATGAGATTCCACAGGGGACATATCACTATTTTAAAAATACGAGGCTAAAAATAAAAAATCTAAATTAAATAGTAATTGTTCAAAAAAATACCCACACATTGCCCTAGCCAGTTTGGCTCAGTGGATAGTGTCAGCCTAGGGACCTAAGGGTCCAGGGTTCGATTTTGGTCAAGGGCACATACCTCAATTTGCAGGCTTCTCCCCAGCCTGGGCCCTGGTCGGGGCTCATGCAGGAGGCAACGAATCGATGTTTCTCTCTGTCTTTCCCTCTCTCTCCCACTCACCCTAAAAAGCAATGGAAAAATATCTTCTGGTGAGGATTAACAAGAACAAACAAACAAAAAATACCCACACATTAACAGTATCTATTAAAGAAGAAAGTATTATAATCAGTAATAATTTCAATTTGCCTGAAAAATTAAAGGACATCCCCAAATAATGTTTTTAAATTTTGTTAATACATATGTAACAACAAATGTTAGTTAGGAGGGAAACATTTTCCCACTAATGAACTACCTTTCCCCACTAATTTTAGTGAACTAATAAGACAAAAACTTGACCTAATTAAATTCAAAAACCATGTTTTGTCTGTTGCATAAATCAAAACTCTGATTTTGAAAGAAGCAATGTAAAATTTTCACCTAAAAAATGGGAAACAAGAGCACAAACATGATGTAGGGAGAAATATTTAAACCAAGGAACCAGTAAGACCCTCCAACAAAAAAATGAAAATCCTGGAAAATGAGGGGGGAAAATCATAGTCAAGTTCATGTCAGGACACAAAATTAAGAGTTCTGGACAAACTCTGATTACAAATATTATCTGAACTTCCTCAGGTATTTAAACCATTAGTTCCCGGAGTTTCTTTTTCCATAAATGTCCCTGAGATCAGTTCCATCATTCTACATTTCTTTCCCCCATCTTGTCAACAATTCTAAACAAGGAAATATACAACATGCCCTTTATTAGTTTCTTCTTCCAAGTTTTCCTCTTATCTCAAAGGTGGTAAGTCCTAATGGAATTATCTAATTATTTTGATAAACATCGAAAAACACTTTGATAATACCGTCTTGGTGTACTTACATTCAGTCCTTCCCTATCTCCCAAAATAACAATCCTGAAATTAGCCAGTTGTAGAGGTCCCAAGCCTAATGACTAGTAACTTTCCCTGAAACTTCAGATAAGAATTATATACTCCATTGTACCCAATTGGATAGAGCAACAGGCCATGGCAATTCCAATCCTGGGCTTTAAAATTTCAGAGACATAGTGAAAAGTACTGTTTAGTACACATACAAAATTTTGCTATAGGTTTCTAATATAATTTTCCACAGATAGTTCATTTTGAAAGGAGATGATTGTGCTGGCATTTTGACATACTAAGTACAAAATAGCAAACATTCTTGAAACAAAGATGATCTGCTATAATCTTTTTTTTTTTCCTGCTGTAATCTTAAGAAACTTTAAGTCTCTCTGTTGCTAATATGAGATTCTCTTCACCATTAAATTGTCTCAAGCACTTGAACCCACATTAACATCTCCCTTCCATAACCACAAGAGTTATAAGCTAAACCAGACCAGCTTGGCTCAGTGGTTGAGCGTCCCATTTCAATTCGGGTCAGGGAGCATGCCCGGGTTGTGGGCTCCATCCCCAGTGTGGGACCTGCAGGAGGCACCTGATCAATGATTCTCTCTAATCACTGGTGTTTCTATCTCTCTCTCCCCCCCTTTCTCTCTGAAATTAATTAAAGTACATATATTTTTAAATAGTTATAAGTTGACATTCTACCACTGGGTATGTGATTATGCAAGGTCTTTCGTTGGTCTCTAGTTGTTTTACATGTATATATTTTACCTTGTAAAACAAACTGAACTTCTCAAAAGCAGGATAACCATACTTTTTCTTTACCTTGCGCTTAGTACTATATAATGCTGCACAAGCCCACAGAAAACTTCATTTAAGAAGCCAAGTGTTACATACATTTGATTTCTAATGCTCTTTCTGAAGTGTTGTTTCTGCACTTAGGACAACCTAGTGAGTCTGGTTGACAAGCAGGAAAAAAGAAGTTTTGAAAACATCATCACATTAAAAAAAAAAAAGGAGAAATTAGATAATGATCTGGAAATTACTTCCCTTCTTTAACAACCCGAGCTGCCACTAACCACTTTCCCTCCCCTTATCCCCCAATCAGGCACACCAAATTAAAGAGAGAGCCTGGATAATTCATGCACGACATGCTAGAGCTAAATTATCTAGCTAACTGTATTCTTTACCCAAATCTTCCCTTTGTGAATGTAAAAAGAAAACATATAAGAAAGCTAATATTTTTAACTCTACTTCCTGACAGGTCCATCTCTAGCAGTTTTACATGTATTATCTCATAAGTTATTATCCACAGTTCGCCAAGGAGATAATTGAGGCTCAGTGAGTTTAAATAGATTAATGCCAAAGTCTTTGGTTTTCTTCCTCAACTACACTCTGCTAAAGTTTGTCCCACAGTTTAGTCACTCATGGAGGAAACATTTACTGAGGGCTTATTACATGCTAGTCACCACTCTAGGCATTAGAAATACAAAACTGTGTGAGGCTGACCAAGTCCTCTCACAGAACTGACAAGCCAGTGATGAATGACAAAAAAACAAAACCAAACAGAGGTATAATAGTTTACCAATATGATTTTTGTACAATGATAGTCGTTTTTTAATATCTAGAATGAGATTAAATAGCTGCAAAAACTAAATGGATAGGTGGGATGTAAAACCCACTGATGATTAGTAGCATTGTGGCCCTGCTGTCAGTTACTGGGCCAGGACATGGCATCTTTTAATAGTCAGAGGAAGAGAAAAGGAAGCACAGCTTTAATGCTGTTGAGAATTTCTTTATAAAATCAAGTGACTATGTGAGAAACCAGAATGGGCAGCTCTGTCAGTGTTGGTTCTCAAACCCCAAATTCCACCTTTCATCTATTATTCACTAAGGAACTGGTTCCTTATTTGAAGAGCTGATTTGTGAAACCAAGGGAATGTTAAACTTGACACATGCCCCTTTGAGAAACACATCATAAGGTGCCCCAGGCTACACATGGTATCCATTGGGCAATGGCATCCAGCAAATGACCCGGCAAAAACTGTAGGAGTCAGACACGAGATTGCTCAGTAGCTACCAGGAAGTGCTTGGGACCAGTTCGGCAGTTGCCATTAGCCTCCACGCTCCAAAGAAACTTCCCATCTCTTAAACTTGGAACATAGGCAAAATTCTAAGCAATAAAGACCTGATGAAACTTACCCTTCCTTCCCTCACCTAGTTATGCAAGTATAAGTTGACTAAATTAGCTGCTAGCTATTCCAATAGCTGCCTCTTCTCATGATATTTATGATGTGTTTGTAATTTGGGTTGGCCCTTGCCAGGAAGACTTTGCGAGAATTTGTGTTTGTAAACGACGTTGGGACGCCTACGGAAGGAGCGAGTGGCCCTCTGCCTACACGGTGGAAGGCAGCCTAGGGCAGCAGTTCATTCAGAAGCTATCCCTTCCTGCCAATGCATTCGGGGCACATCTCCTCTTGCTCCGTAGAAGTTGCTCCTCGGGGCGTGGAGGCGGCTTTAAGTTCATCTGTGTACCCACGCCTTCCACTTCTTCCCAGAACTGCCGGCCTCCAGCAGATAGGGTCCTCAGAGAAGCCTCAGCGCCCTTCTAGAATCCTTCCCTCTCCTGCTTCAGAAGGGAGCAACAATCCTCATCAGAGGAGCGACATCCACCAGCCGAAAGTTTGCAGTGAACTTTCAGTGCGAGAGAATACCCACCCCACCCTCCCCCCCCACCCCACCCTCCCCCCCACCCCAAGTCCCGCCACTTAACTAAGGAAGCGAATGTTTTACCACCACCACCCCCCACCGTCCCCCCAAAGTAAACAGCTAAGCCCCAGAGAAGAATGGGTCCACCTTCTGCTGTTGGGGAGAAAGCATACAGCTATCCCCAGATTCCCGCCACCACCCACCCCAACACAGGAGTTGCAGCGGACTGGCCAGGTCGGACAGGGAGCTCTGCCACCCTGGGGGCGAGGGAATGGGGGTTCCCGGGAAGCACACACCTGTGACTAGTCCTGTGGCGCGAGGGGAGAGAGGGCAGGAGCACCCGGTTCCTCCGGCCCGGGCGGAGTCGGTCTCGCTCGGAATCAGAGCCTGGGCCGGGCGCGCGTGGATGTCACTCCGGGGCGGACCGAGCCAGTGTAACCCGACGCGCCCGGCGCCGCGCCCCGCCCGCCCGCACTTCCTCCTCCCGCCCTGCGGGTGGCCTGGGGGCGCGGCGGCTGCTCAAGCCCCGACCCTTAGGGCCTTGCTCTAGGGGCCCAGGCTCCTCCGGCCCAGCAAGGAGGCGCGGAAGTGGAGGCGGGAGCTCGGGCTGCGGGGGGAGCAGGGGAGGAAGGGGGAGCGTTATGAACCAGCCGGCAGCGAGTTGGCAAGGTCTCCGCGGCCCAAAGAACGCGAACGGACGGGGACACGGGGCTCCAGGGCCGCCGGGTGGGGTCACGGCGAGGCGGCTGCGATGGGCCCTGTCCCAGGCGGCGGTTCCTGTCCTGAGCTCTCGCCGTGCCCCACTCCAGACCCTCCGCCCCGCCTTGCTAGGCGACTACCAGACAGGAAAACCTTGCTGCACTAGGCCGGGGAAGATGGAGGTGTCCGATTGCCTCTGTCCACCATGCGAGCCGCCCTGCCACCTGCCCGGGAGAGGAGACACTCGCCCGCTGACCCGTCCGCGGGGTTGACTTACCTGATTTCTCGCCACCCGCCCACGAATCTGGCTTCCCCTGCTCTGCGGGCAGGCCTCCCTGGGCCTAGAAACGCGTCTGGGAGGCGGGCGAACCCCTGGGAATCCTCCACCCCTCGTCAGAGCCCAGAGCCCTGGCCCGGCTCTCCCCCCCCACCCCCACCCCCCGGCCGCGCGCTCTGGAGTCGCGCCCGGCCTCCTGACTAGCCGCCTGAATGTCAGCGCGGGGATCCGCCGGGAAGACCAAGCCCTGGCCCCAGAGGGGTGGATGCTGGCTCCTCAGGCCCAGCCTCGAACAGGTGGGGGGAGGCGCAGAGCCCCGCAGTAGAGCAGGAGAGTTCCCAGTTGCACCCTCCCCCAAAAGTGCCCCTGCCCACTGAGCATGCCCAGCTCACTTGGAACTACAAGTGTTAGGCCAGACCAGGTGGAGCCAGGAGGGTGCTGATGGGATTCAAATAAATGGACCCCAATTCTTTCTTGAAGACCTTTCCTCCGAAGACTTCTGGCGCTTTACAAATATTTCTACCGTGGTGTTGGAAAATATCCAGGAGCGGTTTGGGAAGGCCTTCCAAAGGAAGGCAGCCAAGTTTGTTTCAACCAAAATCAAAGTGGTGGGTTTTTCCAATTCTTTATTAAAGTCACATACTAATTTCTTTAAATACCGCATAATTATTAAAATTAACCCAGAGGCATGTGTAGGTTCATTGCGTCCCAGTAACTTCAGGAAACCAGCCTATCCAGTGGATAGTGAATCTGGTTAAACAGTGGCTGTCAGCCTTGGCTACTGAAGGGGTTCAGAACAGGCCCCACCAAGATGTGCTATTTTGGCAGGTGGATTATTTTAAGTTGAGGCAATGGAGACCCTATGGGGGGCTCATGGAGAAACTTTTACCTCTCCCTTAAAGAATAAATTGAGAGCCTTGCAGATAATGAGGTATTACAAGAACTAACATTTTAAGACTTATCTATAGGGCAGGGCAAACATGTAATTATTAAGCATCTGTTCTTATCTCCCTGCAAATGACCTTCCTCCACTCTGAAGCCCCACGTCATTTTAGCTCAGAATACCATATGTACCTCATTTTCCCTTTCTGACTCTGAACCGCTCATGTATGTGGTATTCCCATAGATACAGATATGTATGTCATTACATTTGGTTATTTTTCTCTTGTTAATATCTCTCCTCCATTTGATTATTAGACCAGCCAGAAGAACATAGAAGGGTAGAGGAAAGTTTGTTCCTCCCCCAAAATACACATTGGAATAAGAGTGGGTTGTAAAATGACCCAAGTTCCCATCCTCACATCCATTGAATCAGTCTGTGGATGGAACCTGGAAGTCCTTATATTTTAAAGGGGGCCCTTGGGAGCCAGCAGCCAGCAGCATCAGCTGAGAACTTCATAGCAATGCAAATATGGCTTCACTCCAGATGAACTGATTCCTGAACTCTAGGCTGGGCCTTTCTGTCCGATTTAACAAGCCTTTCCAGTGATTCAGAGGCACACTAAAGCTTGAGAAACACAGCTTAAAAGCTTCCCAGGTGACTCTAATAAGCAGCCAGTGTTGAGAATCAATGCAATAGTCGAATGCTTTTATATTTTTTCCAATCCCAAACTCTAGAAGAGCAGCATGTTACACAAAATGTTAATCTAGTTGAATTGAGGTGCCAGTCCTGGATTTCTTCCCCCCTAATACACCCAAAAACAGTTCAGAGTTTGGAAAATGGAGACCATCTGTTACTCACTTTCATACTCTGGCATCTAGCACACTGCCTATAACACATGTGTTCAGTGTTTATTGATTTGAAATTAATGCTTAGGTGAACAATTTGCTCCAGGGCCTATTATGTCGACTGTGTATTTTTCCCACAAGTCCTAGTCACCTTGCCAGCTAACAAGCCAGCACGGATTCAGTTCTTATCAATAATGGTCTAACCCAAGTTAGACTCTAATGAAATAGGACATGGGAAGAGGTAGAGAATTTAGAAGAGGTGGAAAAAAAGTCAGAAGATTGGATGATTTCTTTTGCCAAAGTTGGAGCCCAAAACAACCAAAGGAAAGCATAAGGACACCAGACATCCAGTGGAATTCAGGAAAAGCACCAAAAGAAAAAGGTGTGTATGGGAGAGGTTGGGAAGGAGAGATAAGGAAGCTTAAGGTGATCAGCCTACAGTTTACTCTGGACCTTGGTTTTCTAAACAACCCCACCTCTACCCTCCACTCCCCCAAGCCCTGTACACACACTTAATCTCAACTACAGCCTTGAAAAAAACACATTTTTTTTAATAGGATAGTGCTGTAAAATATTGCAAGAAAACATAGCTGACTTGTAATTAATCAGCAGAAATTAGGCATCCACTTTTGTTTAAGGCAAAAAGGTTTTTAAAAAGTTGTTAATTTTTTAAGATAAATACTAGATAATTTCAAAATGAAGGTTTATGATAATTCTACTTTAAAACCCACAGAAACTTATGAAATCAAAATGATTCCCTATTTACTTCATTGGTATTTTCTAGAAGGAATAAAATATGAAAATAAATTTTTCCTTTTAGCCTTACACATAATGCTTCAAAGTTAAGTATACTATTTATGAGGACCTAAAGTAGCCTCTGCCTCTCCATCTCTGCCCCTACATCTTTCATATTATGACAAGAATTCCACTGAGTTTGGTTACAGATCGGGGTATCTAACAGGAGCATAATTTCCCATATGACTAAGCAATTTCTTGTTATTTTTAAGATAATTTTGAGAGAAAGAGGGGAATAATTATTAATCTGGGGACCAACATGCAGAATTAAGTATTATGCTAGATCCACAAATACTTTTATTTAAAAAAAAAACTTTTTGGGGGTAGGCAAAGGGCGGGAGGAGAGGTCAATGGGGGGAAAGGGGGACATATGTAATACTTTCAATAATAAAGATTTAAAAAAAAAAACTTATACACACATACACTTGCTACAGCTTCTTTTTGCTCATGGAATTAGAACAAAACCAAACAAGTAAATAGGGTGAGTGCTAAGAACATGGAAGACTGAGTGAAGGTGTAAGAGGGAAGCACTTACTATAATGTAATTTAAAACCTGAAGTAATTACTTTTGCAGAGGTCATCTACTGACAACTAGGAAGTTCAAGTCTTAAGTGTTTCTCCTTGTCATCATAGTCATGACTCAGCATTTGGAATGAAACTATGTTTACTGTCTTTCAAATGGAGGGTGTCAAATAACTTGGGTGCCACCTAAGTCTTTTCTCCTGTGCCTAAGAAAATTTCAGCACAGTCATGGGTCTTCAGCCTCACAGGGGCATCCAAGTCTAAAAGCTTACTTCTTTCCATGTGTTCCTGTCTTACCAAAGCTTAACTTTGCCCACAATTAATCTATCTTGTTTTTGTAGTAGTGTCAGGTGAATTTAGGTTATCTTCCATATTATAGTGTAACAATACTAGCAAGAATTCCTTCCCTTCCCAAGACTACCTGCTGCTGAGATATCTGAAACCCAAATGCTGGGGTGAACCTTCCCCAACATGGGGGAACCTTCCACTGCTGTTTCTACCAAGTACCTTTAATGACCGTCTATTAGGGGCAAAAATAGAATATTGGGGACTAGCTATAGTTATAAGAAATATTAATCATGCTCAATCAACTGTGATTGCCTTGTTCTGATTAAAGAAAGGACATTCTAGCCCTAACTGGTTTGGCTTGGTGGATAGAGCGTCGGCCTGCAGACTGAAAGTTTCCAGGTTTGATTCCAGTCAAGGGCATGTACCTTGGTTGCGGGCACATCCCCAGTAGGAGGTGTGCAGGAGGCAACTGATCGATGTTTCTAACTCTCTATCCATCTCCCTTCCTCTCTGTAAAAAATCAATAAAATATTTTTTTTTTTTTTTAAAAAAGAAAGGCCATTCTAACCTGGCTGGGAGTTGTACATCCCCAGGACCTGGGAGTCAACCTTGGACCTGGCAGTCAACTTTGGACCTAGGAGTCAACCATTTTCATTCAAGAACTGCTTAATATCATGGAAAGATTAACAACCTTGTTGCCTAAACCAGTGGTCGGCAAACCTCGGCTTGCGAGCCACATGTGGCTCTTTGGCCCCTTGAGTGTGGCTCTTCCACAAAATACCACGGCCTGGGCGAGTCTATTTTGAAGAAGTGGCATTAGAAGAAGTTTAAGTTTAAAAAATTTGGCTCTCAAAAGAAATCGCAATCGTTGTACTGTTGATATTTGGCTCTGTTGACTAATGAGTTTGCCGACCACTGGCTTAAGCAATGGAGTCCTGCCCCAGCTTACATTGCCTACTTCCCCATGTCTATAATTCCTACTTCCCCATGTAAACTTTGTCCTACCCCATATAAGCAGCTGGCTTATGGGAGGTTACAGAGCAGATTTTTGTAGATGACCTGCCCCTCTCCGATACTGCCGGCATTATTGGAATAAACGCTCACATATGATTCAACCCTGTCTCTGCTTAATTGGCTCAAGTAGTGACAGGCAGCTTGGACCCATTGATTGTCCAGTTACACATCCACCACATGCCAAGGGCCAGCTGTTTTAGCCCCTGCCCATTTCTAGAGTGTCAACATAAGGACATCCAAACCTGGAAAGAATTTTTATAAAAATGGATTTGAACCAAACAGGGGATACACCTGGAAGCAAGATCTCAAAGGACTGAGAAAATGCTTCTTAGAAAGTCAGTTTGCAGCTTCTTTATGCATTTGAAATTGAAAAAGAAGATATGAAGGTGGAAGAAAGCAAGGTGGGTTGGATTACAGGACAAGATTATGTGCTCTCTTCAGGGTGGTTTTACTTGAGGGGTCTGAAAAAGAGGCATTTCAAACGTGTGTTAACTGAAATGTCCAGAAACAATGGACAGGGCTTTCTTAGACAAAGATAAACCTTTTACTAAAAAGTTATATGCCTGGGTGTGGCTATCCACCATGAATTTTTTTTTAATTACAGTTGACATTAAGAATTTATAATCAGATCATTCAATGAGGTTATTTTCCATAGAACCCCTTTTAGGTCCACAAGAGAAAAACAAATTTTCCCCAAGTATTCATTAGTCATCAAAATTGATTGTAAAATTTAGTAATAAAAAGATTGAAAGGGGCCATTAACGTAATTTACACCCACATTTTTTGTTTTACAAGTGATGAAATTAAGGCCAGGAAGTCTGAAGTTATTGAATTAGCCAAACCTAAAACCAAGACTAAAATGAGGAACTACTTGGTAGAGAGACCAGTTTGTAGACTTCAAATCTATGGACGAAAAGGGTCACATGCTAACCTGACAAATTCAGGGAAGGCCTGCATGGCAATCTTGCAAACTCAAAGACCTAAAGTAACCACAAAGGATGGTCTAAAATTAGACTTTAACTAATAGCAGTTATAGTGGGTAGTCACCTCCTAGGCCAGTATCTTCACTGATAAGGTCGACCTTTACCTTAACTGAGCCTATCTGTCTTTTTGCATTTATAATAATATCCTTGAAATGTCTGGGTAACTTGTAACTTCCCTTTTTCCGGATTCCTTGGGGCACAAACTAATGTGCCTGGGCACCAGGACAGATACCACAAATTCCTTCATTGTTATTGTTATCATGTTAATTGTTGACTGTTACTATCCTGCACCCACCAAAGTATGTGTCTATCACTTTACTTTTTATCCAATCCCAGGGGTTTCCCCCCCCCGCCCCCCCCCCCCCCCCCGCCATTTTCTTTCTCCTGCCTCTCTAATCTATCACCAATGGATTTCATGTAACCCACCTATGTCCCCTCCTTTGATTGCAATGTGTAAAAATAGATGAGAAACAGCCACTCTCTGGAGTATTATCCCAATCTGTTGAGATGCTGCTTCCCAGCAATTGTCGACAGTTTGGCTCAAATAAACTCACAAAAAATTCTTTACAGGTTTGAATGTTTTCATGTTAACAAATCTATCCTTATCTAACTTCTTTAACCTGGACCTGTTTCTCTAGCATCCCTCAACCTCAGTTTCCTCATCAGTGAGGATATTAATAGTGAACATTCCCACAGTGTTTACTCTGACAAACATTAGTTTTAACAAGGTACATATAATCTTTAATCCTCAGAGTAACTCTATGAGGTGTGTTTTTGGGTTTTTTTGCAGGGGGGGGGGTTGTTTTATTTTTACAAATGGCTAAATTGAGATTCAAAATTGTGAAGTAACATGCCTAAAATAACACAACTAGTAAATGATCAAATTAGGATTGAATGGGATAACCCATGTGAAATGCCTAGCATATTGATTGTTAATAATAGTACACCAATGTTAGTTTTCTTCCCTAAACCCCAGACATTCTGACTCTTGGTCCAACATTGAGCCAAGACACCATTGTTCCAAGCTCCAAAGACTCTGTATGTTCATTATATTTTTTTTACTCTGGTACATTTGAGTAGTTTACATAATTTAAGTACTGTGTGTACCTATAATCTTATTCATTGTTAACAATAGTTAAGAATGCTAAGAATATAACAAAAAGTTTGTAAACAAAGACTATAGCTTTCTACTTACAAAGAAAAAAGTTAATATAAAATTTCTAAAAGATTAATGATACTATCCAGGAAAACCTTAAAACAAATCTTTGAACAAGATCTGACCAGTGACACTGGGACTTTGAGATGAGAACAGCTCATTTGTAGGCTTCCATCTACTTATTACTTCTTAAAAGCAGAATTATAGACGTTTAAAAATAGCCAATGGAAAATCTTCCCACATCAGTGATTCTCAGAGTTAGGATCAAGAATGAGGTGAAAATATATGATCCTTGAAAAAATGAAGTAAAAATACTAACTGTATATTTAATGGGTACTTCAAGTTTTATTTCTTCTTTATAAAAATCTGGGAAAGTATAAAGTAAATATTTAAAGCATCAATATTAAGTGGCACCAAGAAACTCCCTTGGATTGAAAGGTCTCGAGGGTAAAGGAAATGTGAACTTCTTGAGGCAGCATCCACTTCGTTCCTCAAACAGGGCAGCCCTGAAAACAAGCGGTATCAAGTGCTGATGATGTCAACTGAATAATGTTGTCTCTGGGATGTAACCTCCTATTTAATAGGAGCAGGAAGATTGTGGGTAAGCAGAAATGTCCCAAAAAACTCTTGCAGAGATCATGAATAAGTATTAGGTTCTAAGGGAGAGTTGAAATAAAATGCAGAACTGGGTTCTTCAGAGTAAACCTGGTTATGATTCTGTGAAAGAGGCGAGTGAGCAGAGGGTAAACAGCCCGAGAAACTGGAGATTTGTTCAGTTCTACATCTGAATACCTGTTATATAACTTGAAAATGGCTTGCAACTCAGCAGTAAATGGGTAAAATAAATTTGACCACTGTTTGTAATGGTCTAATATGAATTTTTTTAAAATAAGTGAATCAGATTAGCAAAAGTAAGTCAACAATAGTAATGGACAGGGTTTGTGTCTGTGCATGATTAGTTTTAAAATGACAATGTTGTGTCTTAATTCAGCAGCCTTGAAACATGTAGGCATTGACCTAATTTCTGCCTAGCCAAGAGAAAGACACTTTACACACAGAGCACATAGGCCAGAGAGTTACCAGTGCTGTTCCCACAGCAAATACCTTGGCCTCAGAAGCAAATCTCCTCATTCCCCCTCTATCAGCAAAAAAAAAAAAAAAAAAAATGGACAACATAAAAGTAGAGAATCTTTTTTCTATTAGCTTTAAGTTGCATATTGAAGAATATTTTTAAAATATCTTTTTAAGCAGCTATAAAAGAGGAAAGAATGGTTCAATGAAAACTTCATCTAGGAGAAATTTGACAATTTAATGGAGTGTGTCTATATTTTTAAATTCTCTAGACCACACTGCAAATAATCTCCTTTCCTTCTGCCTAACTCTTAACCCTGGCCAAGTTTCTGAGAACTGAGACAACTTGATATGCAATAAGAAGCCAGAAACTTGTGTCAGGGCATCTAAAAATATTTTTTTTCTGGTAAGTATAATATGTGTTCTAAAAATATATTTCAATAGTCAAACATGGAGGAAGGCAATGTCTCCCGAGCATGTGCTCTTTGCTATCAACCTGGCTGTCCTCGGTTTTGCAATAAGAGCAGAGTCCTATAGTCACAAAGATGGCCTTCCTAAAGTGGGTCTTAGAGTACTGAGGCTGAAATTCTAGCTTTTCTATCATTATGCTTACCCTAGACACAACTTATATTCCTGCTCTTGGACTAAGTAAAAAGTAAATTGTGCCCAGGCTTACACGGCAAAAGCAAAGACTTAAAAGCTACCCTGTGGTAGTCTGAATGGCCTCCCTGGAGCCCATGAATGCTACCTTATATGGGAGGAGGGGGTTACTTTGCAGATATGATTAAATTAAATATCTTTGAGATCATAGTGTAGACCCTAAATGCAATCACACTGATCCTTCTAAAAAAGAATAGGGAGAGAATAGGAAGATTTCACACAGATAGTAGAGATAATGAATGTTACTATACACAGAGATGGGAATAAGGCAGACACAAGTCAAGAAATGCCAGCAGCCACCAGAAGCTGGAAGAAACAAGGAATGGATTCTCCCCTAGATGCTTTAGGAGTAAGGCCTTGCTTACCCTTGATTTTGGCCCAGTGATTCTGATTTTGGATGTCTGGACTCCAAAACTCTAGAAGAATGTAGTTCTCTTGTTTGAACCACCAACTTTGTAGTAATTTGTTACAGCAGCAATTGGAAACTGATACAGCTTTTTATTTACTTCCCTTTGGCACTAATGCCAACCTATCTTTGTAGAGCTGGCCCATCAGTACATTATTAGCATTTACATCCATGTGAAGCAATATACATCTTTTTAACTGGTCTCAATTTTCTACCGTGTGAGAGAGTTAAGCAATACCAGAGCCTTCTAAAATTTGAGAGCTTTCTGGATTATTTTATTTTCTATTTTTTTGGCTTTTTAATAAGTAAAGAAATGCCAAAATAAGGCTGAAAAAATTAGAGCATAGTTTTTAAACTGAACAACAAATGCGGCTGGGCTGCTTGTGAATACTTTAGCCAATTAAGCAGAGGCAGGGTTAAAATGTATATGAGTGTTTTATTTTCCAGTATTGCCAGCAGGTCATCCAAAAAAGTCTGCTTTACTCCCCCCTCTTCTCCCACGCCCCCCCGTCCCCCAATAAGCCAGCTGGTTATATTGGGTAGAAGACAAAGATCACACAGGGAAGTAGGCAAAAGGAATAAGAATGGATATAATGGTTACAGGTTACAGGTAAGGCAGGCTGGGGGTTGCAAAGGGCAGGTGACTTGGGGACTCCATTGTTTTAGCAATTCCATAATGACAGGCAATTCTCAGATACGGAGAATGGAACACATTTCAAGGTTAACTCCCAGGTCCCAGGGTAGACAACTCCCAGCCAGGTCACAATCTTTTCTTTCTTTCTTTCTTTCTTTCTTTCTTTCTTTCTTTCTTTCTTTCTTTCTTTCTTTCTTTCTTTTTTCTTTCTTTCTTTCTCTTTCCTTCCTTCCTTCCTTCCTTCCTTCCTTCCTTCCTTCCTTCCCTCTTCCTTCTTTCTTTCTTTCTTTCTTTCTTTCTTTCTTTCTTTCTTTCTTTCTTTCTTTTTTTTCTTTCTTCCTTTCTTCCTTTCTTTCCAGTGGACAACTTCAACCATGCCAGATTACAACCCTACTGCCTCCACAAGTGACATACTCAAGGGGTAAACTTGGTGAGCACCAAAGCCCCACTGAAGCAAGTCCTGTTCCATAGTGTCAGCTCTTTCACAGCAGCTCTTCCATTGTAATTGCAAATCCTCACAACCATTTCCTCCCAGTAAAACCAATATCAACCAAGGCTCAACTACAATAGGACAGTGCACACAGCTCACACAGGGGCACACCTGGAGTATCCAGCTCAGGTGACTGAGAGGCTGAACCACTGGGCCCTACAGGACCCACCCATCTTGTATAGCCTACTATACAAGATGACTACCAAGTCCAGGAGACATAACAGATCTACCTAATATATAGAAATAAACACAGGAAAGCAGCCAAACTGTGGAGACAAAGAAGTATGTCACAAATGAAAGAACAGGAGAAATATCCAGAAAAAGGACTAAATGAAATAAAAGCAAGAAAACTATAAGAGTTTTGATACAAAGTTCAATACAATGGTTATAAGGATGCTCAAGGAACTTCAAGGAACTTAGTGAGAACATCAACAACATAAAAAAGAGCTAGTCAGAAATGAAGGATACATTAACTGAAATAAAGAATAGTTTATAAGCAATCAATAGTAGAGTAGAAGATGCTGAGAATCAAATTGGTGATTTGGAATATAAGGAAGCAAAAAACACCCAATCAGAAGAGCAAAAAGAAAAAATAATCCTAAAATATGAAGATAGTGTAAGGACGTCTGGGACAACTTCAAGTGAACCAACATTTACATTACTGAGATACCAGAAGGAGAGAAGGTGAGCAAGAAATTGAAAACAATAATGACAGAAAACCTCCTTACCTGGTGAAAAAAAATAGACATACAAGTCCAGGAAACACAGAGAGTCCCAAACAAGATGAACCCAAAGAGGCCCACACCAAGATACATCATAATTAAAATACTGAAGGTTAAAAACAATGAGAGAATCTTAAAAGAAGCAAGAGAAAAGCAGTTAGTTACCTATGAGGGAATGCCTATAGGATTGTCAGATGATTTCTCAACAGAAACTTTGCAGGCCAGATGGGAGTGGCAAGAAATATTCAAAATTATGAAAAGCAAGGACCTACAACTAAGGTTATTCTACCCAGCAAAGCTATCATTCAGAATTGAAGGTCAGATAAAGAGCTTCCCATACAAGGAAAAGCTAAAAGAGTTCATCACCACCAAATCAGTATTACATGAAATGTTAGTCTTCTTTAAGAAGAAGAAAAAAAGTTCAAAAATATGAACAATAAAATGGCAATAAATATTTATCTACCAACAATTGAATCTAAAAATCAAAATAAGCAAAAAAGCATAACAGAACAGACTTATAGATACAGAGGACATATTGATGGTTGTTAGATGGGAGGAGAGGCGGAGGATGGGTAAAAAAGGTGAAGGGATTTAGAAGTACAGATTAGTAGTTATAGTGGAGTTATGGGGGTGGGTATAAAGTACAGTATAGCAATATAGTCAGTAATATTCTAATAACTATATAAAGTGTCAGATGAATATGAGATTTTTCAGGATAATCACTCAATAAGTTTTCTAATGTCTAATCACTGGGATGTACACCTGAAATGAATATAATATTGTATGTCAACTATAATTGAAAAAATGAAAAATAATGATTAAAAAAAATGAAGCACCAATGTGATAGACTCATCGATTGGTTGCCTCCACATGCTAGGGATGAACCTGCAACCCAGGTACGTGCTCTTGACTGGGAATCCAACCCACGACCTTTTGGTGTGCAGGCTGAGGATCCAATCTCTGAGCCACACCTTCCACGGCAGGAACATCTTGAGTAAATTGTCAAAGATTGACGATATCAGGATTCCAAAATATTCAAGTGGAAAAAGATTGGCAACCCCTTGAGGGCCCTGGAAGCTAGCATTCATGCATTATTTTCCAACTAACTGGGGGCTATCAAAGCCAAGTAAATGGTTTACAGGGGAGATGCCTTAAAATAGCAGTAAAATGAATTCATTTCAAAATATTTGCATGTGAAAATATGCTGTGAGGCAGTCAAGGCCCAATGTCGTTATTGACAGAACCAAAGCATCTGAAAGTAAAAGTCTGTTCTGTGTTAGACTACATTAAATGACTGGCTCAGGAACCTTAGGAAGCAAACATTTCTACATATCCTCTCTCCATCCTCCCTCTGTACAGATGGAAAGATTTAACACCAACACCAGCAGCTTCCAGCCTCCTTCCTCACTTTTAATAGCTCCCACATCCTGAAGCCTGAAGCTTACAATTTCTAAGAAAATCCATACTCCTTCAGTTCAGAAGAGAAAAGCAGTGAGCAAATAAAGCCACTTTTTTCCTTTAAGGCTTTCAAAAAAGAATAATAAACACAAAGGAGACCCCATAACAAGTAAATTTAATTGGTGAGCATACAATGCCATAGTATACAGATGATGTATTATAGAATTGTACACCCTGAAACATACATAATGTTATTAACCAATGCCACCCCAATAAATTTAATTGCATTCTTAAAAAGTAAAAAAAAAAAAATCAAGCCTTTAGATCTGAATTCTAGTCCACAAGACAACCGACCATCTCAACAAGACAGTGTCATAGAAGAAAAGGGGGAGCCTGAGCTAGAGTAAAAGTGGCTAATGTGACATAACCAAATGCAACCCATGTGTTTTTATTGGATCCTGGCTTGAAAAGAAAATGAATGTAGAAAACGTTTTGGGAACACTGCGGAACTTGAATATGGACTGAATAAAGAGGACATTAGGGAATTACAACTGAAATTTTTTTCAGTGTGATAATAATATTGCATTTATGTAGGAAACTGTCCTTATTTTTTTAAAAATGTCTGCTGAAGTATTTAGAGAAAAAGTAATATATCGACTTTAAGATGGTTCAGCAAAAACTTAAATGCATAGATATAAGTACTTACTTATATAATAAATATAGCAAAATATTAATATTTGTTACATAGATGCTTTTGTCTATTTTTCCATAAGCCTTAAGATTTTCATATTCAAAATCTTTAGAAAAAATAAAATGGCAGCCTTTATGCAGCTTTTACCCATTATTGTCATGAGTGAATTAGGCTTAGTGTTACTAGATACTCTGAATTTTAAAATAAAAATTAATTAATTTATTTATTAAAATTTAGAAAATGATAATCTGAACTTTATATATAAAATATTTTTTCCCCTTAGGAAAATATTAACACTCAAATTTAAAAAGAAATAAAACCCAGCAACAACAAAAAACACCTCTGCAGGCATTGGGATGCTGAAGCTGACCCATAGGCCTCTGATTTCTTATCTCTGCTTTAGATCTTTTGCACCTTAATCCTTTTCTTTTACACCATAATTCTCTCCCTCTCCCCTTGATTTTCTTCTTTTTGAAAGTGATATCCAGCTAAGTTGGTCCTTGCTCACTCTTCCTTTTCCTTTTTCCCAACTGCCCTCTGCCACTTTGCAGTTTCACTGAGCAGTTGGTGGATAATGTGAGAATTAATCAGACTATGGATTTCTCTGGAGTATCCCATGAGTTAGCAAACTGAGAATTGTTTAATAATTATCCGGGGGCACTAAACATTATCCTAATGATCTAAAATAGTTATTAAACCTCCCCCCTTCAGATTATTAAATTGCAACATCTGTCTTCAGGAAGCATGTCTATCGCATGTAATATTTGCCAAACATTTACAACTGCTTTTAGTTATATCTCAGACCCTATGATAGGGTTATAGTTTTTCCTCATTTAATGGCTGAAAACACTAGGCCTGGAGTCTTATAGGTAACTTCAGTCCTCCGTATGAGGAGGTATTAGACCTAGGAAGCTTCCTGGATGACAGGCTGCTGCTTATCCAACTGTGCCACGTTCTCTCTAGCTCTTGTTTGCTTTATTAGCTAATTACCAGGCTGCATATTCAACCCAGGTTCCAACTATATTAAGGGCTATTTACTAGCTAAAATCAATACCCTTTCGATTAGACACCTGGCGTGGCTTTTGGTAACTAAGCATTATTTGGGCTTCACTGCTTTTACTCCTTCAGGGAGATGGGAAAGTGCTTTGTTTTGATTTTTCACACTTAGTGGCTACTGTTCTTAGCAGTAGGAGATAAAGGGCAGTGGAGGCTCGCTCTGCCATGGCAGAGACTAGGGACAAACACATAATAGTTACTGCATGAGGAAAGGGACAAAGGAAGATAGCATGACCAATAGTGATTTTACTAGTTTAAAGACCTTTTTCAATGAAAGAAATCTCTGTGAATATTTGTCTGGTGCACCCGGCACTACTAGTATATTAGCCCTAAAAATGAAAAGATGAATGAAATACATTTCCCAACTTTGTCAAGTTGAAAGAAACAACTTTGAAACAATAGTTTCTGTAAAAGAATGGAAAGAACAAAAAGCAGATGTAGAACAGGGTTTTGACGTAGCATGGTAAAGGGAATGATTCATTCTTTTTGGAAAGACAAATGCCAAGGAGGCTTTTTTATTGTTGATGGTGGTGAAACCAACCCAAAAAGCCCTTTGTAATGTAGGTATCTCATTACAGAAATAATCCATGTTCATTTTGGTAGGATGAAAACATATAGACAAAAAAGAGAAAAGACATCTCTGTCATCCCACCACTCCAACCACAATTAACCACTGTTAATAACTTGCTATAAACATTATACAAATGTTTTATACTATATAGTCACAACTCTTTAAAATAATAAAAGCCAAAAGAATATGTGAAGACATTGGGCTTTGAATCACATTGTGCAAAACAGATCTTATCACTTATTATCTTCATGACCAGGCAATCTGCTTAATCTCTCTGAGCATCTGTTTTTTTTGTCTATAATATATGGGTATTGATACTTACCTTAGTGGAGTGCTGTAAAGATAAATGATTTAATAGAAGTACAATTCTTAGAGAACAAACCTGGGCAGTAGAAAACACTTAACAGCTGCATTTATCCAACAAATGTTTATTAAGAGCCCTTTGTACTAAGAATTTAGCCAACATTAGTGAACTAAATATGATATGTATTTAAATATTATAATTATTAATATAATTTCTGTAAGTCTTTTCATTTAACATAATACCAAGAATACGTTTCTATGACAATAAACATAGATTGATATAATGATTTTTACTGATTGCACAGCATTTCAAGGAGAAGATATACCATGGTTTATTCAACCAATCGCCTATACCAGTGGTCGGCATGTGGCTCGCGAGCCGCGGTTTGCTGCTCAGTTGACTAATTAATGAGTTTGCCGACCACTGGCCTATACAAAGGACCTACAAAGATGGCTTCCAATTTGTATTATAGATAATATTGCTTTAAATATCTTTGTATTTCTTGTTCAATTGATGTTTTAGGATATGTTTTTTGAGTGGAATTATTGAATCAAAGATGATGAACATTTAAAAAAAAATTAACACCTGTAACTAGCTTGCCAAAGGAAAGCTTTCAGTGGAAGGTGTACCAGAGCTGGGTGTTGAAGGATAAGCAGAAGAGAGGTTTAGGGAAAAGAGTGAAGAAATAAAATGGAGTCACTCTGGTCAAGCTGCTAAATTATTAAAAACAAGTAGGCTGAGGCATAAGGAAACAATTCTATTCTTGCTTTAACTGGTCTGGAACTTAAACTTTTTATTTTTTAAGCAATTTTTTTTTTTTGTTTTGTTTTTTAAATATATTTTTTATTAATTTTAGAGAGAAAGGGAGAGAGAGAAACATTGATTAGTTGTCTCCCATACCATTCCAACTGGAGATCAAACCCACAACCTTGACTGAGAATCGAGCCTGTGACCTTTCGGTTCACAGAATGACTGGAACTTAAACTTTTGAACATTCAGTTGTGCACCAGTGCTGGGGTGTACCTAAATTCTATAGATAAACCTCTGAAGGACTTAAGAAAGAATGTTCATGTGCTGCAGATGTATATGGGAGTGGTCAAAACTTGGTTTACAGTTGTGACTATGTAAAACACAGATTATTCTTGTATTATTATTTATTAATTATTGTATTTTCTATACAAACAACTGTAAACCTGCTCTTGCTCACCCTTTATAACTCTTACAGATAACCACTTGTCATGCTTAAGAAGGAATATTTCATTATTCAGGCCACCTGGCATCCATTATCCAGACCACCTGGCATCTGGGAGATTACCATCCTGAGCCAATCTGTGGGCTAAGAACTGACTTTTCAAACGTGTGCTTTTCACAGTAAAACCTCTCAAACTTTTCTTTCTCCTCTGTAACACTGGGTATTGCCCACCTGTGTTTGTGATTTACAAATCCTAAGACCCTTGAATAAATCTTTGTCATTTACTTTTAGCCAAAGCCTCCTGACCCTTTTGAGCTCAGTATGAGGTTGGGGGAGGAAAACATGAACAGGAAAGAGTTCCTTATCTTCAAGTTGCTCAGAGGTGAGGTCATACTCTAAAGCAGCAATTTTCAACCTTTTTTCATCTCATGGCACACATAAACTACTAAAATTCAGCGGTGCACCAAAAATAGGTTTTTACTGATCTGACAAAAAAAAAAAAAAGGTATAATTTTGATTCAGTCACACTGGACAACTATTGTGTTGGCTGTTGGACATTTTTTATTTTATAATCTAAGGGGGAAAAGGTCAGTGCTCCTGACTAAATAGTCAGGTATTGCATGTTCTAAAAATTCTTGCAGCACACAGGTGTGCCTCTTGTGGTACACCCGTGTACCATGCCACACTGGTTGAAAATCGCTGCTCTAAAGCAAGGGATCTTTGGCTTGGGGCTAAATAGATTTTAAGGACCAGTAATTTTAAAAGATAACTTTTCTGGTAATCTATGGTAAAGGATATAAGGAAAAAAGAGTTGGGTTTTCTTTTTTTACCCCTTTCAATTCTCAAGCATAGTGTAAGTAGTTGGAGCACTTTTGAAATACTAGCACGCACATTTCCCTGACCCACATCATCAGACAGAATTTTCAAGAAGGGCAAACCACTGCTACCTCCTAGCCCACTCTGCCCATACCTACTCAAGAACCTCTGTCTGCTCCCAGAAAAGTACAGATGACAGGCTGCTTGATGCCAAGTTGCTGTTGTCGTTTTATATTAAATGTATGTAAAAATAACCTAGAGCACTTGTTTTAAAATGACTGAGTCTAGCCCAGCTGGTGTGGCCCAGGGGCTGAGCATTGACCTGTGAACCAGGACTTCACAGTTAGTTTCCCAGTCAGGGCACATGCCCTGTGGCAAGCTGGATCCCTAATGTGGGGTGGGGGAAGCAGCTCATCAATGATACTCTCTCATCATTGATGTTTCTATCTCTTTCCCTCTCCCTTCCTCTCTAAAATCAATAAAAATGTATTTTTAAAAGATACTTGAGTCTAGGAGTAAAGGGTGCCTACACAGATTTTGCATCTGTAAAAACAGGTTGAGGATGAAGGATCTGCATTCTAATGAGCATCCTCAGCTAATTTGTATGTAGGTAGTCCTCAGACGACACCATGCTGAACAGACTGCACAGTGTTGAACAACGCTGCTATAGACCTTTGCTACTCAAAGAGCTGTTCCTGTGTAAGCAGCAAAAGCATCACATGTATGCTTATTAGAAATGCAGAATGTCAGACCTTACCCTAGACCTGCTATACCGAATTGGCACATTAACAAGATTCCTGGATGATGTATATGCAGATTAAAATTTGATAAACCCCGGTCTATAGGATAGCTGTCAGTAAATAATCTGGGAGTAGATCCAACATGCAAAAAAATTCCCACAAAAAGTAGAAATCCTATCCATTTGGTTTTGAGGGACCTAGAATTCAGATAATACTGGACACTGGGAAGATGCAGCGAGAAGCCTTGTGTCTCAAAATTGTTTCCAGCATCAATTGAGTAACCTAGGTGGAAAAAAAAAAAAATTCCCAGAAGGATAAACCTGTGGTATATAAGACTCCACAAATATTCCAGGAAAAGTAATGAGAAAAAATGAGGTCCAAATGGTCTATTAATAGTCCCCTAGTTATCCCCTTCTGCTTATATATCAATTTCTAACTCTTTTCTAGGTATAAATGACTTTATGGGTACTTGTAGCAAAAAAGACTGAAATAGCTTGAAGTATGATCAATAAACACTAAATGAAATAAAATTGGTTTTGGTTTTATTTTTCTTGTCAGTTTCTATTGATCAACCTTTTAAATTGTAAAATTATGCAGCTGGAACTCAAAGTAAATAGTGGCAATGATGGAGCTTTTATTTAGCATTACTAGTTGATATTTTAAAAGGTGCAAACTTTGGCCCTACGTGGTTTGGCTTAGTGGATAGAGCATCAGCCTGTGGACTGAAGGGTCCTGGGTTCGATTCAGGTCAAGGGCACATGCCCAGGTTTCGGGCTCGATCCGCAGTGGGGGGGTGTGCAGGAGGCAGCCAAGCAATGATTCCCTCTCATCACTAATGTTTCTATCTCTCTCTCCCTCTCCTTTCCTCTCTAAAATCAATAAAAAAAAATATTTAAAAATAAATAAATAAAAGGTGCAAACTTGGTAGAATACATCCTGTTGAGCTACAAATTTCGTTGTGTTAGTCCTTTTAGAAATCTGGCTTAAAATAACCATCTTGTAATCAAATCTGAACATTTGTTAGGATGTCAAAAGATTCATTAAATAGTTCAATAATTATTTCAGATCGTTATGGTAATATTTGCAATAAACCCAAAGGGAAAATTTATGTTGGATCAAGTAACAATTTTGTATCCCACAATTCCTTATGTTTCAAATACACTTACAGAAATTTTTCAAAGTTTGTTAGAACTTTGTAGCTCTGTAGCCCTGTGTTTCTTCCATGGACCCCCTTAATTTTAAAAATTCCCTAAACCTGCCCTTTTCACCCCTAAAAATTCCTATTTCAAAAGAGGACTTTTTCCTTGTCTGAATGGAGGAAAATGAAATCTTGGAAACTCGGGGGGTTAATTCCAAGCAAATAAATATCACTAATTCTCCTGAGAAAGTCTCAGAAAATTCCTTTTCTTGTGACATCACAAGAAATCCACTTTCACTAGCAACAGGTGGGGACACGGGAGAGCACCCCACCTATAACAAGCCCATCAGCCCCAGATGTCACTCCAGACCAGATCTCTGGACTGCCATTACAATCCCTTGGATGATTAAAATGAAAAAAGACTCAAGCTGCTGAACACCCTATTCCCTAGCTTTGAGTCTTCTATTAATCCCCAAGGCTGAAAATCAGCTTGAGGATCAAGGTGGCAAGGGGGTGGGGGTGGGGGGAGGTGAGAAGAGAGGAGGAATGATGGGGAAAATAAGACATTGGGGGGGGGGGGGGGGCTAGCAATCTGAATCTGTGCCAGTAACCTAATGTACATTCTTGATAGCCTATAATGAAGTCACTGCCCCTTTCTCCACAATCTGGTCTTGCAAGACCTGTTTACCTAAATACTCCCATTTTACAGAGGCCATAAACTATGAATAATACATAACCCCCAGAGAGGGTTATCAGTGCTGGCATCAGGTCAGGCCTTTAGGTGTGAGCTCTTGGCCCCATCCCAACACACGGGGCTTTTTGCAAAGCCCATGAAAGATCCGTAAATCCCATCCATATTTGGGGGGCAAAGAAACCAGAGCGTATAAAGGAAGAGCTTCCTCCATATTGGTTTGCTCAGGATTTGGAGAGAAACAGTCTCCCCTGAGTCACTGTACTAGTACATGCGAAACATCTGAAAACGAATGGGCTTTTCCTGTATCTCCAAGTACTCCTATGTATTTTTCGGTCGCCTGATAAATTCTATAAAACCATCAGGAAACTTTGAAAAGGCTGAAGTTTATTACTTACTAGACCTGGAGATTATATAGCACACCTGAGGCCACAGAGAGAGAGCATTTAGGGCCCGGGGTTCGGGGTTCTGCTTTTATTGGGCTAGAAGGTGGGGGCCTGGGGTTTCCTGGGCTCACTCTTTGTTGATGAATTTTGCACATAGCAGGAATTAAAAGCACAGGAAGAGAATACAAACAGCCCACAGGGTCAGTTCTTGAAATCAACCAAGATCTCTGATAC
This sequence comes from Corynorhinus townsendii, assembly GCA_026230045.1. Lineage (NCBI taxonomy): Eukaryota > Metazoa > Chordata > Mammalia > Chiroptera > Vespertilionidae > Corynorhinus > Corynorhinus townsendii. The sequence goes on from JAPDVU010000005.1 coordinate 60,097,848, forward strand.
AAAGGAGCCTCAGTTGGGGAAGGTGACCTGGCTTTTTATCTAGTCTAGCAATGAGTTTATTCCAGATAACCATCTTTGAAGGATGCCTCTTTGAAAGGACAATCAAAAGCTTAAGTCACATTTGCATTACAAAAGGAAAAAAAACAAACAAATGTCAGGGGTTACACTACAGTACCACTCACTATTTTTGCTTCCTTTGTTATTTAACATTTTTCTTCAAACCAATTTACTTTTTAATGTAACTTACTTTTTAAGTAATTTGCTTTTAATCTAACATTTTCCTAAGAAATAATTTCCATAAATTAAACATTAATATAAACAAATTAAAATAAATGACAACTTTTAAAGTGTGCACATGCCACCTAAAAGCATCTCATGAACTTACAGTGTTTGGCAAACTGTGACATAACAGGTGCTCAATAAATATTTGGTAAACTGAGAAGTAAATCCTAACTTATTTTTAACATCTTATTTAGGAACTTGAACACACAAGATACAAATGGGAAATCATTGCCTATTTATAAGATTTTGGCCTAACTCATTAAATGAACCATAATCTTATTGTAAGGCATATGTTTAATTTTATACAGTCTGAGTATACCTAAGTACTTATTAATAAAACTAGAGGCCCAGTGCACAAATTCGTGTGGGAGTGGTGGAGGGTGGGGGAGGAACTGCGGGAAATTGGCCGGCTGCTGGCTGAGTGAGGGAGGTTGGCTGTGGAAGCGCACTGACCACCAGGGGGCAGCTCCTGAGTTGAGCATCTGCCACCTGGTGGTCAGTGCACATCATAGTGACCAGTCGTTCTGGTTGTTCGGTGGTAACGGTCACTTAGGCTTTTATATATGTATATCATACCTAATAATAGACAAACATGTAAATTGACTGTACCTCCGCTACACCCACAGCCAATCAGAGTGAGTATGCAAATTAACCCAACAAAGATGGCGATTAATTTGCATATGTAGGCACTCAGCAGCCTGGGTCCTGGGAACTTTCTCAGCACCCAGGTCACTCCGAGGTAAGCCCCCTGTGGGTCCTGAGCAACCTGGGAAGGGCCTGAGCCAGGGGGCTCCTGGGCAGGGGAAGAGCCGGGCGATCGGGCAATCGGAGGAAGCTGGGGGTCCCCTGCCCAGGCCCCAAGCCCCGGCCAGAGGTTTGGGGCCTGGGCAGGGGCGGAGCTGGGCAATCAGCGATTAGAGAGAGCTGGGGGTCCCCTACCCAGGCCCTGAGACTTTAGGCCTTGGCAGGGGTGGAGCCAGAGATCGGAGGCTATTAGCAATCAGTGTGAACTACAGAGGAAACACCTTTTCTGACCGCTCATTGGCTAAGCTTCCTGTATGCCACTGGTAATATTCTTAATAACTTGAGTATAAGAATCCAAAAAGGTGATCTAGGGTTTTTCCACCACATTCCTGGAGAAAAAAAATGAAGGTCCACTGCTAGAGGGCTAAGAAATGTCATATCCTGCCCTAGCCAGTTTGGCTCAGTGGATAATGCCTAGGCTTGCCGACCACAGGGTCCGGGTTTGATTCTGATCAAGGGCATGTACCTAGGTTGCAGGATCCTCCCTGGCTGGGGCCCAGGTCAGGGCTCATGCAGGAGGCAACCAATCAAAGTGTCCCTCTCACTTTGATGTTTCTCTCTGTCTTTCCCTTTCTCTTCCACATTCTCTAAAAATCAATGGAAACATATCCTCAGGTGAGGATAAGAAAGAAAGAAAGAAAGAAAGAAAGAAAGAAAGAAAGAAAGAAAGGTCACATCCTATGAAAGACACATCTTGAAAATGCCTAAAGAAAGTTGTCATTTTTTCATGGTGAAGGGACTGGAGTCCATGTTGATGAAAGCACCTTGGTGGCTGTGGTGACTGGCAGTGGCTGCAGCAGCGGGGTGATGGGGCTGGTGCCTTCCCCTGATCAGCCTGGTCGCCTCAGTAGGACATCCCCTGAGGGCTCCCAGTATGTGAGAGGGGGCAGGCTGGGCTGAGGGACCCCACCCCAGTGCACGAATTTCATGCACTGGGTCCCTAGCAGATAATATTTTGTAACTTTTCAGCAATCCTTTTTTATTGCTCTTTTACCTTGCAAGGAATTAGATCAAAGAGGAAACAGGAAGTGGTCCAAGGCCATATTCTTATGAGTAAATTTGATTAATTCACCCTTCAATGAATACTTACTGGGTATGAGGCATTATGCTAGTTTCTGAAAATGCAAAGAAAAATAAGACTTAATCCTTCAATATGCTTAAAATATTATGAGGAAACCAGGAAGTTATACAGATAAATGTAATTCAGGGTGATAGTCATATCAAGAGGTGTATCAGTGACACAGCAGTGAGTGACCAAGAGGGACTGAGGACAGCCAAAATGAGGTTTCAGTGGAGTCAGGTTGTAGCTAAGCTCCAGGATCTGGCACCTTTATAGGCACTCAAGAATCATTTTTAGCCCTGGCTGGTGTGACTCGCTTGGGAGTGCTCCAATGCACTAAAATGTTGCCAGTTTGATTTCAAGTCAGGGCACATGCCCAGGTAGGGGGTGTGCAGGAGGCAGCTGATGTCCTGCTCTCACATTGATGTTTCTCTCTCTAAAATTCAATTTAAAATCTGAAAAATAAAAATCACTTTTAAAGCAATGCATAAGTGAAGGAATAGAGTCAGATGTTAACTATGTGGATAAAGAGAAAAAAACCAATCCAGAGCTATGTCAGGCAAATGAGTTTAAACTTTAGGATAAAATGATGTGAAGCATGGGAAGATACAGAAATATTTTCATTTAATTTTGAACCATGAATTCTGACACATTTGTTTAAGTAATATATAAATTTTTTCCAGTGTGATTTCAAAGGATGAGTTATTTAAATTCTTATACAAGTGAGGTTTTTGGGAAAAATATAAGGTGAGGTAGAAGACCTGTAATCCTATGCCAACTCTGTTAATAACAGGCCACCTGTTCTTAGTCAAACCACAGCCTATCTGAGACTGATTTTTTTTTTAGCTTTGGTGGCATCCAACTCCTGATTCTGGTTACAAAATGTATCCGGAGTCCAACAACTTCCCAGCATCATCACTACTACCATCTTGGTTTCAGCCTCCATCATCTTTTGCATGGGTTATTTAACTCTTAACTTGACTCATTGCTTTCTTTCTTGCCCCAGTCTATTCTCAACTCAGCAGCCAATCTAATCCTGTTAATTAAAGTCAGGCCTTTCCTCTAATTAAAATATTTGAATGGCTTCCCTTATCATTCAGAGCCAAAGCCCTTGTCCTTACCATGGCCACCACCTACCCACCTATCTCCCTTATCTCATCAACCATCACTTTCCCCTCCTTCACTCCAACCTCTGCTGTTTATTAAAAAGAAAAAAGAAAAAAAAAAAACAGTACCTTCCAGCCTGGGTGGTGTGTTCAGTGGTTGAGCAATGACCCATGCACCAAGAGGTCAGTGGTTCAATTCCCAGTCAAGGCACATGCCCGGGTTTGGGCTTGGTCCCCAGTAGGGGGCATGCAGAGGGAGGAGGCTATCTCTTTGTCCCTTCCTCTCTCTCTAAAATCAATAAAAACATCTATGTATATAAAAGCCTAAGTGACCGAGAGACCAAACAACCAAATGACCGGTGAACGGGTTGCTATGACGTGCACTGACCACCAGGGGGCAGACGCTCAATGCAAGAGCTGCCCCTTGGTGGTTAGTGCACTCTCACAGCCAACCTCCCATAGCCAGCCAACCTCCCGCAGCTGGCCAGCCAACCTCCCACGGTCCCTCCTCTGGCTGACCAACCTCCCTCAGTCCCTCCCCCCCACGGCCAGCCAGTCCCCCCAATCGGCCCCGATTGCCGGCCACACTGAGGGACCCCACCCATGCATGAATTCGTGCACCAGGCCTCTAGTTAACAATAAAACACAAATAGCTCTAGCTGGTTTGGCTCACTCTATAGAGTGTCAGCCTGTGGGCTGAAGGGTCCCAGGTTCAACTCATGTCAAGGGCACATACCCAGGTTGCAGGTTGGATCCCCATTAGGGGGCTTATAAGAAACAGCTAATCAATGATTCTCTCTCATCACAGATGCTTCAATCTCTCTCTCCCTTCCCTTCTGAAATCAATAAAAATATATTTTAAAAAAACAACACACAAACGAACAGCACCTTCCCCCCTTTCTGTGGTTATTTTTCTCTGCAGCACTTTTCACTATATACATTTTGTCTTACTTTTTGTGTCTTATTGATCTTCCCACATTAGACTGTTAGTGCCACAGGACAGGATTTTTGTCTGTTTTGTTCATGTGACTCAAAGAGTGCCTGGCATATACAAATCCTCAAAAACTATTTAATGAACAACTAAAATAATGAAAATCAAAAAGCTTGGATTAGACTTTCTTCTTATTCTACACTAGAGGCCCAGTGCACAGATTCGTGCACCGGTGGGGTCCCTCAGCCTTGCCTGTGGGAATTGGGCTGAAACTGGCTCTCCAACATACCCCAACGAGTCCCGGATTGTGAGAGGGCACAGGCCAGGCCGAGGGACTGCACTGGTACACAATTGGAGCTGGAGAGGGATCGTGGAAGGGCTTCAGAGCATGTCTGGCCCATCTCGCACAGTCCCAATCAGCCAGACCCCAGCAGCAAGCTAACCTACCTGTTGGAGCATCTGCCCCCTGATGGTCAGTACGCGTCATAGTGACTGGTCAAGCGGTCAAATGGTCCGACACTTAGCATATTAGGCTTTTATTATATAGGATGTATCATTATAGTGTCTAAAAGATAGAGGAAATAGGAGCACGAATCATAACAAAATAAGCACTGAGTCTAGTTAGATATTATGTAATACCTTTAGTCCTTATTTAACAACATATTGATCCCTTCTGGGACCATCACTGTTATTTAGAATATATATGGAGAAACTGATGACATTCCCCATTTTTAATGCAAATGTCATTGGAATCACAATAATTTAAAAAGCAAGTACTCATTAAAGTCATGCTAATACTAAAAAATATAATTACCTTTGAAAAACTTTTCAGATCTCATTGACTTTGAATGTAAAAAGTTGATTCCTTTTTTAAAAAAATTTTTTTTTATTGATTTCAGAGAGATAGAAACATCAGTGGTGAAAGAGAATCATTGATCAGCTGCCTCCCTGCACACCCCCTACTGGGGATTGAGCCCACAACCCAGGCATGTGCCCTTGACCAGATTCAAACCTGGGACACTTCAGTCTGCAGGCCAACACTCTATCCACTGAGCCAAACCAGCTAGGGCTTTATTCCCTTTTTAAATAAAGTTCACCAATAATATGATGCTACTAAAACCATTAAAATGTCATGGAACCACAGAGCTAGAAAATAATTTGAGATCATTTGGTTCACATTTTTTCCATAAAGCATGTGAATATCTAAGCTATTTCTTAGGATAGAAACACATTTATATACTAGTATATTTGTAAGAAGCATTATGAATACTTTCAGATTATAGAGCTATGATTTAAATTTTAATATGAATGCTTGACCTCAGGTTGATTTTCTCTCATGCCTCAGCATTGTTATTACAGAAATGTTAGTTTTAACTTTCAGTTTATATAAAATCTGAAGAACAACAACAAAAAAAATAGGTAAGTAGTAAACTGTAGGTCTTTTATGTTAAAAAAATATTAGTGTGCTTTAAAACATCAGTTCTGAAAGCAGTTTTATTTAGAACACTATGATTAAAATAGACCAAAATGTTCTCTATAATTGTATTACAAATTTTTAATTTAAGTGACAGCAAGAATGACATAAAGATTCTGTCCTTCAGTTATAAGGATAATCAAACTTTGTCTCCAAGTGAGTTGTGCATTTGAATCGAAACTTTTAAATTTAACATTGCAAATTATGTAAGCAGACGTGACTGGGTTTTTGAAGCAAACTCAATCCAATTGAATACTTTCTGCTGATTCACTAATTGTGTTAAGTATATAAATCTACATTCTCCATACTCCCATTGAAGAACTTAGAATGAAAACAAAACAAAACAAAACAAAAAACAGAAACAAACCTGTGTTAGTTCTGCCTCTTTAAAATAATAGCTATATTTATCTAACCCTCAGTTTCCACACCAATAAAACAAGGAAATATTACTATCAGACAGTTTTTGCAAAACAAAATGCCTATGAAAGTACTTTGTAACCATAAATATACTATAATATAAAAGGCATCGTGATTATTAATTTTGACATTACATCTACCAAAATAGCCTCAAACAGATAGAGAAAGATGGCAGTTGGAGGGACGGAGGAGAGGGAGAGGAAGTGAGTGAGTGAGGGTATAAAAGGAGAGTGTGTGGATGTGCGTGATGTGTGCGTGAGTGAGTGAGGGAAAGTTAAATCTTGCAGGAGCAGCAGGGGCTGGCAGACAAGCTCTCCTTGACAAGGAGAGACTATCACTGCTGCGGGCACACCCCAGACAGCGGGACTCCAGCACAGAGCCCATGCCATCTTGAAGGGGAGAATGGCCTTTTTTAGGAACTCATCAACACCACCAACCAGACAGGCCTTGGAACTGCCCCGCGACCCAGCAGCCACTCCAGCCAAAATCCTGCTACCCCAGCTGCAAACCCGCGGACCCTGGGACCTACCTCCAAAGGTGCACTGCTCGGCAGCACAAGACACCCATGAAAAACACACATGGTGTCAAAACAAGCCAAAGGAAAATTGTTTGGGCAAAAAATGAAAAAGGATCCCAAGTCAAATTTATAGAAAAGATTCCTTTATTAACTTTTGGTTGAGAATATGTTTGTATATTTTCAGAAAACACCTCCAAGACCATGTGGATTCCTGCAACAGAGAGGAATTGACAGGACTGCTCCACCCATGAAGACAGAAGAGAAACAGTCCAGAGATGGAAGACGCTGACGACGCCTTGCCATACTAGCAGTCAGCAGCTGTGCGTCGCAGCAGGTTGCCCAGGACCAAACCAGAGAGGGTCGGACTTGCATTACCACCATTTGTCCACCATCCAGAACTGAAATACCATTGCTGACATGTACACATAAGGAACTGTTTGACATTGAAATTGGGACTCCAAAGAACTGTTGGCCCAGAAAGAAACTCACTACAGACTGATGCATTTGCCTCTCAGCATAACCATTATTGTTTGTCTCATTTTCGGTTCTTATAAGGATATTTCTAGTATCACATGATCTCACTCATCTAGGGAAAATAATGAACAACATAAACAGATGAACAAAAACAGACCCGGAGACAGGGAAGCATCGATCAGACTGTCAAACCTCAGAGGGAAGGTAGGGGAGGGTGGGAGTAAGGGGGAGAGATCAACCAAAGGACTTGTATGCATGCATATAAGCCTAACTAGTGGTCACAGACAACAGGGGAGTGGGGGCATGCATGGGGAGGGGTTTGGGATGGGAATGGGGGGATGAGGACAAATATGTGATACCTTAATCAATAAAGAAATTTTTTAAAAATAGCTTCAAATAGTCTAAGAAAAAATTATGAAATATTGATAAAATAAAGAACTGCTATTATTGCTAACTTAGTAAAAATATGTTTTGGCTACAACAGGGGTTGGCAAAAGTAGGTCTACAGTTGTGAGTACACGAAGCACAATTTATTCTTGTATTTTTATTAATTAACTAGAAGCCTGGTGTACAAAATTCATGCATGGGGGGGGAGGGTGTCTCTCAGCCCAGCCTGCACCCTCTCCAATCTGGGACCCCTCAAGGGATGTCCGACTGCTCGTTTAGGCCCGGTCAGGATTGGGCCTAAACGGGCAGTCAGACATCCCTCTCCCAATCCAGGACTGCTGGCTCCCAACTGTTTGCCTGCTTGCCTTCCTGATTGCCCTTAACCACTTCTCCCTGCCAGCCTGATCACCCCCTAACCACTCCCCTGCCAGCCTGTTTGCCCCTAACTTCCCTCCCCTGCAGACCTGATCACCCCTAACTGCCCTCCCCTGCAGGCTTGATCGCCCCCAACTGCTCTCCCCTGCTGGCCTGGTCCCTCCCAACTGCCCTCCCCTGCTGGCCATCTTGTGGTGGCCACCTTGTGTCCACATGGGGGCAGCCATCTTGTGTGTTGGAGTGATGATCAATTTGCATATTATCCTTTTATTAGCTAGGATTAGATAGGCTAGAGGCCTGGTGCATGGGTGGGGGCTGGTTGGTTTGCCCTGAAGGGTGTCCTGGATAGGATTGGGGGTTCCCTTGGGGCATGGGGTGGCCTGGGCGAGGGGTCTGTGGTGGTTTGTGGGCTGGCCACGCTCCCCCCCCCCCCCCCTGCAACCCAAGTGGAGGCAGGCCCTGGTATCTGGGTTTTATTTATCTTCTATAATTGAAACTTTGTAGCCTTGAGTGGAGGCCTGGGCCTGCCAGGGCAGGTGGAAAGCTTGGCTTCCTCCATTGCTGGGGGCAACCCAAGCCTCCTGCTTCCTCCAGCTCCATGGCTGCTGCCATTTTTGTTGGGATTTATTTATCTTCTATAAATGAAACTTTGTAGCCTTGAGTGGAGGCCTGGGCCCACCAGGGCAGGTGGAAAGCTTGGTTCCTCCATTGCCAGGGGCAACCCAAGCCTCCTGCTCTCTCCATGGCTGCAGCCATCTTGGTTGGGTTAATTTGCATACTCCCTCCTGATTGGATGATGGGTGTGGCTTGTGGGTGTAGCAGAGGTATGGTCAATTTGCATATTACTTTTTTATTAGATAGGATTATTGTATTATTTTCCATTCAAACAACTGTAAACTTACTTTTGCCTACCCCTGGATGTAGTTTTTTCTCTCAGTTCTATATTTCTTTGTCCTTATAACCATGTTACTTATTTTTATACTGATTATAAACAGGTTTTACAATATTGATTCTCATTTATTATTATTAATAGCTAACATTTTTTAGCTAAGCTGATTATGTTCCAGACACCATGGAAGAACTTTATGCATTAGCCCATTTACTTCACACAGCGACCCTCTGAAGTAAGTACAGTTGTCTGTCCATTTTACCAAGGAAAAAAATTGAGACAGGTAAATGGCTTGCCTAAGTTCACAGAGCTAGAGATGGGGATGGGATTTAAACCTTGGTAGTATTGACTAGATCCTGTACTTTTAATCATTATACCATGCCACAATAGTTTCACACAACTGTCTGCAGTACTTTCTAAGATGGACTGATAAAGCTTACATCTTTATTACTCAACACTGCTAGTGGAATCTTTGGGTGGTTACCAGTGTTCGCAACTGATTTGAGCAAGCACTTTCACTCAGGATGCTACTCTGAGTCAAGGAAACTACTTAATATCTGAGTGGGGTTGGCTTTTCACCCAACATATTTTTCTGGCCAGGCATATTTCTTAAAACTTATAAAGAATTCCATGGGAAGAATTCTTATCAATGATTTAAAATGTAAATGTTATTTTTATATATCTTAGTTCTATAATTTAGGATCATAGAGTCAGAATATGGCAATTATATTTAGAATTTCTTACCTTTATGAGGAACAACTTCAGTTTTGATGACTCTTAAGGTCAGAGTAGAAGACATCTTATTAGCTTGATGTCTTCCAGCTACTTGGTGCTAAAGGAAAAACTGCTAGAAACGTTCACTGCTACATTATTTAATATACAGAGCTTAATATGACTGAAAAGTTGTGCAAATCAGAGTAAATTTGTTATGCGGTATAGGCCAGTTGTCAAAAGTATAAACTCTGGAGTCAGGACACCAACCCACTACTTACTTTTTGAAGGATCTTAAGCAAGTCATTTAAACCCTAGTTTTTTCATCTGTTAACTAGAATTGTTCTGGTTTTGGGTGGTAATTATTTTGCTCTTAGTTCAAGATGAACAAAGACTGGTTTCTTAAAAATACTATATGCAGCCTTGACTGGTTTGGCTCAGTGGATAGAGCATCAGCCTGTGGACTCAGGGGTCCCAGGTTCGATTCTGATCAAGGGCATGTACCTTTGTTGCAGGCACAACCCCAGTAGGGGGTGTGCAGGAGGCAGCTGACTGGTATTTCTCTCTCATCGATGTTTCTAACTCTCTCTCCCTCTCCCTTCATCTCTGTAAAAAATCAATAAAATATATTTTTAAAAAAATACTATATGCATTGCCCAGCCAGTGTGGCTTAGTGGTTGAGCATCAACCCATGAACCAGGAGGTCACAGTTCAATTCCCAGTCAGGGCATATGCCTGGGTTGCAGGCTCAATTGGGCTCAATCCCCAGTGTGGGGCCTGCAGGATGCAGCCAATTAATGATGCTCTCTCCTCATTGATGTTTCTCTCTCTCTCTCTCCACCTTCCTCTTTGAAATCAATAAAAATATTTTTTTTTAATTCTATATGTAGTTTTACTTATTTTCATCAACACTGTTGTTTTTCTTCTACTACATAGATTCCATCTTAGAAGTGGGAAAAATCACATTAAATTGGAAATAATTAGCCTGTGTTAGACATTCGGTTAATTGACCAAATGGAATATTCCTTTCACTAGCACAATATCCTTTTTGGGTAAATATTGTATACATATTATAGAGGAAAGAGTGAAGAGGTCTCTAAGTAACTAATAGCAGTATTAACCTTTTAAGCATAAACTGAAGATAAGATGGTCGTGAGTGCTAAGGAGCAATATAGACAAACAGTATATATATGACTTTGCAGTACAGCCCCTTGCAATAAAGGAGTGTAAATAAAAAATAAAACACATGTGTTAATGGTTCTTAGTGTTCAATAAAAGTTAAATCTGTAAGTTTCTATTGAGATATCTTCCTTCCACAATGTCACTGCCAGGATAACTCAATCCTGGAAGGAAAAAGCTTAAGGTATTTACGAACAACTCAAAAGGTGGATTTGTCCATTATGTTAGTATAGACAGAAAACTAAATTTGTGCAAAATGCTGAGGGGGCAGACAGTTGTAAAAAGCATTGCCCAGTCGCAACCAATGGGGATCCTCACAAGTGAGTTGAACTGAGCCTATGGAGCTTTCAGTTAGAGATAAATGCCCAGAAGAGGGAGTACCAAGAAGCAAGAAAATTGACAAGTCCAGGGCAATAGGGAAGAGGAAACCACAGAATTCACACACCTAAAAAGCCAAGATTTGGAAGAGGAGATGCTCTGGATTGTCAGTACCAGCAGAGTGGGCTCTGGGTGGGCAGGTTTGAACACAGGGAAATTAGATCGTTCTCTGACCTACTATACTATAATGTTTCATGAGGACTCTGTAGTTGCAGGCTGAACTGCTGACCTCTTGTAGAGAGAAAGAGGCAGGGCTGATCAGCAAGCGGCAATGGCTGCTGGGTAGGCCCCAAGAGAGAAGCGAATCAGACCTTGCTTCTCTCCCCGGGCCTTGCCAGCAGCCAAGCCTCTCTCTCTCTCCCAGAGATCAGCAGTTCAGTGCTGGCCAGCAGCCTGGGGTAGCTGCTGATCAACCCCACCTCTCTGATCAGGCCCAGAGATAGGCCCGGAGATGCTGCCTGGCAAGGAAACCAACCAATCAGAATCAAATCTGGGTGAAATTTGAGGACCCAATGGCTGCCTAGGAGGCAGAGCTTTTGACACTGACTGGCATAGAAACTGACCAATCGGAACCAAATCTGGGTGAATAGTGAACGCAGAACCTAAGGTAGGGGCTGAGGAGGGATTTTAAGGGCAACAGTTGTTTGGTGTAAGGTGTAAGAAAGCGGTTGAATTTTTTAATGACCTGTTTGGCAGTATAGTGCATATGGCTGGCTATCAGTCCAGATATAGGGATTATATGTTTTTGTCTGCCAAGAGCATCTCCTCCTACTGAAACCCCCCTCCCCATTTTAGCAATCTTATCCTATATAATCTATCTATACTAATAAAAGGGTAATATGCTAATTAGACCGGGTTGACCAACCATCTTCCAGACGTTTGGCTTCCTTCCAGACAAAGCCATGGTGGTGGGGGCTGAGGTAGAGGCAGTTAGGGGCAATCAGGCTGGTAGGGGAGGGCAGTTAGGGGCAAGATCAGGCTGGCAGGGGAGGGCAGTTAGGAGCAAGATCAGGCCGGCAAGGGAGGGCAGTTAGGGGCGATCAGGCTGGCAGGCAGGTGAGTGGTTAGGAGCCAGTCGTCCCAGATTTCAAGAGGGATGTCCAATTGGGCCTAAACCAGCAGTCAGACTCCACAGAGGGGTCCTAGATTGGAGAGGGTGCAGGTTGGGCTGAGGAACCACCCCCCTCCATGCACGAATTTCATGCACTGGGCCTCTAGTTTACTATATTAACTCTGCTGTAATTTACATCCCTATGACTATTTTATAACTACCAATTTGTACTTCTTAATCCTCTCCCCTTTATCATCAATCTCCCAACTCCCCTCCTATCTTGTAACCATCAAAATTTTAACATATACTCTTATACCTTTTGAATTTTGCAACCTATGCATGGGTTATTTATAAAAACAAGCAAATTTTAAAAGACCACATGACTTGTGAAGAAGAAGAGAGAGCCCTTGGGAAGGAGAGGATGGCCATTTCTGCAGTTAGATGGTGGGTAGCCAAGGAGCACAGCTCAAGTATTTAAATAAATGCTGTGCCCAGTGATGGGTATCAAGAAAAGGAGAAAAGAAATTTACACCACATTTCCTCTACCCTGAGGAGTCTGTATGGGTTTAAAATTAAATCAATTCTTGAACCAGCAATAAAGGAATGATTTAATTTTCAAAAATTAAGGAGATAAGAAACAGAGAGAAAGGGAGAAGTGGGAAGGAGTAGGAGAGGGAGGAAGAAAATTCAACTGGTAGCAGCAGGCAGGATGGCAAAGGACATAAATCCAAGGTTTCCCAGGTAGCCTTGGGAATGAGCTGGTAAAGCGCTACACTAGGTAGAGGGATGGGCATGTGGAGGACCAGTGAATTCCATTGTCACTTTAATAGGGGAAACCAGATTTGTCTTCTAGTTGAGACATGCTGGAGAGCTAGGAATGGGCAGATCAGGAGCAAGATAATCTTGCGGCGACAGCTTTCCAGGCAAAATGCTGCCTTCTCAACATCTGCATGCATCTGAGCACTGTACCTGGATTCTTCATTTCCAGGCCTTGGTTTGATCCTTAGGAAAGTAGGCCTTGGGGTACTACTTGTGATTCTAAAACGGAATAAGTAATGATTTAATTCCCAGCCAGTAAAGGGCAATCCAAATGACTGGCTCCACCATTTCCCCAGGGCTAGTTTGTAACCTGGGACAGAAATAAGCTGTGTGTATTAAATCAATACAATCGCTCACAAGTTAAAAAAAAAAAAAAAAAAGTCATTGCTTTGGTGGCTGTGTATTATATGAACTATTTCTGTTTCTTAATGGTTTGCTTTCTTCAGATGATATAAATCTGGCCACATTTGCACAGTGAGCCAGCAGCAATCAGGGACTAGGTGCCTTGACTGATATGATGCAACTTACAATCCCCTGCCTGCCCATTGGGCTGTCACAATGCCCAGGTTTCCTAAATGAGACAATTGTGTAACATGTCATGGAATTCCCTGCTGTCTTCCTTTCTACCCACCTCAGTGGGGCTGCTCAACAGAGCATGGGATCACAGCAGACTAGAAAGTGTTCGGGTGTGCCACCCAAAAGGCATGGTGGCTATCTTGTGGTCTTTCCCTGCTTGACCATACCAATGACAAAATCACTGTCTGCCATAGCATCTAAGATGTGAAACAGAATTAATATAGAGTATATCTGTGAAATAAAATAATACATGTGTCTGTCATAATGTGTTACTGAGATTTAGAAAAGGGGAGCAGGCTGTGCTGGCCTGAAGAAGCCATGACACCCCACTCTCCTGTTTCTCTACCTTTGGCTCCTCCACTTCTTCTACTCCCTAAAATAGATCTTCCCAACGCTCTGTCCTCAGCTCTTTTCTCTTTCTTTGATCTCCTCCACCTCTCCATTCTTACCTTTCACTTCCGTGCAGTTGATGCCCAACTCCACCTCTGCAGCCTTATTTCTCCATATCTTGATGTCATCTGCCCAGTAGGCATCTCCACCTACTTCTGTAGTCTTTTCAAGAGTAAACATTTTACTCCACTGTGTTCCTTCCAGGCCTTTCTCCTCCTGACTTCCTGACATTATACCATTGTTCTGCCGGTCACTTGGGCTAGATTCCTACATTCATTTTTCTTCCTCATTCTGCCTTGCCATGAACCTCATGCTAGAGTTCTCACCCTGGTTCAGGACCTCATGGCCTCTCCACTGCCATTGAATTACCTCCTGGGTGAATTTCTATATTTTAAACTTTCACTTCTCTAACACACTGTTGGCCGTGTCATCCCTTCAAATGCTCTGATCCTTCTGTTGAAAAAATGTTCACTGGCTTCCCTTGCTACAGAATTAACATTATTTCAACAAACTTGAAATAATGGGTTTCTTGGGTTTCATTGCCCCTTTGTAATTCTACCATTGATGAATTTCTCTGAGTTTCTTATACGTTCACATTTTCAGCCTTTATCACATTCTGGGGTAATGAGTTCTCTAAATTTACTATGTTCGTGGTAAAATAGTTTCTCAATTTATGTTGTTCAGATGCAAGTAATATAAATGCTACTTAAACTAACTTTAAAAAGTAAAGACAACCTACTGATTCACATAAACCAAAATCTAGAATTTGTTCCAGTCAGGCACCGCTGCTTCTAGGGGCTCAGTGTCATATTAGAGATGTTTGCCATCTCAACTACAAATCACACCTGTTTGTCCACTCATGTGAAAGATAGTCTTTGCTTATAGCTCTGACAAGAAACTTTTGGTGAAGATTTGATTGTCCTTGGTGTGGTCACATATCCACCTCTAAATACAGTGGGGAGGGAAATATTTGGCTAGACCTGTTTCACATTTCTACCATTGTAATAGAGGAAAACAGACTTTGGGGAAAGTTAGCCTTACCCAAATCTCAAGGTATTTATTCTCTACAGAATAGATTTGTCTAAGATTTGTACAAGAAAGTGTGTGAACTGATGGACATACACACACACACACACACACACACACACACACACCACACACCACACACACACACACACACCCTGAATGATTTTGGCTACATGGAACAAAATGCCCAACTCCATGGGGCTTGGACAATAAAGAGCTGTCATTATCTTACTTAACCAAAAGTCTGAAAGGAGAACATCCCAGGATAGTAACCTGGGACAGAAATAAGCTGTGTGTATTAAATCAATACAATCACAGCGTCTTTTTCCAACTTTCTGCTGGGTCATCCTCAGTCAGTCTTCAAGTTGCAAGATGTCTGGGGAGCTCTAAGCATACCTCATTATAGCAGTGTTACAAGCAGGAAAATAAGGCAGAAGAGATTTTCCATCCCTTCTCAGAAGCTCCTACTAGGTGGCTATACATCCCTCTCATTGGCAGGAACTGTCAGAAACCCATCCCAGATAGATCTTTGGAAAGGAAAATGGGATATTGGCTTAGTGTACCACATTTGTCCTTGGGGTGAGGTAGATTGGTCCCAACTTTTAGTAAGAAAGAAAGTAAAATGACCTTTGGTAGGCGACTAATAATGTTTGCCATTACATCGTACTTCTTATTTGATTTCTTCCACCTGTTTTAAACTTTTGGTAGTGTTTCTCACACAGAGGGTTGTCTTGTTTTTTTTTTTTAGATTGTTATTTTATTTCCAATCATAGTATTCCGGAGTCCAAAGGAACTTAGGTCATTTAGTTCAGGGCTTTTCAATTTTATTATTATTATTATAGATGTGTAACCCATTAAACAAATGCAAATAAATGGGCGAGTATAAACATAAGCTGGTGGAGGCCTTACCAGTCAATGGCCCTGAAGCCCTTCTGGAAAGCTAGAGCCCTTCAGAATGCAATTTAAAAACCACAGTTCTCCTCCAGTTCTCCCATTTTAAAGAACTGAGGTTCAGAGAGGTAAAATGATTTGACCTTGCTTTTTAACAGGTTATTTAGAATTATAGTCTAGATTTTTTGCTTCCCTAATCTCTTCATATCTCCTATGTTTTATAATCCTGTAATGTATTTGTCTTCAATATTTTTCTGCATCCATATGCTAAAAAGTCCTTAAAAATAAATTTTAACAGAAATTCTTACATTATTTCAGTAGCTTTTTATGATCTGTTTCTAACTCTACTATTCTTCGTATATAATATCCTGAGTTAAATACAGTGTTTCTGGTGCAAGTACTCAGTGATCTAATCTGTTGTAGGCCAAACAGGGTGGTGGCTAAGCACCTAGATGTTAAATATGATACTACATGTGTTCCAATCTTTCCATGAGCCTCAGTCTCCTCATTTATTAAGTTGAAATAATTATAATCCTTACCTCGATGGATTAACGTCCATGTGTAATGTACTTACATAGCCTAGCTGCTAGCACATAGACACTGCTATGTGTTTACTGTTAATTTCTAATACTTTTCCCCCAAATCTTCCTCCGTCTTCAGTGATCTTGAAAATAGTTGGAAATTTTCTTCACAGAGATAAAGAGCCAATGATGCCTAAATCCAGAGCTTTCTATCTTATATTTAGATTCATTTCCATAAATGCATTTTTTCACTTTACCTTCTCCTCCTTATCTATCCTCTAGGGTTCTCAACCTTTCTAATGCCACGACCCTTTAATACAGTTCCTCATTTTGTGGTGACCCCCAACCATAAAATTATTTTCGTGGCTATTTCATAACTGTAATTTTGCTACTGCTATGAATTGTAATGTAAATATCTGTGTTTTCCGATGGTTTTAGGCAACCCACAGGTTGAGAACCGCTGCTGTAGAGCCTAAGACCATCGGAAAACACAGATATTTACATTACGATTCATTAACAGTAGCAAAATTACAGTTATGAAATAGCCACGAAAATAATTTTATGGTTGGGGGGTCACCACAACATGAGGAACTGTATTAAAGCACCACTGCTAGGGGCTTAATCACAAGGAACAACAGCCTGTAATTACTGGAATTGAGAGTCTATGGTTTTCAATTTTTACTTTTCATGGAAACTAAGGATAAAAGATTAGATTCATATGTTAATGTTGAAAAGTCATTTATAAAGAAAGAAAGGGCAGTTTAAAGAATTAGTTCACTTGGCTAGAATCACCAATGCTTTAAAGTTCCCTGTTCACATCACTATCTATCCTTATAATTTGGTTCAGGATCCCAGTTCCCCTTTACTGTTTCCTTGTCCCTACTCCAAATCCTTGACAAAAGGGGGAAGAGGGGATGAGTTATTTTAAATTATCTAAATATCTGAAAATACAGATAGGTAGTTGTGTAATTCTGTATATACATAACAACATTTTAATTTGTCTCCTTCACCAAGGACAGCTTCAGAAGTATCTCCTCATCAAGTTCAACACAAATTAATGAGATTTTTTGTAAATGTTAATGTGTTCTCAATATTTTTGATAATTATTTAATTAAGCATTACATTGCCTTCTCTAATTCTGAATATATAAATACTATATAATTTCAGAAGCATTACAATACTCATATGGAAATATCTCTTTTATATGACTCTGGAAGAGACCTTCATCTGTGGGCATTGGTGGTTCAGTGGTAGAATTCTCGCCTGCCACGCGGGAGGCCCGGGTTCGATTCCCGGCCAATGCAACTTACAGTTTTACTTTCATTTTCGCTTACATGTCTTTAGGTGTTCAAAACACCTTCAGTAACGATACAAAATGTTTACCTTATGCAAATAAAGAAATGAATCACGGCAAATTTCTCGTTTCACTTTTACTTTGACAACCGAAACAGCTGTTTTTCTAAGCTTCACGGGTTTTCGGCTTCCCTTTTAGATTTTTATGGGGGACGTCCTATAATAAAGCATGTGGGCAAAAGTTATGTATTGTGTCCTTCTGGGATATGAATAAAAGGGAAAAAAAGAAGGAACGGCTGTTTGGAGATGCCGGGGATTGAACCCGGGACCTCACACATGCGAAGCGCGCGCTCTACCACTGAGCTACATCCCCCAGCCGGTAATTCGCTTCCTGGAATAGACTTTCAATCATTCATTCTCTTTCTTACTAGTCACATTTTTGCACTAATTTCTTAAGCGTTCATTCTGGTGTGTGCTTCTGTAGGACATTTCTACCCTTCCTGCTCCCTTTTTTAGCTGCTTTCCGTGATGCATCTGGACCCCGCGCAGCCAGCAGCGTAGGACTCAGCGAGGACCTACCAGCCTCTGTGCACTCTTGCCGGGCCCTGGGGTTTGGGTAAAGGACAATCGGGCACCTTGCACCGCCACGGAACCCGCCGTCCTAGCGGGAGAGTCGGAAGGAAGTCGGGGTGCCTCCTTAAGGCGGGTGGAGACTCCAGGGACTCAGCATCCGGGATGCCAGTGTCTCCCTGGTGCTTCAGGGGACTTGTTTCTGAAGCAGAGCGGTGGGGACTTTCTGTGCGAACCCGAAAATCTTATTTATGACTTTATCAGTACAACCCCCGAAATAAACCCTCATCCCCACCGAAAAAGACGTGTTCACGTCAAATCTCTGCAAATTGGTGGCATGTGGGCGTTCCAGACAACTCTTGGAGATGAAAATGATCTCGCAACATGCTCTTCATTTTCATGGGGCCTAGACGGAAAGAAAGAAAATGACACCTCTACTCTCTTTGTAGTTTAATTATATATAAATGATGATAAAGTCAGCGAGGGTGAATTGCTCAAGATGGGTTTTTCTCTGTTTGATATTTACATCTTGGACCCATCTGACTGATTGATGTGATAGTAATGTAAGTCATTGAACACCTTTGAATTCCTCTGAAACGTCCCTAACCACCAATGGCACTCCAGCCCCAAATGAAGAAATTGCTCCTCTCCAGTTGTTTGCCTGCTATGTAAATAGCGTGAGCTATTTACAGTTAGGTGGTATGTGTTTGGCCCTTCCTGAAGCAGTTTAGACTGCTACCACCCCACACAAGAGAAGGATGGGTGGTAGAAGCCTCAGACACTCTCATGGGAAGGAGCAGGGGAGAGAGAGACTTGGTGTCAGGGGAGCTGGGTCAAGGTCACTGCAACCACCAGGGCTAAGATTGACCTCAACAGGTAGCACAATGGGGGCCTAGAATGTCCACTCCCTTAGTGGCAGCAGTCGCCTCTTAGAAATGAAATGGTCAGCAGGCCCAAAGCCAGAGCGGAAAAGCAGACGTTTCAAAAAACTGGGTAAACCACAAGCTTCATAATTAACTCCTAGATTAAAAATAAATGTTACTGTGTTTGCTTACGGTAATTTAAACAAATAGTGGCTCCTAATCAGATTTTGTTTTTAACTAGAACAAACCACATGCTGAGCTAATAATACAATAATACAGAATGCTAAAAAAAAAAAAAAAAAAAAAAAAGCCACGTCATGGGACAGTCATTAAGGAGCTCCACTCCAAGCCAGAACATTTCCAAAGCAACCCCTGCATTCCATCTTGAGGCCCTAGAACATGAACATCAGTTGATTCTGAATCAGGAAATAGGGGCAGAGCCGTTTCTCTGTCCCAAGGATTTCACCAGTGCAAATTATAACTGTAATATTAAGTTAATTGGAAAAGAAGCTCTTTGCCTCTGGTGACTTCACCTTGACATCCTCTTTAGGATCTTTTCCTCACGTTGTGACTAATTTGTCCATTACGTGAGGCCCTCCTTTCTTTCTGGAACTTCTTCCTCACAAAATTCTGAAATTTCAGAGCTGAAGCCAGAAAAGGCCCACTGTAAAGACCCAATCCTCCTATTCTACCAGTCAAAGGCCTAACTAGATGCACTTGATAAAGAAAAGGAAGCCAAGTACTAAAGCCAACAGAGGATGTGAAGTTGATTTACAGGACTGGCTTCATAGAAAAGACTCAGTGGGGTTTTTCAGCCTCGGTGGTTGATGGGAAAGATAGAACAGGAAGCACAGTTTTGAATTAGGCAGTCTTGTCAGGAAAACTTGTTGGATTGCCACTATTCTGCATGTGCATAAAACTGTCCCAGCTCTGCTCATGGGTGAAGAGAGGCTGACTACATGTCCAACTTAACAGAATATTAAAAATTCCAGTTCTGATCATTGCTGGGGAAGTGAAGCGAGGGGAGAGGGGATTAAGAGGTACAAACTTCCAGTTATACAATAACTGGGAAGGAGCAGGGGAGAGGTTTGGTGTCAGGGGAGCTGGGTCAGGTTTGGTGTCAAGGTCACAGCATGGGGAATAGAGTAAAAAACATCATAATAACTATATATGGTAACAGATGGTTACTAGACTTGTGATCACTTTGCAAGATATATAAATGTTGAATCACTGTGTTGTACACCTGAAACTAATATAATAAATACTATGTCAATTATAATTAAAACTAAATTAATTTAAAAGCCCAGTTCTATGTTCTACCCTCCTCATAGCTCTCTTGATTGGGGACAAATTTCCCCCGTCACTCTCTCTCTCTCTGTCACACACATTACACACACACTATTCACAACAATTGATCTTAGGCCCTCACTTTGAGGCAGGTGACATTTCTCTCTGGCACTGTTTTTACAGCTCCTTCCCCACTCTTGCTGCAGCTCTTGGCACTCTGTCCAGCAGGTGTAGAGGATCTTTCCATCAGAGCTGGCTCTGAGCTGACATGCGTATTCGCAGTCCAAGTAGCAGTTCTTACTCCTCACAGCACATTGGGATTACTGGCAGAGCCTTTAAAAATGCTGATGCTTGTGTGAGCCCAACCCCAACGAACTAAATCAGAAGCTCTAGAGTGGGTCCAGACATCAGTACTTATTTAAACTCCCTGTTTATTCCAAAGTGCAGCTAAGCCTGAGAGCCTCTGCTTGAAGACTGTTTGCATGTCAACAAGATGTTTAGTGGTGGTTGTTAACTTATTGTGTTAATCATTTTGCAATATATACAGACATTAAATCATTATGCTGTATACCTCACCAATACAATGTTATATGTCAATTATATCTCAATTCAACCATTAATTAGAAAGACTTTACAAGACACTAGGAAAGGGATAGGAGGAGTGTAATCTGCACTTGGTGCCCTTGACCGGAATAAAACCCAGAACTCTTCAGTCCGCCAGCCGACGCTTTATCCACTGACCCAAACCAGCTAGGGCAATTTGCAACACATTATTTTACTCTTCACGTCATAACTACTAAGAATTCTTCATCACCACAGTTAATTATCATTAATAATAACCTGGGGGGCCCCAAAAAACTACTGGTCACATTTAATTCAGAGAAAGTTAATAAACATTCCTCTTTTCAATAAGTACCCCAACGTGAAAAATTATAGTGACTATACTTTGCATTTAAAATTACAAGTATTTATTGAACAGTAAGCTAGATCCTACTTGGAAAGATGAAAATTCTATGACATAGATTCTGCTTACAAATATGTGGAAACAGAAGGAGGTACATATTTAAGATGGCATTTAAGGGAGATGTTACAAAAGCCCATACTTCTGGAAACTATCAATGATCAGTAAGTTTAAGAAAGGGTGTTTTAAGACTGGAAGGAACGAACTGTTTACTTAAGTTTTAAAAAAATAAATTAAAAAAAGACTAGAAGGAGAAAAAATATCCATGTATATGGGGTATGAAAGATTTTTCCAAATTTAGACAATCTGCTCAACCATAGGAGTTTCTGTAGTCATGCAGTACTGGCCCATTCACAAAAGCTACAAATAAGACACATACTTTCTCATGATGGTCTCTGACTGAGGTCTTATTTTGCAGCTAGCTGACCCCATTGAGATTAGGTATTGTATTTTATTCTATATGAATTTCCATAGCACCAAGCACCCACTGAATTCTCAATAGGCATATAATTAATACATGCTGACTTACAATTTCAAGTGGGAAATTGGTAAAACATGTCCTTAAAGATAAATAGGCATAAGGGATTCTATTGGAGTGATGAAGATATTCTAAAATTGGATTATGGTGATGTTTTCACATCTCAGTAAAATTACCAAAAATTACTTAATTGTGCAGTTAAAATGGTTGAATTTTATATGTAAGTTACACCCCAATAAAGTCTTAAAGGGGGTATGTAAGGGAACAAAATGTGTTAATAATGGAATGGGATAGATGTGACAGTAAAAACTTACACATGCAAACTGCACAACTGATCTGGAAAAGAAAAAAGATGATACACGAAAGAGGAAAATTGGAAGATGAAAGACAACGATTTGTGAATGTAGAAGGAAAGAAGAAAATGGCTGTTAGTTAGGGAAACTACAGTTTCCAATAACTGTTACAAGGTTACAAGGGTAGAGAGTGCAAAGTATGTGTTGGGTGTTTAACTAAACATAGGAGAACACAGAGATAAATTGGAATCCAACCCAGTGAATTTTATAATGGAATTTTGCATGAAGTACCAAAGGAAGAAACAAACACACAAGAACATTTTAACTTGCCCAAGTTCCTATAGAATCCTATAGTATAGATGAGATGTTGAAAACAGAAGTTAAATCTGTACCCATAGGCTGTATGATTAGCGTAAGTCTAAAGAAATCCTTTTTAAGGGGAGAAATAACAACAGACCTCACAGAAATACAAAGGATTGTAAAAAAAAAAAAATTCTATGAACAACTCTACTCCAACAAACTAAACAACCTAGAGGAAGTGAATATATTCCTAGAAAAATATGACCTTCCAAAACTCAATCAAGAAGAATAAAAAAAATCTCAACAGGCCGATATCTAAGGAGGAAATTGAAGCAGTGATCAAAAAGCTCCCAGCAAACAAAAGCCGGGGGCCAGATGGCTTCACAGGGGAGTTTTACCAAACATTCAAAGAACTAAAACCTATCCTCCTCAGACTATTCCAAAACATTCAAGAGGAAAGAACACTTCCAAGCTCATTCTATGAAGCCAGCATCACCCTAATACCAAAACCAGATAAAGACAACACAATGAAAGAGAATTAGAGGCCAATATCCCTCATGAACATAGATGCCAAAATCCTCAACAATATTCTAGCAAATCAGATTCAGCATTACATTAGAAAGATCACACACCATGACCAAATGGGATTTATTCCAGGGATGCAAGTCTGGTACATTATCCGCAAAACAATAAATGTGATACATCACATAAACAGAGACAAAAAATCACATAATCATATCAATTGATGTAGAAAAGGCATTTGACAAAATTCAACACCCTTTCCTGATAAAAACTCTCAGCAAAGTGGGAACAGAGGGATCATACCGCAACATAATAAAAGCCTTATATAACAAACCTACAGCCAACATCATATTCAATGGGCAAAAACTAAAGCCATTTCCCCTAAGAACAGGAACAAGACAGGGATGCCCACTCTCACCGCTCCTGTTCAACATAGCACTGGAAGTGCTAGACATAGCAATCAGACAAGAAGAAGAAATAAAAGGCATCCAAATTGGAAAAGAAGAAGTAAAATTATCCTTATTCACAGATGATATGATATTGTACATAGAAAACCCTAAAGAGTCCATCAAAAAACTACTAGAACTAATAAATGAATTTGGCAATGTACCAGGATACAAAATTAACACCCAGAAAGCTATGGCTTTTTTATACACCAGTAATGAAACACAGAAAGAGAAACAAACAAACAAACAAAAAATCCCATTTACCATTGTAACAAAAATAATTAAGATACCTAGGAATAAAGTTAACCGAGGAGGTAAAGTACCTGCATTCAGAAAATTACAGGACGTTGAAAAAATAGATAGAGGAAGACATAAACAAATGGAAGAATATGCCATGTTCATGGTTGTCAGAATCGACATCATTAAAATGTCCATACTACCGAAAGCAATCTATAGATTCAATGCAATCCCCATTAAAATACCAATGGCATACTTCAAAGAATTAAAACAAACTCTCCAAAAATTTGTCTGGAATAAAAAAAGACCCTGAATAGCCACAGCCATCTTGAGAAAGAAGGACAAAATTGGAGGGATCACAATATCAGATATCAAGCTATACTATCAAGCCACTGTTCTCAAAATTGCCGGTACTGGCATAAGAACAGATATATAGACCAATGGAACAGAACAGAGAACCCAGAAATCAACCCAAGTCATTATGCTCAATTAATATTTGACAAAGGAGGCAAGAGAATACAATAGAGTCAAGATAGTCTCTTCAGTAAATGGTGTTGGGAAAATTGGACAGGTACATGCAAAAAAAAAAAAGGAATTAGAACACCAAATTATACCATTCACAAAAATAAACTCAAAATGGATAAAGGACCTAAATGTAAGACGGGAAACCATAAAAATCTTAAAAGAAGCCATGGGCACCAAAATAGCAGAGAGTTGTCGTAGCAATATCTTTACTGATACAGCTCCTAGGGCAATGGAAACTAAGGAGAAAATAAACAAATGGGACTACATCAGAATAAAAAGCTTGTGCACAGCAAAATAAACCATCAACAAAACAACAAGAAAGCCCACTGCATGGGAGAATATATTTGCCAATGTTACCTCCGATAAGGGTTTAATCTCCAAAATTTATAGGGAACACATACAACTTAACAAAAGGAAGACAATCCAATCAAAAAATGGGCAAAGGACCTAAATAGACACTTTTCCAAAGAGGACATACAAAGCCAAGAAACATATGAAAACATGCTCAAAGTCATGAATCATATGAGAGATGCAAATCAAAACAACAATGAGGTACCTTCTCACATCTGTCAGAATGGCTATCATCAACAAATCAATAAACAACAAGTGCTGGCGAGGATGCGGAGAGAAAGGAAACCTTGTGCACTGCTGGTGGGAATGCAGACTGGTGCAGCCACTGTGGAGAACAGTATGGAGTTTCCTCAAAAAACTAAAAATGGAACTTCCATTTGACCCAGTAATTCTACTTCTAGGAATATATCCCAAGAAAATAGAAACACCAAGCTGAAAGGATATATGCACCCCTATGTTCATAGCAGCACAATCTACCATAGCTAAGATTTGGAAACAGCCTAAGTGCCCATCAGTAGATGAGTGGATTAAAAAACTGTGGTACATCTACACAATGGAATACTATGCTGCTGTGAAAAAGAAGGAATTCTTACCATTTGCAGCAGCATTGATGGAACTGGAGAGCATTATGCTAAGCTAAATAAGCCAGTCAGTGAAAGATAAATATCACATGATCTCACTCATTTGTGGAATATAATGAATGACATAAACTGATGAGCAAAAATAGAATGAGTCATTGAAGCATCAAACAGACTGCCCAAAGTATGAGGGAAGGTGGCGGGGTGAGGGAGTAAGAGATCAACCAAAGGACTTGTATGCATGCATATGAGCATAACCAATGGACACAGACTGGGGGGTGGGAGAAGGAGAGCATGTGCTGGGGTTTGGGGATGGCTGGGGAGATGTCAATGGGGGGAAAAAGGAGACTGATGTAATACTTTTAACAATAAAGAATTAAAAAAAGAAAGAAATTATTTCTAAACTTGTGCCAAAGGCTGCTATTTGTCTCCAATATCTGGTCTCCCTTCCATGAAAATAGATCTTCTGACTTTCAGCTGCACACAAGGCCACCAGAACAATGACATTTCCAGCCCTGCCAGACCCTGGAGAAAGAGGCACATCTCCTTCCTTTAAGGAGTATTTCCCCTCATATCCCATTTGCCAGAACTTGCTCTTGTGACTAAATATAGCTACTAAGTGAGGGTTGGAGAAAAGTGTGGGTTGAAACTTAAAGATGGAGGGCACACCTGGGGAGGTGGGCACAGCTTGGGTTCCAAGCAGCTGTAGAGCCACCAGTCCTAAGCCATCTGCATCTGGATTTTATGAGAAAGAAAATGTCTTCATGTTTCAGCCACTTTATTTAGGATCTCTCTTTTCCATAATAGAACCTAACTTCTAGTTGATAAAAAGAATTATTCTATCATGGACAGAGTAAACATATAGACATATGTTACCTCTTTGATGAGCAGTATTGTCAGTTTTACAACACCAGGCTAAGGCTCTCTCTGCCCCGCCAGTGAAGCTGGGCTCAGACAGGCTGGATGGCAGCCAGTGATTTTCCTCTTCACTGACGCTAGGTAAAGAAAGGATAGAGAATGTTCTTGCTTAGTGATCACCAAAAGGGAAAGGGAGGAAAGGCAATTACAGCCTAAGGAGATACTCTTTCTCAATAGCGCCTCTGTGTTTTAACTACCCCTAACTGATTAGAAGCAAATTAAGAGGAAAAAGCAGCCATAGCTTTTCCTTTGGATTCAGAGGTTTAGCTCCCAAAGATTGTACTTCATGCTGCTCCCCTCCAATTCTAAGCTTTTGTTATTATGTTACAAACTCCTTAAAAAGAGAGAAATAGATATAAATGTTAACTGGTATCCCAAAGGCTCATATTTCTTGTCCATCTTGACTAACAAAGATGATGCCAACTATGATATTACCCTTATCCTCACTTACTCAGGAAACTAAAGAGTTTCCCACTGATACATAAAAAGGGAAAAAGGGTAGTAACAGCATTTATATAAACATTGTGTGGAATCCCAAAAAAAATTTTCATGGCCTCTGAACATAATTTGTATATATTTGCATATGTGTAGTGAAAATGTGTAATACATATATGCTTTAAGAACTCTATACATCTTTATTAATATTAAAATTTCTAATATTGATTGACTGAATATTGATTGGAAATAGAGATTAGAAGAAAAGGAGTGTATAAGATGATTTCCAGTGTTCTGACTTGAATAATTACAAGCATGATGGTATCATTCAATAAAACAGAAAACATTGGAGAGAGTGAGCTTTAAAGGTGCTCATTAATTCTATCTTGACTTTGTTCAATTTGGGATGCATTTATCTCTACAAAGATCTTCAGTAGATACTTAGATGATAGATTTGGAGACAAGACTAGAGGTTTGGCATTGAAATGTATATTTGAGAAACACTGGACTAGAGAAAATAAAGTCATGGACTGGATGGGATTATTTAGGGAGAGAGTGGTAAATGAGACAAGAAAGAACTAAAGGTCTAGCTTTGAGGAACTCAAACATTTAAAGGCTGAGAAATGAGAATGAAAAGGAACAGCCAGGGAGACAGGAGGAAAATCAGAAGAATATTGTTTTAGGGATCCCAATGGGAAAATAATGTTTCAAAGGGGAGGTGAGTTTTAAAATACTGCACCTGAGAAATCAGGTCATAGATCCAAGATGTAAAATGTCCATTAGTTTTAGCGACATGGAGGTCATTGTTACCCTTATTAAGTTATTTCACTACAAAATCAAATGTTGATTCTTCTAATACATGCTATGCAGTTTTTAGTTATTTTCTATGAGAACTTTTCCTCTCTTCTAGTGAAAGAGCTATTTCATGCTCTCTACCTTTTAAAACCTACCTTAAAGACAGTATTTCTTTGGAAACAAATTAATCTGAAAATTAGTGAGATCCAAGGAATCAAGGAGGCACACAAAAACAACAACAAAAGGCATTTTAAATCACAGGAGAATTTGCAAATAGAAAAGTTTTGGGTTTTTTTTTCTGGTACTAAAAAAGATGACATTTATTCAATTATTCATTCACTTATTCGGTGAATATCTATAAATCACCTACTAGATGCTAGGTGGTGTTGGGGACAAAAAAGTGACACAAGTAGTGCTGTCCCTGTTCTGTCACGAGAGGAAGGCAGAGAAATATAAAGAAAGTACTAATTGTGCAATAAAGGATATGGTAGAGGAAACTAAAGAGTTCCATATGAGCACATAGGATGAACACATAATCCAGACCTAAGGGAAGGTTTCTGGGGAGACTTAAAGTATGAGCAGCAGTTAACCTGTTGAGGATGAATGGGGACAAGGAGGATGAAAAAGAGCTTTCTAAGTAGGAGGAGCCGAATATGCAGTGATCTAGAATCCAAGAATATCAAAGTAGCTTTAAGAGCCAAAAATAAAATTAGTGTGTGTGTGGTGAGAGTGGGGGTGGGGGAGGGGAGGCATGTGCTATATAATGGAATCTGAAAAGGAAGAACTGAAGCTGCAGAGTAGGTGAGATCTAGTTTATGCAGAGCCTTGTAAATAGCATACAAGCTTATAGATGTGAGAAACCATGCAGAGTCCTACGGAGGAAAACAACATGAAATTTTATTTTTAGAAAATCATTCTGGCTGTGATATATAGAACATACGGGAGGGGGTCCCAACAGGAAACAACTGGAAGCTTTCTCCTGGCATTCAGCAAAGAATTGGGCAAGAGATGATGCTCTATGGCTGCACTGTCCAATATGGTAGCCACTAGCAACATGTCTATTTAGATGTGGTTAATCTAAATTGAGAAGGTAAATATCCCATCAATAATTTTTTTAATATGACTATATATTGAAATTACATTTTTTAATACATTGGATTAAATAGATTGTTAAATTAATTTCATTGTTTCTTCTTACTTTTTGGTGGTGACTAGCAAATTTTAAAATTTACACATATGGCTCACATTATTTTTCTATTGGATAACACTGATTTAGAGCCTTTGCATTGGAAATAGAGAGACTGGGATGAATAGAGACACTGAGGAAATGGGTTTTGCAGAACTTGCATGTCAATCAGGTATAGGGGATAAAAAGAAGGAAGGAATAAACGATGCATCTGACTTGAGCAACTAAGTGAACAAATGGTAGATAGAAGAGCTCCTAAGGGTAATAAAAGGTTTTGTTTTTGTTTTTGTTTGGTTTTGTTTTTATTTTAAGATGGAAGATTCAGTATGTCTGAATGAAAATATAGAGGAGTCAGAAGAGAGGGAGGCAATAAAGATATGTGAAAAGTTCCTTAAGTAACTTTCTTGGGTACAAAGGAGATACTCCTGCTTTATTGTAGCCAAAGAAAAGCAGGAAGGGATGAGTTGCGGTATACGTGGTGATAGTAAGTTGAAGATTTTCCCATGATGAAACCTTCTATTTTCTCTGCCAAGAAGAGAGTGCATCTACTTGGTCTCATGGCCAAGCCATTATGTTTAAAGATTTGATAAAAGTGGAAAAACTAGAAAGAAGCTGGAAGAATTTCCAGGCATCATTGAGACCCAGATGAGGCTGAAGAAAGGAAGATAGAGAGTCCCCAGTCCAGCAGTAGGGCCCAAGAAAGGGGTGCCTGTGATGAAAGGACAACAAAGCCAGAAAATTTGGGAACTGACAAAGTTATGACTAAAGAGGTGAACAGGAACTCTAAGATTTTCCTGAAAGGAAGTAGAGAGGAAAGGGTTGACCAGATGCTTGAAGAATTTTTTGAGGTCAAATGAGAATGAATTTTTTGAGGTGTGATCAGTGGGATCTTTGGAATAAATATTTCAAAGAGGGAAGATCAGAACAATGACATAGCCCTGGAAGTGAATATCTAAAGTAGAATGGAGGCGATGGTTAATAAAGATGAGATGATCAAGGAATTGATAGGCTTGAGATGTTCAAGGGAACATTAATTCACCTTAGAGGGGTAGTGGGGTCTGGATAGACCAGCCAGATGCATGTCTTTAAGCAATGGGGGTGGGGGAAGGTTGATGACTGGAGGGAGGTAGGTTTATAGCATGGTAAATATCCAATAAATGTTAGTTTCTTTGAACAGTTCACATACAAATTAGTAAATGATTCTGTTTTACAACTTCACATTAGAATAATGTTCTATTCTTTCCACAAACACATGGTGACACATTCTACACACACACACACACACACACACACACACACACACACACACACATCCACATTGCGATATACATTAATCCAGTTTTTTAGACAAAAACTGTTACAGAGAATTGGGGTAAATGTGTTAAATTGTGCCTTTTCTTTTTGTGGTACAGGTAGAAAAAAGATGTACAGGTTCTTAGCATCATTAACAATAGAAACTTCATAAATGTGCTCAAACAATAGCTTCTAAAGGTTAGGGGCAAGCCATGCGGGTACATGCTGAAGAAGCATTTTTTTAAAGACAGGTATTTATGGTGAAAAGAGTGCTGAACTAGGAGTCAGAAAACCTAGTATCCAAGCAGATTGGTGAGTTATCAGTTAGGTGTTTTAGGCACGACATTTAACCTTGCTGAATCTCCACCTTCCCATCTGTAGAAGACAGGTGACTTTTTCAGCTCCTATCACTCAACAGGGTCTTAGTGAGGAGTCAGTAAGAAAATACACAGTAAGAAAAATTCCCTTGTGGCTCATTCAATGCTCATATAAGTTATCTGAGGGGACCCCTGACCTAGTTCCAGTAAAAATTTATCATGGTTCCTAAAATACTGATAATATTCACATTCATAATGGAGAATTAAAAATTGGATCAAATTTATCTGAAGGATGTGTACTCCTTTAATTATTATTGATTATTCTGAACTTTGGGGGGATTTTTTTCTTGTTTAGTAGAAGTACCCATCTCTTTTAGATTTCCTTAAAAGAGTGAACCTGGGGTCATTTCATTGGAGTCGCTTGAGATGTTTAAAATATAGTTGTCTGAACTTAGCATTTAAGGATTTAGCCCTTTGGGGTGAGACTCAAGAAACTGTATCCTATTTTATGCCACACACTAAAAATGTTTAT
Source organism: Corynorhinus townsendii (assembly GCA_026230045.1). Classification (NCBI taxonomy): domain Eukaryota; kingdom Metazoa; phylum Chordata; class Mammalia; order Chiroptera; family Vespertilionidae; genus Corynorhinus; species Corynorhinus townsendii. Next base: position 60,128,286 of record JAPDVU010000005.1, read on the forward strand.
AACAACTTCGTTGAGATATAATTTACATACTATAAAATTCACCCATTTAAATTATACAGTTCATTAGTTGTTGGTATATTCCCAAATTTATGCAGCCATCACCATAGATTTGAGATCTAATGGGTTAGGTAAAAGTTTTACAGAAGCTGAGGCTGCTCAGTGGTCAATGTACTAGTATATAGACTCTCATCCCAACCCCAAGTATAAAAATAGATAAAAGATAAAAACATGGTATGCCATCTGGCTAGTCTGCTTCTGAGCACTGGGGGCTTTCTGCTGAAGAAATTTCCTCCGTTTTACAAAAGGATTAGGAGATACTATAGAGAGAACACAATTGCTGCCTGTCCAAAGGAGTGTGGGATTTTCTCCCTCCTTGAAAATTTGCAAGCCTTGGCCTTGATTTCCCTGCCTCTGGGTCAGAAAGAATTTGAAAGGAGATAGAGTCATTAGGCTAAGGTTTTGGAGCTACTCTTAGTCCTGCTTTCTGATCTAAAGGTCTTTTTCTCTTCTTAAGAATTCAGGATCAATGCAACTTCCCAGTATCTTTAGAGAGATATTTAGAGAGAGCATGTCTTTAATAGCTTATTGACATTTTCAGTTTGTCTGCTTCCAGAACTCCATTGTTGACTCAGTTCCATCTCTGTTTAATTAGAGGGGAAAGACTTAAACAAAAACACTTCATTGTTTCCACAAACTGAAAACGTAAATGGTAAGGTGTGAGCCTGAAACACCCAAGGCTTTAGAAGGAGTCACAACTCTATTTAGACTGATGTTTTAGGTAATTTGCAAAGTGCTTTTCTTACTCTGGGGAAAAAATTTGTTCTGGAGAAGTATATTAGGGAAGCTTTCTGGTATTCACAGAGGGTTTCTTATTTAGTTTATAGCATGATAAATTTCCTGCACATTCCCCCACAAATTAAAAAAAAAAGTATTGATTTAAGGGAGAGGGAGAGAGAGAGAAACATCAATTTGTTGTTCCACTTATTTATGCATTTACAGGTTGATTCTTCTATGTGCCCTGACTGGAGATTGAACCCTTATTCCCACAATCTTGGCGTATCAGGACAACACTCTAACTAACCTAGCTACCTAGCCAGAGCCCCACAAACTCTTGTAAGGGGTTTAGACCAATCCTTCCTTTTTACAGCTGAGAAAATTAAGACTTACAGAGATTTGGAAACTTTGAACTAGAACACACTTTCCTGCTTTCCTTAGAGTAGGCAATTTTGAATTAAAGTTAAGAACTCAATTAAATATGATTTTCAGGGTGAAATCCTAAAAGCTGTAATGAAGTAAGTCCTAGTCTCTGTCAATAGCCAAGTACTATATTTTCAGGACCATGACATTAAAATGAAAGCAGAGTGCAAGTTTATGTTTCAAAATTGGTTATTTTCCATGATGTCACAATAAAAGCAGAGAGCAAGTTGTATTTTAAAGTTGGTTATTTTCTTCGGCTGTATACAAAGGTTGTTAATTCAGTATAAAGCTCAGCTCAAACTATCTATGAATGGTTTCCATGTTCCAGAGACCTCTGTCTGGGAACGTTGTTTATACCGTTGGTAATACTGCCACATATAGATCCCACCTTGGTTTAAAGCACAGGCCCCTACAACATTACCCTTGTTTATATGTCTTGCAGCAGCCCCTAGTTCCAGGAAATACTTTGTCATCATGCACTTGACAATTTTTGGTTGCCATCAACCACGTCACAAACTTAACACTCAGCTTTCCCAGTCAGTCTTTCCAGGGACCCAACTCACCTCTTTCTGTTTGGGTTTCCATGCTGACATTTAGAAAAACAACAGTCACTTGACTCATAAACCCCTTTCTCTGTGTTCGTACTAATTTTATTATTGACTTTCTCCTAAAAGCTCCAAAATATTTTAAGGTATTTTTTTCTCTTTTGCAAGATTGAGCTTCCAACTTGTATTTTTTAAGTGCTTCCAATTTTTTTCTTAACATATGTTGCATGAAGTCTGTCCTATTAGCAGAACCCACTCCTCTTCCAAATAGTACAAAAATCCAAAGATTTAGCCTTTCAGTGAGCATTTCTAGGTGGTGCATTAACATGAGCTTTATGTTTAGCCCAACTCAATTTGTTTAGATTATGTTCTCCCATGTCGCTTATCTATAATCACCAAAGATTCTGAGTTCGTATCCATTTCTGTAACACTCAGTTTGGTGTTGTATCTGGATGGGGACACATTCCTTTGTACTCATTAGGGCAGTGATGAAAGATTTTTTTAAAAACGAACACAGCAGTGTAATGTTTGGTCCTAACATTTTTTAACAGTTCTCTTTGCTTCTTTCTTCCACACAGGAAACTCTATTTAAATCATAGCACTTAATAAATATGTGTAGCAAATTAAGAATTTTAGAGAGGCATTATTGTGTGTGATTAAGCATCCTGATGTTGAAGTCTGATTACTTAGGATTGGATTCTAGTTCTGCTACTTCTTTCCTGTGCAACCTTGAGAAAGTTACTATCCTTTGTGTGCCTCCGTTTCTGAATAGAAATAACAAAAGCTAAAGGAGATTAAGTAAATATGTGAAAAGCACTTAGAACGCTACCACATAGAAATAATAAATGTTAGCTCTTTCTATAGAATTAATGGAATAGAATATATATGGAATAGAATATATAAATTAGTTACCTGGAATCTATAGAGTTTGGAGGCATACTCTAAGTCATACCCAGGACAAATAATTAGAGTAATTCTGGGAAGAATTTGAGAAGTTCCTTATTGCTTTGAATTATTACATATATATATATATATATAATTTCCTTTACTGCCTTGAAAAATTTTATTTATTACCTTGAATTTCAAATTGCATGATAAAGAAATATCCTATAATATGAGGTATTTAAGGACTTTCCTATGACTGTTATTTGTGATTTTATTTAGTTTTGATTTCCATTTTGTGATGGGGCTAGGACTTGAATAAAAAAACTTTTCCTAAGTGATTTTGACTCATCTGAACCGTCATGATCCTAAACAAAGGTGCCAGAAACTAGAGAAGTTTGCAGAGGAGCAATTCTAGGGAGGGTAGGAGGTTAGCTTGCTCCTTCCCATCAGGAAGGCCATTCATAACCTGACCAGATCTCTCACAGACTTATGGCAAGTCCAGAAGCTGAAATAAGCATTTTGAGTATAATTTATGATATTTAATTAATTGTTATTGTATTTTTTTCCATACCATTTATACCCTCTATGCACCAGCAGCACCAGCAGCACCAGCAGCACCAGCAGCACCAGCAGCTCTCTACCCATGAGTCTAGACTGGCTTTCTTCTTCTTTTTTTTTTTAATATATTGATTTTTTACAGAGAGGAAGGAAGAGGGATAGAGAGTTAGAAACATCGATCAGCTGCCTCCTGCACACCCTACTGGGGATGTGCCTGCAACCCAGGTACATGCCCTTGACCGGAATCGAACCCGGGACCCTTCAGTCCGCAGGCCGACGCTCTATCCACTGAGCCAAACTGGTTTCGGCTGCTTGTTTTAATTCTTGAGTTACCTTGTTTTGATTGGGTAAATGCAATAGTCCAGCCATTATACTAGTAGTTTCTGCTTACAAGTCTGATTGACAGTTATTGAAATACTCAAGCTACACAGGACTTCACTTGCTCATTAAAGGAATGGTCAAAGAACATGATTTAAAAATTCTCTGTTGGACAATGGAGATTAAATGGATTATACTCTTCAATAGGAATAAAATATAGTTCAATTTACTAAAGAGTATATATGCCCTGAGGATATGAAAGAAATAGTGATGTCCCTAAAACTTCAGTGCCTACAATCTGACTAAAATTCTCTTGGGCTGGATGAATTTCAATTCCTTATGCTTTTTGTCAAGGAATTTAATAATTCCTTGTTTGCTATAGTTCTGCCATCTAAATAAATCTCATCGTTCTGAGCAGGTTTCAAGACTTGCATTTCCTTTAGCACATATTCAACTAGACTACAGCTTCACAAGTGCCTTAGCCCTGACCTCAAATCTCAACATGTTGTCAAATATGCTGTTGGCAGTGCCCTGGCTGGGATGGACAATGGACCTCCCAAAAACAAGTATCCTTCCAGATGAAAGATTTACAACTAAAGCCAGAAGTCAAACCATATGATGTGGGAGGCCCTGAGGAGCATGCAGTGATGAGAAGGCCATTGAGACTCCTAGCTTAAAAGTACTCTTGTATAAATTCACACAAGCCACAGTGCACCCATACTACGCTAAATGCTTGTCTAGGTCCTGCAAATATAGCAATGGGTGACACCTGACCTACCTTCAAGATTAGGAGGGGCCCTGCTGGCATGGGTCAATGGTTGGGTGTTGACCTATGAACCAGAAGGTCACGGTTTGATTCCTGGTCGGGGCACTTGCTTGGGTTGTGGGCTCGATCCCCAGTGGGAGAGTGTGCAGAAGGCAGCCAATCAATGATTCGCTCTCATTATTGATGTTTTTCTCTCTCTCTCCCTTCCTTTCTGAAATAAATACAAAAAATATTAAAAAAAAAAACCAAATGGGGAGAGTTCAGACTTGCTACTGGCAAGAGTGAAGCAAGCGGGTGAGTAAAACTATCCTGATATGGGAGCATATTTCTGTGGGACTTTAGTCTTGATAAAAGTGTCAACACAGGAATCCCACTCCTGGGGGGCGGGGGAGGAGGGGTTCCAGGATTTCCTGACAGGACTGCCAACCATTCCTGAGCAATAATGTTGGTGTTCTCTGAGGTGGTGGGCTGGGATGCCTGCCTTCTGATGTGTTTGGGTGAGTTGCTGAACAAGCGAAGGAGAGGTGGATGATTAAGTGAGAAATAAGGGATTCTTGGTTAAACTGAAGACTTCATTTGGGAACCAAAAATCTTAACAAATCTCTTGGACCTTAAGCCACATATTTTCCCTGAAAAGTATGCTTTTTTTTTTTCCAGCAAAATTTTGTTGAGGGTTATGTTACTGAGGAATGAACTGAGATGGGTATGTGAAACTTATTTAATGGCTTACTGTACCAGAAAACTGAAGACCTGCAGGAGATTTAAAACAAACTCTTGTTATAACTTTTTAAAAGACTGTGAAATTGTCAAAATGCACATGAATCAAGTTTTAATATGCTGTATGATGGGGGGAGAGGCTGTCCATTGTATCATTTCTTTCTTTGAATTATCAGGCATGGTTTGGCAGTGCACGAATTCTTATAACATGAACAAAGTCAATAAAAAGTGATTAAGGGGGAAAAAAAACGATTAGGAGGAAACAAAACAGCACTTGTAATTTGAATAGAAAACTTCTCCAATTAAAAAAAAAAGTGAAACATTGAAATGATACTAAAATCAACTGAAATAGTTTTCTTTCTTTCTTTTGCCCATAAAACTAGGATTGAAACAATGCCCACTTTATGTAATAAAAGCTAAAGCTCCATATATGCAGCTTCTACAAAAAGGGTAAACACTAGCCTTCATAGCTTTGACATTCTGAAATAAGGAGGGTGAAAGTGATAACATAGATTTACACAGATTTTAAGTAAGAAATTTCCAGATAATTAAGTGATTCAGCTTTTTACAGGCCTTTAATTTATAACCTCACTTGTGACTCCATAGAAAAGCTGATTTAAAAATTAAGAGATCTTTTAATTAGGATAGATCATTAAGCAAGACCATCTGTATTTGATTCAAAGAACCTTTGATTATACCATTGTTCCATATTTTACACTAATCCCAGAAATGTGTCAATATGCATGTTAAAGTAACTATTCATTGATTTTTCACTGTCAATAGTATATAACCCAAATTTGTCTGCATTTAGGATTTCAAGACCTAAAAGAAAAAGTCTCAGAAGCAACGAGGTAGGCTGTATGGAAAGGAACAAAAAGCCGTCTTCGCATGTCTGCACAACAGCACCTTTCTAAGACAACAGAGGAACAAACATCCAAAGAGATTTAAAGAAAAAAACAATTACAAACATTTATACTTAAACAAGCTGTCTTTCAAACATGAGGGCAAAGAAAGCAATCCTTTGATATGCATTGTCTCAGAAAGTATTATGTCCTGGAGTTCTAGTCTGGAAAACTCTGACATGCTTTAGAATTAAGAAATAAAAAATATTGAATGAGTGATGTAAAAGAACTTGCACAGTTTTTCTTACTTCACCTAGATTCCTTTCATTAATCCAACTGAAAATGTGATATCAGGTGAATTCTGCAATTTTGGAAAATCTTCATCCACAATGATTCCCTAATCTTTCTTCCTTTTCCTTTGTTACTTAGCTGAACATGAATGTTTATTTGCAAATCTGTACCTGTCAATTTACATAGAACCATGTTTAGTGACAACAAAATAATATCAGTTGTTCTCTAGTTTTATCACTTGTTTAAAAAGGATTAACAACTTCTGGCTAATGATTATATTTGTTTCTCTCTGAACCTTGCATACATTTTACAGAAATAAAAATAAAGGAATAAAATATGATATAAACCCACAGGAAGAAAATAATGTGAAAAGAAATTATTGACGAGGGGAGGTCAAAACATTTGCAAGAAGGAAAACAGGTGGATGAATACTGGGAAGGCTCAGGAATACCAGGTATCTAAAAAGGTGTAAGAGGAGGAAAGACGGGGTGAGGGGCTAGCACACACAAAACAAGCACGGAAGCAAGAAAGAGGAACTTGATATATTTGACTCTTGCTGTTTCTCACTTTGGTGGGACAGTTTAATTTTTAATATTAAGATTTTGAGAGGTAAATAATGTAAGATATACAGAAAGTTAAACAACAAAATTAGACAATAATTAACTCTAGAAAGCAAAGTTATAGAAGGAAATGCAAAAACAATAAAGTATATATTTATCTATAAACAACATTTATATAGACACAGCAATATAAGTACTTTATGTTGGTTTCACCAAAAATTGTGATATAATAACATTTGGAGGGTGGGAGGGGGAGTGGAAGAGTGCTATATACTCATCATCTAGAGTTGGGAGGTAATAAGCATTGTCTTAAATCAATAACGATGACCCAGCTGATATGGTGCAGTGGTTGAGCTTCAACCTATGAACCAGGAGATCAGAGTTAGATTCGTGGTCAGGGCACATGCCTAGGTTGTGGGCTCAATTCCCAGTGTGGGGTGTGTAGGAGGCAGTTGATCGATGATGCTCTCTCATCGTTGATGTTTCTATCTCTCTCACCCTCTCCTTTCCTCTCTGAAATTAATAAAAAATATTTTTTTAAGATCAATAATGATGAATGGCACTGAAAGCATGAAGAAACATGACAGGGGAGTCTAGAAGACAATGTTGAAAGAGCTGAAAGTGCTCATCTCTGGGAAGATGGACCAGGATGATTGGATCCACTAGGAGAGGCAGAGCAGAGGACTCCCGTTTTTATATTTGTCTTTTAAAATTATATGCATATACTACTTTGATTAAAAATGAGATGAAAATGGCTAACTTACTAAGTTGTGAGCCACACTAAAAGAATTATTATATGCAAGCCCCTTTTCTCTTCCATAAAATAGAATAGAGCCATGTATAGCAATAGTGGCCATTTTTTATTGCTAGGAAGCTTGAGTTATGATTTTCCACATCTTTAAAACTCATATTGATTACCTGAGTCATTTTTTTTAATTGGGAAAGACTAATAAACCATCCAGTGGTAAATATTATCTGTCATCTAAGACAAATGAGCATTTCTTTGTTAATCATGCTTAAAACACAAATATAAATAGCTTTACCTCAACAACATAAAACAAATATTTGCTGCATACTGCAAAATAGAAATAGTATCACAATGAGATTTCCATTTTTTCCTTCCTTCCTTCTCTTTCCTTTTTATTTTATACTTTTTTATTTTTCCATTTTAAAAATGACCATCCCTCTTATAATGAAAAACCCATATATGTTTAAAGTTCAATTTAAAATAAAATGTAAAAATACACAATGTCTTATACAAAGTTTTATCTATATCTATATTTATATCTATATCTACAGTATATATACTATATCTATATCTCTATCTTTATCCATAATATACACACACATAAGAGAAAGACAATAATACTTTAAATTTTAATGATGGTTATCTTCTCTGGTAAGATAAGAACCTTTCTTCTCCCTTCTAATTTTCTATATTTTTCACACTTCAGTAACATTTCAGTTCTTCTAAGTGTAAAGTGAAGTAAGTAACCTTTTCCCTTGAGTACAATATTAGTAGCTTTTTTCATTGTAACCTAAACTACTTGAAGCAGGCAGTGAAGGTCTGTGAAGGGGGCTACTGTATGCAGGTAGCCAATAGCAAATATATTTGGGAATAAGGCTATGAGGGGAATTGTGGTAATTGCCACAACTTTAATTCTCCTCTTGACCATTGTGTGGCATGCTTTCAGTTTTGATGGGATTTATAGCATCTCCAGCTTCAGGGACTGGTCCTGCTGTATTAAACTGACGAGGTGATCCCATCTCCTTTAGCACAGCACTGGTTGAGGAACACACTACCTCAGGGCTAAACCAGTCCATGATTGGCATTCCCTGGCCATAGTCATTAGCTCAAAGGTGGTCAAATCTCCTTAGGGATGGAATTTTGTTTCTAGTTTCAGGAACAGCATTCTCCTGGCAGCCACCTTGAGAAACCAGCCCAGAGGCCAAACCAAAACCCAGAAGGTAGAGCAGAAAGAATCATAGAGCCAGAGTCCTGCTTCAGCTACAGCTGATGCCCACCACTGATCAAGACTTTTCGCTTACCTGAAACAGCAGGTCATCTTTATTTTTAACACAGAGGTGGCAAACTTTGCAAACCCAAGTATCTTACTTAGGAAGAGAGAATTTTAAGGGTTTCTTATGTCAGACATATTGTACATGTTATCTCATTTGATATACACAAAACAATGCTGTTATATTTTATTACTCTTATTTTAAAATCAGAAAACTATTGATAGTGATGTTGATAAATTACCCAAAGTCAAAACCTAACAATAGTTTTAATAATTTTTATTTTATTAAGAACACTTTTTAGAAGTCTGATGTTTTGTCACAACACTTTCATAAAGGGATATCATTCTTGTAAAACTTCAGATAGCCATTATCTGAAAACAAAAGACAATCCCTCTCAAGAAAGACCTGATGCCATCATTACATGCGCATTTTTTAAAATAAATTTTTATTGTTCAGATTATTACAATTGTTTCTCTTTTTTCCCCCCCATAGCTCCCCTCCACCCGGTTCCCACCCCACCCATTGCCCTTACCCCCCACCACTGTCCTCATCCAAAAGTGTACTATTTTTGTCCAGTCTCTTCCCGCACCCCCCCAAACCCCTTTTCCCCCGAGAATTGTCAGTCCACTCCCTTTCTATGCCCCTGATTCTATTATTTTCACCAGTTTATTCTGTTCATCAGATTTTTTATTCACTTGATTTTTAGGTTCACTTGTTGATAGATATGTATTTGTTGTTCATAACTTTTATCTTTACCTTTTTCTTTTTCTTCCTCTTCTTTCTTTTTTTAAAATAAATCTTTATTCAGATTATTACAATTGTTTCTCCTTTCCTCCCCCCCCCCCCCCCGCCAATAGCTCCCCTCCACCCGGTTCCCACCCCACCTTCTGCCCTTACCTCCCCCCGACTGTCCTCATCCATAGGTGTACGATTTTTGTCCAGTCTCTTCCTGTATCCCCCCATACCCCTTTCCCCCTGAGAATTATCAGTCCACTCCCTTTCTATGCCCCCAATTCTATTATATTCACCAGTTTATTCTGTTCATCAGGTTTTTAATTCACTTGATTTTTAGGTTCACTTGTTGATAGATATGTATTTGCTGTTCATAATTTTTATCTTTACTTTTTTCTTCTTCCTCTTCTTAAAGAATACCTTTCAGCATTTCATATAATACTTGTTTGGCGGTGATGAACTCCTTTAGCTTTTTCTTATCTGTGAAGCTCTTTATCTGCCCTTCCATTCTGAATAATGGCTTTGCTGGGTAGAATAATCTTGGTTGTAGGTTCTTGCTATTCATCACTTTGTAGATTTCTTGCCACTCCCATCTGGCCTGCATAGTTTCTATTGAGAAATCAGCTGACAATCGTGTGGGCGCTCCCTTGTAGATAACTGTTTTTCTCTTGCTGCTTTTAATATTCTCTCTTTGTCTTTTGCTCTTGGCATTTTAATTATGATGTGTCTTGGTGTGGTCCTCTTTGGATTCCTTTTGTTTGGGGTTCTGGACTTGTAAGTCTATTTCTTTCACCAGGTGGGGGAAGTTTTCAGTCATTATTTCTTCAAATAGGTTTTCAGTATCTTGCTCTCTCTCTTCTGGCACCCCCATAATTCTGATGTTGGTATGCTTGAAGTTGTCCCAGAGGCTTCTTACACTATCTTCAACTTTTTTTATTTTTTTCTTTTTGCTTTTTTGGTTGAGTGTTTTTTGCTTCTTTGTATTTCAATTCTTTGACTTGATTCTTGCATTCCTCTAGTCTGTTGTTGGGTCTCTGTATAATATTTTTTATTTCAGTCAGTGTATGCTTAATTTCTAGTTGGTCCTTTTTCATATCTTTGAGGGTGTCGTTATATTTATCAGCCTTTTCTAGGATATTCTTGAAAAGCCTTATAACCGTGGTTTTGAATTTTATATCCAGTCGTTTGTTTTCTCCATTTCTTTTGTTTGTGATCTGTTTCTTTGTCTCTGCATTTTGGATGCTTCCCTGAGTTGGTAGGGTAGCTTTGTGTGCTAGGGTTCCTATATGGCCCAGTGGGTCAGCCTCCCAGTTACCTGAGGTGGACACTCTTGGTGCACCCCTTTGTGGACTGTGTGTACGGCCTTGTTGTAGTTAAGTCTTGATTGCTGTTGGTATCACTGGGAGGAATTGACCTCCAGGCCAATTGGCTGTGAGGATCAGCTGTGTCTACGCTGGGAGAAGTTCAGTGCTGGAGACAGCCTTATAGGATTAGACTTGCCAAACTGCAAAAGCTTCTGTGCTCAGCTTGGATGGGGTGGAGTCTCAGGGTGGAGCAGACAGTCTTGGCTTCCTATCAGCCCTGCCCTTGTGCGCTTGCGGGCGTCCTCCAGACCTCTGCCTTCCCCAGCTCCTGAGCCTCCACCCAAGAGTATGGGTCCCCAGGGGCTCACATGGAACTGGGGTTCAGTGCAGTCAGAACTGGGGTTCAGTGCAGTCAGGAGCTTCTGACTCCCTTCTGCTAGGGAAAGCCTGTGGCAAACTTCTCAGTCTTTGTGCGCACTGGTGCGTGCCCCTCCTGACCCCCTCCCCCGGGTCTCCGAGACTCTGAGTGCCTTTCTCTCTACCTGACAGTCCAGACTCCCCCTGTATGAGCCTGGGTCCACGGGGTTTCACCCGGAACTGGGGTTCAGTGCAGTCGGGGGCTTCCTTCCCCCTCCCGCCAGAGAAAGTCAGCCAGGTTCTCAGCCGCCCTTCCTCTCTGCATGCACAAAGACCCTTTCCCTTACCTCAACCCTTTGCCATTCCTCCAATTATCTGTGGTAGAATTTCCACTCAGCCAGCTTTCCTGTGGTTCTGGATGGTGTCCGTTCTGTCTTTTAGTTGTAGTTTTGAAATTGTTGTGCGAGGCAGCAGTTTAGGTGTTTACCTATGCCACCATCTTGGTTTCTCTCTCTCTTCCTCTTCTTAAAGAATACTTTTCAGCATTTCATACAATACTTGTTTGGCGGTGATGAACTCCTTTAGCTTTTTCTTATCTGTGAAGCTCTTTATCTGCCCTTCCATTCTGAATAATAGCTTTGCTGGGTAGAGTAATCTTGGTTGTAGGTTCTTGCTATTCATCACTTTGTAGATTTCTTGCCACTCCCATCTGGCCTGCATAGTTTCTATTGAGAAATCAGCTGACAATCATATGGGTGCTCCCTTGTAGGTAACTAACTGTTTTTCACTTGCTGCTTTTAAAATTCTCTGTCTTTTGCTCTTGGCATTTTAATTATGATGTGTCTTGGTGTGGTCCTCTTTGGATTACTTTTGTTTGGGGTTCTCTGTGCTTTCTGGACTTGTAAGTCTATTTCTTTCACCAGGTGGGGGAAGTTTTCTGTCATTATTTATTCAAATAAGTCTTCAGTATCTTGCTCTCTCTCTTCTTCTGGCACCCCCATAATTCTGATGTTGGTACGCTTGAAGTTGTCCCATAGGCTCCTTACACTATCTTCATATTTTTAGATTCTTTTTTCTTTTTGCTTTTCTGGTTGGGTGTTTTTTGCTTCTTTGTATTTCAAATCTTTGACTTAATTCTTGCGATCCTCTAGTCTGCTGTTGGATCTCTGTATGTTATTTTTTATTTCAGTCAGTGTATGCTTAATTTCTAGTTGGTCCTTTTTTCATATCCTTGAGGGTCTCACTAAATTTATTGGCCTTTTCTAGAAAATTCTTGAAAAACCTTATAACCGTGGTTTTGAACTCTATATCCAGTAGTTTGCTTTCCTCCATTTCTTTCATTTGTGATCTGTTTCTTTGTCTCCACATTTTGCATAATTCCCTGAGTTGATAGAGTGGCCTTGTGTACTAGGTGTTCTATAGGGCCCAGTGGCTCAGCCTCTCCAGTTACCTGAGGTGGACACTCTTGGTGCACCTCTTTGTGGGCTGTGTGCACAGTCTTATAGTAGTTAAGTCTTGATTGTTGTTGGTATCACTGGGAGGAACTGACCTCCAGGCCAATTCGCTTTGAGGATCAGCTGTGTCTACGCTGGGAGAACTTCTGTGCTGGAGACACCCTTATGAGACAAGACTTGCAAAAGCCTCTGTGCTCAGCTTAGATGGGGCAGAGTCTCAGGACAGAGCAGACAGCAATGGCTTCCTGTCAGCCTTGCCCTAAGAGGTCCCTGGGTCTCAGTGTCCTGTGGTAATTGTTGCAAGCATCTCTGAGAGAAAGCCACCCTTGTGTTTTGCCCACTGCCAGACAGTCCAGTTTCTCCCTGAATGAGTCTGGGTCCCCAGAGTCTTACCCAGAACTGGAGTTCAGAGCAGTTGGGAGCTTTTGTCTTCCTCCCAATTGAGAAAGCCAGCCACGTACTCAGTTGCCAGCCCTCTCTGTGTGCACGTCTCCATACCTCTGCCTTCTGTAGCTCCTCTGAGTCTCAGTGTGCTTTCCTCTTTCCTTCTACTTGTAGAATTTCCACTCAGCCAGCCTTCCTGTGGTTCTGGATGATGTCTGTTTTGTCTTTTAGTTATAGTTTTGAAATTGTTGTGTGAGGCATCAGTTTTAGGTGTTTACCTATGCCACCATCTTGGTTTCTCTACATGCGCATTTTTCATGTACAGGTGAAAGCTCCATCATTGCTGGGACAGTTACACAAAAGTTATATTCTGATTCAGCAGGACTTGAGTAAGGTCTGGAATTTTTTTTTTTCCAAAATACTCCAGGTAATTCTGAGTAGCCATGATGTGGAACTAAACTACTCTTCTGGGAGACATAGGTATGCTTCAACTGGAACTGATCCTGCTTCTATTTGCCCTTCAAACTATACTCATCCTGGCAGATCCACGAAGCATGGATCTTCTGGCCCTCAGTTCCTAATAACTACTGAGGATATTTTTCCATTGATTTTTAGAGAGAGTGGAAAGGAGAGACACACAGAGAGAAACATTGATGACAGAGAGAAACATCAGTTGTTTGCTTCCCACATGCCCTTATGTACATGCCCTTGACAGGAATTGAACCTGTGACCCTGCAGTCCCCAGGCTGATGCTCTATTGAGCAAAACTGGCTAGTAGAGCAACTACTGCTTTCTTACTCAGAACTACCCAGAGAAGAAAGAAAGATATCTCTATGATCCATTAGCTGCAAATTCACACAAAGGAAACATTGACATGACTTCCCAAAGACTTCACTCCTCAGATACTCTAGAAAATGAGCAGTAATTCAAAATAATTTATAATTGCAACCTTCATTAATAATTTTATCTGACTATATTATATTCTTTGGAGGTGGGGATAAGATTAAATCACATTTTGAAAATAAATTAGATGATTCCTACAGTCTGATGAGAACAGTGATGATAATATGATCCAGGTCACTAAAGAACTGATCAATAGTTAACACTATGTTTTTCCCGCCAGTTTCCAATATCAAAGACTTATTATGTTCATTGCTAGAGCTCAGTTATTGTTCAATTTCCCTCTTTCTTTTATTTTCTCTCTCTGCTCTCTCCTCCCTCCTTTGCATCTTGTTTCTACTATGGACATTTTGGGCACCCACCCATCCCTGACTCTGCTAACCTTCCCAAAATGAAAACTCTGGTTATGTTGGTCTGTGAATACCCAATAAGGTACATTCCTGTTGGGCAGCTTTTGGCTCAGGTACTCATCACTTTGTCTAATCTCTATATATAAAAGCCAAAGCAACCAAACAACCAAATGACTGGTCAACTGGTCGCTATGATGCACACTGACCACATGCACAATGCACAGGATCAGGCTCCCTCCTATCTGGATCGGGCTTGCAGGGATGGTGCCAAAACCAGCTATCCAACATCCCCCGAGGGGTCCTGGATTGTGAAAGGGCGCAGGTCAGGCCGAGGAACCCCACCAGTGCATGAATCTGTGCACTAGGCCTCTAGTAAATAATGATCAAGGTAGCAGGACTGACTTCATTCCAAGCACTCAGCTTCTTTTCTGTAAAGGTTTTAGCAGAGAAAGTGTAGTTGGCAAGTCCTCTGAGGCGCCATAACACATTGAGTACGATCTGGTTTAGCAAACAAGTGAGAGACCCCCAAGCAAGATTTAGCTAGGGAGAGAGGGAGAAAAAAAATAACCTAAGTAATGCCTGCTCTCACCTTTCTTCTTTAAAATAGAGAAATGACAGAATTGTCCTTGAAATATTCAGATTTTCTCAACCACTGATGGAGGGAAAGCCCAGCCCGGTATTTATTTGCAAGTTTAATCACCTCAGAACGCATGCCTGAAGGTGTGAGAACTTGACTTCCTGCTTCCTCCACACTGCCTTCATGACATGGCTGTTGTCAACCTTTGCAGTGATTTCCCTCACTACGCTACAATGTCTATTTCCTTTCTCAGGTTATTCCATATACATGTAGAGCTTAGCTTTCAGTGCCTTTCAGTCTTTCCAGACTCTATCTCTAGGCAACTTCTTCTTGAATTCAAGATTCAACATAAGCATGATCTCCTCCACGAAGCCTCATGAATGTTCTTGTCAGCCTTCTGTGGGAGGCACTATTCCTTGCCAACCTAAAGCCGTTACCCTTTTTATTCTCTCAAATGAAGCCCCTAATTTTTTCAGAAATCAAACAATAATCCCTAGTTCTCAGGAAAGGTGGCTCCAGTAACTGGTCTAAGTATGGTCATGGTACCAACTTGTAGCCAATAAGCTGTAATGAGAAGTCTGTTGAAGGGTTTCAAGGTAGAATTTTTATCTCCTTGATAAGAGGATAGAATACAAGGAGAAACTCACTTACCTGTACCACCTCCTCCTTGCTGCATGTGAACACTGTTTTTGCTAGGACAAGTGTGCCAGAACAAACATTTTTGTGCTGCAGTTATCATTTGACTTTGAGGGGAAAGCCAGCAGAATTGCAGAGATGGCAGCCTGAACCCAACTTTGTTGAAACCACTCCTGTTTCGTCCTCTGTGAATAAACACAGTCATGAAAGTGTCCCTGTCATCTCCTCATAATCAGTCCCACATGAGAATGAAACATCTTCACTCTTAAGCAGTACTGTATTATTGACAATGGGAAAGCAGCTGCGATTAATTGGGTATATTTGGATACATACTGATAAAAATAAGGCAGCTACCTTGGCAAAAAGTATCTCATGCTATCCACTGGGTGGCAAAGTTTAATATAAACCCATCTTGACCAGGCAAACTGTCTTCACAGTGTGCTTGAATATAGAAACACAAGAAGGAAAATTTTCAACTGAGTAGAAATAAGAATAATTCCTGGTCAAATGATTTTTGAAGTTTCCCAATAAGAAGACCAAACCTCACATTATAGGAGCCAAAAATCATCTATCATCAGCTATATATGTTTCTTGGTCTATATTATTTCTGTCCCAGACACTGGAAGTCTGGACTTCTCCCAGAGAAGAGCTGTCATCCTGTCACATGATTGCATTTGGCAAGTCTTACCAAGAAACTTTGGCAGATTCTTAGAACTGGGCTAACATATGTTTTATATATGTGTGGGTAGCTGTATATATAGCCATCCATCTACATACATATATGTATACTTATTTATTTATAAGCCTTAGTTAAAGTTAGAAAAATTAATTTAGATGAATATGTATGTCACACAAATTAGTACTAGTTTTAGAGGAATTAGTATTACCCTAAAAGAAATCATTCTGATTATTTAAAAAGTAAAAATGCCAATGCAAATTTTAAAAGTAGAACATCATGTTAATAACTTTCATCTTTATGTTATTGCTCATTTATGTCAATGATTCATTCACTCATTCAACAAGTCTTTATGAAACCAACTGCAAAGACAAATAAGACACAAAAATGAAGTCCTTTCCCTTGAGGATCCTATGGTCTAGTAGTAGACAGAAAATAGTTCATTCAATTATTTAAAAATCACATTAAGAGCCTTTTATGTATGTCTTATGTGAGAGGTGAAAAGACAGAAGTTGCCTGCTTTCATAGAGCTAATGTAATATTGAGGGGAGAAAAACAGTACACATTCACAATCAACAAATGTGCATATTACTGAGTGATAAATGCAATATGGAGACTTCAAATAGAATGATGTGATAAAGAGTAACTGTATGCAATTTTTAAATGGGTGGCCGGAAAGATTCCTCTGAGAAAACATTTTAGTGGAGACCCAAGAGGCCATTGGAAGAAGATGTAAAGTGAAGTGAGGGTATTTTGCTACTGTTTGTTGCTATTGTTATTGTTGCAGTTGTAATTGTGGTGTGTGTGTGTGTGTGTGTGTAAGAAAGTAGTTACTAGAGGTGGTTTATGATAATGAGAGTAATTGAGTAGACAAATGGTGATTTAGGAGAGGATGAGGAGGTAATTGAGAAACCAAGCCCATGAGAGGTGAGAGAATGGAATCCAGAGTGAAAATAGAGGGGCAACAGAGATGCTTGTTCTATAATAAAACAAAGAAGTCAGAGAACAGGTATAGAGGGGGGTAGACAATTTTAGGTTGGAAAGGTGAGGAAATTCTTATTGAATTACTTCCATTTTCTCAATGAATTATGAAACAATGTCATAAGCAGAGAGTAAAAGGGGTTAGGAGATACAAAGAGCAAAGACAAGATGTGAAGTGTCATTTTGGAAAGTGGGAATGCAAAAGTTCTATAGAAGTAATAAGATTGCTCTTGACTTCTGTGATGGTTAATTTTATGTCAATTTGACTGGGCCATGAGGTGCCCAATTAGTTAAACGTTATGCTAGGTATGTCTGTGATGGTGTTTCTGGCAGAGATTAATATTTGGCCTGGGGTGGGGAAGCGGGGTGGACTAGAAGAGGTCAATGGGGGAAAAAGGGAGACATGTAATACTTTCAACAATAAAGATTTTAAAAAACACAGCAAAAACATTTGAATTTGTAGGCTGAATGAAGCAGACTGTCCTCCCCAGTGTGGGTGGGCTTCATCCAATCCATCAAAGGCCTGTACAGAACAAACGGCTGAGGAAGGGGAAATTCCTCTCTCTGCCTGTCTTGGAGCTGTGACATGCATCTTTTCTTGCCTTCAGATTCGAACTTGTACTGGACCTTACATCATTGGTTTTCTTGGTTCAGCCATCTGGACACAGACTGGAACTATATCATCCACTCTTCTGGGTCTCCAGCTTGGTGACTGCAGATCTTAAGACTTCTCACACTCCATAATTGCATGAACTAATTCTTTATAATACATCTATCTGTCTATCTACCTATCATCTATCACTTATCTTCTATTGGTCTGTTTCTCTGAAAAACCTGACTAATACAACTATCCAACTGAAGTGTATAGTCAGAATTTGAAGTATTCCTGGCCAGCATAGTTATTGTGTCCTCATCAATATCTGTTTTGGTGCATGGGAACTATTGATTGTAACCAGGGTTGCAGCTCAGCAGGTGAAAGAGGGTGGCAAAAGAAAGAAGCAAAGGGTGTTTTCAAAGGGTGTCTTAATAATCCTATCTAATAAAGAGGGAATATGCTAATTGACCATCACACCCTCACAAAGATGGCGGTGCCCACAGCCAATAAGGAGGGAATATGCTAATTGACTACCATGCCCTCAAAGATGGCAGAGCCCACAGACACAAGATGGTGGCGCCTGTCCCCTCAGCCCTGCTGGGGTGGCAGGCGTGCGGTATAGCCAGTACCGCCCCCAGATGGTTCCGGCTGCTCCATGTGCCTGCCTCCGGAGTCCCCCAGTCCCCTCAGCCCTCCAGCCTCCCAGGGCCGGCCCAAGGCGCAGGTAACCAGGGCCAGCCGAAGCTTGCACTGCCAGCAGTGGCAGCAGCAGATTTGTGATGGGGGCGTCACCTTCCCCTGATCACCAGGTCTCCTCCCACCCCTGACAGCTCCCTGACTGTGAGAGGTGGCAGGCTGGGCTGAGGGACCCCCCTCCAATGCATGAATTTTCATGCACTGGGCCTCTAGTGTATCATAGAATCCAAGCTGGGTAGAGAGGGAAGAGAAGATCTGAGAAGGGCAGACTGACAATGATACAGTCACAAACTCAACAGTTTTGAAAGTCTTAATTAAATCAAAATGTTGCTTGTGTATATGTACCTCATTTAATGAGCTGTGAGGTGGTAGGAGTCAGAGAGTGGAATGCTTAAACTTGAGATTTGGAGATGATGAATTCATTGATGATCCCAAGATAAAAAGTATGACTCTATGAGAAAGTGGCTGCAGGTGGGTGAAGAACAACATTATTCTATTGTAAGGTGGGAAGGTCCAGACTGAGAGTCTATGGTATGAGGTGTATCATCCATACAGGTATTTAAAGCAGCAAGAAGGACGTCTGTGAGAATAGTGGCAGAATAACAAAAAGACAATAATATGGATGCTAACATTATCAAATAAGAAGGCAACTGAGTTCTCTAGATGACAACAACAAGGAAGAATAATAGATGACAAAGTCTGATGACACAAACTTCAAAGAGATGGGATTTTAGAAGGATGAGGGAGGAGACTAGATTTGGAAGTGTCACTGAAGAGCAAGGTGAACACCCACTCCAGGATCAGGCCTGTCACGTTAGGTAGGATGTTAAAGAAAAATGGCCTATACTGACTATGATGCAACAGAAGTGATTTCAAGAGGGCACATCCAGGTTTTACTTAGAGTAAGAGAACAAAAGGAACCTTCAGAGATGAAGTTAAGGATGCAGACACATTTGCTAATGATGAACGGTTAGCTTCAAGTGGCAGGGTGCAAGGGCTTGGGTGGGCAGCAGAGGCGAAAGAGCAAGTCACAGGAGTGGATGTGTAGGTCAGTGTGAGGATGAATGTCCAGGCTATGGGTCAGCCAACTTTTTCTAAAAAGTGCCATGCAGTAAATATGTCACGTGTTGCAGGCCAAATGGCCTCAGTCACAACTACTGAACTTTGCCTGTTTAGTGCAAAAGCAGCCACAGACAATATGTAAAGAAATGGGTGTGATTGTGTTCCAATAAAACTGTATTTACAAAACAGGCAATGGGCTGGATTTGATCCACGGGTAATAAAATGAGCTTGGCCTTTGCATGAGAAGTGAGGTCAGATGTAGGAATGTGGGTGAATGGGTGTTTGATACTGGAGAATGAGGAGAGCCAGTTTAAGGTGGGTGATGTGATGCTCCCAAGTGACTGTTGGCTCCTGCAGTTCCCAGATGTGGTGGCCAGGAATGAGAGAAGACCTTGACATGGAACTACTGTGATGGGGCAAGGAGCATTCCTTTTGGTGAGAACATCTGCTTTTGCGTGGCCCCAGTGTAATATGGAATGGTAAGTGACTCTCATTTACCTGGAGCTAGAAGCTTAGGACTACCTATTCTCTAGTATGCTCAGTGTTGTTGACTTTGTGAGTTGACTCCAATTCAAGAGGAAAAGGAAAGGCAAGGCTTCAATTAAGTGGAAACTCATTGATCTTCAAAAGAAAGAAGACGCAAGCACTGGTAAATATGAAAGTGGGCAAGGTTTTCTTACTCCACTCATAGCTACATCCAAAAACTCAGTCACATCGGATATCTCCAGTTTTAAAAATTGCCCTAGCCGGTTTGGCTCAGTGAATAGAGCATCGGCCTGCAGATTGAAGGGTCCTGAGTTTGATTCTGGTCAAGGGCAGATGCCAGGGTTGCTGGCTCGATCCTCAGTAGGGGGTGTGCAGGAGTCAGCTGATCAATGATTCTTTCTCATCATTGATGTTTCTATCTCTCTCTCCCTCTCCCTTCCTCTCTGAAATCAATAAAAATATATTAAAAAATGATTTAACAGATTCCAATCAAACAGGCTTTTAGATTTTGTTGGACATCAATTTGTCTATCTGAGGGAATAGTGTCTTGTATCAGACTTATTAAGAGTCACTCATAAATCACTCACTATGAGAGCAACTTGAACTCAATATCCTATCTAATAAAAGAGTAATATGCAAATTGACCATCACTTCAACACACAAGATGGCTGCCCCATGTGGACACAGGATGGCTGCCACAAGATGGCCAGCAGGGGAGGGCAGTTGGGAGGGACCAGGCCTGCAAGGGAGGGCAGTTGGAGGCGACCAGGCCTGCAGGGGAGGGCAGTTAGGGGCAAACAGGCTGGCAGGGGAGCAGTTAGGCATCAATCAGGCTGGCAGGGGAGTGGTTAGGGGGTGATCAGACTGGCAGGCAGAAGCAGTTTAGGGGCAATCAGGAAGGCAGACAGGTGAGCAGTTGGGAGCCAGCAGTCCTGGATTGTGAGAGGGATATCTGACTGCCTGTTTAGGCCCGATCTCTGAAGGATCGGGCCTAAGTGGGCAGTCTGACATCCCTCAAGGGGTCCCAGATTAGGGAGGGTGCAGGCTGGGCTAAGGGACACCCCACCCCTGTGCACGAATTTCGTGCACTGGGCCTCTAGTCTTACCTAATAATAGACAAACATGTAAATTGACCATAACTCTGCTATGTCCATAGCCAATCAGAGTGAGTATGCAAATTAACCCAACAAAGATGGCAATTAATTTGCATACATAGGCACCCAGAGTCTGGGTCCCGGGAACATCCTGGCACCCAGGTCACTCTGAGGTAAGTTCTGCATGGGCCCTGAGCAGCCTGGGAAGGGCCTGAGCCAGGGCGCTCCTGGGCAGGGCCAAGCCAGCAATCAGAGCCAAGGGGGCAGGGGCAGAGCCAGCGATTGGAGGGAGCTGGGGGTCCCCTGCCCAGGCTGAAAGCCTCAGCCAGAGACTTTTGGCCTGGGCAAGCCTGGGCAGGGGTGGAACCAGCGATCGGAGGGAGCTGGGGGCCCCTGCCCAGGCCCCGAGGCTTTATGCATGGGCAGGGGCAGAGCCGGTGATCAGAGGGAGCTGGGGGTCCCCTGCCCAGGCCTAAAGTTTCAGCCAGAGGCTTTAGGCCTGGGCAGGGCCCAGCCAGCAATTGGTGTGAACTACAGAGGAAACACCTTTTCTGACTGCTCATTGGCTAAGCTTCCTGCATGCCACTAGTAATATTCTTAGTAACTTGGGTAATAAGAATCCAAAAAGGTGATCTAGGGTTTTTCCACCACACTTCTGGAGAAAAAAACGAAGGTCTGCTGCTGGAGGGCTAAGAAATGTCACATCCTGCCCTAACCGGTTTGGCTCAGTGGATAAAGCCTAGGTTTGCCGACCACAGGGTCCGGGTTTGATTCTGATCAAGGGCATGTACCTAGGTTGCTGGCTCCTCCCTGGCCAGGGCCCAGGTCAGGGCTCATGCAGGAGGCAACCAATCAAAGTGTCCCTCTCACTTTGATGTTTCTCTCTGTTTTTCCCTTTCTCTTCCACATTCTCTAAATTCAATGGAAACATATCCTCAGGTGAGGAGAAAGGAAAGGGAAAGGGAAAGGGAAAGGGAAAGGGAAAGGGAAAGGGAAAGGGAAAGGGAAAGGGAAAGGGAAAGGGAAAGGGAAAGGGAAAGGGAAAGGGAAAGGGAAAGGGAAAGGGAAAGGGAAAGGGAAAGGGAAAGGGAAAGGGAAGGGAAGGGAAGGGAAGGGAAGGGAAGGGAAGGGAAGGAAAGGAAAGGAAAGGAAAGGAAAGGAAAGGAAAGGAAAGGAAAGGAAAGGAAAGGGAAAGGAAAGGAAAGGAAAGGAAAGGAAAGGAAAGGAAAGGAAAGGAAAGGAAGGAAGGAAGGAAGGAAGGAAGAAGGAAAGAAAGAAAGAAAGAAAGAAAGAAAGAAAGAAGGAAAGAAAGAAAGAAAGAAAGAAAGAAAGAAAGAAAGAAAGAAAGAAGGAAAGAAAGAAAGAAGGAAAGAAAGAAAGAAAGAAAGAAAGAAAGAAAGAAAGAAAGAAAGAAAGGAGGGAGGGAGGGAGGGAGGGAGGAAGGGAAGAAAGGAAGGAAGAAAGAAAGAAAGAAATGTCACATCCTATGAAAGACACATCTTGAAAATGCCTAAAGAAAGTTGTCATTTTTTCATGGTGAAGGGACTGGAGTCCGTGTTGATGAAAACACCTCGGTGGCTGTGGTGACTGGCAGTGGCTGAAGCAGAGGGGTGATGGGGCTGGTACCTTCCCCTGATCAGCCCGGTCGCCTCCCACAAAGGGAAGCCAGACTGTGGCTTAGGCCCACTCGCCGTGGGCTCCCAGTATGTGAGAGGGGGCAGGTTGGGCTGAGGGTCCCCTCACCCCCAGTGCACAAATTTCATGCACTGGGCCCCTAGTCTATAATAATAAAAGCGTAATATGCTAATTAGACCAGACGTCCTTCCAGAACCTTCTGGAAGAAGCTGGGGCTGCGAGGGAAGCTCAGGTCCCAGGTGCCAGAGGGAAGCCAGTGCCAGCAGCCAGGGGAAGGAAGGCCTACTCCTGCATGAATTTCGTGCATCGGGCCTCTAGTGTAGAAATAATTTTAAAAGATCCCTGGGTTGAGTTCACTGCTAATTCTAAGTCAACACTGTACCCACAAATGATCTCTTAGATGCTAATTTTTAATGATTCTTTAACAGGTTTTTACCCTCATTTCTAAAAGATTTTAACTCCCACACCTAATTATACCCTGCAGAATTGGACCAACCATCATTGATGCTACTGTTGATTTGTTGATCTTATTAAAACATTCCCTAAATGTTTAAATTATTCCCTGATAATAGACCAGGTAGCACTTGGGGAGATATTAAGTCTTTAAGACCCCTGGAGTATACTTGGGTATATTTTGCTAGTAATCTGAAGGTATTCAATCTGCTTCTTGATAGTAAATTAGGCCCTAGCATACTGGTTTATTGCTTATAATGTGTGAGGTTTCTATTATACTGATGACAAAGAGATGGGCCTTTGAAGAGAATGCTTCATTTGATCGTACTGACAAAACACACAAAAAATGGTTTGATTCAATGAAAGTATATAATGTGAAAATCCATCCATCCTTTTTCTTCATTTAAACCACCTCTTCCTTATAATAACTATCCTATCTAATAAAAGAGAAACATGCAAATTGACTGCACCTCCACTACACCCACAAGCCACACCCACCAGCCAATCAGGAGTGAGTATGCAAATTAACCAAACCAAGATGGTGGAGTCCACAGAGCTGGAGCAAGCAGGAGGCTTGGGTTGCCCCCGGCGATGGAAGAAGCCAAGCTTCCCATAGCCCTGGCCTGCCCTGGCCTCCACTCAAGGCTATAAAGTTTAATTATAGAAGATAAATAAATCCTAGATACCTGCTTCCAGCCAGCCCTGGCCTATGCTTGGGTCGCTGGAGGGCGTGGCTGGCCTGCAAACCACCATAGGCCCCTCGCCCAGGCTGTCCATGCCCCAAGGGACCCCCCACCCTGATTCAGGACACCCTTCAGGGCAAACCAGCCAGCCCCCACCTGTGCACCAGGCCTCTATCCTATCTAATAAGAGTAATATGCAAATTGACTGTCACTCCAACACACAAGATGGCTGCCCCCATGTGATCAAAGATGGCTACCCCCATGTGGACACAGATGGCTGCCACAAGTTGGCCAGCAGGGGAGGGCAGTTGGGAGGGACCAGGCCTGCAAGGGAGGGCAGTTGTGGGCAATCAGGCCTGCAGGGAAGGGCAGTTAGGGGTGACCAGGCCTACAGGGGAGGGCAGTTGGGGGGAACCAGGCCTGTAGGGGAGGGCAGTTGGGGGGGGGGGACCAGACAAGCAGGGGAAAGCAGTTAAGGGTGATGAGGTTGGCAGGGAGGGCAGTTGGGAGGGACCAGGCCTGCAGAGAAGGGCAGTTAGGGGCAATCAGGCTGGCAGGGGAGCAGTTAGGCATCAATCAGGCTGGCAGGGGAGTGGTTAGGGGGTGATCAGGCTGGCAGGCAGAAGTGGTTAGGGGCAATCAGGAAGGCAGGCAGGCGAGCAGTTGGGAGCCAGCAGTCCTGGATTGTGAGAGGGCAGTCTGACATCCCTCAAGGGGTCCCAGATTGGAGAGGTGCAGGCTGGGCTGAGGGACACACCCCCCTATTCATGAATTTCGTGCACTGGGCCTCTAGTATATTATAATCAAAGACATTTCCTAGTGGATTGAGCAAAATTGAACACTCATTTACCAATTATTATATGCACTCTTGGGGAAACAAAGTTGAACAAAGCTTGATGACTTACATATCCTTGGTTTATATAGGTTTATATATCCTTTGCATATATATATGTAATATATGTATAAATATTTATAAATATAAGCACATATATGTGTATATATACATATATATGTTAGACATCAAATTGTCTATTTGAGGGACTGGTGTCTTGCATCAGATTCATTTAGAACCATATATATGTGTATATATGACCTATATCTGATACCAAGAAAAACCAATAATTTAGCAAGAATACTTATATGCCCTAACCGGTTTGGCTCAGTGGATAGAGCGTTGGCCTGTGGACTGAAAGATCCCAGGTTTGATTCCGGTCACGGGCATGTACCTTGGTTGCGGGCACATCCCCAGTGGGGGGTGTGCAGGAGGCAGCTGATCGATGTTGCTAGCTCTCTGTCCCTCTCCTTTCCTCTCTGTAAAAAGCCAATAAAATATATTTAAAAAAAAGAAAAAGAATACTTATACAATATCAATCACATAAATAACAATAGCAGCTCACATTTATTGAAGCCCTATTATTACTCAACATTTAATTTTTTAATAATTTTACATGCATGAATTAATTTGCTTCTTACAACAACCCTATGAGGTGGGTATAGGTGTTCCATCTTAAATACAGGGGTGGGCAAAATAGGTTTACAAATAAATAATACAATAATTAATGAATAATAATACAAGACTAAACTCTGTGTTTTGTGTGCTCACAACTGTAAACCTAATTTTGTCCACCCTCTACAAGCAAATTGTAACTAACAGCTAGTAAGTGGCAGAGTTGAGTTTCAAAACCAGATCCATTTGACCACAAAACCCTTGATGTTATCTGCATCTCATTATGCTTCAGAAACACACATTTTAAGCTGGGTAGAATCAATAAGTAAAAGTTGGTTATTGTAGGATATGTATTTTTGCCACTCTTGATAGACAGAAAGATGTGATATTTCAATTCTTTAAGAATTCCTCTTGCCTTAGCCAGTTTGGCTCAGTGGATAGAGCATAGGCCAGCACACTGAAGGATCCCAGGTTTGATTCTGGTCAAGGGTGGTCCTGGGTTTGTTTCTAGTCCAGGGAACATGCCCGGATTTTGGGCTCGATCCCCATTAGGGTGTGTGCAGGAGGCAGCCAATCAATGATTCTCTCTCATCATTGATGTTTCTATCTCTCTCCCCCTCTCCCTTCCTATCTGAAATCAATAAAAAATATATATATATTTTTTAAAGAGTTCCTCTTGCCCTAGCCATTTTGACTCAGTGAGTAAAGTGTCAGCCTACAGACTGAAGGGTCCCCGGTTCGTTTCCAGTCAAGAGTATATGCCAAGGTGACAGGCTCAATCCCCCGTAGGGGGTGTGCAGGAGGCAGCCAATCAATGATTTTCTCTTATGATTGATGTTTCTCTCTCTCTCAAATCAATAAACATATCCTATATAATAAAAGGCTAATATGCAAATAGACCGAATGGCAGAACAACCAAACAACTGGTCGCTATGACAGGCACTCACCATCAGGGGTGCACACGGAACATGGTGAGCCACAGCAGCAGGCAGCAGAGTGCAGAACATGGTGGGCATTGGCTGTGGCAGCATGGTGGAGCAGGTGAGTGGGGGCACCAGACCAAGGCAGGGCACTGGTCACTGTCATTGGGGCAAGCCTCTGGTGCTTACTAAAAATTCTTTGCTCCCACACGCTGTGGTCCTATCTGGTGCTTGCACCTGCTGAGGGCTTTGGCCCTGCTCGCACCTACTGCTGGTGCCTGAGGCCATGACCGATTGCTCGGCGCCGTCAGCAGGTGCAAGAGGTGGCTGCTGGCCCTGATTGCCCCTCAGGGCTTCTCCACCTCCCCCTGCTCCTGAGGAGTGATCGGGGCGGCAGCCACCTCTTGCACCCGCTGCTGACGGCACTGGCCCCACTTGCACCTGCTGCTGGCACCAGCCCCAATCATTCCAAGCTATCAGCAGGTGTGAGTGGGACCAGGACTGTAAGTGCATGGGAGCAGAGGTGAGAGCGGGGCTGCTTGGCTGACAGGGACCAGGGGCCACAGCAGGAGGGGCTGGGTGGGGGTGTGGAGGATGGGCTGAGACCCACCCCTATGCCCATCATAACCTCGTGACCCACAGTTCCTTTCAAGGTGTATGAATTTGAGCACTGGGCTTCTGGTATCAAAAAATAAGTAAACGGGGAGAAATCAATATGGCAGCATAGCTGAACACCTAAACTGCTGCCTCGCACAACAATTTCAAAACTACAGCTAAAAGACAGAACGGACATCATCCAGAACCACAGGAAAGCTGGCTGAGTGGAAATCCTACCACTAGAGAGGAGCACATGGAAACTCAGAGGAGCTGCAAAAGGTTGAGGTACAGAGACACACGTGCAGAGAGGACGAGCAGCTGAGTGCCTGGCTAGCTTTCTCTAGCGGGAGAGAGATGTAAGCTCCCGACTGCACTGAACCCCAGTTCCAACTGCACTAAACCCAGTTCTGGGCAAGACCCTGGGGACCCAACTCATATGGGGGGAGTCTGGGCTGTCGGGAAAAGAGAGGAGTGCACGGATACTCAGGGGAGCCACGAAAGGCAGAGGTCTGGAGTCGCGTGTGCAAGTGCGCTTGCGAGTGCATGCAGAGAGGACGGACTGCTGAGTGTGCTGCTGGCTTTCTCTAGTGGGATGAAGACAGAAGCTCCTGACGACGCTGAACTCCAGTTCTGGGCAAGAATCTGGGAATCTAGATTCAGTGGGGGAGAAACTGGACTGTCTGGCAGCGGGCGGAACTCGAGGGCGGCTTTCTCTCAAGAGGTGCTTATAGCGATTACTGCAGGACACTGAGACCCAGGGGCCTCATAGGGCAGGGCTGACGGGAAACCAAGGCTGTGTGCTTCGCCCTGAGACTCGGCCCCATCCAAGCTGAGCACAGAGGCTTTTACAATTTTCAAGTCTTGTCTCATAAGGCTGTCTCCAGCACAGAAGTTCTCCCGGCGTAGACACAGATGATCCTCACAGCCAATTGGCCTGGAGGTCAATTCCTCCAGGGATACCAACAACAATCAAGACTTAACTACAACAAGGCTGTACACACAGTCCACAAAGAGGTGCACCAAGTATGTCCACCTCAGGTAACTGGGGAGGCTGAGCCACTGGGCCTTATAGGACACCTAGCACACAAAGCTACTCTACCAACTCAGAGAAGCAGCCAAAATGTGGAGACAAAGAAACAGATCACAAACAAAAGAAACGGAGGAAAACAAATGACTGGATATAGAATTCAAAAACCACGGTTATAAGCCTTTTCAAGAATATCCTAGAAAAGGCCAATAAATATAACGAGACCCTCGAAGATATGAAAAAGGACCAACTAGAAATTAAACATACACTGACTGAAATAAAAAATAACATACAGAGACCTAATAGTAGACTGGAGAAACGCAAGAATCAAATCAGATTTGAAATACAAGGAAGCAAAAAACACTCAACCAGAAAAGCAAAAAGAAAAAAGAATCCAAAAATTTGAAGATAGTGTAAGAAGCCTCTGGGACAATTTCAAGCATACGAACGTCTGAATTATGGGGGTGCCAGAAGAAGAGAGAGAGCAAGATACTAAAAACCTATTTGAAGAAATAATGACTGAAAACTTCCCCCACCTGGTGAAAGAAATAGACTTACAAGTCCAGGAAGTGCACAGAACCCCAAACAAAAGGAATCCAAAGAGGACCACACCAAGACACATCATAATTAAAATGCCAAGAGCAAAAGACAAAGAGAGAATATTAAAAGCAGCAAGAGAAAAACAGTTCATTACCTACAAGGGAGCACCCATATGATTGTCAGCTGATTTCTCAATAGAAACTATGCAGGCCAGATGGGAGTGGCAAGAAATCTACAAAGTAATGAATAGCAAGAACCTACAACCAAGATTACTCTACCCAGCAAAGCTATCATTCAGAATTGAAGGGCAGATAAAGAGCTTCACAGATAAGAAAAAGCTAAAGGAGTTCATCACCACCAAACCAGTATTATATGAAATGCTGAAAGGTATTCTTTAAGAAGAGGAAGAAGAAAAAAGTAAAGATAAAAATTATGAACAACAAATACATATCTATCAACAAGTGAACTTAAAAATCAAGTGAATTAAAAATCTGATGAACAGAATAAACTGGTGAATATAATAGAATCAGGAGCATAGAAAGGGAGTGGACTGATAATTCTCAGGGGGAAAGGGGTAATGGGGGGCGTGCAAGAAGAGACTGGACAAAAAACGTACACCTATGGATGAGGACAGTGTGGGGGGAGGTAAGGGCAGAGGGTGGGGTGGGAACCGGGTGGAGGGGAGCTATGGGGGGAAAAAAGTGGAATAATTGTAATAATCTAAACAATGAAGATTTATTAAATTAAAAATAAATAAAATAAAAAATAAATAAACAAAATATAAATCAATGGAAAAATATTGTCTGTTGAGGATTAACAACAACAAAAATAAATAAAATCTTGCAAAAAAATAAAAAATAATAATTCCTCTTACAAAACGCAAATTTGTATTCCTAGAAAGATAACTATTTAAAAAATAAATATTTTCAAGAGCTTAACATGTATGTCTTTGCAAAATCTTAAAGTAATTGGACAAAGTACAGATAAGTTTTGATAAAATTATGGCGAGATAGGTATGGGCTAAGGAAGGGGGAAGGTATAAATTAAGCGTAGGGGATAGAGAGCAGGAAGCATCAAAGAACTGGGTATGTGTAGTGGGGGCTCCTAAGTGGGGATAAGATGGAAGAACATCTAAGATACTATTTTATAGCTACCCTAGAGGCCCAGTGCACTAAATTCGTGCACTGGTGAGGGGGGGGTTGGTTTGTCCCTCAGCCCAGCCTGCACCCTCTCCAATCTGGGTCCCCTGCTTATAAAAAACTTTCAGTGGTACACCATTAAGAAGTATGATGATGATATTGATTTGTGTGAATTAAAAAATATTATAGTTGCTCTAAGCAATGACTGAGATACAATTTCTGTTGTCAAAGAGCTTATAACCAAGGAAGCATATTTTTCTCTTTCCACACCTGTTTGTTCCACCATTGTTTACATAACCTCAGAAGACTTTCATCCATGACCACTTGCAATATATGATTCTGAATTAGCCTTATATCCAGGACAGGGATGCTAATAGAATTGAATGCTAATTAGTTTTGTTGCTCTTTTTCATTGTTACATTAAGTATGAGACTTGTTGATACTATGACTCATTCACAAACCTTAACTGCAATTTTAGTTAAATACTTAGTTACCATCATTATAATGCCACTGGAAGCCTGGTGCATGAATTTGTGCAGTGGTGGGGTCTGACTGGCCTGCCCCAATCAGGGCTGATCAGGTGGGCCAGCTGGGAGGAGGGGCCACGGGCAGTTAGCTGGCTGGCCTTGCTCCCTGATTGAACTCCTGGTTGAGGGGACAATTTGCATATTAGCCTTTTATTATATAGGATTAGTTATCAGGATGATGATGCTTATAATAATAATAAAAAACTGAAGTGGTTTTAGGGTTAGAAATGTGTCTAAAAATGATATCTTCATGATCTGCATTTATCTTACATCAATAAATTTGCATCAAATTTGCTCAATTTACAAATCAAAAATAGATTTCTCTATCAGGAAAGATCAGTCTTGTATCTGAAAATCAAGCACAGCTTGTACATCACCATTAACCATAAAGGCTCTGAAATCAGAACTTAGCTGCCAATTTTGTTGATGATGCATAAGATGAAATCGAGTACAGCTGGCTCTTCTGTCCTATGCTAGCTCTGCAGTACTGACATTAGTGAAAAATCTGTTTGTTTTCTGTTTCAGGAAATTAAATAGCTATGACTAAAATGAAGCAGAGGGAACAGATATATCTGGGTAATAAACAGGTGCCATTTTTATTTTTAAGTTTATTTTTTTCTTGCAGATTCACCTCAATTACTTGCAGCAGTTCTTTAATTTGGCCAATTACCATGACCTTGAAAAAATATGTGAAACATCTTCAAAAAGACCACTTAGAGGAGCCCTTTTTTTTGGTAAATGGGGACCAAATAATAAATCATTTATAATTTAAAAATCCCTCATAAGTAAATATACTTTGTCAATGATTATTCCTTCTAATAAAGTGTCTGCAGGCAAATTGTATCTCTAAAAGTCAGATTTATTTGCTGACATGTTAATTGCCTTTCAGAATGAGTATTTTCTATGATTTAGGCCAAATTTTAATGCCTTAGTTGTGGATAAACTAGCTTCTAAATATTCCCTCAAAATGAGGAAATGAGAGAATTTTCAGCAAGGCGACATTACATTAATGAGTGGCATAAAACTAAATTCCAATCCCTACCTAAGCCTATTGGAAGCTTGGTGAATCAAGGAAATCCTTATCCTCTTTTCCAGAAAAGCATGAAATATGCTGGGCCAGTGTGGAGTGAAGGCAAGAACTGAACACACATGCACGCACATTAACTATCACCACTTCAGAAAATACGGTGACAACAATCTTCAAGACATTTTTTTGAAGACAGGGAAAGATGGGGAGGAAGAGAGGAATTAAACAACAACATACTTTGGAAAATTGAAGGTAGATAAATCCTGACTGACTTAGCGGACCCCTCAGTGGAAACTAAGCTGATCATGAGGGAAGCTGAGAATCATCCGCAAGAATATAATAGAAACCTCAAATGGTTTAAGAAATGCTAGCACTGGGTAATTCTGGAACTGAAAGTGAAGGAGGGAAAGCCAGTGCTCAAGAAGAATGGGGTGAGAGCTGAAAGAAGCAATTATCTCCTTTGATCTCCTTCCCAACTCCACTAGAGGCCTGGTGCATACCACTGGGAGACTGAATCTCTCCACCTTGGAATAAGTCTGTGGCTTTATTTTGGACTGAAGGGGCCCAGGCACAGTTGAAGAGCTGAATATTCTATTGGAAACACCTCCTCAAACTCCTTGGTGCACTTGTTCCCAGGACACTGGCAGCCAGATCTCAACCTTCAGGGAAAGAGATAGGTGGGCTTTTCTCTGGTACTCTAACCATCCCAATAGGAAAGACCTAAATATACTCCCAACCAGGAGGGATGCCCAAGAAACAGCCTTCCCAGGTCACCCTGCAGTAAAGCTCAGGGTCGTTGGGTCCCTTAGGGCCCATACATTCAGAGCTCCCAAACAGCTTTTAGTTTTTCATTCTCCATCAAGATCAGAAAATCAAGGATTACAAAATACCTGAGAAAACCTCTAACAGGGAAAACAAGACCAAAACAAATAAGCAATCAAATACAACTTGGAGGAAATGGGTACCATTATGCAGGGAAAAATAATTTTTTACATATATATAAATTTAAGTATATATATTTCCAGCTTATATCCTCAGAGAATTATGATTAATACTACACAAATTGAACATTCAGAGAACTCTTGAAATATACAAACATATAAGTATATTTCTATATATATTAGTATAAATTAAAAATATGATACCTTAATGTTTATAGCAGCATTATAGCCAAAATATGGCAACACACCAAACATCCACTGATAGAAGACTGGACAAACACAATATGGTATATGAATACAATGGAATATTATTCAGTCTTAAAAAGGAATGAAATTCTGACATGCTTTTACATAGACGGCCCTTGAAGATACTATACTAAATGAAATACAACAGATACAAAAGAAAAAATACTGTGTGATTTCACTTATCTGAGTCTATCAAAGTCCTAGAGAGAAAAAAATAAAATGGTTGCCAGGGGGATTGAAGGAAGAAATGGGGAGTTATTATTCAATGGGTATAGAGTTTCAGTATAGGAGGATGATAAAGTTCTGGAGAGAGCTGGTAGGTGGTTGTGAAACAATGTGAATACACCTATTGCCACTGAACTGTAACCCCTAAAATTGCTTAAAATGATAAGCTTTATGTTATATATATGTTGCCACCATAAAAATAAACAAAAATTGGAAGTATATAAGAATATCAGTTGAAAAATAAAATTTAGCCTGGCCGGCATGGCTCAGTGATTGAGCATTGACCTATGAACCAGGAGGTTATGGTTTGATTCTCAGTCAGGGAATATGCCAGGATTGCAGGCTCAATCCCCAGTGGGAGGCATGTAGGAGGCAACCAATCACTGATTCTCTCTCATCATTGATGTTTCTATCTCTCTCTTCCTTCCTCCCTGAAATCAATAAAAATATATTTTTAAAAAGAAAAAGAAGGTAGTGAGAGGAATCCAAGATGGTGGCGTAGGTAAACACCTAAACTGCTGCCTCGCACAACAAATTAAACTGCAACTAAAAGACAAAATATCTATCCCCCAGAACCATGGGAAAGCTGGCTGAGTGGAAGTTCTACAACTAGAAGGAAAGAGAAAAAAGCACTGAGACTTGCACAAGTGCTGAAAAGCTGAGGTACCGAGGCGCGGGATCTGGGCTGGCGGCAGGTGTTGCTTTTTTCAACCCAAAGGGGAGACAAGCCCCCGATTAATCTGAAATACAGTTTCTGGGGAGACGTGGGGGACCCAAACTCCTATGGGGAGAAGCTGGACTGTCTGCTACGGGGTCAGAAAGTGAGGGGGGCCTGCTTGTAGAGCTGCACACAGGAATAATTGTTTATCTGCGCTGGGGCACGGGACTGGGCACAGTCGGAGACACAGAGCCGGCTAACTAGCAGCCATTGCTGTTTGCCACGCCCTAGCCTAGTGACGCCCTGAGACCCCGTCCCACACAACCTACAAACCCACCCAAGCTCCAAACAGCAGCTTTAGCATAAGAAAGCCCTGCCCTATCGCAGCTTAACCTAACAAACTTGCAGCCCCGATCAGACAGCTCCAAACATCCAAACCCCAAGCAAAGAGGAGAAAACTGTAGCTCTCACTGTAGCTCCTGCTGGGTGGACTCAGACAATAGCTGACCTGCACCCCATTGGAGATCCAGAAGCCAGTATACCTAGTGGTCAGTGTGAGACACCAGATTTCAACTCCTCACATCCATAAGTGACACATTCAAGAGGCAGACTCAGCGAGCACCAAAGCCCCACTGAAACAAGTCCTGCACCATAAGCGTGTCTCCAGCACAGCAGTTCTTCCATTATAGACACAGCGAGTCCTCACAGCCGATTGGCCTGGAGGTCAATTCCTCCCAGCATACCAACGGCAATTAAGGCTTAACTACACCAAGACTTTGCACTCAGCCCACAAAGGGGTGTACCAAGAGCGTCCACATCAGGTGATTGGGGAGGCTGAGCTACTGTCCCCTATAGGTCACCTACCACACAAAGCCACTCCATCAACACAGGGAAGCAGCCAAAATGCGGAAACAAAGAAACATGTCACGAATGAAAGAAACGGAGGAAAGCAAACTACTGGATGACATAGAGTTCAGAACCACATTTATAAGGTTACTCAAGAATCTTCTAAAAACCGCTGAGAAACTTGATGACACTTCTGAGGAGCTTAGTGAGACCTTCAAGGACCTTAATGAGAATGCCAAAAAAATGGAAAAGGACCAGTCAAAAATGAAGCATACACTGTCTGAAATAAAGAATATACAGAAACTCAACTGTAGATCAACGTACCCCAAGAATCAAACCAAAGATCTGAAATATGAGGAAACAAAAAACACCCAACCAGAAAAACAAAAAGAAACAAGAATCCAAAAATATGAAGATAGTGTAAGGAGCCTCTGGGACAACTTCAAGCATACCAACATCCGAATTTTTGGGGTGCCAGAAGAAGAGAGAGATCAAAATACTGAAAACGTATTAGAAGAAATAATGACAGAAAACTTTCCCTACCTGGTGAAAGAAATAGACTTACAAGTCCAGGAAGCGCACAGAACCCCAAACAAAAGGAATCCAAAGAGGACCACACCAAGACACATCATAATTAAAATGCCAAGGGCAAAAGACAAAGAGAGAATCTTGAAAGCAGCAAGAGAAAAACGGTTAGTTACCTACAAGGGAGTACCCATACGACTGTCAGCTGA
Source organism: Corynorhinus townsendii (assembly GCA_026230045.1). Classification (NCBI taxonomy): domain Eukaryota; kingdom Metazoa; phylum Chordata; class Mammalia; order Chiroptera; family Vespertilionidae; genus Corynorhinus; species Corynorhinus townsendii. The sequence continues at coordinate 60,162,913 of JAPDVU010000005.1, forward strand.
TTTCTCAACAGAAACTATGCAGGCCAGAAGAGAGTGGCAAGAAATATTCAAAGTGATGAACAGCAAGAACCTACAACCAAGATTACTCTACCCAGCAAAGCTATCATTCAGAGTTGAAGGTCAGATAAAGAGCTTCACAGACAAGAAAAAGCTAAAGGAGTTCATCGCCACCAAACCAGGATTACATGAAATGCTGAAGGGTATTCTTTAAGAAGAGGAAGAAGAAGAAAAAGGTAAAGATAAAAATTATGAACAACAAAATGACATCAAATACATACCTACCAACAAGTGAATCTAAAAATCAAGTGAATAAAAATCTGAAGAACAGAACGGACTGGTGAATATAATAGAATCAGGGACATAGAAAGGGAGTGGACTGACGACTCTCAGGGGAAGCAGGCGTGAGGGGTGCGGGAAGAGATTGGACAAAAATCTTACTCCTATGGATGAAGACAGTGGCGGGGGGTAAGGGCATGGGGTGGGGTGGGGAATCAGGTGGAGGGGAACTATGGGGAAAACAAAAAAAAAAGAGGAACACCTGTAATAATCTGAACAATAAAGATTTAAAAAAAAAAGAAAAAGAAAATTCATGAATTTTGTAAAAAAATACAGCAAAAGCAAAATTAAATGAAAAAGAGTATAAAAGACGTGGTAAAATTGGAGGAAAAGTCCAAGAGTTATCTATATATAAAAGCCTAATAGGCAAATTGTCCCTGCAGAAGTTTGACCAGGAGACCGATTGCTCGCTGTGACATGTGCTGACCACCGGGGGCAGCGCAGAATGAAGGAAGGCCCCAGCTGGCAGCCAGCAGCCAGGGAAGGGAGGGACCCTACCTGTGCATGAATTTCATGCACCAGGCCTCTAGTATAAATATAATTTTCAGAAATAGGAAAAAAAAACATTTAAGAGAATATCATCAATGAAATAACCAAAGAAAATTTCCCATAATTATAAGACATTAATTTCCAGATTGAAAATCTTATCCAATGCTCAATATAATAGATGAAAATAAAATCACATTGAGACATATCATTGAAAAATTTTAGAACACTAGCAACAAAGATCATGAAAGTTTTCAGAGAGGGAAAATTGTGGCAGAAATCATAATGGCATTGTATTTTTTTCTTTTAGTCTTTATTGTTGAAAGTATTACATAGGTCCACCTTCTCCCCTCCCCCTCCATTAACCTCTCCTAGCCCTCTCTGATCCTCCCCCACTACCCTTGCGGCATTGTAGTTCTTTTTTTTAATATATATTTTTTAATTGATTTCAGAGGGGAAGGGAGAGGGAGAGAGAGAGAGAAATATCAATGATGAGAGAGAATCATTGATAGGCTACCTCCTGCATGCCTCACACTGGGGATCGAGCCTGAAACCCAGGCATGTGCCCTTGACCAGAATCGAACCTGGTACCCTTCTGTCCGCACGCCAATGTTCCATCCACCGAGCCAAACCAGTGAGGGCTGGCATTGTATTTCTTAAAAGTGAGATTGGAGCACTGCTTATTAATTTTCAAAAAAAAGTATTTCCCACCTAAAGCTGTATTACCACCCAAATTATTAATTAGACAAGAGGGAAGAATAAAGAAATTTTCAGAAATTCAAGGTCTCATAAAACTTACCTCTGAGACATTCTTTCTCTGTGTCTATTGGAGATATATTGAGAGTGAGAGAGACAGAGAAACATTGATGTGAGAGAGACACATTCATTGGTTGCCTCCTGCATGCATCCTTAGTGGGGCCAGGGATCAAACCTGCAACCCAGGTAGGTGCCCTTGATAGGGAGTGGATCCTGCAAACCCCTCCCCGCCAGGTGGTCAGTCTGATGCTCTCTATCCACTAAGAAACACTGGTCAGGGCCCTTTTGAATGTTTTATCACAATTCAAAAATGAATAAATTACATTCCTTAACAAATTATAACATAGTTTCAACCAATAAATACAACTTCTAGGAGTTTATATTAAAGAAATATTTGTCCACAAGTAAAATAATATGAGAGAATATTTTGCACTAGAAAAGTTTGGAAACAATTTAAATGTCCATTCACTTGATACTTGTGAAGTAAATTATGCCTATCCTTGCAATGGAATAGTATGCAACCAGCAAAAATAATTTAAAACTCCTTTGCATACTGATACAAACTATCTCTAAAATAAGTTGTTAAGGGTAAAAATATATATACTTTCTTAAATAAACGTGTACTTAAATTTTATTAACATTGGTTTAGCCTGGAAAGAACTGGATGGCAGGGGAATTAGAAATTATACCTTTTGCATTTTTAGTCATTTGAATGTTACCTTTGAAAACCAAATTGAATTACAATATTGAAAATGTGGGGCATTTAAAAATAGCATAGATTATTTTCATCTTGATTCTTTCTTGTTTCTCCATCGCAAAGCCAGTATGAGATCTTTCCTCTAATAATAACATTCTGGTTGTATTCTGCAATGCTTTAGAAATAAAATCTGTTACTCCTGCTGGGATCAGAACAGTTGTCAGCATATGTGGGCAGCAGTGGGTGAAGAGCTTTTGAGTTTTACGTATGTAAACTAAATACCAAGGTTGAATGTATTATCACATTATTATTGATATAGGAGAAACCTTATATTAATGACATTTATGAAGACATCAGTGATGTTCTTCTCTATGAAACACAGGAAGACAAGACTCCATATATCAGCTTTATGCTATCCATTCAACCAAGATAGACCAGAGATATAAACTAGAGGGGTAATGGGGACTCTCTAGACTGGATTTCAAAGCTGTGAGTGGATCCCTTTTCAATGGCATGATTTCTTGGGGCAGTTAGAGGGACATATTTTCTTGTTCTTCCATTCTCTTCTCTGTGTTTATAAACTATTATGCATATTAGAAATTTGGGCATAAACTTAACTTCAAAGAAGACTTTTGAAAATGCTATATATAGCTTAACTTCAGGAAATTAAGTGGGCTCCGTGTGTCATAAAGCCCTTGATATAACAACATGACAAAGATGAGGTACAGAGGTGAAGAGCCTTGCCCCCAAATTAATCCATTTGTATCCAAAATTTATGTTCACCAGTCCACCATGCTGTCTATCATATCCCGTATTATCATCTCTCCCCACCCAGATTCATCTAGGACCAGAAATATTTGATGGAATTATAGATTTATTAAAGAAGCACATTCCACAAGTCTTTTGATCACTGTGTGAACATTTACTTTCCCCAATTTGACAGATTTTTGAAGGCATTGTTGCTTCTACTGTGGTGACATCTGTCTTAATATTGAAAACTTGGGTAATCTTTCTTTAAATGGAATTCTATTAGCGTGACAAATAACTTTAATGACACCTATTTAAATACAAGTCTCCAAATGAAGTTGCTACTTTCTATAGAAATCCTGAAGACAATAACAGGCAGAAAGACGGTTTATTGGAGATACTGGCAGGGGGAGATCATGGGCCAGTGCTCTTGACAACCATGGTGATAGAACCAGACCACAGCAAGAAAGCCACTGGTCACAAGAGACAACAAAAGTGGCTGTTGCCAAAAATCCAGGTAAAAAATGATGAGAATTGAAGAGGGAAGAAATAGCCAGATTTTTAGAGGGAGGAAAGTGGAGGGTACAGGGATTCAGTTCTCAAAGGTAGAGTGGACAGGAGGCTCTGATACTTTGGGGTATATTTCCCACCCCCTACCCCCTTCCACCTGTCTTGTCTGTTCCCAAGTTGTCAGGAGCCTTGTTCTCCATGCTCCTTCTCAGGCCACCACTCATTTCCCTAATATTTGCCAGAGGTTGGGACTGTTAGCGGTGGTCTTAGACTTCAGGTCTTGAGGTTGGCAAAGAAAGAATTCAGAGCCAAGAAGACTAATGCAAGACATTTATTTAGCCTTTTAGAAAGAAGGTCAGAAGCAGAGTAAGTGAGCCAGCTGGGCTGCATGGACTCAGGAAACAAGTTACAGAGGCTAAAGAAGGGCCCTTGGAGTAAGAAAGCAAAGAAATGCGCCTTAGAAAAGAAAGGGGGAGGGGGTGGAGAGGCACAGGTATGCGCTAGAGAGAGAGAAAGCCTATGCTGGATCCTTTGTCTTAAGGGTTTTCATCTGTTTTCTAAAGGTGAGAGTTTTAGGGGAGGTCCCAGGGGGAGGATCTCAGTAGAATATTCATCAGTTTTCCAGGCGTGCCCTTTCAGGGTCATGGTCTCTAATGATTGGTCAGTACTAGGGTAGGAGGTCATTTGTCACTGCATCTGGTCCTGATGTCAGTCATGGTGTTGCTTCATCTGTTTTGCTGCTTTTCTGGGCCTGGAGCTGAAACACCACTGAGGCCTAGATGTTACCTCTTGTTTGACCAAAACTCAGACCTGAGGCTTTGTTCCTAAGATTATTTGATGCTGATCAGAACCTCACTGTCCTGAGGGCTTAAGGTTAAAGGGAGCGGTCTTGCAAGGGAGAAGGAAGCAGGTGGGTGAGGGTGCTGGATGGGGCCACTTTGAATCAGCTGTCTGTCTCAGTGTCCCATTCCACTTGCCAAGCAATTTTCCTAACTTACTATCCTGTCTCAGGACCATACCACTAGTCTTAGAGAGCTGCGGTGTGCAGGTTATACTTCGCTATGTTGTTCTCTTCCTTGATTGCCCATACCCCCACCCCATAAGTCTGTGCAGGTGTTAATAACAACTGAAGGTTAGAAACAAATGAATTATGGGCACTTGGCAGGAGCATGGGGGCACAGTGAGGAATACCCTGCTTTTCCCCTCCTCCAGCTCTCCACTTTCCCACTGTTTCTTCCCATGGGTCACACCCAGCTGGCAGCCAGCTCCTAAGGAATGTAGGGAAATGCTGCCCGCAGGACCAGCTCCCCGTGACAGAGAACAGAAGAGAGAAGAGCCAGGAATGGACCGGAGGGCAAAGAGGCCTAGGACTTTGCATCTTCACAAATATTTTTTTTTTAATTCACTATTAACAAAATTCTGGTTTGGTGTTAAAATTTATATTTTCAACATCAAAGTTGTTTGCAATAGATCCCATCAATGAGTTATCAAAGTCTGTGCAGTTCTGGGGATGAGCCAGCAAAACCAGGACAACCTTATCCGAAGGAGCAGTTATGTATATATATCCATATTTTGAACTGATGTTGGGAGCCTTGTTAATTTTGCTGAATTTGTTTTCTTTCAAAAAGCTTCCATTTCTTGGCTTTGTAAATGCAGAAAGCTTCTAGTTTTATAACCTTGGTTGTTCCTCTCCTTTCAATTGGAGTACTGAGAATCTCTCATCGCTTTTCTTGTTAACCTATTTATCCATTTGATATTTTCCAAAATGAATTTTCTATCACCAAAACTATACTGCACGGGACCTGGCAAATATTTGTGCTCATTCCTTTGATGCCTCCACCTGGCTGGCACCACTCTCTAAATATAGAGCAGGATTAACTGAGTAATAAGGCAAGAGTGCACAGTAGTTTCTTTAATAAATTTTTCAATACTATGACTGTAGAGGAGTCTTTTCAAAGGATTTATCCTCAGGTAGAAACTTCAAAAATATTGAGAAATGTCCACATTCTAAAACCTTTGGTATGTTTGAAAAATTGTAATAAGCTTTATGCTATCAAGGAGCCCCAAATAAAGAGATTTTCCATATTTTCAGTCTCTTATTTAGCAAATTTTAGCACGATGGTTTGATTTTGTTTGTTTGTTTTGTTTGGAAGAAAGTGTGGTGTGTTTTTCCCCCCACTGCATTTCTATTAGTCCTAGAACCAAGTTTTATTTCCTCCCTCTAAAATTGAGAATGTTTCCATTTTAGCCTGTATACTCTAATTCTCATTCTGTTCAACATTTAAGGGTAAGGATAATGGCGAATGGAATTGACCACATGAAAAAAAAAGGATAAGGAATAAGAAAAAAAAGAGTTTTGATTTAAAGCTATGTGAGAAGTTGGAAGCGTTAGGAAAGTAGCAGCGAAAGAAAGAAAAACAGCTCTTTCTAAGTTGCAGAAGAAGGAACTTTAATACAAAGTTAAATTAGAGATACCAAACATTTTATGGAAAAGGGAGACAGATGTGCTTTTGGAACCGGGAAAATACTGGTTAACTTTTAGTTGAGATCACACTTTGATAGTGTCTATGTGAAGCAAATGTTTTGGCTCTAAATGTGTTTCTGCCAGTTTTACATTTTCTGCCTTCACCAACCTGGAGGCAGGAGAATGAGGCAGATTCTGACTCTCTGAGGAGGTTCCATTGGAAACAGACCTTAGCCTGCCCCACAAATACTACTCATTGAAGTGTCTTTCAACAGAAAACTTCCTCCACCCAAGCCAGAATGGGGGCAAAATTAGAGAAAATGGTCCTAATACATTTTGCTACCCATAATTCATTGTCACATACAAGAATATGTTGTTGGAAAGGGCCTAAAACATCATCAGAATATAATTATGTCTGCTGTCATATAAATGAAGCATATAGTTTTAATGGTATAATTGAATTCATTCTTCTTCTCAAATGGCCCTAATATACTTTGTTTTTGTAAAATGCACAAAATAGGCAGGAGCTAAATTATTCTACATTTGGTTATCCGATACCCATGAGACACTGGGTGCTCATATTAGTAATTTCATGCCTGAACACAATTGTGCCGTTTGGCGTCCTAGAATATTAGTGTTCAAAGGGGCTTAGAAGCCATCAGTCCTTCCTTTGGAGGATGAGGAAACGGAGACAGGGAGTGGCTGAGTTCTGCAAGGGGGCACAGAGGCGCAATGAAGTTATAATTAAAACCTAAACTCCCTAGTCATCCAACATCCCCTCAGTGAACCCTTCACTTCACCATTTTGTGTGGAGATTGTGGAGCATTATTTCCCCAGCCTTTTAACTTACTCTATCCATGCAGCTCACTTCAGTACTCTACTGGCATGGGCAAAGTATTTCTCAGCATCCCAGGAAATTTGAAGTTCATGTAATCTGAGATATTTTGCTCAGGAGGAGAGATTATTTTCCTAGTCTATTAATTGGTGGTGCCAAGACAACTTACTACCTCCAGTTGTATATGGGCACCTTAATGGGCAGAGAAGGGTCAGGGTGTGAGGCAGAATCGCCTAAGTATGGGAGCTAGAACAGACAGCCCCCCCCCCCCCCTAAAAAAAATTACCTATAGAGAAAGCAGCACTGATGAAACTCTAGAACCATTGGCAGATTGTAGACTTCTGGAAAATTCAAATGTGCTATGTTCAAGGCCTTTGGTAAGGCCAAAAAGACATGTAAATGCTCTGGGACTGACAGCAGCATGAGTCCTGGGACCCATACCCACGCTGCTTCTAACGAGCACCCCAACTTAAAGGAGTAACGTAGGCCTGGCTTGCAAAAACAAAACAAACAAACAAAAAAAACTAGACAAATAATTCAGGTGGAGTTTAAGGAAAGCAAGGATATGGTCCATATACGGACGGGATGGGATGTACTCGGAACCCCATGAGATGCAAACACACGCATATACTTTAAAATGCTAGATCAGGACAGTTAAGATGCAAGTTTTTTTGTTTGTTTTGAAGGGAGGATTTACTACCGCACACACAGTCAACCTGTACTAGAAAGCGTGTGGGAGAGCGCAGAAAGCATCCAGAGGTCTAAATCCCTCTAAGAGCACAAACAACGACCCACGTTCAACTCGTCGCCAAGTTCCCTGTCCCCTCCTGTCCCCGGTGTGGAGCTAATGAATCCCCCTGGGGCCCCGACCCTCGGTGTCCCACCGGGATGGGAGGACGCGGGCTCGCCTCCATCCTTCCCACTCGCGTGCGGTCCGTGCGGGGCGCCGGGAGCTCGGTCGCGGGAGGGCGGAGGGAGCGGGGAGGCCGGCGGGCAGTTTTATTGTTCCCTTCGCCCTCCTCCTCCCACGCCTGACCCCGCCGTCACTGGAAAGCTGCCCGAGCCGCCCGGCGACGGGTTATTTATAGAGCGGGCTGCGCGCGCGTCACGGAGCCCGGCCCGGCTGACGGGGCCGCTGACGCGCTTGGCCGCGGGGCCGAGTCCGCGGGGCTGCGCGTCGGGAGCCGGTGACAATGGGCTTCTGTGTGTGCAGCTGCCGCCGCCGCTGGGGGCCGGGGGAGGGGGACTGGTGGCCTCTCCCCGACCCCCTCCCTCCCACCCGCGGTCCCCCGAAAGGTGGCCGGCCTTTTCTTCCCGTGGCCCTGACCGGCCCTCGCCAGCTGTACCTTTTTTTTTTTTTTTTTTAAATCAGTAAGTTCCCTTTGGCCCAGCTTTCGCTTCCACTTACCCCGTTTCCCCCGTCTTCCCCTATTTGGTGAGAAAGGGGGGATTTAACCTGCAGGGGCACCGCTTGGTGCGTCCAGGGGAGCAGGACGCACACAAGGCACGGCCGGCTGGGAATACGGAGACCGAGGGGCCGGGAGCGCCGGCAGGTAACGTATCCTGGACTCAGACCGGGGCTTTGTTTGGGGTGGGGGAGGGGACGTGGAGTGGGTGTGATCGCCGGGCAGCCCTTTGGGGACTCCAGTCGCCCCGCTCCTCCGCCCCGAGGCCGGCGCGCCGGAAGCCCATCTGGGTGTTTAGCGCCAAGAGCGAAAGAGAAACTTCTGCGTAACTGACTAGAGGAGGCTCCTCACGAGAGGCCGAGGTGATAGAGGAACCCCCTCCCTTCTCCGCCCCGCAGCCTCCCGCCGCCCTTCCTCCGTCCATCCCCCACTCCCTCCGGACGCCCGGGACTTGGGAGTCCTCCCTTCCCACCCTCTGCCCCCTCCCGCGGGATCTGTGCTTTCACGCCCCCGTGTCGCAGAAGGAGGGGCTGGCGAGGATTTTTAGGGACTTCCTGGGATGCGGAGACCAGCTCGGAACCCTCCCCTTTCAGCTGCCGAGAGCTGGGAAAGCTTGCTCTGGAGCCTCGCACGTGGCAGGCAGGCAGAGAACTTGCGGTGCCTTCTAGGAAATTGCAATCGATTTGTAATGCAGCTTCGCTAATTGGGAGTTCAAAATTAAACTTTAATAAAGCATTTGTGTCGTCTCGTCTAATTGTGAAAGCTTCCATCCGTCCTGGTAGATAGACTAAGTCTCAAGTTAATGGCGCTAAGCTAGATTCCCCCCCAAGTACAATTCCGTCAGCCGGCGTCGGCGCAGCTGGATTTCCGTAAAGTACAGATGTTGCTAATGGCAGCTTAAGCACGGATGGGCAGATAGCAGACGGAATGCAACATGTTGCCATATGGTTCTTTTAGCCTTTCACCTCCAGGGATGTCAATCACATATATTCTGGGAGGAACTTAATGACTCTCTGAACGGTAAAATAAATTACCTGGTACAATTTATATGCCTTGACCTGATACGTTATAACAACAGGAAGATAGCATTTCACCGTTTCTGTGGTATAAATTGAACTACAGAGCCACATTTCAGATTCTATAACACCTCTTTATATTTGAGGGCCTCTCAATCATTCTGGCTTAAAGTCTGTTTCTGTGTTGCCTTCCTCTTCTCACCTCTGAGTGATATAAAGTTTGTAAAGTTTAGCAAAACTGTTTTCTTGGATATTGCCAATCAGCCCTCCAAATAGTAATCAATGAGGGTATGGGAAAATGGAAAATATGATTTTCAGAGCTAGTTACCTAAGAGTAGCAATCCTAGGAACACCATACTTTTGAAACTCACAATTAAAGGACTCCTATGAAAAGTGGTGTTGAGTTGTTTCAATAGAACTCCTAAATCCATTCATTAACTATTTGAAATTTTGTGTATTTTTTTTTCAATAACTTCAATCATTATTAAACTTTGGAAAGTGACTTACAGAAAAGCCATGCTTAGACATGTGAAATATAAGGAAAATAAGGAGGAAACCAGTTTCTACACATCCACACACCACACACTGCATGTGTACTTCAACTTGAATCCTGTGTGTGATGGTTGTTCCCCCCAACACCCCACCCCCAACATGTCAGTGATAGCATGCTGAAGTCTCCGTTCAAATCCTCCTGGAATGATTCTGTAATATTGCACAGGTCTTATTTCTTACAAACCCTGGTGACTAATATATTTAATTTATTGCCTCTAATTTCAGATGATAAACATGGTTGTCCTTTACTGTATCCCTCATTTTTCTTTCACTAATGCAGAGGCAACACTGAGAAACAAGAAACTTAGATTTTTTTTTTTTTTTTAGTAAAATGACTCACTATAACATTTTTTATGTTTACCTGAAAGCTATAGACATATTATCTTTTAAAAGACTTTGCTTATAACAATATGCAAACCATATTAATTCATGTGAACTGATGGATTAGCGAAATACAAAATAGACATAAACAGTCTTTAAAAGTACATATTTTCAGCCATGTCAAGTTTCAGAAAGTTAGCATTTTGAAAGTTTGTCTATACCTCATGTCCTTTCAGGGCTGTTTTAAAATTACTATATAATGTTTCTCCATTTTTCTCCTTTTGTGATGGCTGATAATTGGTTACTTAGTGCTTGAGTTAATGCAATAAGTTTGATATTATTGTCAAATAATATAAGATAATTTGTGTCTTTATATAGCAGAAACTCTATAAACAGAGCACACTAAGATATATGTGAGTTATGGCAACCTTTTCTGGAGGCTGTTTTTGGAACTTGTAATGGCTGAGGTTTTATTTCCGTGACAACACTCAATGAGTTTTAACCTTGATCAGTAGTGAGCTTGTCAATAATGACTCCATCTTCATGACTTCTGAATAGACAGTAAGTGTGCGCTTCAATCAGTCACACAGAACTTGTCTTATAAAGTTATGGTCATGAACAGATATTGCAGCCTTTTCTTAGGCCCTGAGGGTATTAATGTGTTCCTCCTTCAAAAGCCAGGCTAAAGTCCTGCCATGCTTCATTTCAGAATTCAAGTCCATTAGTCAATAAAATCCTAAGTGGCACTATTTATTTTTTCTCAAGTTATAACATTACATATAGTTCATGAATAATTTGGGCCCTTTTATATACAAACTATGTATATTTTTGGTATACACACACACACACACACACAGTAACAGAATCAAGATATGCATCATGACTTTATTTTAAATGAAGATTTGATGGATTTCCATTGTTACTCTAAATGAGGTGGCTGGCTGCCAAGGCAATCCTATAGCTGGAAAGTGCTAGCATTATTATCTATATGGGAACTAACTTTCTTTCTTTCTTTCTTTCTTTCTTTCTTTCTTTCTTTCTTTCTTTCTTTCTTTCTTTCTTCTTTCTTAGCTCTCAACGTCACTTCTCTCTTTCAATATTATCTTGCCTTTCATATTGCTAATCTGATCATTTGGATATGAAAACTTTTGAGAATGTGTTTGTAATGGCCAAGAAGATTTTTACCAGTGTTTTTTTGTTGTTGCTTTCTGATTTACAGGCTTTATCTTGAGCTGGTATGTTTATTTTTAGTGAAAAAATGAGAAATACTTTTAGGACAAGGTACATTCCCCATGTTCTAAGTAATTTTAATTGTGATGTAATCCTAGATGCTTTCTTTTAATTGTTACTTTTAATTCACGAATGTATTTTAAACATTTAAAATAGGGCAGATTTATGCGTTTCTCAAGGTAACATGGGACAGGTTATGAATAGGCATCAGGCCTGTAATAGAACTTCATTCCAGTAAGTGGGGGAGGGGAGGAGAGCCAGCAGGAAAGAGTATATATTCCCACTGCACTGGCCCTGTTTGCTTCTCAAATTTAAACTCACATTGCTGCACTGGAAACTTGTTTCTCTCTTTTATAACATTTCATTTTAAAAGAATTTTTTAAAACTGTCAATCTGTAAATATTTAACCAGTCAAGCAGAAAATAGTCTTTTATTCTCAGCTATATATACAGCTTTTTTTTTTTATCTGGGTTAGGGTGAGTGCCATGTAAATACCACATAAAATTTTGACTTGGTTTTCCTTACTTTGACTGATGATTGACAGGGGCTTCTTTAACCTTGTTCTTTTCATGTTCTGTATTCAGATATTGAAACACAGTATTTTATACATTTGTAAGATTATGTTTTCATTTATTTAATTTATTCTTTCTTTCTTTTTTCTTTTAAAGCATGTAGCCTGGAATGTTTGTTCTACTTTTTTTTTTCTTCACATCATTACTCTGGTACTGCTTGATGTAACTTGATTAGCTCCCTCCCCAGTCATGATTGGTAATTAAAATAGGCATTAAAATTAGTCACTTAGCAATTTTGCTGTTCAATTGGCAATTAAATTACTTAATTGCAATTAAAGTCCTAATTTTAATTGGCAAAATGATAGATGTAGATTTAAGATAATATGTATAAATACTTTAATAAGTGTCTATATAAGGATTACTTAATTACTTAACTTCAAGTTTATGCTGTTAACTTTAGAACTTTTAAGTGAGCAATGAAATTTATATTACATGTATTCAAAGGATATGGTAATTAGATTTATTGCTTATCATTTTAAGGGTCCTTGCTATAAGTTACTTTTATGATATTAAAGTTATAGGCTTGGTAATTGCAGAATTATGATGAGAAAATGGCATATATATGTCATAATATTGTATTGTATCTTTATTTTTTATTAAATTAAGAGGTTAATTTAGGCCCTGAGTCTATGTTATCACCCAGTTAGTTTGAGGAAAAAATCAAAAGTGGTTATTTTATCATTAAAGGTAGAACAAAAACTAGCCAACTGAGGTATACACATAAAAACTGTTGCAATGTGTATGTATTTCATCTACTTAAACAAAATGCTATATAATACTGTGATGGTTACTAATGTTAATAGCTAATTTTAAAATTTCAAGTATCCTGGATATTTTCTTAACGTATAGCAACTTATGTTCAGAATCTTTAAAATGTCTTTTAGGACTTTGTACATTGTAATGGACCCCCATGTTTACTGAAATGAGCAATGAAATCTAAAACCAAAGTTACACTCCCTTGCTTAATAAAAAAAAACACAAAATTGTTACAGATGAAAATATTGGTGGTTGCCAGGGGCTGGGAGGAGGGGAACAGGGAGAGTTATTGTTTAATGGGTATACAATTTCAGTTTTATAAGATGAAGAGTTATTGGAAGGGATGGTGGTGATGAGTGCACCACAGTGTGAATGTATTTAACACCACTTGAACTGTACAATTAAAAATGGTTAAGTTGGTAAAGATAATAAAATTGTGTTGTGTGTATTTTATCACAATAAAAAAAGAAAATATAAAATGTTTAAAAGTGAATATTTAGGCAATAATTATCCAGAGTCAAACATTAGAGAAAAGGTGAAGGATTTTTATTATGCAAAATATCTTTTTGAGTGGCATGAGATTTTACCATATATTCAGTTTTACAATTTTAATTTACAAGTAGGTGGTTCTAGAAAAAAATGTCTTCTCTTCTTCTGCACATCTAGAACTGGGTTCTGAATCAAAGTAAGAAAGAATTTTTTTTAAGTCTTTGCATTAAGTCGTTTTTGATGAAAATGGGCCAAGTAAAACTGAGTAAAAGCACAACTACCCAAAATGTGAATGTCAGCTAAGCAATTGACTTGTTCTGTAAACATCCTATAGCAAAGGAACAAATTATTGGTTGACTAATATCCTATTAAGTCAAATGAAGTGGCAAAAGCAAAAAACAACAACAACAAAAAAACCCCTAAAAACCCCCAAACCACACCCCTTAATATTAAAAAAGGATTTTGCATTTTCAGAAACATTTTTTTTCAAATTTTTTTTTCTTTCCTTCAATCAATAAAGTAAAACTTCCTGCCAAATGGAAATAATGCCATGAATGTGTTTGTCTAAATATAACTTAAAATATATATCTCATTTTTATGCTTAAAATAGGTTCCATTAAGTAATTTTATTATGACATATCCTAGAGTTACCTCGATTCTTACAACATAAGAGTTATGTATATTCACCATATCTGAATTGTAAGGGCTAGTCTGAGTTCATTTTGGGAGACTAGTGAAGTAAATCCCTAAAGGCCCCCTTCTCATGCATTAACATAGAAAATCCTAAGGGATTACATTCATGTTTGCTTTCTAAATTATACCAAAATCTCAATTTTATTAAGTATAATCTACCTAGCCTTGGTTTAGATGTGAATGTATGTATTATTTATGTTGATTTTTCATATTTTTCTACTTTGGTTTAGATGTGAATGTATATATTATATTGATTTTTTATAAAAATATTTTCCATATATGTGCCAATATGTTCTGCTTAATATTGGTTACTATGATAACATATAATATCATAGTATTACTTCGCTTAAATGCTTTACTGAGGTCATCTAATAGTAGCATATGTTGATAGGAATAATAATTTTAAATTTTATTGGATTCAAAAAAAGGAGCTACTAAGGGGTAGGACCAACTTTTACTCCCATTTATTTTAAATTGTTAAGAAAATGGACCACCAATTGGGGATAACTGTAAATAGCAATAACTTAAAGTTATATCAGATTCTGGGCCCTAAAAAGCATTATTGTTATTTTAATTGAGTTATGAAATGGTGTATTTTCAAAAATTTATGTTCAAGAATCTTGAAGTGTTGCAGTCATATAAATGCACAATTTCAGTTCCTTTTAGCCTAAAGCATCATTTTTAACATTTTCTAAAAGGTTGTTCAATTGTACATTTTGATTCCATTATATGTGTAATTAAACCTGCATGCACAAAATCATTTTCTTATGTCCTAGCAAATATACCCACAGGAATCCTCATCTAAACTATAATTTATTTAAACATGTAATCATAGGATTTTTAAAAACATGCTTTCATTTTTCCAAACTGTATGCCAATTTGAACTGCTTGGTGATAAAATGAAAGATTTTATTACCATTTTGATCCCTCCCCCCTCACCCCCCTGACCTAACAGTGAGTTAAACATGAGCAGGAGGAAATAAAGAAAATCTATTGTGAACCTAACTCCACGTGTTAAACTCTTTCCCTTTTCCGGACAAATGGAAGAGAGTCACAGATTTGTAAATATTTATGAATTCCAGCACAATATGAATATTGGGGCCTGCAGCATGCTCTCCTCGGGATTGGCCTAAGTAGTAATAGCTCTCTCTCTCTCTCTCTCTCTCTCTCTCTCTCTCTCTCTCTCTCTCTCTCTCTCTCTCTCTCTCTCTCTCTCTCTCTCTCTCTCTCGTGTGTGTGTGTGTGTGTGTGTGTGTGTGTGTGTGTGTGTGTGTGTGTAAGCAAAACATCCTCCTGAACGTTGTGGAGTCAGGCCCCCTACTGACAGAATCAGTCAATTACAGTCGTGGGCGGTCCTACTGACACTTTCATCAGAACCTGGTGGGGACACAGGAATTTGGAGTTTTGAGCATAGTCCTCCTTTACAATTTCTGAAGCCTGTACTGGATCCTTTCCACCCCAGCACATCCGACCCCTACCAAAAAGGCCTGCTCTAGGAGTAGCTTAGCCAATAATTGGTTTAAGTGAGTATTTCAGTCTTGCATATGCTGTGTCTCAGAAGTAAAGCTTCCCAGGAACTAGTTCTCTTCCCAGAGAACTCTTAAGTGGATTGTGGTAAGAAGGAAATAAGCCCACCTTTTCTCGCATTTTAATGTTACATTTAATTATGCCATTCCAAGTCATGAATAATTACTATATTAAGCTACTGTGAAAACTGCCTCTCCATCTTGGGTGCATTAAGACTTGGGCAAAGTCTATGTTATCAAGAAGCCAGACTCCACAGGTTGCTGGTATAGAGTAACCAATCACAGTATGTATTCCTTGGAGCTCACTTTAAGAACTCCAGAACGTTTTCCCACTCTCTGGGAGAAAATTCTCACGTTGTCCCCAGACTCAACCCAGGGCTATGGGAGTGGTTTTTTAACCGCAGCAAGGGTGGAGGAGCCAGCGGAGGAACTAGATCTACTTAGATATGCCTATTTGTGTATGAAGGGTAATGGTTCTCCAGCCCCCGCTTTCCTAGGAATATATTAAAAAATAATAACTGCCACCCCAGCAAGGCTCTGCTTGAGTTTCCGTCCGCCTGGAAATAGCGGCCGGGAGCCTGGCCCACCTCTGGGATCAAGGCAAGCTCCCCTGGGCGCGCCCGGCTCCCTGGCGGAAGGGGAAGGGAACCCGGGAGGGCGCCACCGAGCTAGAGCTGCTATTTTGGGCGCAGCCGAGCGGGTGCGTCAATGCCTGCGCCCCTGCGTCACCGCCACCTCCACCCCTTTCCTTCTCCCCGGCTCTCCAAACTCTCACTTTTTCCCTTTCGTTCGCGTGGAATCGACTCTGCCCACGGGGTTCTGACGCTACCGAACTCATGCTAATAAGCTATTCCTCGCCCTCCTCTCCTAATCCCTCTACTCACACGCCTTCACTCGCCTCTACACCCTCCCCCCAAACACACACACACACACACACACACACACTCACACTCACATTTACACACTTCCTGGTTTATTTTTTTTCCCCTTCGCGCCTGCACAGGCACCGCTGAGCCACAGCGGCGGCAGAGCAGCGGCGGCAGTCGCAACATGCAACATCTGGGGGAAACTTAAGGTGGTCACGTAGGTTTTCTCGAGGCTGCAGAGCAAAAGAGCCAGCGGCTTCTCGGGGCAGCCGCAGGGCACCTGATGGCTTCTCCTCTCCTGCCTCTGGGGAGCAGGAGGCGGCGGGGAGCGGGCAAAGGTGGGGGTGCAGTTTAGAGCTGGGTGGCTCCGAGGCGCGGGTAGTTCCACGGCGCTTTGGGCCAGTCCTGGGAACACCAGGTTGGCGGGGGCGGGGAGTTGCCAAGGGGCCCCAAAGGCTGGAAGCTAGCCCGGTGGAGAGAGGAGAGGCGGCTGGAACCCCTCGGGCAGAAGGAAGAGCCCCCGACCCCTCCCCTTCCGTCGTCCCAGCCTCTTCTAGCCCCAACGGAGAAGCTCCAAGTGGCTGGCCCAGCTCAGGCCCAGGGACCGGCACGGGGTTGGGAGAAGCGGCATTTCCTTTGCTAGAAAGCGCCTTGCCCCATCAGCGCGGTGGGGGATGGACTTGCCGAGCGGAGTTGGCGGGACTCGGAGGGCCGCGGGGTGCGGCATGCTCCCAGAGCCCACACTTCTGGGAGGGTGGAACACGATGCTTAGCGGAGCGACCCTGCCCCTTCTCCCTATGTTTTGTCTTTCCTTTTTGGCTCTCACGTGGAGGCCGTCAGAGCCCTGTGCTTCAGAGGAGGGTCCATTTATTTACCTAAAACTCGTGGAAGGATAGGAGGTGATGGGCACCGAGGAGTATCGAAAGTGCCAGAGTTCGCAGATGGTGAGATTAGAGCATCTACCTGCCAGAGGCGCACCTGTTGCCCTCTGCTCGGCTGCATTGTCTTCGAAAGGAAAAGTGAACGACGCCTCACTCTGGCTTTTGGGGTCCCCAAAGGGCTGGGGCACTGCCTACCTCCTCCTTTACCCTCCATTCCCCTCCCCATCCCACGCACCACGTCCTCCCTCGCACGTGGGCACTGCAAGGAAAGAAGGGAACACAAATTAGCCCCTTCCACCTTGGACTCTGTGCGTGTGTGTGTGGGGGGAGGGGAGAATATGAATATTCCAGAGGAGAAGGAGGCGGCCAGGGACAGGGAAAGGGAGAAGACGGGGGTGCACTGGGCTAGGGAAATCCCACCCCAATTGCCTGAGCCCTCGGAGCGTGCCGTGTCCTGGGACATCTGCTCGCGCCTCCGCTAATGGAGATGACGACTGTGGGTCAGTGAGGGTAGAGCGCTTTCAGGCACACCCCATCCTTGCGGGTCCAGGTGCTAGCTGCCTTGCCCACACCAGGGTTCCCCTCCGCCCAGGCTTTTGTTGCACCTTCCCTCAGTGTGAGCGGCAGGGCGGCATCAGTGGCGCGGCGGTTTGGGGAGGTGGGTGAGATGTCGCTGCTCTGCGGGTGAGCAGTCCAGAGTGGAGAGGTCACACCTCTTTCGGAAAAAAAGCACACACACACCAAAAAAACCCACCAAGCTGGTCACCAAGGTGAACCCAGAATGGTTCCCACCTTAAAATCGGCCCTGCTCGTGACGTCAGGTCGGAAATATACCAAAGCGAGGGGCGGCCAGGAGTCCGGGGAGCGCGGCGGCGCGGCGATTGGGCGGCGGGCTCTGACGCGCGCTGACGCGCGGAGACTTTAGGTGCGTGTTGGCAGCGGCAGCGCGAGCCACATAAACAAAGGCACATTGGCCGCCAGGGCCAGTCCTCTCGGAGGCTCGCGCACAGCTCCGCGGTCCTGCTCGCCAGTCCAGCCGGCAGCCTTCCGCGGCTCCCTCTCTGCTCTCGGCGTCTCGGCTCCCTTCGCCCCTCTGGCCCACCCCTCCCCGACCCTGCTCCCGGACTCCCAGAGGGAACTACACTTCGGCCGAGTTGAATGAATGAAGAGAGACGCGGAGAACTCCTAAATGAGTAGGTGCCGGCCGTGCAGCTCGCGGTCTTTTTTTTTTTTTTTTTTAATTCTTCTTTCTTTTTTGCACGTCTCTTCTTTCTACCTCTTTGGTATAGGTTCTCTGGAAGTGGGCGCCAGAGGCGCGGAACGCGAGTGGGGCGGGAGGATGGGGAGTAGGTGCGCGCAGCTACAGAGGGCAGAGGGCATTTGTCCCAACACCAGCTTTGGCACGAGCGCGGTGTTGGCTCCCAATAGAGGCTTCCAGGCTCCTCGTTGGTGGACTTGAAGGGAGACTTGCATAGTTCGGGGAGCCGTGGACTTGTCCGCGGAAATAAATGTGCTTAAAGTTTGCTCTTAGTGCGAAATTGATTGTGGTCTTTGGACACGGAGACGCCAAGTCCTGTGTATACGAGGGGTCCGGGCGCTACCCACAAAGTGACAGGGAGAGAGAAAGTACTTCAGTTTTTGTGTTGCTTGGGAACTGTGTCACCGTGGCTGGCCAGGGTGCCAGTGTTTCCTGGGTATTGTTGAGTAAGGAGAGGGGTGGGGAAGAGTGTCCTGTTGCTAATTTGTGTGAAATTTCTGGTTTGATGTATGCCGCGCTTGTGTATGTGAGTGTGTCAGAGACAGACAGACAGACAATGTAAAGAGTACAGTTATGAAGCTGTGAAGTAACTAGGTGGGTAACATCCAGCACAGGCATATTTCTCAGGGGCTGTGGGGGGTCAAGAGTCTAATTCTTTCCGCTTTTTCTGGTTAGCCTCCCTCCCCCATGAAGCAAGATTCTGAGGCGGGGGGGTGGGGGGGGGGTAAGGGCAACAGAAGGTGTGGATGTTTGGCTTTCTTTTTCATTGTTAATAAGATCATCTATGCTGTAGAATGCCTTCCAAGTAGGAACATCTGAAAATTACCAGGATACAGGAATGCCTTGTTCCAGCAAGTAGGCAGACCATGGCAGGCTGTTAGGGAAGGTGTCCAGTTTGCTGTGTAGGAAAGCCCTTCCAGCACGGTGCCAACACCTGATCAGCAACATTGCCCTCCCCCTGCAATTGACCGAAGGTGCTGCTGCTAAAGTCGTGTCTGCTCTTCCCACCCCTTGGCCATTAAAGATGTTGAAAGATAAGTTTCTTGGACAACTACCTGCCAGTTCACCTGTTTCCCCAATCTCAGTGCTCTGTCAAAAGCACATCCAGATGATCGTCAGGCTGTCCAGGCCTTGCTAACGAGCATTTTGTAATTCATAGGGGTGGAGGAGGGGGTTTCCTTATTTTACACTCTTGACCTCTACTTTCTTCCCCACTCCCAAAAGAAAAGCCAGTTTCACCATTGAAAAAAATCAGAGAAGGTTCCAATGCTGTATTTTATTAAACTCTAGTTTCCTCTTTTCGGGTCAGAATTAAACTGAAATGGAAATGACACTCCCCCACCCCCATACACCCTACCAAAGGGGCCAATTTATTACCTCATAAGAATTAAATAAGTACATGAGATGCCTTTGATTCTTCAGAGCCCTCTCTCTGCAAGGATTTACACAGTGCAGTGGGTGGCATTTTCTGTTGTTTTCAGCCATCTCTTTCACACCTTCATTTTAACTGCTAGGTTTCCAATGAAAGAATCACGGAAGGCATAGAAGGGCCTGCCTGGTGAGTCTACAGAGGCCGGGCCGAATCTGTCCGGAAAGGCACCCTGAAGCTTTCTGTGTCTGTATTTCAGGGAGGAGATCTGACAGGCTGAGCTCTCCAATGCTTTTCTAAAAATCTTGGAAACTTTATCCTTCATTGCTTTACGACACTGTCCACCTTTAAGTTCCTTGAAAACGCCTGTAACTCGGCTGAAGGTTAGTGCAACTTGATTTCTTTCTCTCCCCCTGCCCCCCCCCCCCCCCAATTCCTTAAATGTCAAGACCAGGGGCAATGCGATCTTCCTCAGCAAAGCCTGTAACTTAAGGTTTTCTAACCCGTCGCCCCTGGGAACAACTTTCTCATTGTGCAGTTCAACTTCATCTCTAGGATGAGCTTGCTGAACCCGAGCTACGGAGGGAGAGGCTCATTTGAGCTGGGTTGTCCATGAAAGGGGGTCGAGCGGGAGGCGTTGGAAAAGAGCCGGGAAGACCCTCCATGGCTTTCCAGCTCTGGGTCTTTATTTGATCAGCCTTTCCCATGCCCCGCACAGCTTAGCTCCGCTGCCTTCGCGAACTCCGCCCTTCCCCTCGCGCCCCTCCGCGCTCTCTGACCGCCGCGGGCTGCTGGTGTAGCTCCAGGTGTACCCGAGCCCGGGAGAAAGTGTTCAGTTGACCAGGCTGAGTGTATATTATCACCCTGTTTCATTTCCAGCCATGCCTTGTGTTCAGGCGCAGTATGGGTCCTCGCCTCAAGGAGCCAGCCCCGCTTCTCAGAGCTACAGTTACCACTCTTCGGGAGAATACAGCTCCGATTTCTTAACTCCAGAGTTTGTCAAGTTTAGCATGGACCTCACCAACACTGAAATCACTGCCACCACTTCTCTCCCCAGCTTCAGTACCTTTATGGACAACTACAGCACAGGCTACGACGTCAAGCCACCTTGCTTGTACCAAATGCCCCTGTCCGGACAGCAGTCTTCCATTAAGGTAGAAGACATTCAGATGCACAACTACCAGCAACACAGCCACCTGCCCCCCCAGTCCGAGGAGATGATGCCGCACTCCGGGTCGGTTTACTACAAGCCCTCCTCGCCCCCGACGTCCTCCACCCCGGGCTTCCAGGTGCAGCACAGCCCCATGTGGGACGACCCAGGCTCCCTCCACAACTTCCACCAGAACTACGTGGCCACCACGCACATGATCGAGCCGAGGAAAACGCCCGTCTCCCGCCTCTCCCTCTTCTCCTTTAAGCAGTCGCCCCCCGGCACCCCAGTGTCTAGCTGCCAGATGCGCTTCGACGGGCCCCTGCACGTCCCCATGAACCCGGAGCCGGCGGGCAGCCACCACGTTGTAGACGGGCAGACCTTCGCTGTGCCCAACCCCATCCGAAAGCCCGCGTCCATGGGCTTCCCGGGCCTGCAGATCGGCCATGCGTCGCAGCTGCTCGACACGCAGGTGCCCTCGCCGCCATCGCGGGGCTCCCCCTCCAACGAGGGGCTGTGCGCGGTGTGTGGCGACAACGCGGCCTGCCAGCACTACGGCGTGCGCACCTGTGAGGGCTGCAAGGGTTTCTTTAAGGTGAGCGAGGACGGGGGCGGCGGAGGCAGGTGGGGCCCCCACAGCCTGGAGCCTCGGAGTGCGCGCTCCGCCTGGGAGCAGGCGGCTCAGCTCCCGCCCGTCCCGGAAGGTTCTTTTCCCGGGGTCCGCAGAGGTTGCGGTGAGGGCATCCGGGTGCCTGCCTGAGAAAAGAAAGCAGGGAGACCCCGGAGACCCGGAGACCCGGAGATCCGGGGTCGCATCCCCGGCACAAAGCCGACCCGGCAGGCCTCCGCCCCAAGTTGCTGGAGCGAGAGTTGGAAGAGGGTCATTTGCATGTGCGCAGAGCTGTCTTTTCTGTTCAGACTGAAATTGGTTAGGACAGAGAACCGTGTCTGAGCTAACCAAGTGGAACAGAATTCCCTATGGTCAAATTAAGTGATCTCTTTATTTCGCCATCCTGATTGAATAATCTTATCATTTTAAATAGAGAAGGTCTCCAAGGAATGTAAATAATATGAATGCCCACGGATTTGTATTTACTGAGCGTCTCCTTCTCCTTCTCTTGGCATATAAAACACAGCAAGGAGCGGCAAGGTTAGCTCAAATGTTAACGCTATCAATTTTCTTCTGTAACATGCCCTGGGGGAGGAAAAAGAAAAGAAAGAGAAAGGAAAAGGAAAAAAAAAAAAGAAAAAAAGAAAGCAGTTAGGCATATGTGTTTGTTTGTGGAAAGGGAGTATAGACCCCAGTCTTTCAGAAATTGTTTCTGGATTCCTTGGGTTGCTGGATTTTCAAGAGAAAATTAATTTTCGGCCTTGATTGTCTTTTTGTTTTGCAGCGCACGGTGCAAAAGAACGCAAAATACGTGTGTTTAGCAAATAAAAACTGCCCAGTGGACAAGCGGCGCAGGAATCGCTGTCAGTACTGCAGATTTCAGAAGTGCCTGGCTGTTGGGATGGTCAAAGAAGGTAGGTCTGGGCAAGCAGCCCACTCCGCAGTCTGTGCCCTTGGGAAACCGCGGCCCCTACTCCAACCCCACTTTCTACAGACTGAGCCAGGGGTCTCCCGGTCCCCCACCCGCCACCGGCCTCCACCAACGGGCAGCTGCCTCTTTGCCCATCCTGCCCTAGAGAAAGCCGACTGGCTCTTCTCGTCTTTTAACTATACGACCCATTTGGAAGAAGACATAAAACAGCCCCGCATTTTTTTATGCTTCTCGTCAGTCAAGGCTTTACAAGCAATGGGGCCCAGTGCCGCCCGGCCGCACTCCCCCCAGCTGCAGCCATCCCCGGGAGGGGCCAAGGAGGCAGCTGGGTCCCACGAGGCCCAGTGACACTAACTGGCTCTTTCTTTGCAGTGGTTCGCACGGACAGTTTAAAAGGCCGGAGAGGTCGTTTACCTTCCAAACCGAAGAGCCCACAGGAGCCCTCTCCCCCCTCGCCCCCGGTGAGTCTGATCAGTGCCCTCGTCAGGGCCCATGTCGACTCCAACCCGGCTATGACCAGCCTGGACTATTCCAGGGTAAGAAGCTGGAGGGGGGTGTCATGTGGACAAACCGACAGATGGGCAGGAACCCCTCCCCACTCCCATCATTAACCCCCAGACTCAGGATAAAAGGAGGCAAGCAAGACTGTGTTCTCACAGCTCTGGGGAGAGCCACAGACAAGTGCAGACAGGAGGACAGTGCAGCGGAAGGAAGAAGCGTTAGGCCAGAGTGGTCAAACCTCTTTGAGCCCCTTTCCCAGCACCACATACTCAAAAGCTAATGCCTCTGATGTCCACACCAGAGGCTGCGTGAAAAGCCCCCACTAGATGTATTCCTAACCTTCCACAGAGATGCTTTAATCCTCACCCTCTCTGGCACCGTCAGGGTGGGGGCTGCCTGCTTGGGGGTCGGGGAAGGGAAAGACAGTGTGTCCGAGGAACGGCAGTGGGGTGGGGGATCAAGTGGTCAGAGTCTTCTTTTACCCCAGCTGTGAGGAATGTGAGGGCTTTAATTGGAGGAAGCATGTCAGGCAAACTTAGAAGTCACAGTCACTGCAATTTTATTAAGATTTGCAAAGGGCGTCTCTGCTCGAGACCCACTCTGGGACTGGCATGAATACTAACATGTCAATTGTTTTGTGGAGATAAGAGTGAATGTTTCCGAGGGCTGGATGGCACTGTATTTAGTCTGTATGGAAATGGTAATTTACATATTTAAAGCAGCGACCTCATAGCACCATCCCTAATTGAATTAATTGCCCCGGAACATCTAATTTCCTTACTGGTCAGAGAGAGGTTTAATTGTTATAAAAACCTGGCTCCACTACTAGAAACGGGGTTAGCAATTTCACGGGTTATATATTTTAGAGAACCTCATTAAGTGCTTTTTAAAATGAAATTCCAGTTCCAGGCGAACCCTGACTATCAGATGAGTGGAGATGACACCCAGCATATCCAACAATTCTATGATCTCCTGACTGGCTCCATGGAGATCATCAGGGGCTGGGCCGAGAAGATTCCGGGCTTTGCTGACCTGCCCAAAGCCGACCAGGACCTGCTTTTTGAATCGGCTTTCTTAGAACTGTTTGTGCTGCGATTAGCATACAGGTAACTGAGGAAGCAATCAGGGAGGTTGGGAAATAAGGAAGATAGCAATCAAGACAAGCAAAGAAAGAGGAAAAAGGAAATAAAAGGAAGGAAAGAGAAGTGGTCAGAATAGGAAATGAAAGAGGGGAAAAAGAGGGATAGGATAATAGAAAAAGGTAGAGAAGGGAAGGAGTGAGCTCAGAAGTCTTGGATGAATGTCATGGAGGTGGGATAGGGGGCGTTCTTGATTGTTATGAAATTGAACCCTTTCAAGGTCCACTGGTCTACATTTTATTAACTCTTCGGTAATTAGGTGCCTCTTAAATCCCTCATTTATTGCTCTTCAAGTAATTAGTTGTTTAGCTTCTCTCTCTCTCTTTTTCTCCCCTCTCTCTCTTTGGTATTAATTGCAGGTCCAACCCAGTGGAGGGTAAACTCATCTTTTGCAATGGGGTGGTCTTGCACAGGTTGCAATGCGTTCGTGGCTTTGGGGAATGGATTGATTCCATTGTTGAATTCTCCTCCAACTTGCAGAACATGAACATCGACATTTCTGCCTTCTCCTGCATTGCTGCCCTGGCTATGGTCACAGGTCAGTACCATAGGCGCAAGGCTCTTCTCCAAAACTGTCCAGCAGCATTTGTCCCATTTTCCCCTTGCCTCCCATCTTCTGGTTTTGCCAGCTAGCTAACTGCTTTTTGCATTCTTTTTTTGTTTCGGATTGTGTTTTCTGCAGAGAGACATGGGCTCAAGGAACCCAAGAGAGTGGAAGAACTACAAAACAAGATTGTCAATTGTCTCAAAGACCACGTGACTTTCAATAATGGGGGTTTGAACCGCCCCAACTATTTGTCCAAACTGTTGGGGAAGCTCCCAGAACTCCGTACTCTTTGCACACAGGGTCTACAGCGCATTTTCTACCTGAAACTGGAAGATTTGGTACCACCACCAGCAATAATTGACAAACTTTTTCTGGATACTTTACCTTTCTAGACCTCCTCCCATGCGCTTCAAAGGAACTGGAAAGAAAACCTAAAACTGTCCAGAGGGGGCAAGTCACAAGGGCAGAGATAACCCCTTGAGCTGTCTCAGCTCTAGCCACCCCACCCCATCCATAAACCCCCAGCCCCTTAATCCTTAAAGGAAAACAAAAAACAGAAAACAAAAACTGTTGCTATTTCCTAACCTGCAGGCAGATCCTGAAAGGGCATTTTGGCTCGGGGCATCCTGGATTTAGAACATGGACTACAGTACACAATGCAGTGGTATAAACTTTTTATTATCAGTTTAAAAATCAGTTAAATGTTCAGAAGAAAGATTCCTAATGTATGATGGGAAATGTTTGGCCACATTTGGTGGTTGCAGTGAAGAGAAATGTTACACACACACACACACACACACACACACACACATCGTAAGGGGACCCATAAGTACTGCCCTTTAAAAGACTTCAAAGTTTTCTGCTGTAAAGAAAGCTGTAATATATAGTAAAACTAAATGTTGCGTGGGTGGCATGAGTTGAAGAAGGCAAAGGCTTGTAAATTTACCCAATGCAGTTTGGCTTTTTAAATTATTTTGTGCCTATTTATGAATAAATATTGCAAATTCTAAAACATAAGTGTTGTTTGCAAAAAAAAAAATTATAACTACACAAAAAAGGGACCAGCATGTTGATTTTAGGTTGAAATGTTATAGGCACTTGCTACTTCAGTAATGTCTATATTATATAAATAGTATTTCAGACACTATGTAGTCTGTTAGATTTTATAAAGATTGGTAGTTATCTGAGCTTAAACATTTTCTCAATTGTAAAATAGGTGGGCACAAGTACTACACATCAGAACATCCTGACAAAAGGGACACATAGTGTTTGTAACACCGTCCAACATTCCTTGTTTGTAAGTGTTGTATGTACTGTTGATGTTGATAAAAGAAAGTTTATATCTTGATTATTTTGTTGTCTAAAGCTAAACAAAACTTGCATGCAGCAGCTTTTGACTGTTTCCAGAGTGCTTATAATACACATAACTCCCTGGAAATTACTGAGCACTTTGAATTTTTTTGTTTTTTTTTTAATGTCTAAAATTGTCAGTTAATATATTATTTTATGTTTGAGTAAGAATTTTAATATTGCCATATTCTGTAGTATTTTTCTTTGTATATTTCCAGTATGGCACATGATATGAGTCACTGCCTTTTTTTTCTATGGTGTATGACAGTTAGAGACACTGATTTTTTTTTCTGATAAATTCTTTCTTTGAGAAAGACAATTTTAATGTTTACAACAATAAACTATGTAAATGAACAGAACTCGGTCTTCTTTCTGGGTGAGGGAGAAAATAGCAATATACAACAGATAGAGTTGGAGTTTGGTTTGGGATAGGTCCCTTCTTCAACATCTGAGTTTCAAACTGACAGCCTAGATCTATGTTGGCAAAAGAAACAGGGGAGACTGAACTAATTTCCAGAGATTTCAGTCCAATATTTTTCCCTAATCAGAATTTTCCACGGTGGCAACCTACATTTATCAGAAGCAATTAAGACTATCTCCACTCTTCTGTTAAGTTTGCTGATAGGTGCAGCTTTCAGAAGGGATGTTCAGGAGACCAAGCAGCTTTTGAACTTTTGCAAGGTCCAAAGTCCTGTCAAGTTTTTGTCTTGCACAATGTTTAGGAAATATCTCATTAAGATCCAGGAAGTCAACATGGATGTGAAGTGTGTTGTACTTAATCTCGAATTTTTCTAATTCTTCTACCGAACACTGTTGTAAAGAGTTGGTGGAAGGACCAAGCCTTAGGGGCCCTTTGGGCCTTGGGTCAGTGGTCTTTGATTTAGAGCAGGACTCTAAAGAGACATTTCTTAGGACTTTTTTCTTTCTCCCATGGATGCTGATGAGGTTCAGTTTGTAGTTTTCTAATAATGTTTCACCTTAAAAGTTTCTCAAATAAATAATAAAATATCTGTTTGTCAGGTCCTGGGTCTGGTTTAAGTAAGTTATACCACAACCTCTAGGATTTCACCCAGCCTCAACTTTTATCAAGAAAGTAACTTAATGCTGTAGAAGCCGCTTCAAGTCTGAGCTGCCTCTCGGCCTCGGCCCCTGTGCAGCTGTCCACTGAGTTTTGCCTCAGGACAGCTGTGACTTCATAGAGAGCCGAACATGGGGACCACCCTCTTCATTGACCCCGGTGAATTCCCGGCCTCTTTCGGGCCACTCACATTTCCAGAGTGTTATTGTTGTTAAAAAACAGAGCAAGAAGAGTAACTTACCTTGAGACTCCTCAGGTTATTTTTACTTTACCTCCCCGCCCCTTTAAGAAGACGTGTTGTACGGGTGGGTTAAAGAGAGAAAGCAGGTCTCCTAGTCCTTGAGGTTGTTTTTAGGAGAGGCGTTTCTCTGCAAGTAACGGAGGGGCAAAAGTGGGTGACCATATAAGCGATGAAATGTAAACGACATGTTCACTTTCCTGGCTTTGTTGAATAGATGAGGCTTGCCTTTTTCTATTGTCACAACTTCTGCCCAACCAAAGCGGACACTAATAAGCAGAAGGAAGCTCTTTAGAAAGGATGCAAGTCTGTAGAGCCGGCAGCCCTCACCTCCCAGGTGTCTGTAGCTGAGATAATAACTTTCCGACTCAGAATTCGCGAGAGTTGAACCCAGAAAGGAACTCTGCTGCCGGTTCTCCCTTAAGGAAGCGGCTGTGCATCACCCCAGGCCAAGAGGATGCCGGGTGGTGCGCCTCTCTTCCGAGAATTTGGGGTGAAAGGAGGGAGGGATGGCCCTCTCCCAATGGCCGCGTGCGCCCTGCACCGCCTCCGCATGTCAATTGTGAAACCGAAGTTGCAGGGTGGCAAGTGCCTTTCTGCTTCACAGTTACTGACTCGCTTTCCAACTCCAGGCTGCGCGTCCGGGGTGAGGGTCGTGAGCCTCGCACGCACCTCCCCTGGATCTGCTGAGATCCGCGCAGCTCAGGGCTTTTCCTGTCCCAGTCTTTCTAGGGGTAAAACTCAGGAGGAGCAACAGACACGCTGCATTGCAAAGGCGAGGCGTTGCATAAAACTTCTTTGGAAAGAGATGAAAACTTTATGATGGGAGCTCCATTTCTCACTCCTCTCCCAACGTCCTTTTAAGAATGTCAGTTATTGTGTATCGTTCCAGCTATGAAAATACATAATCATTGTTCCGAAGACTTGACCATACATTTTTTTTCAGTTCAGAGGGAAGGTCTAATTTTAAATCTTCACGGTGGCTAGACCCACTTTGAGTGGTTGCTTAGAACGCCCTGACTTTATGGAGAGATGCCCTTAATCCAAAGCACGAAGATGCGCTGCCACCTGCTACTTGCTGGGCTCTGCCTCTCTGCGGCCTGGCGACCGCCGCGGATGCCCTCGGTGCCCAGGCTGCTCTCGCTCTGGCCTTCCACTTTGGGGGTGGGAGTGGAGGTGGGGCGTCTCTGGTCCTGATTCTAACAAGAGAGGGAGGCCTGGTTCAGGGACCTGATTGCACACTGAAATGATAGCGGCACCCAACCCCCCTGTCCCGTGTAGTTCTTTGTGGTGCCTGACTCTATCCCTAGAGAGTTTGAGTGCCGTCTCCACTCAAAATACCTATCCTGAGTCTTAAGGGACACTTGTTTCACAGAGTGCCAGGAGCCCCACGAAGAGACACAGATATTCTTGCCAACTTAAGAATGTCACTTGAAGGTTCAATTTCACTTTGCCCGGAGAATGTTTTGGCTTTGTGGGCATCAATGCGTCAACACGGATATCCAATTATCCAATTATTTTAAACCTAGTCGGCAGCGGTGAATGCTTTCAAGATACAAACAGGTCTGTGAGGGCAGAGTTTTATTTCATTGTCATATTTTAATCACAGAGTTTTCCGCGACAGGATCCATTTCCACCCCGCCAGGTCCTTTAGAGGGTGGCGACCCCAGAGCACTTGCAGAGGTCGCGCGCGTGGCGTGTCTCCGTGCCTCCTGCATCCTGCTCCGCTTCCCTTTTTATCCGCCGCGCGGCAGCGCGGAGGTGGCTGCGGAGAGTAAGGGCTGGGGGGTCTCCGGGACCCGTCTTTCTTCTCTCAGTGAGAGAAGATGATCTGGAGGCCCTGTGTGCAGGAAGCCACCCCCAAAATGAAGGAGGGGGCTTCTATCATGGCGAGTGGGAAAATGAGGGTATCTAGTCCTGCGGATTTAAAAACTTTTTTTCGGGATTATTTCAACAATTGAACAGAGTTATGGATGTCTAAGACATCCTTCTCTGAAAGGATTTTTAAGGCTTTTTTTGTGGCCCCCAACCTGTCCCCGTTATCCAGGAACGAGAATTGTCGCTTCCTGGACGCACCTGGGAATTTCTCTGCAATCCAAGCTTCCCAGGCATCCTTCAGTTTTTCAGTTTCACAGAGGACGAATGGGGTTGGGGTTCAGTCTTCCCTTTCTCCCCGTAGGTCTCAGCCACTACTAAAAAGCGCACCCGGTCGGAAGCGTCTTGGGGAAAGGATCTGCTTAGCTCCCCGCATCTGACAGCACGCCAAGCAGAAAGAGCACGTTGCCCATAGCAGCATGTTCTGGGCTTATGTTTCCCATAGCTGATTTTACCCGGAAAGCAAGATATGAATTCCAAACAGGGCCGTCGTTTTTGAAAGTAATTCGTTCTTAATAATAAGAGAAACACACAACACCCGATTTTCATTTGTACTTTTTACTTTTACTAAAAGCGCCAAATTGCATGTTACACGTAACCATGTAGGATGGCGAAGCTGTCATTTAAAGCCATTTTCCCTTAGTGTGTTTCCTGAGCGCGGCTGGAAACGACCGCTGGGGTCTGCAAGGTCTTTCCTTCGACCTTGACTTTGCGTTTCCTAAGGGGAAGTCCCGCTTGCGCCGCCGGAGTGCGCCGGGGTTTAGGAGAGCCACACCCCTCGTCCCACGCTCCGTCGTGAGCTCTAGGTCCAACAGAAGGTGGCGAAAAGCTCCGGAGAGCCTCGCTCTAACCTCTTTGGCCCAGCCCCAGGCCTTCTCACTCCCCACCGCCCACTCCCCACTCTCCACTCCCCAGTGGTGTCTGATTTTTGAGGCCCCAAGATCACTGGAGAGGACGTGTGTCCATTTGTGGTTGGGCTGGGAGCGCAAGTGGAGACACAAGCGCCCTGCTCTGCTCATTGCGTTTTGGAGACTTCGAGTTTGACTCGGCAGGTCGCGCCAGGAGACTTTGCCGAGGGAGCCCGGGAGCAATTAGGAAGAAACCGCCGGGTTAACTCTGTTTCCTCTGTTTCCAGCCCTGCCCACTCCAGCTGTTCCCTGCTTCTTTCCCAACTGTTCTAGGTCCCACAGGGCCACCGGCGGCAACAGGTTCTAGTCGTGGTCTGGCCAGGTCCTGTGCGCCACGGCGCGAGCACGTGCAGTCCAGGGCGCCCCCTGATTTCCCCGCTCCCACAGATCAGTGGTCAGTCTCGGGTTCCCCGAGGCGTGAGGGGGGTTGGAGCTCCAGGCACACCATACTAGGGAAAATGTTTTGTTTTTTTTTCTTTTTTTCCCTAGTTGTGGGCGGGGCCATAGGCACCAGGGCACGAGTTGGAGGCGCGTCCCAACTGCGGGAAGGGCTGGGAGAGGGCCCCACAGACCCACGCCACACATGGGCCACGTGCTCCACCCCGCAGCTCCGAGGAGAGGTCGCGCGCACCCCGGCCCTGCTTTCAGGCCTCCTGGCTACACGTGTGAGTAGTCCTAGGCCCGCGCACACCAGAGGTAGTGACTCCTCAAGTGGCCAAAAGAGTGGTGCGCCGGTGGGGGTGGAGGAGCAGCCAGTCCTGTCATTCTCCTGCCCAGGCGCACTCTTTTCTCCAGCGGAGACACCAGCTGCGGGACAGGGCTTAGCCCAGCTCTGTTTGTCGTGCTCAGTTGGACTAGACATAACACCAAGCAGGGACCAGATTCCTTGGAGAGATGGGTTTCTCCTCCTCCCTCCCCCCAGTTCATCTCTCTCACTCCTACATCTTTATATTTCTATCTTTATATTTATAGAAACTAGGATTTCCAGGATATTCCCTACCTGTCATATCACATACAGTGCCTGAGTTTCCTTTAGAGATTTCCTCCGGTTAGTAGAGGGTGGTCCAGGGGCTGCTGTGCATGCTCTCCATGGGATTACAGGGACTGCCAGAGGAACTGGACCCACTCCGATGTTCTGCCTGTGGACACTTGCAGGAGAGGACTGCGTTGACCATCTCACGTTAAATTGGGCTTCTGAAAAGGGTGCGGGGCAGAGAGAGGAAAGATGCTCCATCGGTGGGCTGCAAGTAGGCCACTGTTTTTCAAACTGAGGTTCCTGACCCATTAGTGGTTTGCAAAATCAATACAATGGGTTGTGATCATACTTTTCTTTCAGAGAAATAAACGAATGACAGAAAACATGAGTGCTTTGCATAGAGTAGCTAAAATATAAAAACTCCTGGCATTGTTTTCTGAAACTTTTCTTGGGCCACAGTATAAAATATATTTATAAGTGTTGGGTCCCAGTCAAAAAGTTGGAGGGTCATTGATGACTATCCAGACTGTGCTGGAAATGAAGAAGGAGAGGGGCTGTTGAAAAGGGAATTTTAGAAACGTAATTTTGTGATCAGTCTTCTCCTGTCCTCCCCTCCCCCCATTTTCTCCTACCCCCTCCCTAACTCCCATGGGATTCTACGTCTCTTTAAAAAATATTTTTATTGATTTCAAAGAGGAAGAGAGAGCAAGAGATAGAAACATTAATGATGAGAAAGGATCATTGATTGGCTGCTTCCTGCAGGCCCCACACTGGTGATCAAGCCTGCAACCTGGGCATGTGCCCTGACTGGGAATCCAACCCAACTTCCTGGTTCATAGGTCAATGCTCAACCACTGAGCCATGTCTGCTGGGCAGATTCTACATCTCTTTATCCTCTGGCTTGTTCTGTGCTTGGACCCTTGCTAGGTATCTCAAGTAAGGGCCAGGGTGCAGGCATGTAAAGCCGCCCTCCTTACCTTTCTCTTGGCAACCTAGTACCTGGGATGAGAGTGACTGGTGATGATGTTCATGGGGGAAGCTAGAGAGAAGGGAGGGCAGTGAATGGCACATTGCCCACTCACCATATGCTAGTCATTATTATCTATATGCTATTGCCCACAATAAGGAAAGAAGCAAAAGCTTTTGAAGGAAATAGGTAGAGATAGGGATGGATAAATATAATGGATTATACTGCCAATGATCACATGAGAAGGGACTGAGGAGATGGAAGGAGAGGGGGTAAAAACAGAGGGGTTTATTTAATCAGAGTACTAGAATTGAAGGCATGGAAGATGAGGATGAAATACAGGAGTCCAGGGCATCAACAATAGTGTGGATGGGCCTCAAGAAAAGAAGAGAGATAAGTAACAGCAAATAAAAAGGACATATAAGGTGCAAAGGGTGGGTGGGCAAGTATGAGATGAAAGTTGGATGTGGAAGCTACAGTAGAAGGTCTAAGTAACACTTTAGGTGGCTTGGGAACCTCACAGAAATTTCAAGTTGTCACAAAATAATTAAAAGGAAGAAAACCATTGGAACGGTTCATCCCCTGTTGTCACAATTCTAACTGAAGGGCTTTGAAAGAGGGCTTGTTTCCTAAGGGGGCTGTGATCTCCAAAAAGGGGTGGTGTAGACTCCAAAGATTTGGGCCAGTGTGAAGGTCAGAGCTGGGTGGCATAGGAAGCCAACTTCCATGGTTTCTGGGGTTCCCCCTATCACAATAACTCTACCTACCACAGGTTGCAAGGCTGGATCGAGTTTCATGTAATCCCCTCAATTCCAATCTGTGAGGTTCACATTATTACTTCCATTTTACAAATGAGGAGATGAGGCTCAAAGCTGTTGTTAAATGTCTTGGCCTGTAAAGTAGGTGGGAGAGCGGAATTTGAACTCAGAACCAGGACATGTAAGTCCAACTGCCTTGCTTTTGCCCTACTTGGTGCAGGATTGTACCTTTCTCCACCACTCCTGAAGAAACTGACTATGGGTTTCTTTCATTTATTTTTCTAAAAATATTTTTATTGATTTCAGAGAGGAAGGTAGAGGGAGAGAGATAGAAACATCAATGAGGAGAGAGAATCACTGATTGGCTGCCTCCTGCATGCCCCCTGCTGGGGATCAAGCCTACAATCCAGGTATGTGCCCTTGACTGGAATTGAACCAGGGACCTTTCAGTCTGCAGGCTGATGTTCTATCCACTGAACCAGACCAACTAGGGCTGACTATAGGTTTCTGCAGAGAGTTGAGAATATTGTCTCAGGAGTGTTCAGACTCCTATCATAGAGGGTAGTGATAATGGTATATTGCCCTTGTTACTTTTAAAAAGAGAATAACACTTCTCTTAGATTGCTTTTTGTAGTAAATGCTTGAAGTGTGGGTTGCATACTTACTGCTCAAGAAAAGAATGAGAATGATTGCTACATGTGTTGTTGTCACTGAAAAAGTCTTATTAAAGGTAGTAAAGAGAAAAAGATGTTTTTCTTCGTCAAGCTGTTTGAATTTTTGTAATCATTTGATTTTTAGCCAGCTTCTTGGTTTACTATCAGGTACCCCAAATTGCACATCAGCAAGTTCACGTTAGTCACAACCTAGAGCAGACCACTTTGTAAATGGCTGTGCACGAGCCATTTTCTCTTTCGTTCTATTTCTCCTGTACTTGTGGCCTACAATGTTTAACTCCAATTCACATCTTAAAAGCAACTCTCACAATCTACCTAATGGCATAAATAGATTTTGCTTAGTGTCAAGCTACGAGTAATATTTCTTCAGGAGGCTATCTGCGTCTAACTTGGCATGGTCAAAGGGTTGCAAAAATAGTCTAATTGTATTATAAAATTTATTGGAATATACGCACTTGACAAACAAAATATGGTAGATTTAGGTCAGCTGTTTGCTTATACAATAGATTTTGCTCGTCTTTGACATTTAATTTAAGCTTCTCTTATCTCAGTGCCGGGAATAGGATAAGTATGTTCTACATGTGTTATGCTTTTTGTTTTTATAAAACTCACTTGTTTGCAGCTATCCGGAAATAATTCATAAGCAGTGACTTAGGGACAAGGAAGCATTGTGATGGACTCTGAAAGTGCCTTTCTGACATGAAGTTCTGAAAAGTTGAATTATGGAGACCCTAACAGGGGCGTTCAGTTTTGAGGAATGAAAATAGCTATATTTGCTTTTTTCATCTTTTGCTTAATTATCCCCCCTGCATCCTGAATTGATACAGCTAAAAAGAAGCTTCCAGAAATCCATAATGAACCTATTTGATGGCAAGAATCTGTGTTTTGTGTAATGGTCCTGCTCTCAGCAAAAGTGTGCATGGGCCATGTGTGTGGAATTAGCATAAAAAATATGAGACACATCAGTGCCTTATTTTTAATATACCTAAGAAAAATCAAGTCTGCTGCTGTAAAACCTGCATCTGCAGATGTGTTAGCCCTAAATAACCTTTACAATTGGTCGTGGTGTGGTGGGAGATGTTGGTATTCATGAGTGTTTTGACATATTTGACATTTCATGTATGGTGTACTGCTCTGTCTTTCATTCCCACCCCCTCAATAATGCCCGTTTTCTTCCTGAAATACAACTTCTGGTGTTTATATTTGGGGTTTATGAATCTGCTTATTGGATGAATGATTTGTTGGTATTTATGCAAATAATGATTTAATGAGTTAGGCTATGACTGCTTTTCATGGTATGGCCAGAAGAAGAGGGCTCTATTTAAATAGAGATGATTTGATTTTTAGTTTTTAAAGAAAGATATATGGTAAAATATATTTGATACATGTCAAACATCTCCAATTTGCTAGTGTCCTGGATTAGCAAATAAAGAAAAGCAATTCTGTGGAATTATTATGCTCTCAGAAGCTGAGGAATTTGTGTACTAGAATCTGATGTAATGAATATAGGTTTTGAAATCAGTCTGAGTAGCCTTTAAAGTAGTCCTTTATTCATTTATTTTTGAAAGGGGTGAAAAAGTCCCTAGTAGGGAATTGCCAATTGAAATGTGAAATCTAGGTGGCCTTGAGGTAAGTATATTGTACAAAAATACATGCCAAAATATATATAGAATCAGAGACTACAACAGCATTCTGTGAATAAGATAGAGGCTTGATACTGTGTTCATCTTCCCTTTGTACCATCTTCTAAGTCAGTTCTCCAGATGAAACTCAGTAAATGAGTTCAAAAGAATTAGCTGATCTTGGGTGAGACATTGTTCGAATTTATGAATATCCTGTTGCTAGAAGAGTGCTGGAAAAGGCAACCACTTTGACTGAAAAGCATTTGCTCCCACTTTTTGCCTTGTGGGCCAAACATGAGTGCTACACAAAGTCTGTTCTAATGTCTCTTGAGACTTGTCTAAGGAGAAATTTGGCTCAAAGTTTTGTAACTCAGAACTAATAATTTGCTAATTACCATTTCCCTCTTTAAAGCCGAGGTTGCTGGTAACCTGGCTTCTCTTTAAATGCTATTCTCTTTAAGACGGTAACTGACTCTAAGGCTTTGACATTTTTCTGTCCCAGATATTTCTCCTGTTTTTAATCTCCACCTGTTGTCATATGCCAGGACAGCTCCGTACTTCCAGGTGGGAGGACAAAGGGGCAACTTTCTCTGTCTCAGGTGTCAGGGCTGCTTTTCCTCTGGAGTGGAAATTTTATGTGCACTTTCCTTTGTACCTTCTCCCTGAAGACTAACACATCACCTCCATGACATACATGGTAACTGTGGCCTGGGGTCTGACAAGAATACCATAAATTTGCTTTCAGTTAGCACAAGTATTTAATGTTGCATCTTGGAATTCAAATAGTATCAAGAGACCAAGTTGCACATACTATCTACCAGTTTCTCTTCTTAAATAACAAAGCTTTAGGTCATTCACATCCCTTTGAGGATCTCCCTGAGAAAATTTTCATTTATGAAACACAAACAACAGGAAACTTTAACAGTGAAGGTGCACTGCTGTTCTTTGAAGAATATTATTTTGATTCGTAAGGCAATGTGAATGATTGTAGTCTGACACTAACAAGACTGTGAATCTCATTTCCACTGTTATGACTTAGGTAAAGATGCAAGGTGTTGTTTTTTTTTTCTTGGAGGTGCAGTGTTTTGTATGCTTAACATTGCTTTCATCAAAATATGTACTGTTGACTCATTCATTACATTTCTTGTACGTACTTAACTGAGAAGCAAAAAAAGAAAATCAAGAGCTTGTCTTTTCTTGAGTTAATTTCCCTTAACATGTATTCAAAATAAACATTCCAATGTAGCATACTATAAAATAGTTATGAAATTTGATGATTATAGGAAAATTGGTGTGGGTGAGAAATGCATCATTCATTAGATTGCAAGTAGCAGTGTCTGACATAGAAAAAGGCAGGGTACTATAAACAAGAAGCTGTAAATAAGCATTTTTTTTTGCTTTTCTGTAACTAGAATACAAATACTTGCATTATGTAGAAAAATTCATAAATTTTGATGATAACTTAGTGAAACAGGACCATAAATATGAAAAGTAGGCATATTATTAAATGTATATGATTTTGCAATGAACACTTATTATTTTTAAAAGTCTGTGTTCCTATGGCTTTCACTTAGAGAAATCAATCTCCCAGTGCTATGAATAGCCTAATCATTTTTTCCCCTTCAGCTAATAATAGTAACTTCCCAAACTGAAGACTGAAGCACAGCAGTCAAACTTAACAAGCCTTTGATCAAATTGCAAAACTGGTGACTAAAAGGAACATGAAATTCATGATACATTTTCACAAAATCTTATCTGAAGTCTTATTCAAATTAACATGAACACTGTCACATGTGCTGAAAATTCATAAATTAAATTAAATTAAATCAACTGCTGTCTGGCAATATCCTGACTGATGTGGAGTGATTCAGTAAGGGGTCTGTCATAAGGTTTTTATTTAACCTTATTATTAATAATTCTTATAATGGGCAAAGATCATATTATGATCTTTGGTACTGAATGGAGAACTTGGTGAGACTGGAGACGTAGAGTGGCACAAAGAGAGATCAGGCATCCAGGGAGAAAATACAACTTCTCAGCTGAGAGTGATGAAAGCAAATATGTCTCAGCATAACAAATTTGAAATATGGAGTATCCATGCAAGAGAAATATTTGTAAAATGATAATGCTTGGCATAAAAGCTAGATTAAAAATTGGGTAAAAACACTCAAAGTAAAATTAGAGCAAAAAAACTTTTAAAGCTGCATGCCCAGGGAGTTCTCACCATCAGAACAAGAGACGTGCTAATCTTTCTCTGTGGAAAGCATTGCCTAGGCAGTGCCAGAATCCTGCATGCAGCCCCGAACTTCCTAGCACTGGAGGGATGTTGACAAATTGGACAGATTTCAGAGAACCAGAGCAAAAATGATAAAGGGCTGAAGCAATTGACTTATGAGGCAAGATGAAAAGAACCAATTATGTGTTGCTTACCTAAACAAGACAAGCAGTAGAGGGGGAGGAGAGACAAGAAACCATGTGTGATTATTTGAAGAGTGTAAATACCAAGGTAGGAGATGAATTTAGATTGGTCCTAGGTGGCAATAACTAAGAGGAGGAAAAGAAGTCAAGAGGAATTTGGTAGATTCCCAGAAAAATGATGTGAAGTGATGTTAGTTGTAAAATAATAGCAGCAATTTTAAGGGATTAGTAAACTATATTACTTAATTTTTTTTTAATGCAAAAAAGGCTGCTTATTTATTACCAGGAAAACTTTTAGATGAGAAGGAAGAAAAGGAGGAAAAAAATCAATAGTGTACTTCAATTTAGAACATGAACATCTTTATATGTAGTTTAAATTAAATATGGTATATTCAAATAAAGGCCAGAGTGAATCTTAAATTGAGCTATCCAAAAAATAGCTCCATGTCTACTTTCATAGGTCTTAGCACCAGGTCTACTCTTGACCATATATTCTGTAGTAGGGTACTCTTCCCTTGGTCAATGTAAGAAGAGGATTTTAATGTTTTTTTTTAAAGAACATTCCTGTCATGGAATTGCGCTCCTCATAATGGAAGTGATGTTGATGGAACTCAGCCCAGTATCAAATTGATAAAAGAAGTGAGAAGTGTTCTCACTTGTCTTTTATTAGTATTTTTTCTGGCATGCTCCTCTGAAATCTGGCTCAGCTTGGAAGGGAAAAGTATAACTGGAACCAAGTGGCCACTTTAGAATATAATAAGCATGGGAGTGAGGGGAAGGATATTACAAAGCACGCTGCTCTAGAAGCCCAGCAAAGAAAAAGATTTCTCCCAGTATCAATGAGAAATAGAAATGGATCTAAAAACATTGATGGTAAGATGAAAACAAGAAAAGAAGCAACCTCAAGGCTCGCAGGATTTCCTGCTTTCTCTTAGTAAGAGAGTGATTTTCCTGTGCTGGAAGATGCAGCATGTGAGGTAGAGAGATGCAGAAGGAGAATCTCATTAACATGAGCTCTCCACTCTCCATGCACTTTGAAACTGCCTGCTGTCAGGCTGCTGAGAAGCCAACATATGCAGGCTTCCAGGGCGTGCATGCTGCAGAAGGCTGCGTGTAATTATTTCTGGATAGGATCCTGTGTATGATTCCCTGATAACACTGCCTTATAGTCTGTCTGTATTTGAACTGATATTTCCTATATGTATAATTTCAGCTTAAAACAGTGTGGTATCATCCCGGGGGAGCACACAGGTATTTTCTCGTAAGCGACGTAGTAAACGTTGATATCTGAACTCTGGTGGATTTACTGTGCTGGTTAGAATAAAGGAAAGAAAAAGACCACCAACATTTGTTTCTACCTTTTTTTTGGGGGGGTTGTTGTTTATAGCCAGTGCATGATAGTTTGCGTCAATTATAGGCAATTGGCTCTCTCTGGAGTATTTTTAATTTCTAATAGGTGTGTTTTATGCCAAAACGTGACACATACTTTCAGTTTTAAGATGACATATAAAGTGTCTGTATGGTATCCTCTTCCTCTTCTGCAGGAGATCCCAACTGGTGTTCTTTATTATAATTATTTCTTAAAAAATGCATTGCCCTAATAAAAGTCAATAAACTATATTTACTAGGCAGTTTTATTAAGTGGAGAGGATGCTATATGATTTCAGGAGATTTTTTTATTATTTTGTAAATGGTTATAATTTCTGTGTTTTATTTTAGCAAACTCTTCAGCCCAGAGATTTAATTTAATCATTTTGCCTTAAAAGTGATAGCAAAGAGATTACACAGGTAAACCATGCTGTAAGCAAACATTTATAATTGCTAAACTGCTTTACTTTTGTTTCTGTGTTAATGACTTAGTGGAAAAATGACCTTATTTTTGCACAAAAATTAAAGTAAACAAATCTGCTTTCATTGACTTTTTTCTTGTAAAACTAATGATAAACTTTTCTAACAAGAAACATTTCTGCTGTAACTAATTGTGCACTTAAAAATACCAAAGTGGATAAAGGAGGAGGTTGGTTTTTATTTTCAGTTTTATGATGAGCTTATTTCAAGCATTCTTAATTCTTCGGATCATTTAAAGGAATGTTGAAATTTGGATTACCATATTTACAGTGCTTATACCCACGTTCTAAAACTGTTTAATGGCAAAGCCTTTTTATTGTTCTAATTTGTTCAATAACCAAAAATTTGTTGTAAGTGATACTGAGTTATAAAAAATAATTTTTTTCCTTTTTAGGCTTGTAATGGCTCCAATGTGGAATCTTAATCTAAACCCTTCAATTTTCCTGTTAAAACTTTTGTTCGGTTTAATCTTTACATTATTTTGAGCTTAGGTTTTTCACCACAAAAATTTTTGAAGTGAATATGCTTTTTTTTTTTTTTTTTTTTGCCTGTGCTGTTTGTGGTTCCTTTCTGCCTGTCTTTTGAAAGCATGGACAAGGCCAATCAGGATGAAAGGACCTTATTAAGGAAGCTGAGTCTTATGCAATGAGACTGCATAAATGAGTTGTCTAGAACCTTTCAAATTCACTACATTATTGTACACCATAACCAATTTTCTTTGGATTCAAGAACATTATTATTAACTATAACATAACTTGTGTGGTATTTATAATGTCTACTTTGTAAATTAGATTTTTTTTGAGACAGCAATTTCTATCTTCTTAGATAAATACTTGTTTATAGGATAATAAAGTGATAAAACTTAAGGTGGCTTCACAAGTTGACTAAAGCTGTCTTCTCTTGCTTCCCTTGCATGTCAAAGACAACATTCCATTTTATTTTCAACTGAACAAAGGGTATAGTATCATGGAATGGGGTTATGAAAAAAAATTTTATGAGCACTTCAATATTTAGACGCTAACTACTTTTAGTATGTCATTCAAATAAATGAAAGATTTATCTTTTTATAAATTTCTG
Organism: Corynorhinus townsendii; assembly: GCA_026230045.1. Classification (NCBI taxonomy): domain Eukaryota; kingdom Metazoa; phylum Chordata; class Mammalia; order Chiroptera; family Vespertilionidae; genus Corynorhinus; species Corynorhinus townsendii. Next base: position 60,203,346 of record JAPDVU010000005.1, read on the forward strand.
GGACTTAGTGCAAATTCTTAGTTAGTCAAGTGTTCTATCCCATACTGCATTAACACATTTATATTCCAGATAAAAGTCACAGAAATGACTGTTTTTAGACCCATTGTAGGAAGGGCATATTTTGCATATAAAATATTATGATACAGTGACAGAATATTATAGCATTTAGTGAATGATTTAGTGAATAATTTCCCAACTATTTTTAGGTTGCCAAGTGTATCTAAATTACATTATGTACATTTGGCTGACTTATACAGAATGCATTTATTTATAGAAAAAGTAGTTTTTTTGAAGTGATTCTTTAACATATGTGAATAACTTCAATTGATTTTTTTCCCAGGAATAAGATGTTTTTGAGTTGGTGTGAATATGAGAGTTTTTGACAATGGTAAGCTTTGTTGCTTATCACTTTCATTGTGGATTTATAAATAATGACTTATGTTCTAAAGATGTGCACAATGCGTAGGAAATGCTTGAGAGAATAGCCATATATTATTACACTAGAGGCCCAGTGCATGAAAATTCATGCACTGGAGGGGGGATCCCTCAGCTCCACCTGCCCCCTCTCACAGTCTGGGAGCCCTCAGGGGTGGGAGGCATCCACCCCCGGTGATCAGGGGAAGGCAATGCCCCATCACACCCCTGCTGCTGCTACTGCCGGCAGCGCAAGCCTTGGCCGGCCCTGGTTACCCGAGCCTTAGGCGGCCCTGGGTGGCTGGGCAGCTGTCATCTGAGGCTTGCCTGTGCCTTGGGCCAATCCTGGGGGGCTGGGAGGCTGAGGGGACTGGGGGACTCCGGAGGCAAGTGCACAGAGCGGCTGAGGAGACTGGGCACCACCATCTTGTGGCTGTGGGCGCTGCCATCTTTGAGGGTGGGGCAGTCAATTAGCATATTTCCTACTTATTGGCTGTGGGTGCCATCATCTTTGTGGCAGCATGGGGGTCAATTAGCATATTCCCTCTTTAATAGATAGGATATAGAGATACTAAATTGCTACCACACTAATTAGGGCATAAATAATGGCATACCTAACCAAAGGCAAGCAAAACAATTGTTTGGTAATTAAAACTTATTTCTTTACAGGTTTGAAGTTAGTCTGCTTAAAACAAGCTAGGTATATGGAAATAGAATGTGTTTACATCATCAATAGGACAAAACCTTGTTTTAGAGCTTTTTTTATTTTTCGTAAGTGTATACAATACTCAGTTTATAGGGCTTGCTCCCCTTGTTCTTTTCTATTTGGGGTTTTTAAGGGAAGAATTAACCTAGTTTATGCTGATGACAGGAATGGTGACTTTATAATCTTTTAGGAGTATGCTGGGCAACCATTTTGAAGATTTGTATTTAAACAGGGGAGTTGACTAAATGCAAGATAATAGTTATTCCATAACTTAAGAATCCAATGCATTGTATCATATACAAGATAGAGCAAGATTCTTGGTACTCTGTGTGAGCACTGAAATAAAAGCAGCAATCATTGGTAAGCAACTGAACATTTATGCTTGTTGAACATTGCCAACTACTACGTGTTCCCTTGAACAATTTATCGATTTATCAGTGCCTCAATGTCCTCATGTGTAAATGAGAGAAAAATACCCTGGTACATGATAACCCCCAGTAAGTTATTATTATTTTTATTACTGCTATATTAGTAGGCTCTGAGAAGATAAATATATTTTATTTCAATTTCACCTTTCCCTCTATTTAATTTTTCAGTTGTATTTGGTGATTTGTAATGCTGCTCAGTGTGAAGGGCCTCTTCTGGATTCATTTACTGTACCAGTCTTTTTCTTTTATTTTTAGATATATTTTTATTGATTTCAGAGAGAAAGGGAGAGGGAGAGAGAGAGAAACATCAATGATGAGAGAGGATTATTGATCGGCTGTCTCCTGCATGCCCCCCACTAGGGATTGAGCCCACAATCTGGGCATGTGCTCTGACTGGAATTGAACCGTGACCTCCTGGTTCATAGGTTGTCACTCAACTGCTGAGCCGAGCTGGCCAGGCTAGTGGACCAATCTTGATGACAAATTCTCTATGTGCAAGTACAGGAAAGCTGAGAATACAAAGAAGGAAGTCCATAGTCATTGCCCTCAGGTCTCCTACAGTCTAATAAGAAAAACATATCCGAAAAATAGACATTTTTCAGCACCATATGTTAATAGCTTCTATGAACCATATGTTGGGATGGAGTGCCCAAGAAAACTGGGAACATCTTCTGTTTTGCAGAAATTTTAGGAGTTTACTTCTACAACAAAAAAGGAATGCAAGATTAAAGGCATATATTATGAAAAGGCCTGGATTTTTTTCTTTTTAAAATACTGGCGTATAAAATTCAAGATAAGGTATTGGCAGGTGATTAGTTAGATTGATATTCAGAACCTGGATTCTGTAAAGCCATACAGAGGAATTATTCCTATATTTTGACCAATAGGCAATAGGCAGAAATTAATTAAATTTCAACTAGGAAATAAAATAATCTAATTAAGTTTTTATAAAGATCACATTAGCTACATAGGATGAATCCAGGGTGAGAAGTTCACGTAAGAAATAGGGAGACTGCCTAGGGCCGTGGTCGACAAACTGCGGCTCGCGAGCCACATGCAGCTCTTTGGCCCCTTGAGTGTGGCTCTTCCACAAAACACCACGGCCTAGGCAAGTCTATTTTGAAGAAGTGGCATTAGATGAAGTTTAAGTTTAAAAAATTTGGCTCTCAAAAGAAATTTCAATCGTTGTACTGTTGATATTTGGCTCTGTTGACTAATGAGTTTGCCGACCACTGGCCTAGGAGGATGTGGTAGACATTTAGAGAAAGATGAATACTTAAATTAAGGCAGTGACAGTGGTTATCCAGGGAAGGAGCATGCATCCAAGAGATGCTTTAGCTGGGGGTAGGGGGGGACACATCTGGTCTGAGGGCCATATAAGGCCGGCAAAATCATTTGGTCTGGCCCTGCAAAGGCAGCTGCAAGAAGAACTCGAAATTCAATAAATCTAGGAGCTCTTTGGATAGCAACATACATTTATATTAATTGAATTATATTAAGCAAATACTGTTATAAATATCCAAATGTCCCTTGGCAGAAAAAAGGTGCCTGTCCCTGCTTTAGAGGAAGCATGGAAATAACTTGAAATGGACTAACTGTGAGGAGTACTAGTAAAAGGAAGGGGAGAGTATAATTTGATTCTCAGGTTTTAGGGTTGAGCAGTAGAGTGGTGGTAATAGATGCTGTGGGTGGAGAGTAATTATTAGGAACTCTAAATACTCCAACTTGGTTTTCTATGACCTGTACTGGGCAATGTGGAAACTTCAAGAACCTTCCCTGCTATTTGTACAAGACACACTCTTTTTAAATTTTCTGCCATACTCTAATATAAAGAGGAAATATAGCTTTTATTTAAAGCAATATATTTATATAGTTTAAAAGCAATTAAATAGTATTAAAAGGGTTATAATCTTGAAGCCACCAGTTTCTATCCTCAGAAGTAACCCCATTCAGCAGTATTTCAAAACATTGATTACTTTTCTATTTCTTTGATTTTTCTATTTTATTTAAAAAAAATATATGCTGTTTAATTCCTCTATGCCTCTTTTTTACTCTTAAATATATTTTTATTGATTTTTTTACAGAGAGGAAGGACAAGAGATAATGAGTTAGAAACATCAATCAGCTGCCTCCTGCACACTCCCTACTGGGTACGTGCCCACAACCAAGGTACATGCCCTTGACCAGAATCAAACCTGGGACCCTTGAATCCGCAGGCCAATGCTCTATCCACTGAGCCAAACCAGTTAGGGCTGATTTTTCTATTTTAGATACTTGTATATTAACTTCCCATTATGACATGTGGGAAATTTTCTCTCTTCCAAGCCTATTCTATTTCCCTCTGCTTCTTTTCATTTCTACTTCCTCCATTCTTTCCGAGCAGTCATATCATAATTTTAATCCAGTCAATAGCACGTTATTATAACTTTTATAGTCAAAATTAAACTATGATTTATTTTTAAAACATGTTTTATTGGCTTTTAAAGAGAGAAGACATGATAGGTTGGAGAGATAGAAACATCGATCAGAGAGAAACAACATTGATTGGCTGCCTCCTGCATGCCCCCTACTGGGATCTAGCCTGAAACCCAGGCATGTGCCCTGACTGGGAATCAAACCAGTGAGCTCTTAGTGCATAAGATGACGTTCAATTGAATCATACCAGCCAGGTTTTAACTTTAGTATTATTAAATTTTATAATCCTGGAATTAATTTATTATGCTGTGCTGTGTGTTTAGTAAGACTTCATCTAGAATGCAAATCAGTTTTGAGAAAATATTCTCAATTTTTTTTTTTTGATAAATTTTTTTCCTGCTTATTCTTTGTTCTCTCTTTTGGGAACTCCTGAGGGAAAACTAAGGATTTTAGGTTTTCTGAATTAATTTTTTTAATATAACTGTTTTTGGACTATTATTTCTAACAAGCAATAATCAGAGACCATTTTTTTCAACAGCAAAAATTAAGTGCATTGACAATATCCTTTGTTGGTGAGATGAGGGGAAATAAGCCTTCTCCTAAAACTGTTGAGATAACATTTTTGGAAGACAGTTTGGCAGTACCTATGACAATAGTTTCCGAAATTAAGTTTCCCTCCTGGAGAAATTCTCCTTAGCAAAAGAATATATGCCACCTAGGTGCACAGTGTAGCACTGTCCCTAAGAGTAAAGTCTGAAACAGCTAAAATGTCTTTTAGGGAAATTATGAAATAAACTATGGTCTATTCAAACTATAGAATCCAACATAATTGGTAAAAATATATATAAGGTAAAATATATAAATCTGGCTATGGTAAATCTCTAGGATATAATGTTAAGAATAATAAATAGTTACATTATGTAGAATGTGCAATATGATCTCAGTATATGCATTTATAAATGATATTATTCTATGCATGTGTTGCATATAATGCTTTATACATATACAGTATATAATGCATAGACAACCTTCTGGAATGTTGCTTTCATCCATTTGACAGTGGTTAGCGGTGGGGAGGAGTATAGGACCAAGAGAAGGTGGAGAAACTTTTTCTACTATTATATAGACTACTGCATTGGTATCCCTACCCTCCACTCCAACTATAGGGACCATGTTCTCATGTATGAGGTTGCAAAAAAACAAAATCAAAACTAATTTTTTCATTATCAAATGAAATTAACCAAGAGACATCCACCCCTCATTCTAATCCTGTGGGTTTAATATATTTTCTTCCACTGTAATTTATAGCTTGAAAAGTGTGAATATCTTAGTTTGAGAAATAGTTTTATAGTCATGCAACAAGCTGTATTTTAGTTCTGATTGTTTTATAATTTATTAATTGAAAACATATTTGTCACATTGTTTTCTAACATTTTCTGCTTTTCTTGAAGAATGCATAAAGTATAGAGTACAAAGAAAATCACTTATCAAGATTGATTCAATAGCCTTTGGCTGTGAGAGTCTCAAGAAATGACTGATAATTAATTTTCTTTAGTGAGAAGAGAGAAGCAAAGAAGAATACATCAGCTACCACACAGGTGAGTCAACATATGATCAAGAGGTACATCTTCTTTTTGTGTGAAAGACTAACTTAGTTTTCTTTGATTTTTATACTATGTAGAAGAATAAACAGTATATGAATACTTCAAGTTTGTAACATTCTTGACAAGTTTACAGAAAAGAAAAATATTTAAGCATATCTAAATTAAAAATATATACTGCTGTAAAGAATATAAATTTATTCAATAACAGGTCATGGAAAAAATACTTGTCCTTTGTAACAAGCTGTATCAAGAAGACAAGAATTTTAAGGGACCTTGGTATTCTTTTCTCTCATCATGAAGAGCTTGTTGATAGCACTTGATCCTATTTCCTTTAAGAAGCAACCCATTCAGGGTTCTTTGTACCAACTCTCAGCTTCAGACTCTAAGTTCAGTTTGGGGTTTGTCATATATATATATCTTGCTGCAGATAAATCTTTTGCAGAAGTAACCCCAAACCACAATGTAGTGTTGTGGTCTGATTTTAAAGGCAGTTCTGGGTGTCTAGGCTGCCTTTTAAAGTATCAGATTGCATGGTCCACTTGAAGGCTATGAATTCTTCTGTAGACAGATGTTTGTGGAGTATGACCTCTTTTTAATTTTTGCATGTCATGATTGTCCTTTTGAAGTTTCTGTTAAGGTAAGCAATAACTAACTAAATAAATAAATAATCAGGGGTGTAGACTGTTCAGGGAGAAAAAAAATTAATTGTTATTCCTAAACTATTTTATTTCTCCATCAAGAAATGTCCATTTTATGCTATTCTTCTTTTTCAGGGAAATGCTTAATTTCTGAAAAAAAACATACATGCTCCAAGAAAAAATAATATATTTAAATTATGATCTTTTATGTAAGAGGAAGAGTATATAAATATTGATGTATACTAAAATACTAGTATAGCTTATATTAAAAACAAACATTTGATTTTGAAAGAATTAGAAAACACAATAGATTCAGCAAAAGTAAGAATTTTACCATTTACAATAATAGATCTGCATAAATCACTATTGCATGGAGGTGTGTTAAGCACTCAAGTATGGTTAGAAAGATGCCACTATGTCTATGGAAATCATACACTTTTATATTTCATTGGCATTTTATTTATATATTTATATTTTATTGAAAACTTATGGTGAAAACAAATATAATGTCTATTGTTATAAATCATGTATTTGCAGCTGCCTAATGTATCTGTTTCAAAGTTATAAATATTTACTAAAGAAAGAATCAATCTTTAATCAAAATAAATTATAATTCAGGAACAACATAATATCATGCTTAGAAATTAACAATCAAAAAATCAGAGAAAAGAGCTATCATTGAAGCCCTTGATGAGTAACCTGCATTCTTTCTTATTGATTCAAACCAGATAAACAATTTATACCTAGAATTATTCTTTTGAGTAATAGATTGGCTAGAGTCTTGAAGTTTTTCTTTCTGATCCTCACAAAGAAGTGGTTAGCCAATTCATAAAATGCTGCTCACTCAGAGCTCCCGGGACACTGTGTGGTAGAAAATGACAGGATATGGGTCTGAAGAAATAAGCAGGAGCTGGATCACACAAGGACCTTACAAACAATGTTAACATCATCCCAAGGACAATGGGTAGCCACCAACACAAAATACCAAGAGATGCTATCATTCTTATTTGAAGGTGATGACTTAGATAAAGATGACTTTTCTATGGGTCAAAATGCCTAAAGGAGAAATTCATTTAGAAAGTAAGGTATTGATTTTTATTTTTAATTTAATAAATCTTTATTCAGATTATTACAGTTGTTTCTCCTTTTCCCCCCCATAGCTCCCCTCCACCCGGTTCCCACCCCACCCTCTGCCCTTACCTCCCCCCCACTGTCCTCATCCATAGGTATACGTTTTTTGTCCAGTCTCTTCTTGCACCCCCCCCATACCCCTTTCCCCCTGAGAATTATCAGTCCACTCCCTTTCTATGCTCCTGATTCTATTATATTCACCAGTTTATTCTGTTCATCAGATTTTTAATTCACTTGATTTTTAGGTTCACTTGTTGATAGATATGTATTTGTTGTTCATAATTTTTATCTTTACTTATTTCTTCTTCCTCTTCTTAAAGAATACCTTTCAGCATTTCATATACTACTGGTTTGGTGATGATGAACTCCTTTAGCTTTCTCTTGTCTGTGAAGCTCTTTATCTGCCCTTCAATTCTGAATGATAGCTTTGCTGGGTAGAGTAATCTTGGTTGTAGGTTCTTGCTGTTCATCACTTTGAATATTTCTTGCCACTCCCATCTGACTTGCAAGTTTCTGTTGAGAAATCAGCTGACAGTTGTATGGGTGCTCCCTTGTAGGTAATTAACTGTTTTTCTCTTGCTGCTTTTAATATTCTCTCTTTGTCTTTTGCTCTTGGCATTTTAATTATGATGTGTCTTGGAGTGGTCCTCTTTGGATTCCTTTTGTTTGGGGTTCTGTGCGCTTCCTGGACTTGTAAGTCTATTTCTTTCACCAGGTGGGGGAAGTTTTCAGTCATTATTTCTTCGAATAGTTTTTCAGTTTCTTGCTCTCTCTCTTCTTCTGGCACCCCCATAATTCTGATGTTGGTACTCTTGAAGTTGTCCCAGAGGCTTCTTACACTATCTTCAACTTTTTTGATTTTTTCTTCTTTTTGCTTTTTCGGTTGAGTGTTTTTTGCTTCTTTGTATTTCAATTCTTTGACTTGATTCTTGCGTTTCTCTAGTCTGTTGTTGGGTCTCTGTATAATATTTTTTATTTCAGTCAGTGTATGCTTAATTTCTAGTTGGTCCTTTTTCATATCCTCGAGGGTCTCATTAAATTTATTGGCTTTTTCTAGGATATTCTCGAAAAGCCTTATAACAGTGGTTTTGATCTCTATATCCAGTCGTTTGTTTTCCTCCATTTCTTTCATTTGTGATCTGTTTCTTTGTCTCCACATTTTCACTGCTTCCCTGAGTTGGTAAGGTAGCTTTGTGTGTTCCTATATGGCTCAGCGGGTTGGCCCCCCCCAGTTAACCTGAGGTGGACACTCTTGGTGCACCCCTTTGTGGACTGTGTGTACAGCCTTGTTGTAGTTAAGTCTTGATTGTTGGTGGTATCACTGGGAGGAATTGACCTCCAGGCCAGTTGGCTGTGAGGATCAACTGTGTCTACACTGGGAGAAGTTCAGTGCTGGAGACAGCCTTATAGGATTAGACTTGCCAAATTGCAAAAGCCTCTGTGTTCAGCTTGGATGGGGTGAAGTCTCAGGGCGGAGCAGACAGTCTTGGCTTCCTGTCAGCCCTGCCCTTGTACTTGCACCTCCAGACCTCTGCTTTCTCCGGCTCCCAGTTTCCGCCTGATAGTCCAGATTCTCCCTGTAAGAGCATGGGTCCCCAGGGGTTCGCCTGGAACTGGTGATCAGTGCAGTCAGGAGCTTCCGACTCCCTTTTGCTAGGAAAAGCCTGTGGCAACCTCTGCAGTCTCTGTATGCACTTGCGCGCGCACCTCCAGACCCCTGCCTGCCGGGTGTCCCCCTCCGAGTACCTTTCTCTCTACCTGACAGTTCATACTCCCCCTGTATGAGCCTGGGTTCACAGGGTTTCGCCCGAAACTGGGGTTCAGTGCAGTCGAGGGCTTACCTTCCCCCTCCCACCAGAGAATGTCAGCCAGGCTCTCAGCTGCCCTTCCTCTCTGTGCGTGAGTCTCTGTACCTTAACCCTTTGCTGTTCCTCCAATTCTCTGTGAGCTTTTCTCTTTCCTTCTAGTTGTAGAATTTCCACTCAGCCAGCTTTCCTGTGGTTCTGGATGGTGTCTGTCTGTCTTTTAGTTGTAGTTTTGAAATTGTTGTGTGAGGCAGCAGTTTAGATGCTTACCTATGTCGCCATCTTGGCTTCTCCGTGAGGTATTGATTCATTAAACTAACAGTTATTAGGTTTCTTCTATATCATGGGGGATATAAAAATGAAAGACAGCCTGGAAAGTGTGGCTCAGTGGTTGAGTATTGACTTATGAACCAGATGGTCATGGTTAGATTCCTGGTCAGCCACAGGTTGTGGGTTTGATCCCCAATGGGAAGGTGGGGGGTGGGGGGAGCATGCAGGAGGCAGCTGATCAATGATTCTCTCTCATAATTGATGTTTCTCTCTTCCTCTTCCTTTCTCTCTGAGTTTAATAAAAAAATATTAAAAAAAAAGAAAGACACAGATGCTTACTCTAATGGAGCATTCACAAAAAACACAGCCGTGCTAGAAGTATGTACACTGTGTTACCTGAATACAGGAAGAGGATGTTTACTTATTTATTTGTTTACTTACTTATTTATTTTTAAATCGTTATTGCTGAAAGTATTACATGTGTCCTGCATTTCCTCCCACTGACCTCTTCTAGCCACCCCGCCCCCTTCCCCAGGCCTTCACCACAGGGAGAGGATATTTAGCTTACATTGTTAGCAAATGAAAAATATCTGGGTAAATGATTTTTTTCTGGACAAGTGAAGCTATGCAAGTTACTTAAAAACATTTCTAGTGTTTGTGTGTATATATGAAATCTTACTTAGAAACAATACACACACATGAACTTGACATCTCCATTGTTTTAGGCTGACCTAGAACATTTCAGACTTTAACTTAATTTTATGTATAGAATAACTATGTTGCAAATCCCGCCATAGATTGAATTACAAAGACAAGTAGAAGTTTAATGTTTTGCATAATATACTCTGCTTCTTAAGACTCCCAGTATTGATTCATTTCAAAATGTACTGAGCACCTGGTATGTGCCAGGCAATATGCTAGAACTGGGAATTAAAATGAAAAGAAAGTCATAGTCCCAGCTACTTTAGAAAATGCAATCTAGTGGGAATTACAGATAACTAAACAGGCAGCTCTACTTTATTGTTTTCTAGTTGGTGAATTTATTCTTCTTTCTCACTTCTCAGTATGGAGTCATTTCAAAGATATGATTTGAGATGATAGTAATTAGTATTTATTGATAGAGTAACACTGTTTTTTTCTTGTTCAGCAGCAACTTCTTTTGTTTATTATTCCTAAAAAGATAGCATCATAAATATAGAATTGGTTTACATACACTATCTCTTATTTATTCAGTTGGCTTGTTTAAACCTTTTGGGAACAAGCCAGTTACAAATGAATGAATAATTATTTACTATCTTTAGTCAAGTGCTTACTATATATCCTTTATGTGTATTAACTCCTTTAATTATCAAAACAACCATATGAAGAGGGCATTATTATATTCTCCATTTTATAGGCGAGGAAAAGGAAGCACTGAGAGGTTTAGTAACTTGGCCAAAGTCAAACAGCCAACAAATTGGAGCCAGAATTTAAGCCTTGATAACCAGGCTCCAGAGTCATTGATTTAATCAATACACTATACTGACTCTAGAATGAACTAACACAAAAACATTCAGTTGTATATAATGAAAAATTTTAATGTTAGATTTCGAAGTTTTAACGTTTATATTGTTGTTCATTATGATATAATCTGACTGTCACAAAAGACCATTTATTTCCAGAAATGCTCCCAGACACCTGCTGTGGAGGCTGACAATCCTGCCACAAGAATTATTCATTTGATGGTCCAGATATCATTGCTGACATGTACACATAAGGAACTGTTAGACATTGAAATGGGGACTCAGAACTGTTGGACATTGAAATTGGGACTCAAACATTTTTTTTTTGTTTTATCTTGTTTTGTTATTATATGTTTATTTCTAGTCTACAAAGGCAAAACTTTTTAAAGGAAAGAAATGGTGGGAAAAAGATACAGAGGCAAAGAAGCATTGAACAGACTGTCAAACTACATTGGGAAGACAGGGGAGGTTGGGCGAGGGGGGCTGTAAGAGACCAACCGAAGGACTTGTACGCATGCATATAAGCACAACCAATGGATATAAGACACTGGGGCGGGGGGGAAGGCGGGCAGGTGAAGGCATGTACTGGGGGGTAGGGGAGGTCGGGGGGAGATCAATGGGAGAAAAAAAGGAGACATATGTACTACTATTTGTAATACTTAAAACAATAAAAAAAGGTAAAAAAAAAAAAAGAATTATTCATTTGAGAGGAGACAGGTTTTCTAGAAGGGGTCTGTAAAGCAAATGGTTATCTTGCTCCGGAAGCAGTAAACTTGTGGAGTACCCTATCACATTAGCATGGATTACCTTGCTAAGTAATCTAGCTGTCTCTTAAACAAGTTTGGGGGCCTAAGGGGAGAGCACATGGGACAGATATGTTTATTTTTTATTTTTGGACAAGTCAGTTTTTGGGAGGAAGACGGGAGCTGTGGGATATCACATACTTCCTGTGGAGGAGAACAGGGGTGCTGAGCTGCATTGGCCAGGCTACTAGGGCTCAGCACAAGGGTGGGTAGTCCTTTGACGGAGTGATTGGTGCCAATGACATCCTTAGCCTTCTGGGCAATCTGCTCTAGCCTACTCTGGGGAAAACAGTGTTTCTACACTCTTATTTGCAAACACGACTCAAACCAGCATTTTATAGTGGCAATGAAATAAACTTTGCCTGTGCCCATCCAGGTCAGATTACATGTTTAAGAACTTGAACCACCGAAACCCTTCTAATCACTGATCTAAATGTAATAATTCTGTTCTAGTGGTTCTCAGTGGGGTATCCTGAAGCTGGCATAGGGTGATGTGTAATTTAAAAAAACATTTTTATTGATTTCAGAGAGGAAGGGCGAGGGAGATAGAAACATCAATGATGAAGGAGAATCATTGATTGGCTGCCTCCTGCAAGCCCCACACTGGGGATCAAGCTCGCAACCCAGACATGGCCCAGACTGGGAATCAAACTGTGACTTCTTTTTTTTAAAAATTTTTAATTAATTAATTATTTTTTTATTTTTTTATTGTTTGAAGTATTACAAATAGTAGTACATATGTCTTCTTTTTTCCCCCCCATTGACCTCCCTGCAGCCTCCCCTACCCCCCAGTACATGCCTTCACCTGCCCGCCCCCCCCCGCAATGTCTTGTATGAACTGTGACCTCTTGATTCATAGGTTGACGCTCAACCTCTGAGCCACACCAGCTGGGTGGGTGATATGTAGTTTTGATCAAATATTTACTATGATATTACAGTGCTATTTGTCAGAGCTTTTTAAAAAAAAGACTATTTTCTTAGAGCAGTTTTAATTCACAGCAAAATTAAGAGGAAGGTACAGAGATTTTTTCATATGCCCCCTACTCCCACATAGGCATAAACCCCTATTATTGACTTTCCGCATCAGAGTGATACATTTGTAATAATCAATGAACCTATATTGACACATCATAATTACTCAAAGTCTATAGCTCACATTATGGTTCACTCTTGGTGTGGTACATTATATGGGTTTGGGCAAATATCCTATCTAATAAAAGGGTAATATAATATGCAAATTAACCATCACTCCATCACAAAGATGGTGGTGCCCATAGCCACAAGGTGGTGGCGCCCAGTTCTCTCAGCCCCATCAGAGTCCCCAGTCCCAGGAGTCTGCCACTGAGAGCGAGCAGCATGAGTGGCCTGGTGGAATGCTTGCGGCCTGGTGGAATGAGGCAAGCATTCCACACCAGGCCGCGGATGGGCTTCTGACTGGGGAGGGCAGTTGGGAGCCATGAGGCCAGCTGGGGAGGGCAGTTGGGGGCCATGAGGCTGGCAGGGGAGGGCTGTTGGGGGCCATGAGGCTAGCAGGGGAGGGCATTTGGGAGTGATCAGGCCAGCGGGGTGGGGGGGCAGTTGGGGGCAAGCAGGCCAGCAGGCAGAGTGGTTAGGGGCAATTGGGCAGGCAGGCAGGTGAGTGGTTAGGAGCCAGCGGTCCCGGATTGTGAGAGGGATGTCCCACTGCCAGTTTAGGCCTGATACCACAGGGACATCCCCTAGCAGTTGGACATCCCCCAAGGGGTCACAGATTGGAGAGGGTGCAGGCCAGGCTGAGGGACACCCCCCCCCCCCATTCCCAAATTTTGTACACCGGGCCACTAGTATAATAATAACATGTATCTATCATTATAATATCTTGCAGAGTATTTTCACTGCCCAAAAAATCCTCTGTGTTCTGCCTGTTTATCTCTTCCTGCACCCAAACCCTGGCAAACATTAATCTTTTTACTGTCACTATAATTTTGTCTTTTCCAGACTATCGTGTAGTTGGAATCATACGGCATTTAGCTTCTTTCACTTAGCAATATGCATTCCATGTCTTTTGTGACTTGTAGAGAATTTCTTTCTAGTTCTGAATAATATTCCATTGTCTGGATGTACCACAGTTTATTAATCTATTAACTTACTGAAAGATGTCTTAGCTGTTTATAATCAGCAATTATGAATATAACTGCTATAAATATCCCTTTGCAGGTATTTTTGTGTGGACATAAATATTCAGTTCTTTTGAATTCATACTAAGGTGTGCAATTGTATGGTAAGAATATGTTTAATTTTGTAAGAAACTACTAAAATGCCTTCCAATGTGGTTGTACCATTTTGCATTCACACCAGCAACAAGTGAAAATCCCTATTACTCCACATCCTTGCCAGCATTTGGTGTTGCTGATGTTTCAGATTTTGGCCATTCAAATAGGCATATGTTGGTGTCCTATTGTTTTAATTTGCACTTCCATGAAGACATATAATGTGGAGCATCTTTTCATGCACTTATGTGCCATCTGTATATCTTCTTTGCTGAGGGGTCTGTTCAGGTCTTTGGTCCATTTTTCTTTTGTTGTTGTTTTAAGAGTTCTCTGTATCAGAGTTGATTTTAGGATTCAATGTAAGATAGAGTTTAATGTAATGTTAATAGGTTGTAAGAGGCATAATATAATGTGAAACATGGAGTAGGACAATCAGGAGTGTAGAAGAGCTGAAGTGGTGCTACCTAAAAAATGTTCAAAGTCAACCATGGACAGGTTGTAAGAAAGTCCAAACTGGTCATGCAGAAAGGATGTGTGTTGAAAGGGAGATGTAAGGTAGCCCCATTTCCTTCAGTGATGCCAGCTCAGGTGCCAGACATGTGAGTGAAGGAATCATCTTAAATATTCCACACTCAGCAGGTACCAAGTGAAGACTATCGAAGGGAGACATATGGCCCATTTGAGTGGTCCATCCATCTGTGGCTAGTTGAACAACCACAGCTGAGGTCTCAGAGATTGTGGAGCAATGACAAATCTTGCCTGCTGTGTTCTGCCAGTCTTCCAGATGCTCAGAATCGTAAGCATAATAAAATGATTGTGAAGTAATTTTCTGCTGATCAATAGATTGTCAGGGCATCCTTTTATAGCCCTCCTTATCACGCAGATTAGGTTTATGGCTTGGGTTGGGCAGAGCCTTCACATGAGCTAAACCAACCTGAGCTGCTGTGTCAGGTACACAATTCTTTTTGTTTGCAATTTGTCTGTAGACATTTTCTTTGAAAGTGCAAATCATTCATGATTAATTGAACTTTAATAACAAATAATCTTTTTAAAAATTATCTTTATTGTTGAAAGTATTACAAATGTCTAATAACAAATAACTCCTGTTGGCATCTTAACACTTTTCCAAGTGTGCCCTTGACTTAGCTCTGATTTAGGACTCTGGTTCAATTTGGTTTGTATTCTTCTCTCTCTCTCTCTCTCTCTCTCTCTCTCTCTCTCTCTCTCTCTCTCTCTCTCTCTCTTATTCTCTCCCTCTTGCTCCCCCTCTCTCATTCTCTTTTACTGGGACAACATGAGAAAAACAGAAGAAATAACAGTTGTAGGCATAGTGAATCAGGATTAAGAACAAGACTTGTGGATTGAACAGAAGAATAGAATCTGTGCTAGCCTTGACATGTGCAGGCTTTGGAAGATTCATATTTTTAAGATGGATGATGAGCTCTATGTGTAGTGAAGAGTGGAAGCAGTGAGGAAGAAAAAGTATTTTTTATTACCTAAATAAATAAAATGAGAAATGGTCAAATATACCGAGTTTGTTTGAACAATTTTCTGCACCTTGAGTGAGAGACTTAACCTCCTTAGATAACTGTTTGGGGTGTTATAAATTAAATGGGTTGGATTAGAGGCCCTTTAAAATGGCTCAATTTCTAAAATGTTTGACTCTAAATGAAAATAAAGGATCTTGATATATAGTATATGCTCAATAAATTTCTGTTCAGTGATTATTATGAGACATGTATCAGACCTACTGAGCAGGGTCTAAGACAGTGAAACTTTAGCACTATTCAAGTAATACTTTCAACAATAAAAAATTCAAATTAAAAAAAATGTTAAAAAGAAGCAAGACAGTGAAACCTTAGCATTATTCAATAATGCTATGATTTCCCAACTTTAACATTTACATTTAGAGCCAACACTCAGCAAAACTGATAGAGCAGATATGTTTCTTAGTATCATCATAAAATTCCTTCTTTTCCTTCAGGAATGCCAGTCATACTCCAGAATATCCTGGTGCTATCCCTAAAGGATTTTGCTCTTTAAACTGGACAGCAATTCAGGTGTTTGGAAATCAAATTAAAGTCAACAGACCCACTGCCACTGACTTACAAAAACCCCCACTAAACTTATTTTTGAATTCATTTGTAGAGTCACATGCAGTTGTAAGAAATAATATGAAGACATCCCATGTATCTTTCATTCAGTTTTCCCAACAATAACATCTTGCATAACTATAGTATAATATCACACCTGGGAAATTGACATTGATAAAATTCACTGACCTTATTCAGTTTTGCCAGTCTTATATGAATTTGTGTGTGGTGTGTGTGTGTGTGTTAGTTCTATACCAGTGTCGGCAAACCAGGGCTAGCAAGCCACATGCGGCCCTTTGGCCCTTTGAGTGTGGCTCTTCCACAAAATACCACGGCCTGGACGAGTCTATTTTGAAGAAGTGGCATTAGAAGAAGCTTAGGTTTAAAAATTTGGCTCTCAAAAGAAATTTCAATCATTGTACTGTTGATATTTGGCTCTGTTGACTAATAAGTTTGCTGACCACTGTTCTATACTATACTAGAGGCCCATTGCATGAAATTTGTGCACGGCGGTGTGTGTCTCTCAGCCCAGCCTGCACCCTCTCCAATCTGGGACCCATCGAGAGATGTATGACTGCCCGTTTAGGCCTGATCCCGGTAGGACAGTTGGACATACCTCTCCCAATCCAGGACTGCTGGCTCCCAACTGCTCACCTGCCTGCCTTCCGGATTGCCCCTAACCTTTTCTGCCTGCCAGCCTAATCACCCCCTAACCACTCCCCTGCCAGCCTGATTGATGCCTAATTGCTCTCCTGCCAGCCTGCTGCCCCTAACTGCCCTCCTCTGCTGACCCAGTCACTCCTAACTGCCCTCCCCTGTGAGCCTCATCACCCCTAACTGCTCTCCCCTGCTGGTCTGGTTCCCCTGCTAACTGCCCTCCTCTGCAGGATTGGGTCCCACCAAACTGCCCTCGCCTGCAGGCCTGGTTCCCCCCCCCCCCAACTGCTCTTCCCTGCAGGCTTGATCATCCCCAACTGCCCTCCCTTACAGGCATGGTTCCCCCCAACTGCTGTCCCCTGCAGGCCTGGGTCCCCCCAACTGCCCTTCCCTGCAGGCCCAGTCACCCCCAACTTCCCTCCTCTGCCAGCCTGGTCAACCCTAACTGCCCTCCCCTGAAGCCTGATCACCCACAACTGCCCTCCCTTGCAGGCCTGGTCCCTCCCAACTGCCCTCCCCTGCTGGCCATCTTGTGGCAGCCATCTTGTGTCCAAATGGGAGCAGCCATCACTGACCACATGGGGGCAGCCATCTTGTGTGTTGGAGTGATGGTAAATCTGCATATTATTCTTTTATTAGATAGGATAGAGGCCTGGTATATGGGTGGGGGCCGGCTGGTTTGACCTGAAGGGTGTCCTGGATCAGGGTGGGGCGTGGGGTGGCCTGGGTGAGGGGCCTGTGGTGTTTTTCAGGCTGGCTATGCCCCCCAGCAACCCAAGCATAGGCCAGGGCCAGCTGGAAGCAGGTATCTGGGATTTATTTATCTTCTATAATTGAAACTTTGTAGCCTTGAGCGAGGCCAGGGCAGGCCAGGATGGGGCGGTAAGCTTGGATTCCTCCATCATCAGGGGCAACCCAAGTACCAGCTCTGTGGTGGCGCCATCTTAGTTAGGTTAATTTGCATACTTGCTCTGATTGGCTGGTGGGTGTAGTGGAGTGATGGTCAATTTGAATGTTTCTCTTTTATTAGTGTAGATTTCCACATGTGTAGATTTGTGGAACCACAGTCAAGATACAGAAGTTAAGTCACAAGTATCCCACGTGCTACCTTTCAATAGCAACTGGTGCCCCTCCCTCACCTCTTTTATTAACTCTTGGCAACCACTAATCTGTTCCTTATCTCTATAATCTTATCATTTCAAAAGTGTTATGTAAATGGAATCATACAGTTTGTAACCTTTTGAGATTAGCTTTTTTTTCCACTGAATATAATTTCAGGCCACTGACTTTTAAGACTCAGAAAAATGAAGGTATAATAATGGACTACTATGATATGAGGCAATTGAAATTTTTGAATAAGAATTCCTATGTGTTGTCTGTTTTACTGACCTCCTTGACCAAATTACCTACTTTTTCTACTACCTTTGTCAATTTACACCATGTCAGCAATCTTTGACCTCAGTAAAGAGCTTTTACCTGAGAAGGTGGAATCAGAAAAAGTGGATTGAACCTGCTCTATCATCTACCAAATATGTCATTTCTGACAATAAGGGGCTACATTTGATGACAAGCACAGTCTTTTCACCTTGGAAATTTTATGACTAGAATTATCAAGATACCATAAAACAAATGTGTGGTGGCCACTTTAGCCTCCAGAATTGGGAAGGCAGGGAAAAGGCTATAAATGGTAGTGTCATGATACAAAGAAATCAGAATTGGAAAGTAATTAGTAAAGGTGAAAAAAATTGGTTAGTTTTGAATATTAATTTGGAAGTAATTTGTAAGAGAGATTGGGTAGAAGTGACTTATAAAGCTCACCCAATGAACTAGGTATGAAACGGTGAGAGCACTGATGCTGGAAGGGAATGAGAATGAAGGAAATAGAATATGAGAAACATTTAGGGAAAAAATCCAGTATAACTGGAGATTAACTTGCAATAGAGAGTGAATAAGGGAGGAAAGAACAAATAACAAAATATTCCTATTTATCAAGGGAGACTTGATAAATGTGATAATAATGCTATTGACAGAAATATGGGCTCAGTTCAGCTAATGTGTTTTGGAGAGTTAACCAGATACTTTTGAATGTATTCAGTGTCAAATAGTTATGAAGCTCCTAAGTGTTACTGCTCATTAGATAAATGAATAAAATGGATGCTTTTCCCAAGGATCAAATGGTAGAGTTGGATCATCTTAGGAAACATTATGATGTTTTTGCCTTGAATTTTTAGAATTCTAAATATATCTGTGTGGCTTGAAAGGCAACTTATTCCAAACTCTGAAATGTATGGTCCCAGCACAGTGGTTTCTTGGTAACAGGGATGTACTAGTAGTAATGGTTATGGTTATGATGGGGCTTTGGTGGTAGAAGGGAGTGGGGATGGATATTGGAGAGAATGGTGGCAATTTTTAAATAAAGAATTGATTGATCTAAGATATTATTCTTTTTTAAAAAAATTTAAATTGATTTTAGAGAGAGGAAGGGAGAGGGAGAGAGAGGGATAGAAACATCAGTGATGAGAGAAAATCATTGATCAGCTGCCTCCTGCACACCCCACACTAGGGATCAAGCCCGCAACCCAGGCATATGCCCTGACCAGGGATTGAACTGTGACCTTCTGGTTCATAGATCAACACTCAACCACTGAGCTACACTGGCCAAGCCTACGATATTATTCTTTATTTCAGTGGTCTGCTGCTCTTGGACCTGATCTTGCATGCATAGAATAATGTACAGTAGAGGTGGAGATATGAAAATGAATTATCATATTACTGTAGTCTTATAGAACAATGTATTAGAGATTCCTTGCTTGCTTACTAGTAGAAGTTGGTGATACCTGAAAGAAGTCACCTACTTTGAGATGGAAAAAGGTTCCTAGGTTCCATTTTCATATCTTGCCAAATTATGACAAAATTTAGAGTTTAGAAATAACATATGGAAATTAATACTTAATTACAAGGAAAGTATATGAAAGGAAATGCATTTTCTCTTTAGCAGATATGTTATGCTTGACTCTTCTTTTTACATGACAAGCCATATTTGATTTTAGTTTTTCTTTTTTTTTTATTCCTAGGGGTTTATAATAAGCTCTAAAACAATATATGTAATAGTGCCTAAGGACCCCAAAACACTGAAGCCAGGAATCATAAAGCATTTATAAGGAATACTGATACATCTCTTGAGGCCAACCCTGTTAACCCACTATAGATGTCTGAGGAGCATATTAATATGCCTATTAGCAATCTAAGTCTATTTCATTTTTGGGTCAAACAGCGAAAGGAATATTTCTTTTTTTCTTTTCTTCTTGTGATTGCCCTACCTGGGCTGTAACTAGCTGAACATTTACAACTCTGAATGATATAATGCAATTAAGACTCTCTATAACATTCTAATTTGCATATCTCATTATATAGAGTGACACCATTAGAAGACATGTGTTGAAGCTTTCAAAATGATTATGATATGTGAATGTATTATGGGATGAATATGCTTTGCTGAACCAAGATTGTATAGTATTCACAGGCATACTTAAGCTAGTAGGTGCTGCTTGAGGAAGTGATTTCTGTGAGCAAATACCAATCACTTTCTTTATTTTGCTTTCCTTCTCTGAACACAAGCACAAAAGGCCCCCAAAAGAAATAAATCCTATAAAAATAGAAGTCTCAGAAGACAGTAATTATTCAAACACAATTAGCTGGGCTATATATTTTCTGTTTGTCCCTCCAGATCTACTCATCTGGTTGGGTTTGGCCAATGGGAGGCACCAGCAGTAGAGAGATGTTGAGGTATTTATTCTCTTGGTTTCTTTCTTGCTGGATCAAGATTTGGTAGTGACTACATTTGGAGGAGAATTTTCATGAAATGCATGAAGTTTAAGCTTTAGAGCCACTCACATGTACACGCTCTTTCCAAAGCCTAGAGAAATCCAACAATGCATTCACATAGTCATGTTTTTGTTAAAAGGAAAAAATATATTCTGACATTAAAAAGTATATTTAAAAAGATATTGAATATTCCAATAATAGAAGTGAGCAATTTGAAACTTCTGATTATGAGATAACTGAAGGATGCCCTCTTTTTCATCTCTAAAAATATTTATTAAAAACTGAGAGACAATTTAAATCCAACAATGAAATATGAAGCAAAAGTGATAAATCGAGCAATTAAATCATCAGAAACTATTCTGATATTGAGAAATAAAACATTTTTTTAGATCATACTAAAAGCTATAGTTTATTAAGAGGAAGAGATGAATTATGAATAAAAAGAATGATCAGGCTCTGAATTGTTTGATAATTTAATTAACAAAGAGGGATGAATCATACAGACACATTGAGAAATATATAAATTTGCTGGTGCTTTGACATGAATTACTGACATTGATGAAGATAATAAAAAACTCACAATAAGAACAAGGATGGTTAAAACAAACTGGTTAATAACTACTGTCATTTCAAACAATATTAAATATTAGTTACTACACAAGGAAACTTGAAATGCCTTAAAATCTTATAGTTTATATTAAAGGCCCAGTGCATGAAATTCATGCATGGGTAGGGTCCTTAGGCCTGGCCAGCGATCAGGGCTGATAGGGGCCGGGGCCTTCCTTTGTTCCACATCGCCTCCTAGTGGTCAGCGCACATTATAGTGAGCAATCGAACTCCTGGTCTCCCGGTTGAACTCCCAAGGGGACACTTTGCATATTACCTTTTATATATAGAGATATAACAGAAACTTGATGGAAGGTTTTCCAAATTTGAAAATAAAAAAATATGTGACATTAACAATATGAATTGTGAAGCTATAAAAAACTTCTAAACTATTAATAATGAAAAACAAATTTCAATTCATTATGTCTGAGAATATACTAACTTGTTTTTTCCTATAAAAATTGATCTTACAAAATTGCTAATAAAGAAACAATGAAAAATATACAATAAAAGTATCAGATCAGATAAAGATAAATACCATATGATCTCACTTATATGTGACTCATTAGGTGCACTTTTCTTGAAATTGCAAGCATGGACTTAGTGCCTAAGCTGTTAAAATTAATTGTAACCATTGAGATAAATATTCGAAGTCATCTAAAAATTCTAGTAGAGAAAACAAATCAGAGTTTGTTAATGAAGTTTTCCTGTTTGCTATGATCATTATTGTGTGTGAACTCAATATATATTGTAACTACAATAGTATACAATTATATCTCCCATAAAAAACAATAGCAAAGCCAATGAAATTTGGACATAACATGATTTTTCACTATTTATTTTTTAAACATTTTCCTGTGAGTCTCTAAAATAGCATTTATGTTACTTTTTGGTAAAACTGTCTCCTATTATCTCTATTCCCCCATTCCACCTCTGCATTTGGGCTTGCCATTTTTTTCTTCTATTTTGGAACTTTGAGGGGACCCATGTTACAATATTAATAAAAAGAATGTGGATTTTTGAGTCAAACAATTCTAGGTTTAAATTTTACTTAAAACAAACAGTATGGTTTCATTAGTCAAGTCACTAATATCTCTGTGCCTCAGTATCCTTATCTTAGAATGTGGTAATAAAATCTATTTCAGAGAGTGCTGTGAAGATTAAAAGCAATGTTAAAAAAAGCTTGGCACAAGTAGGTACACAACAAATATTGGCCAATACCCTTTACTTTCTTTGCTTCACCATTACAACCTCTGCATGTCTTCATAAAATAAACTTACTGGTAGTCACGATGTCCTTTTCCTTCCTTATAAAACCTCTCTCAACATTTTTTATTTTAAAAAAAATTTTCTTTATTGGTTAAGGTATTACATATGTGTCCTTATCCCCCCATTGTCCCCTCCCCCCCACTCATGCCCTCACCTCCCTGATGTCTGTGTCCATTACTTATGCTTATATGCATGTATACAAGTCCTTTGGTTGACCTCTCCCCCTAACCCCCACCCTCCCCTGCCTTTCTTCTGAGGTTTGATATTCTGATCAATGCTTCTCTGTCTCTGGATCTGTTTTTGTTCATCAGTTTATGTTGTTCATTATATTCCACAACTGAGTGAGATCATGTGATATTTACTTTTCTCTGACTGACTTATTTCGCTTAGCGTAATGCTCTACAGGTCCATCCATGGTGTTGCAAGTGGTAGGAGTTCCTTCCTTTTTACAGCAGTGTAGTAGAGAAAACCAGATGATAGTCATTCATTCATGAATTCAGTGACTACTTTTGTGCTCCCATTATGTACTCAGCACTCTTCCAGATGTTGGTTATTAGTCATGAGCAAAATTAAAATCTCTGCTCTCATGGAACATACATACTAGTACATAAGAGTAATTACGTGGGTTTAGCTCCTTTTAAAAACCCATGTTGGGCCCTAGCCGGTTTGGCTCAGTTGGATAGAGCGTCAGCCTGCAGACTGAAGGGTCCCAGGTTTGATTCACGTCAAGGGCACATGCCTGGGTTGTGGGCTTGATCCCCAGTACGGGGTACGCAGGAAGCAGTCAATGATTTTCTCTCATCACTGTTGTTTCTGTCTCTCTCTTCATCTTCCTTCCTCTCTGAAATCAATACAAATGTATTAAAAACAAAACAAAACAAATCCAAGTTGATATAAAATTGAGTTGTATTTTGACACCCTCAAAAGTGCTACTGTGAGTTGCCAATGATATGGTTGGTGAATGACTTGACTTTAGCAAAAAGTGGCTCTCCTTACATAAAGCCTGGCACCAAAATGTTTTAGATAGTTTGAAGATAGTACTTGAAAAGAAAAGTAAAGGAATAAGCTAACACTTGTCGCAAAACCTTACTGCATTTTCTCTTTAAAGCAACCATTAAAGGCAAGTCTTATGTTTTCTCCCCTTTATACTAAAGAATTAAAACTGAAAAATAAAAATCTTTCCTGAGTTATATACTAGTAGACAGAAGATAGTGCTTCTGTTTGTCTTCAAAATCCATCTTTTTGATACTTTGTCAAAATATGTGGCAGCACTAACTCAGAAGACCAACACTAGTTCTTAATAATGCCAAATAAAATGACTTCTGTCTTTGATACCCTTGGACTTCTCTATTGGTACTCTATTCTTGCTTGCTCACATTTTTTAATAGCTTCCCCAGGGTTATCATCAGGCACTGATTCTCTATAGAGCAGAGGCGGTAACAAATGATTTCAAGGGTTGCTTCCCACCTTGTGATGTATGATTTTTATGGGTAAGTACCTTAAAAATTTATGCTATTTATTTGCATTTTTAAATCAGAGGGTAATGTTTAACCCAAATGAATGAATCTCTAAAGAGAGAATTTCAAGTATGGTTTGGGGACAAGGGAGATATTTTATGTATGGGGCAGGAATGACTTACTGGGCCCTGGTCTAGTTCTATGGAGTGAACACCCACTCCATGCACTCTGGTCCTGGTCGTGCATTACCTAGGATTTTAGCGGGAGCAGGGGTTTGGATAAACTTCAAAGTGTTTGAATATGGGGAAGAAAAAGATATGCCTATCTTATTGCTCCATCATAACAATTTGAAAAATACCCTTAGGTGACAAACCAGTGATTCATGGAGTAGGCTCACCAAAAATATTTTGCTGGACTTTCCAAATGAAGTATTTCTCTTGTATAGATTCAAGTCTCTTAAGTATACCAAATCACATCACCAATGCCATATCTTTATTTTATTACAATTACATAAACTTTTAAATGAAAACAGATGACAATTTCAATGGCAAAAATTGATTTTAAAAAGGTACACTTAGTAGAATCACAGACAAATTGTAGTATCTGCTTAGCCTGGAAAAAATAATTGTAACAACACACAGAAAATGTCACATATCTTCTCTCAACAAAAATCTTTGCAGCAAAAATTGTCTCTTTCCTATTATTTGGTCAGCACAGAAGAAAAATCAACTTCCATAAAGAGCCAACCTTTTCCTTCTTTCCTAATAATATGGAAAGTTACTCAGAAGTCAGACTACTTTTATGCATTAATTAACCTGACTCCTCCATGCAAATATTTAACAAACATCCAGGAAACAAATATTCAGACATTGATTGTATTAAACAAATATTCAGACATTGATTGAATTAAACTGAACCCATAATCCAGATTCCATATACTGTTTATTTTTTCCTCACCTAATGTGGATTGGTGGGTGTGGTTTGACTTTTCTTACTCCCCTGGGGTTTTGCGCATCATTTAGTGTAATTGATTTCTCCACTAACTGGCAGTCTGATAGACAAGGAGCATATTAATTTCTTAGTCAGAGAAATGGGCTATAATCTGGAACACCAGGACTTATCTTTATTAACATGGCCTCTATCTCTTTCATTTAAATCATGTTTAATATTTAGAAAATTATAATAAGACAATAGGAGTAATGAAGAAAAAGTTAAGATAGATATAAAGCCCAATTCTGTTTTGTTTATAGCAATAGAAATGTTTGCATACCAACAGTCTTACACATAATCAACAATAAATAATCATGGTTGCCTTGTGAAAATGTAGATGGTTTGTTCCAACTTCATAATAAATTGCATCAAAGGCAAAGGAGGAAAAGGCAAGGTAAACATTTTTCTTTATATTGTGATAAACCTTAAAAATATAGCATCTCTAAAGATTTTTTGACTTTTACACTTTTTTCGCCCTTTCTTAGCTCCCTCCTTACCTTTATTCAAAAGGTACTTACTGAGAACATGCTATACTGAAGGCTGTGTACTAGATGCTAGTCCAGCTATTCATTACCTTGTGAATAATAGTTATTATAAATAGCATTTTGGGAGGGAGCAATGGGAGGAGTAGCAAGAAGAGGGAGTGAGAGCAATGAGAAAGGTAGAGAGAAAGAATAAAGATGAAAACCAGGCCAAGTTGTTAATATTAATTTACACTATATTAAGTTTTATTTACTGCTTGAGTTGGTTGTTTTATTCACTTACGAAGTATTGAGCAAATACTATGTTCTAGGCACTGTGCTATGTATGGCCGGGAGATACAAAGTAAAGAAATATTTGCGAATTCTTGTTCTCCAGGAAGGTACAGCCCAGAGGGGCAGAGAGAGAAAGAGAGAGAGAAATAAAGTGGAACAGTCAGGGGTGGGGAAGTGTGAATCATGCACAAAGAACTATGGAAACATAGACAGAATGCACCTAAGTCAGATGGAAAAGCGATACTGAATGTACTCCAAGGACAGAGAAAAACAACCTCTCCCCCCACAAAACAGAGCACTTTTATTTGTCAAGTTGGCCTAGATAAAAAGGGAAGGATTTAATGAGAAAAACTGCATGCCATCACTATACCTTTTTAGTCTTTTTAGCCTGCAGATCCCATTCTTATTTTAAACATGTTAAAGTAAATTTGCCATTTGCTATGTCACATTTTAATGTTCACAGACTGCCAACTAACTTTACAGATACATGTCCTGTATGATTATATTTTGTGGTTAAGTCTAATTTATAGACTTATAACTGTTGTTGTTTCTTTGATACGTCCCAAGTTGCTTCACCATCCTAGCCAATTATCAGTAGTTCAATTACTATTTTAACCAAATTGAACAAATTCCTGATATTTTAAGTCTGTTTGCAAGGATTATTATTTTTTTTCTAGTGAAGTGTTTTTGCTAGTTTGTTTCTGTTCATTTGTTTGTAATGATGTAATTGTTAGTTCCTAAAAATACCTCAGGTTTGCCAATCATATCATTGTGGTGGTAACTTTGATTCAAAGTTAGAGTTGGAATGTCTTTCTTTTCTCTCTGAGAACCCAGGGCATGGAGAAACGATGCACTTTGCATAATTTTCTTCGGTAGGCGGAGCACTATGTGAATAGCTGTACAACTTTGTGAGCGTGCATTAAAAAAGGGTCTTTTAAATGGTGGCCAATTAAAATATCCTTCGTAGCAATATTGCTTTAGACAAATGATCAAAGTAGCACTGGCATGAATAAATAAACCACCACTCTGAAGTTATTTTATAACCAAGGAAGCAAATATTATAGAAATACAGTTTTTGTACATTACAATGTGGAAAAAGAGGGTAATTTTATCAAAATAATGTTAATATTTAAGCAAATTACTCTAAATTAGGTATTAGAACTATTCAATGATGATACATAATGAGTAAAATAGTACAGGTTCTTTTTATAACTCTGATTTTACAAAATTTTATCTACTTAATATAGCATTCGACTTTAAGGTAGCATTCACTCTGAGAGGAAGTAAGGCACTCTTAAGCAAGATATTAATTCATGAGCAGAGATATGCCAGAGATTGTTGAATAGAAAACATAATGGAAATCCTGGAATTACTTCTAGCCTTTGTCATTTTATCATTATAAGAGAAGAGTGGTACTAATTCTTTCTAGCAAATTTAATAATAATTAGGTAATTGAATCTCCAACTCATAGCATTCTTTCCTTCTTTGTTAACAGGTATTTAAAACTTCTCTGAAGCCTCAGTGTGAAGAATTTTCTAGGAAGGAGTTTCACCATAATTAAACCTTTTATGATAAAAGCACAAACCTTTTATGATGATGCTTCTGAGAACTGTCAGAACATTGGCTTGACCACTCCCTACATGCTGCTTGTTAACACAATTCACATCTGTTTCTATTTTAATAACTAATTTTAATTTAGATTACTGATTAGGACATTTGTTATATTATGAAATTATATCACATATAGCTTTTATTTCTAACATTTAATCTTTTGTCATCTAATCATAGTCATCTAATTATAGTTATGACTGTGGTGTCCACTTTTAAAAATCATTATTCCAGGAGAAACCAAGATGGCGGCATAGGTAAACACCTAAACTGCTGCCTCGCACAACAATATCAAAACTACAACTAAAAGACAAATCGGACACCATTCAGAACCACAGGAAGGCTGGCTGAGTGGAAATTCTACAACTAGAAGAAAAGAGGAAAGCACATTGAGACCAAGAGGAGCTACAAAAGGCTGAGGTACAGAGGCTCGCACGTGGAAAGGAAGGGCAGCTGTGTGCATGGGCGGCTGAGTGCGTGGCTGGCTTTCTAAAGCGGGAGGGAGAAGGAAACTCCCGACTGCACTGAACTCCAGTCTTGAGTGAGACGCTGGGAAGCCGGACTCATTTGGGGGGAATCTGGATTGTCAGGAAAAAGAAAGCACACTGAGACTCGGGAGCTGTGGAAGGCAGAGGTCTGGAGGCATGCAGGTGCAGATAGGACTGACTGCTGAATGCACAGGAGGCTGAGTGCACGGCTGGCTTTCGAAAGCGGGAGGGAGACAGAAGCTCCCAACTGCATTGAACTCCAGTTCCGGGCAAGTTTCTGGGAACCCCAACTCATTTGGGGAGAAACTGGACTGTCTGGCAGTGGGCAAAACTCAAGGGTGGCTTTCTCTCAGAGGTGCTTGCAGTGATTACCAAGGGTGACTGAGACCCAGGGGCCTCATAGGGCAGGGCTGATGGGAAACCAAGGCTGTCTGCTCTGTCCTGAAACTCCGCCCCATCCAAGCTGAGCACAGAGGCTTTTGCAATTTTGCAAGTCTTATCTCATAAGGGTGTCTCCAGCACAGAAGTGTTCCCAGCATAGACACAGCTGATCCTCACAGCCAATTGGCCTGGAGGTCAATTCCTCCCAGTGATACCAACAACAATCAAGACTTAACTACAACAAGGCTGTGCACACAGTCCACAAAGGGGTGCACCAAGTGTGTCCACCTCAGGTAACTAGGGAGGCTGAGCCACTGTGCCCTAGAGGACACCTACCACACAAAGCTACTCTACCAACTCAGGGAAGCAGCGAAAATGTGGAGACAAAGAAACAGATCACAAATGAAAAAAATGGAGGAAAACAAACGACTGGATATAGAGTTCAAAACCATGGTTATAAGGTTTTTCAAGAATTTTCTAGAAAAGGCTGATAAATTTAACGAGATCCTCGAAGAAATGAAAAAAGACCAACTAGAAATTAAACATACACTGAGTGAAATGAAAAATATTATACACAGACCTAACAGCAGACTAGAGGACTGCAAGAATCAAGTCAAAGAGTTGAAATACAAAAAAGCAAAAAACACTCAACTGGAAAAGCAAAAAGCAAAAAGAATCCAAAAATTTGAAGATAGTGTAAGGAGCCTCTGGGACAACCTCAACCGTACCAACATCCGAATTATAGGGGTTCCAGAAGAAGAGAGAGAGCAAGAAACTGAAAACCTATTTGAAGAAATAATGACTGAAAACTTCCCCAACCTGGTAAAAGAAATAGACTTACAAGTCCAGGAAGTGCACAGAACCCCAAACAAAAGGAATCCAAAGAGGACCACACCAAGACACATCATAATTAAAATGCCAAGAGCAAAAGACAAAGAGAGAATATTAAAAGCAGCAAGAGAAAAACAGTTCATTACCTACAAGGGAGCACCCATACAACTGTCAGCTGATTTCTCAACAGAAACTTGCAAGTCAGATGGGAGTGGCAAGAAATATTCAAAGTGATGAACAGCAAGAGCCTACAACCAAGATTACTCTACCCAGCAAAGCTATCATTCAGAATTGAAGGTCAGATAAAGAGCTTCACAGATAAGAAAAAGCTAAAGGAGTTCATCATCACCAAACCAGTATTATATGAAATGCTGAAAAGTATTCTTTAAGAAGAGGAAGAAGAAGAAAAAGGTAAGGGTAAAAATTATGAACAACTAATACATGTCTATCATCAAGTGAATCTAAAAATCAAGTGAATAAAAAATCTGATGAACAGAATAAACTGGTGAATATAATAGAATCAGGGGCATAGAAAGGCAGTGGATTGATAATTCTCGGGGGGAAAGGGGTGTGGGAGGTGTGGGAAGAGACTGGACAAAAATCATACACCTATGGATGAGGACAGTGGGGGGGAGGTAAGGGCAGAGGGTGGGTCAGAACCAGGTGGAGGGGAGCTATGGGGGAAAAAAGAGGAACAATTGTAATAATCTGAACATAAATATTTATTAAATTAAAAAAAGGTAAAATAAAATAAAAAAAAAACATTATTCCATACTAGAGGCCCGGTGCACGAAATTCTTGCATGGGAGGGTCGGGTCCCTCAGCCCGGCCTACACCCTCTTCAATCTGGGACCTCTTGGGGGATATCCAACTGCTGGTTTAGGCTCAATCGCATTCGGGTCTAAACCAGCAGTCAGACATTCCTCTCACAATCCGGGTCAACTGGCTCCTAACTGCTCACCTGCCTGCCTGCCTGATCACCCCTAACTGCTCTGCCTGCATACCTAGTCAACCCTAACTGCTCTTCCATGCTGGCCTGATCCCCCTAACCACCTCTGCATCGGTTCCTGCCACCGTGGCTTTGTTTGATGGGATGTCCAGTCTAATTAGCATATTACTCTTCTATTGGTATAGACTCTTTTTATTGATATTTATAAAATAACAGCTTTATTGTTATAATTCATATACCACAATATTTACCCTTTTAAAAAGTGTTCAATTCAGTAGTTTTAGTACATTCACAAAGGTGTGCAACCATCACCATTGTTTAATTTCAGACATTTTCATCTCATCCAAAAAAACCCCCACGTTAATTAATGGTCACTTTATATGTTCTCCTATTCCCCCAATACCAGGCAACTACAATATTCTCTGCTGAGATTTCATCTTAATTATATTTATTTTAAAGATAAGGAAACTGATGTACAGGGAGATGAAATAATTTGCCTAATGTCATGCAACTAGTAAGTGGCAGACCCAGGATGTGAAGGCAGGTTTTGGCTTTAGAGTCCATGCTATTAACTTTTCTGCTGTCCTGTCCCATAGCGTTGTTCGTGGTATCCACTTTGTAACACACAACAAATCCATTTTCTTAAAGATACAGGTGAGTTTGGTGTAAATCTATTTGTACTTTTCTAATTTGCAGGCTAGTAAAGAAAGAAACATTCAATGTTAATTCATTCAAAGTGACATGCAACCAAACCTCCAGTTAAAAAGTCCCAAATTTATAAAAATAGCAGTTATAGCAACTTGACCAATGATATATTTATCATACTATGTCTGTAAACAAAAATCACATTCAGTGGAGGAATGGGAAACAGAAATGTTGATATATAAGTGCTGTAAAAATACAAATTTTTAGGTGACAATTCTGGGGCAATTTTATTATTTTGTCAACTAGAGGCACAGGATTCATGCACAGGTGGGGGGTCCCTCAGCCTGGCCTGTGCCCTCTGCAACCTGGGACCCCTCGGGGGATGTCCCACTTGCTGGTTTAGGCCCAATCTCGGCAGGCCAGGCCTTTGGGGATCGGGCCTAAACCCGCAGTTGGACATCCCTTGACTGGCCTGCAGGGATCAGGCCTAAACCATCAGTGGGACATCTCCAGAGGGATGTAGCATTGCACCAAGTGGCAGGCGGCCAGGGAAGAGCCTGAGCTGGGGCTGGGTGCTGCACTGCTTGTGCTCATCCTGGCCTACTGTGCCTGCTGCTGCTTGGTAGCGCTGCTGCAGAGTTGGGAGAGGCTTCCACCACTGCAGCTGCACTCACCAGCCATGAGCCCGGCTTCTGGCTGAGCGACACTCCCCCTGTGGGAGTGCACTGACCTCAAGGGGGCAGCTTCTGTGTTGAGTGTCTGCCCCCTGGTGGTCAGTGCGTGTCATAGCAACTGGTTGACTGGTCATTCTGGTCATTTGGTTGTAATGGTCACTTAGGCTTTTATATAAATAGATAGGATGTTTTCAAACAGATTTAGAAATGTCTGTTCTTTCAAAATCAACATTCCACATGTTTCCAATGTCATAAGGAATAAAGATCCATGGCAACTGCTTAGAGCCTGTAAGAAGCTCATTTTATTTTGAATTTATTGCATTTATATTTACATGCAATCAAGTGTGAGTCTGATCTCTGTTCTAGTTTGTGCAGTCTTCATTACAGTAGAAATGATTATACTGTGGTTAATAGGTAGGTCCACCTGGTTCGTGACTAAATCTATGTAAACTGGTTCTTGTTTAACCTACTCATTGTACATTCTTTTCTCTGCTAAGAATGTTCTTTTTCACATTGTCCAACTGGTCAACTCTTGCTTTGCTGATACAAAACTTAGTTGTGCTTCTCTGAGAAAGCTTCCCTTCTTCCCCTCAGCCTCTGCTTCCTGATAAGCCTTTTTTTGTTTGTTTGTCTAATGTTATCTATAATAATTAAAGGGTAATATGCTAATTAGACTAGATGTCCTTCCAGACATCATTCTGGACATCCTTCCTGATGAAGCCGAGGCTGGAGGGAAGCCACCCCAGGTCTTGGGTGCCTGTGGGTGGCCCGAGGGAAATAAGCCTGGGTCCCAGGTGCCTGCGGGCAGCCAGAAGAGGGAAGCCCAGGTCCTGGGTGCTGGAGGGAAGCTAGTGCTGGCAGCTGGGGGAGGGAAGGCCTACTCTTGCACGAATTTTCGTGCATTGGGCCTCTAGTTGAGATATAATTGACATATAACATTATATCAGTTTAAGGTATATACATAATGATTTGAAATATGTATCTATTGGAAAATGATTACCACAATAAGTACAGTTAACATCCATCACCTCCATACTCACAATTTTTTAATTTGCTTGTGATGATAACTTTTAAGACCTGAGAAGGTTAATCAATTCCTGGCACAGCTTTGTGGTTGTATTTGCCTCACTGTATTTTGGTCTGGGCATCTTTCTGACTAGCCTGTCTTCCCTACCAGACTGATATTTAAGACAAAATCTTTATCTTAGTCATCTAGTCCCCTTCTCTCCTCAATATCTAGAACAATTTCTGGTGTATTAATATATATTTATTGCTTCAAAAATAATGTGATTGGTTGTTCTTACATAAAAAAGATTGTTGGAGTACCTGGAAGGGATAAGAAAAGATGAATTACTAGGCATATGATTAAACATAGCAAACCAGTCCATGTGGCAATAAACCCAAAATAGAGGTACACAACTTTCTATTTCTTTAAGATATTTTTTTAAAAAGAGCATTATTTTATCTTTGTTTTCACTGAAGTTTAGAACCTTTGTTAGTTTTCTTTATATCAACAGTTTTCCTGGCCTTAAAAAAACCCCACACGGATAAAAAGGATACATCCGGTAAGAATACTTTGAAAACTACATCCAGCTTCCAAACTTGAGGGATATTGCCAAGTTATGCACACGTTAAGATTTTTTTCCCCTATAAAGCCAAGAAACGTGAAACTTATTAGCAGTTCTCATGTGTAGTTTTATGAGGAAAAGGAAAATGCAGAAGTTAGTGTTCCTATGGCAATGAGGTTTCAGTTCTGACTCCTTTCCCAGCTTCACAACCAGTGAGCCGTGGCTGTGGAAGTCCTCACTCAACAGACAGCTGGCGGAGCCTCCGAGGACTGAACAGTTGCTTCGACAAAAATCTTTGCTGGATCTGCTTTACTCTTTTTTTTTTTTTCCTCTCTCTCTGTTAATTCTTACTTGTGTTAAGGAAAACCTATGCTTCTGCACTGATAACTTCATAGATTTTTCATAGAGTTTGCTTTCATCATAGACATATAGCCCGTCTCTTTTTTATTTCTTTGTGCTTAACTTATGAATCAGCCTGCATTTTGCAGGCTCCTATGTCTCATTCAGAAAAAGTGTCTGAAAAGCCGAGCATTATATCTGGAGCTGGAGCTTGACCTCTCTGATTGACGGCACTGCAATGAGGCCACAGATTGGGCATCTTCGCCCCCGAAGCTGTACCTGCGATGCCATGGCGTAACAGCAGCTACCTTCGAGTCCAGTTTGACTCACTCGAAGCTGTGTTCATTAGAGACTGAATTTAGGCCACAGCAAAAGATCGCTGACAAGAAGTCTTCCCACTTATGGCCTGCATTACCTCGGATGAAATTAAGATTTGATTCTTGGATCTATAAAAAGAAGGAGCATTTTATGTCCAGGGCCACTGAGGTTCATATATCCAATTGCTGTTTTTGTTGTTGTTGTCTATAAGAGTTGCACTTCAGTGTTTATTTATTTTTAAATTGCATTTAATGGGGTTACATTAACAAAATCATAAAGGTTTCAGGTATATAATTTTACAATACCTCATTTTGTACCCAATTGTTTATGGAGAAAGGGTTGTAAGAAGTAGGGACAAGAAGAAGCAGTGTTTTTTCCCTAAACAAATGCCCCTGTATTGCTTTGTTACCATATAATCTTCCTGAAATCAACTGTTGTTTGTATAGTTTACCTCAGAAATAAAATCGCAACTTCAAAAACAAGAATAGCATTAAGAAGAACTGGTTGTAATTCTAGTTATGTGCTTAATCTAAGGGTGGAGTTGACTCTGTTTCTCTTCCTCTATTTTGCAGTTGCGGGGTACAAGATATTTTATTTTATTTTTCTCTCTGAGAAAAACTTTTCAAATTAACATAAAGTAAAATAAACTGTTTTCCCCCAAACAGTTTTATGAGTTTTAAAACGTGTTACAATGGCCACTCTCAGAATATAGAATTGGTCCTGCACCACAAAACATTCCCTCATGTTATTCCTTTAGAGGTGCCCTTTGCCCCCTCCTAACCCATGACAACTACTGATCCGTGTTGTGTCACTACAGCTTTGCATTTATGAGAACCCACCAGCCCACTAGCATAGTATGGTAGGTAAGTCTTGTGCATGGACCAATCAATTAGCAGTTTTGGGCTGGGGAACTAATGAGGGAGGTGGTTCCAAGGAGAGGAGTCTAAAGAATCACTTCCTCATCAGTTCTATGACTTTCTGGGTTCCTCTCTTTAACCTCATTTTCTCTCCTTGTTAATACAGAAGAGGTAAGAAGACTAATTAAAACCCCCTTTCCTCTGTCCTCTAGAAGGGAGTCTCATAAGAAACTATTATGTTTATGTAATGGAGAAAAGGAGAGAATTTTTTTCTTAAATGTGTAGACACGGTCTACTGACAGATGTGACCTGGTGTATTGATATTCTTAGATGGTGTTAAGGCAGGTACCTGGAACTCTCTTGCAGATGTTAAGTACAGTTCAGTGTCTTTCTACCCACAGATAAAGCACATAGTGACCTAAGTCCTTAGGACTTTTCTACCCTGGTTAAGCATCTCGCTGGGGAAGTGAAAAGATCTGAAGGCTGGGCTGAGGCCTCTGGTTCCTGCATCCTTAGGCCAACTTGCATACAGAGCAATATCTGATCACAGAACCAGAAATTCCCCAATTGATAAAAACAATTGAGTTAGTAGACTTCATTAATTGAAGTAGAGTTTATAGAAAAGGGGGGAGTGACATGCTTGTTCAATTTGTACTGCAGAATTCCTGGAGTGTTGTACCTAGTTTGGAGACCTTATTTTATAGGTATTGAACATGCTTAAAAAATATAGAGAGTTGAAAGACCGAAATGAGAAACAGGTTAAGAAATTACATATGGTTGGCTTGAGCAAGGAAGCCTCACAGCTCTGATTGTCTTCAAATAGCTCTCATGCAGAATAGAGCTTAAATTTATTCTGTTACCCCCAGAACAGTGAGTCTTAAATTTTATGAATCATATACATTTTTGTGAATCTGAGGAAGCTTTGCACATTTGATGCACACACATTATATATACATATGTACACATATATTTCCCCATATATGTAAGGAATTTTAAGGAACACTATGTGTACATTTCAAGGAAACCCTCAGATATGTATTCTTCTTATAGGGTAGACATAGAAAGACCAGAGTAGCAGATTTCAATTTAGTAACAGTAGAACTTTCTAGTGATTTGAACTTTCTGAAACCATATTAGGCTATCCCAGGAGTTGAGATCTCTGTCAATGGGCAAGTATAAGTGTAGACTGATGGCTCCTTGATAACTATGTTAAAGCAGAATCTTATAAATATATTGGAGTTTTGGCTAGATGAATTCTAATTCCTTTAAAGTCGTGAGAATCAATTAGACTCTGTGAGTTTTATAGTAAAAGCCTCATACAACATGATTGGTCTATAAGACACAGACTAATCCTGTTCACTGACACTGGCATTCATGTATGGCTCCATAGAGGCTTGATTTGTTTTAGGACTGCTGCTTGATTTCCTCTTGGTCATTAGCTCCATTTGGAGTTCTTTTTGGGGTTGACTGTATGGGCTGGTATCCATATTCACTGCAGTAATAAAACTTTAACACTGAGATATAAAGTCATGTTTAGTTGTCAAGTTTCCTTAGCTCAGTAGCTCATAAAGAATAGAAACTGGAGACTTTTAGGTTGGTCTTGTGCAGAGACCTGCTCCATGGGGTTACCAAGGGTGCTCTGTGACCCCCTGCCATCCTCTTTTTGCTCAATCATATTTTGCAGGAGCTTTTATGTCAGTTCAATTGCTCCAATGACTTTATGAAGTAATTTATAAATTCTTGTAAACTAACCAATTTTAGCCAGAGCCTCTTAATAACTACCTACTATAATGTCAAACTAAACAAACCAGATCTAGTCTTCATTTTTCCAATCCTTGAGATTTTTTTTTTCTGACCCTAGAAGCAAGTGTTGCTTAATGATAATTATATTGCTTGGGACCAATTTGGGATAGAACCATAGCATTCTCATCCTGAGAAAGCACAGAGAAAGAATGAATAAGGTTATCTCCTAAAAGGTAGAAACCCCATAAGAAATAGAAACAGATATATTTCTGTGGAAGCATTTATTGTTGCATCATCTACAGGGCTTCAGATATTTGATAAATAGGTTTAATATTATGTTTAAAAAATAATAAAATAAATTAGTAGTCTCTGAATTTCCATGAATTGGTGTTTATTCAGAGATTTCTAAGAGTAGGTTCTCTCACAGAAAAGCAACGTGCCTGCAATTTCTGAGAATTATCCTAAAGGGTATTAGAGTCAAGGGGAACAATGTTTGGAATTTTGAATGTCTCAACCAGAGGATTATAGCTAGAGAAGGTCCAGAAAAGGGCACCTGCCTTGAATCAAGGGGATGTGAGTGCTGCCATCTGAGGACAATCTAAAAATATTTGCTCTCATCTGTCTGGCAATATGCATGCTAAAATGAAAAATGATTGATGTCTGTCAAATTATGAAAGTTATGTATAATTGGAACCAGACTTAAATGCAAATGAACTAACATATGTGTATGGTATTTAAATAGTTCCTGGCACATAGTAGGTGTTCAATAAATGTTAATTCCCTTCTTTGCAAATTTATTTGGAAGTTTCAAAGAGGAAATTTTAACACAAATGAAAGAAATGTAATTTGTATCAGGTAGTTAAAATATGGATTTGATATTGAAAGAGGTGATTTTGGTGGGAAATGTGAATCTAGCTTCAAAATGGGCTTGGATAAATTCAGAGATGATGGACATAAAATGATTAGTTAAGGAAAATTAGTTATGAGTCTTTGTCAACTGGAGGGAAAATGTTTAACTTCAAAAAATGTTTATTGTTTTTCTCACTTTAAAAGACACATTTTCTAAATAATTTTCAGAAAAATAGATGACCAGTACCCCAAATCATTTATGATATCACCATTTAGTAATATCACTCAAAATTTTACAAATATTTTTACATTATCTTTCATGTAAATGAAGATACTTTATCAGCTGTACATAAATGTTTGATAAACTTCACTTAGTGCAGTGAACATCTTTCCACATCATTAAAATTGTTTACAACACAATTTTATGAAAATAATATTACATAGAATGAAGAATATTATATAAATTATATTGCTCATAGCTAGACCTTGATAATTAACATAGAATCAACATCCATGTATCTGTGTTTGTGCAGATCTTAAAAGATTTTATTGGGTTGAATTCTTGGAAGTGAAATTTCTTGGTCAAAGAGCACAAAAATGTTTGAAACTTTTAATTAGCATTGCTAAATGCTCTATAGAAATACTATAATAACAATGTGTATGCCCATTAAAGTACTCATTTCCTCTGACTCGTTGTAAATCTGGGTATATTGCAAACAACTTATCAAATTTAGTTTTAAATACTATAATTTTAACTTACATTAATTAATAATGAGATAAAATATTAAATATTTTCAAATGCTTATTTTTTGGGGAGAGATATTGTCATTTTATATATTTCATCCAATGTTATATTGATATATTTGCCTTTTTCTTATTAATTTGAAAGATTCCTCAGTGTTGCAGTGCAGTTATTATTTTTTTCTTTTATATGTTTGGGAATCCTCCTTCATTTGCGTTCTGTCCAGCTTTGTATTACAGAAATCAGCAAGACAAGATACTCTATGTCTCAAGGTCTTTTGCAGTTATGACATTCATGTGATCTAGTGTAGCCAACCAGTTGCATCCATCTGAGACTTTGATTTGGGAGCTGGTGATGCAAAAAAGCAGAGAAAGAGGAGGATTTGTTCTGGTAATGTGGCAGCTCAAGCAGTGTCAGCAGTAGCACCTGATGTTTCACGCTTGGCTTCATCTGCGGTTGGGTCTTTAGCAGATGGGACCTATAATACGGTTTTGGTTGTGATTCTGTTGCTTAGGCCACATTTATTCATTCTGAACTATGAGTGCCCCTTTAACACAAGTGTTCCCTATGGATCTATCCAAGAACTTTCTATCCTTTTTAATAACTTCTTGCTTGGTAATCTCTGCCACCTTTAAGTGCAATTCCTTCCTTTTACAGAAGAGGTAAGTGAGGCCCAGAGATATTAAGTGACTTTTGCAAGGTCTTGAGCTAATTAGTGGTAAAGTCAGGACTAGATACACATCCCCTGATGGCTAACCTGGAATACATCTCTTCAAACCCCTTGTTTCCAAGATCTGTCCTGAGCGGCAATAAGAATACAAAAACATGGACCTGGACTCTCCAGGCTAAAGTCCAGTTCTGTTACTCATTGTGGGGTAGTAATAATTATAGTGTCGACCTCATAACTTGTTGGCAAGATCAAACTAGTTAATATATGTAAAGCACTTAGAACAGAGCCTGGCACACCCCTGGGGAGAAAAAGTATAATCACAGCTGGATCAGGGGTTACTGTAAGGATTGACCCAGGGCAGTGTTCTTCCTCTTTCACAGAAAAAAATTGTATAATACAATTCTCTTCATTTTAAGTTTCTGGCTTATATATTGCTTTAAATTTTTTGTCAACACTGTGTAATAGAGAGAGGATGTCCTTATAGTTGACTCTCTGATCTAAAAAACAACCAACCAAGCAAGCAAACAAACAAAAACAGAAAAAAACCACACCTACATATCCTCTCAGGTGTTTTCAAGTTCAAATGAAATATTGTATATGAGGTTGAGTGTGTGCCATCTTGGAGGAACTTAATAAATGTTAATTCTCTTTTCTTCATTTCTTGTGTATTACCAGTGATTGGTATTAGAAAACAAAACAAATGAGGGAATGGCAAGTAAATCAATGAGGTTGATCATTTATGTGTTTATTGTGTATAGGTTGTCTTTTTTTCTGAATGTGTTTGTACATGTGCCCTTGTCACTTTGATTTTCTATTATATGCCATTTAACAGATTTCTTGAAGTTCTGTAATGCACAATTCTTATAAGTTGAAGAAATAAAGATGAGCAGGTGTCATACTCTATATGTGGACTGTTCATGATAATCTTCTCTTGGCACCTTGAGAAAGAAGAAGAGTGAAATTTTACTGAATTATTTAAATGGTTTAAAAAACAAAACAAAACATTGTTTCAAGTCCAGCTGGTGTGGCTCAGTGGTTGAGCATTGACCCATGAACCAGGAGGTCACGGTTTGATACCCTATAATGATTCCCTATAATCATTGATGTATCACTCTCTCCCTCTCCTTTCTTCTGTGAAATAAATAAAAATATATTAAAAAACAAACAAACAAAACAACAACAACAAAAAACCGATTACATCCATCAGTAGCCTCATATCCTCAGAGGAATAAGACCTGAATCTGCAATGCCTTGCCCTGAGACCTGGTGGTAAAATAAGATGCTACATAACACATTGTCTACTAATTCTATTCTTTTTTTCCCCATTTTTTATTATTAAGGTATTACATGTGTCCATATCTCCCCATTGCCCCCCACCCCACTCCCATACATGCCCTCACCCCCCAGTGTCTTGTGTCCATTGGTTATGCTTATATGCATGCATACAAGTCCTTCGGTTGATCTCTTACCTCCCTCCACCCTCCTCAGCCTTCCCGCTGTAATTTGACAGTCTGTTTGATGCTTCTCTGCCTCTGTATCTATCTTTTTGTTCATCAGGTTAAAATGTTCTTTATTATCCATAAATGAGTAAGATCATGTGGTATTTCTCTTTCACTGACT
Organism: Corynorhinus townsendii; assembly: GCA_026230045.1. Lineage (NCBI taxonomy): Eukaryota > Metazoa > Chordata > Mammalia > Chiroptera > Vespertilionidae > Corynorhinus > Corynorhinus townsendii. The sequence goes on from JAPDVU010000005.1 coordinate 60,243,244, forward strand.
GGCTTATTTTGCTTAGCATAATGCTCTCCAGTTCCATCCATGCTGCTGCAAATGGTAAGAATTCCTTTTTTTTAAAGCAGCGTAGTATTTCATTGTGTAGATGTACCACAGTTTTCTAATCCACTCGTCTGCTGATGGGCACTTAGGCTGATTCCAAATCTTAGCTATGGTAAATTGTGCTGCTATGAATATAGGGGTGTATATATCCTTTCTGATTGGTGTTTCTAGTTTCTTGGGTTATATTCCCAGAAGTGGAATTGCTGGGTCAAATGGGAGTTCCATTTTTAGTTTTTTTGAGGAAACTCCATACTGTTCTCCACAGTGGCTACACCAGTCTGCATTCCCACCAGTAGTGCATGAGGGTTCCTTTCTCTCCGCATCCTTGCCAGCACTTGTCATTTGTTGATTTGTTGATGATAGCCATTCTGACAGATGTGAGATGGTACTACATTATTGTTTTGATTTGCATCTCTCGGATGATTAGTGACTTTGCTCATGTTTTCATATGTCTCTTGGCCTTCCTTATGTCCTCTTTGGAAAAGTATCTGTTTAGTCCATTGCCCATTTTTTGATTGGGTTGTTTATCTTCCTTTTGTTAAGTTGTATGAGCTCCCTGTAACTGTTGGAGATTAAACCCATATTGGAGATAACATTGGCAAATATGTTCTTCATGCAGTGGGCTTTCTTGTTGTTTTATTGATGGTTTCTTTTGCTGTGCAGAAGCTTTTTATTTTGATATAGTCCCATTTGTTTATCTTCTCTTTAGTTTCCATTGCTCTAGGAGCAGTATCAGTGAAGAAATTGCTCTGGCATATGTCTGAGATTTTGCTGTAGGTGGATTCCTCTAATATTTTTATGGTTTCCCATCTTACATTTAAGTCCTTTATCCATTTTGAGTTTATTTTTATGTATGGTGTAAGTTGGTGGTTCAGTTTCATTTTTTTTTCATGTATCTGTCCAATTTCCCCAACACCATTTATTGAAGAGACTGTCTTGACTCCATTGTCAAATATTAATTGAGCATAGTGATTTGGGTTGATTTCTGGGTTCTCTATTCTATTCCATTGATCTATATGTCTGTTCTTATGCCAGTACCAGGCAGTTTTGAGAACAGTGGCTTTGTAATACAGCTTGATATCTGGTGTTGAAATCCCCCCTACATTGCCCTTCTTTCTCAGGATTGCTGCAGCTATTCAAGGTCTTTTTTTTTTATTCCAGATGAATTTTTGGAGAATTTGTTCTAGGTCTGTGAAATATGCCATTAGTATTTTAATGGGGAGTGCTTTGAATCTATAGATTGCTTTGGGTAGTATGGACATTTTAATGATGTTGATTCTACCAATCCATGAACACGGTATGCTCTTCCATCTATTTATGTCTTCCTCTATCTCTTTTTTCAATGTCCTGTAGTTTTCTGTGTAGAGGTCTTTTACCTCCTTGGTTAAGTTTATTCCTAGGTATCTTAATTTTTTTGGTGCGATGGTAAATGGGATTGTTTTCTTAGTCTCTCTTTCTGATAGTTCAACGTTGTTGTATAGAAATGCCATAGATTTCTTGGCTTTAATTTTGTATCCTGCTACATTGCCAAATTCATTTATTAAGTCTACTAATTTTTTGATGGAGTCTTTAGGATTTTCTATGTACAGTATCATGTCATCTGCAAATAATGAAAATTTTACTTCTTCTTTTCCAATTTGGATGTCTTTTATTTCTTCTTCTTGTCTGGTTGCTATGTCTAGCACTTCCAGTACTATGTTGAACAGGAGTGGTGAAAGCGGGCATCCCTGTCTTGTTCCTGTTCTTAGTGGAAATGGTTTTAATTTTTGCCCATTGAGTATGATGTTGGCTGTAGGTTTGTCATATAAGGCTTTTATTATGTTGAGGTATGATCCCTCTATTCCTACTTTACTGAGTGTTTTTATCAGAAAAGGGTGTTGGATTTTATCAAATGCCTTTTCTGCATCAATTGCTATGATTATGTGATTTTTATCTCTCACTTTGTTTATATGATGTATCACATCTATTGATTTGCAGATATTGTACCAGCCTTGCATTTCTGAAATAAATCCGACTTGGTCATGGTGTATGATCTTTCTAATGTAATGCTGGATACGGTTTGCTAGAATTTTGTTGAGGATTTTGGCATCTATGTTCATCAGGGATATTGGCCTGTAATCCTCTTTCTGTGGTGTCTTTATCTGGTTTTGGGATTAGGGTAATGCTGGCTTCATAGTAAGAGCTTGGACATGTGCCTTCCTCTTGAATTTTTTGGAATAGTCTGAGAAGGATTGGTTTTAGTTCTTCTGGAATGTTCGTTAAGACTCCCCTGTGAAGCCATCTGGTTCAGGGCCTTTGTTTGCTGGAAGCTTTTTGAATACTGTTTCAATTTCATCAGTAGTTATTGGCCTATTCAGGTTTTTTGAATCTTCCTGATTGAGTTTTGGAAGCTTGTATTTTTCTAGGAATGTATCCATTTCGTTGAGGTTGTCCAGTTTGTTGGAGTAGAGTTGTTCATAGTATTTTTTTATAATCCTTTGTATATCTGTGGGGTCAGTTGTTACATCACCTCTTCCATTTCTGATTTTGTTTATTTGGGCCCTCTCTCTTTGTTTCTTGGTGAGCCTGGCTAGAGGTTCATCAATCTTATTTATCCTTTCAAAGAACCAGCTCTTGGTTTCATTGATCTTAAGTATTTTCTTTTTTTGTCTCTATGTAATTTATTTCTTCTCTGATCTTTATTATCTCCTTAGTTCTGGTTACTGTGGGCTTTTCTTGTTGCTCTCTTTCTAGTTCTTTAAGTTGCGACATTAGATAATTTATTACCATTTTTTCTTGTTTTTTTTTTTTTTTTTTTTTTTTTTTTTTTGTAGGCCTGTAGAGCTATGAACTTCCCTCTCAGGACTGCTTTCCTTGTGTCCCATAGATTTCAGATTGTTGTGTTTTCATTGTCATTTGTTTCCAGGATGCTTTTAAATTCTTCTTTGATCTTGTTGGTAACCCAATCATTGTTTAATAGCATGCTATTTAGCCTCCAAGTGTTTGATTTTTTTCATTGTTTTTATTGTAGTTGATTTCTAGTTTCATGCCATTATGGTCTGAGAAGATGCTTGTTATGAATTCTTTCTTCTTGAATTTGAAGAGACTTTGCCTGTGTCCTAATATGTGGTCTATCTTTGAAAATGTTCCATGTGCATTGGAGAAGAATGTATATTCTGTAGCTTTGGGGTGAAATGTTCTGAATATGTCAATTAAGTTCATCTGATCTAGTGAGTCATTTAGGATTGCTGTTTCTTTGCACGTTTTTTGTTTAGAGAATTTATCCAGTGGTGTCACTGGGGTATTAAAGTTCCCTACTATGACTATATTGTTATTGATCTCTCCCCTGATATCTTCCAGAAGTTGTTTTATGTATTTGGGTGCTCCTGTATTGGGTGCATATATGTTTACCAGAGTTATATCTTCTTGTTGAATTGCTCCCTTTAGTATTATGTAGTGGCCTTCATTGTCTCTTGTTATGGCCTTTACTTTGAGGTCAATTTTATCAGATATAAGTATTGTAATCCCAGCTTTTTTTCTCCTTTCCATTTGCCTGTAAAATGTTTTTCCATCCCTTCACTCTCAGTCTGTGAGAATCCTTTGTTCTGAGGTGGGTCTCTTGCAGATAGCAAATATGTGGGTCATGTTTTCTTATCCATTCAGCTACCCTGTGTCTTTATATTGGTGCATTTAATTCATTTATATTTTATGTTATTATTGAAAAGTACTTGTTTGTTGTCATTTTTGTTCATACTATTTGTGGTTCTTCTTGCCTTTCTGTTTCTTATTTTTATAGCAGTCCCTTTAGCATTTCTTGCATTGCTGGCTTGGTCGTAATAAACTCTCTTAGCCCTTTTTTTCGTCTGTGAAGCTCCTGATTCCACCTTCAATTTTGAATGATAGCTTTGCTGGGTATGATATTCTTGGATTCAGTCCCTTGCTTTGCATCACTTTGTATATTTCATTCCATTCCCTTCTGGCCTGGTGTGTTTCTGTTGAGAAATCAGTTGATATGTTAATAGGAGATCCCTTGTAGGTAACTTTCTGTCTCTCTCTGGCAGCCCTTAAGATTTTTACTTTGTCATTGTCTTTTTATTTTTATTTTTGAAGTAGATTGTGTTGATTGCTTAGTTATTTGGTACTTTAGGGGGTTAGACATGGAAGAATTTTAATATGCAATATCCCTTGCCCAAATTTCTCCTTCTAACTTGAAGCCTTCTATAATACATGCACAGTAATAGTCATAATTTTTTCTTGTACATTGTCTCTGATTGGAATAAATATACCAATATCATGTATTCATAAAGTTCAATGTACACTCCATTATATGAACATCTTTAGTTTTTAAAAGTAGTTATTATATTTAAAATATTCTATTGATATTTAGAGAAGGAGGAAGGGAGAAGGAAAGAGAGAGAGAGAAAGATCAGTATGAGAGCAAAACATTGTGGATCAAGCCCACAATCTGGGCATGTGCCCTGACTGGGAATACAACCTTTTGGTGTATGGGGACAATGCCTAAGTAACTGAGACACACCAGACAGGCTTAGTATTTATTTTTAACTGAGGAAAGAATTGGGTATGGGAGAAAGCTATGAGTAGAGGGTTATATCAAGATCCATAATGTCAAATGGCACATGCCCCAGGTTAAGAATTAAGAAACATAGTATACCTGTTCTAGTAAAAGAAAAATTCCTATCCTTGAGGAGCATCTATATACATATATGTAAAAGCCTAAGGGACCGAAAGACTGAATGACTAAATGACCGGTTGACTGTTTGCTATGATGTGCACTGACCACTAGGGGGCAAATGATCAGTGCAGGAGCTGCTCCCTGGTGGTCAGTGTGCTTCCAGAGCCAACATCCTGTGGTTCCTCTCCCTTGCTGGCCTGCTCCCCTGATTGGCCCTGATCACCAGCCAGTTGGAGGGACCCCACCCATGCATGAATTTGTGCACCAGGCCTCTAGTCTACACTAATAAAAGAGAAACATGCAATTGACCATACCTCCACTACGCCCACAAGCCATGCCCACAAACCAATCAGGAGCAAGTATGCAAATTAACCCACCCACGATGGCTGTGGCCATGGAGCGAGCAGGAGGCTTGGGTTTCCCCAGCGATGGAGGAAGCCAAGCTTCCTGGCCTGCCCTGGCTTCCACTCAAGGCTACAAAGTTTCAATTATAGAAGATAAGTAAATCCCAGATCCCAGGGCCTCCGCTTGGGTCCCCGGGTCGGGGGGAGGGTGGGGTGGCCAGCCTGCAAATTACCACAGACCCCTCGTCCAGTTCACCCCATCCCCCAAGGAAATCCCCACCCTGATCCAGGATACCCTTCAGGGCAAACCAGCTGGCCTCCACCCATGCACCAGGCCTCTATCCTATATAATAAAAGAGTAATATGCAAATTGACTGTCACTCCAACACACAATGTGGTCAAAGATGGCTGCCCCCATGTGGACACAAGATGGCCACCAGGGGAGGGCAGTTGGGAGGGACCAGGCTTGCAAGGGAGGGCAGTTGGGGGTGATCAAGCCTTCAGGGGAGGGCAGTTGGGGGGAACCCAGGCCTGCAGGGGAGAGCAGTTGGGGGGAACCAGGCCTGCAGGGGAGGGCAGTTAGGGGTGACCAGGACTGCAAGGGGGGGGGGGGGAGCCAGTTAGGGGCAATCAGGCTGGCAGGGGAGAATTTAGGCATCAATCAGGCTGGCAGGAGAGTGGTTAGGGGGTGATTAGGCTGGCAGGCGGAAGCACTTAAGGGCAATCAGGAAGGCAGGCAGGTGAGCAGTTGGGAGCCAGCAGTCCTTGATTGTGAGAGGGATGTCTGACTGCCCGTTTAGGCCCCATCCTACTGGGATCGGGCCTAAACGGGCATTTGGACATCCCTCGAAGGGTCCCAGATTGGAGAGGGTGCAGGATGGGCTGAGGGACACACCCCCTATGCACAAATTTCGTGCACCAAGCCTCTAGTATTTATATAATTACAGAGAATAAGTAAACAAACATTTAAAGGGATCATTTCAAACACCATGTTAAGATTGTTATTGTAGTGATGAAGAAATAAAAATATGGGGTTTTCAAAATGGAGCAATAGAGAATGAATAGGGAAGAGCATGGTGATGAAGTCCTGAGCTCTAATGCTTAGAATGCTATACCCACAACTTACTACACTTAGCACAGCTATGAGATCTTTGATATGTTATCAGCCTTTCTGTGTCTTGTCTTCATCATAGGTAAAATAGGGATAATACTAATAATAGTAATTTGCCTCATAGGATTGTTGTGTGAATTAAAAGAATTATCATAAATATTAGTTGTATTTACTTTCTTTTGTAGATATCATTTTATTTGCTGGAATATTATAGATATAGTTCATCTTTTCATCTCTTGAAGAATATTAGCTCTCAGAAACTATATTGGAAACAATATATTTTAATTAAAAAATACACACTTAACAAAGAAGAAATGAGATAGAGAATACAAATAATTTTCTATTTTGACACAATCAGTTGGGTAAATTTACTAGAGGGAAGTGATGTTCTAGTTTCTGTATTTAAGGAAAGCAAGTTAAAATACATAGGCTGATAAAGAGCATTTACAACTCTGAGTCCCTCCCTGCCCCCAAAAATAATTACTTGGAAATATGAGGATGACTTTATTACTAAAGCTTGCTGTTCTTAGGAATTAAGCACCACTAGGGTGTAGGAATGGGAGGCATCTAGTTTAACGGTTTATAAATTATAAAAGAAACATACTTTTATAAGGGGGGAAATGCATTAAACATTTTTCTCTGAGTAAAGTATGCAGAAAACCTGCTTAAATGGGGCATATAATTTTTTATGACTCAGGCCTTTAGTCCTTGGAAATGAACTAAGTATCATAAATAATATGCAAGCTGGTGAATATTGAGTGTCTCATCATCACATCATCAGATTTGAAATCACCTGAAGATGTATATGAAAGGCAATAGCTTGAAAGGATTAGTCTTTAGCCAACTTTGAAGTGTGTAGCATAAATTGAAGAAAGTTGATTGTAATCAAGTAATCCAAACATTTCTTTCTGAAAATTGAGAAATGCATTTAATCAGAAATAGTGTAAAACTTTTATTTTAATAAAAAAATCAAGGTTTAGTTTCTCATAGAAATTATTTTTGGGTCAGTTTTCTTCGACCCATACATTATTGACAAGAAAATGTGTTTCCACATTGCACCTTTTCTTTTGCTAACTTTTGACCTTTGATGTTTCAAATACTTATTAGTTTGCATGTAGGTAGGCTGCTCTTATTATTTCATTGGTTATCTTTAGCTGGAAATGTTCATTAGCCCAGGAGAAAGGCAAGGTTTGTACATCATTAAAAAATAAATGAATACATTCATACTTTTATTTAATTGAATATAATTATTACAATATATTAAACCTATCTCTGAATAGCATGAAGAAGAAAGAATGTGGAAAATTAAAGAATTAGGTAAATTAGAAAAGTTTAAAATGAACAGGTAACTAGTGAAGAAAAAATTAAATATATTGTTTACACAATTGATTTTTAATATAGCCCTAATGGAGCATCAATGCAAAAAAACTGTATCTATATAGTTCAGGGTACTTTTATTTTGTAGAGCATCCAGTGTTTTGGGATTCCCTCAAATTAAATAGCATATTCAACAAGGGGAACTTTAAAATACAGAATCAGAAAGGAAAATGGTGAATAGCCAGGCTAACTTTAGAAAATATTCTTGTTTTTAACAAAATATTTCTGATTGAGAATAATTAGAACAGCAATTTTTAATTTTGGTGTTGAGATAGCATCATTAGCTAATCAATGATTTACTCAAACTATTAACATAAACTCTTTAGAAAAAACTGTTAAAATTATAAAAAGTTAGGCATAATTTTAAGAATAAAACAAAAGATAAGGGATCATAACTACAAAAAATTGAGAATGACAGCCCTAGGGACTAAAGTTATAATATGTATCTAATATAAAACCACAAAGGTCAAGAAAATGGACATTTGATAAATCAAAATTAGGTCTGTTGAGATGAAAGATGAGAATTGAGAGTTATGCAATCAAAAGAAGAGAGCGAATAATGAACAATAAATTAGAAAAGAGGGGGAAGAGAGAAATAAGGAAGAAATAGGAAGATGGGAGGGAAAAACAAGGAGAAAGATGAGGCCAGAAATGAAACAGCTGAGGGTTAGGGATGGGATTGGTAGGATTCATTACATAAAATAGAGGGTTTTTTTTTAAAAAGAAAAGCTGATTCAAAATTGGCACCATTGTTAAACATAGATCAAATAGATGGACCCCTCTTTTGAATTCACAAGACAATATTAACATTATCCATTTTCCTTCCCTGGCATTTTGAGGAAGCTGACTGACTTTTCATAAAGCCACTGTGTCAGTGTGAAACCTCAGAGGTGTGCAGGGGTAGATTTGAATGAAGTTGGGCCAATCAGAGGGAGAATAGGCCATGGTTATTAGTGAGCTTGAGAAAAGGGCCAGAACTATTATTCAGGGAAGTGTTTGGCAAAGTTTCTGTTCTATACATTGATTTTAAGAGGTTTTCAAATTTAGTTCTTATAAATCACAACAGGTTGGAAATTGGCAGCTGTTTCTAGACCAGATGCAGTGTTCATTAAAAGGGAAATTTTGATGGAAAATGGTCTCCTCAAGAGTGGTGAAAGAAGAGGAGGAGGAAAAGAAAAAAAAGAATTATTTTGGCATTATGCTGTAGATTTTATTTTATTAAGAAAATTCTAATTCATAATGATATAAATTAGGAAATTAGTGTCATATATATATATCACTATATATATCCTATATAATAAAAGGTTAATATGTAAATCGACCAAACAGTGGAATCACTGGTTGCTATGATGTGCACTGAGCACCAGGGGGCAGATTCTCAAGGAAAGAGCTGCCCCCTGGTGGTCAGTGCACTCCCACAGGGGGACTGCCACTCAGCCAGAATCCCTGAGCCGGGCTCATGGCTGGTGAGCACAGTGGTGATGGCGGGAGCCTCTCCTACCTCTGTAGTAGGGCTAAGGATGTCCTACTGATGGCTTAAGCCCTCTCCCCACTGGGAGCAGGCCTAAGCCATCATTTGGACATCCCCCGAAGGCTCCGAGACTGTGAGAGGGCACAGACCTGGCTGAGAACCCCCTGAGTGCACAAATTTAGTGAACCAGGCCTCTAATATAAAATAAAAGCATAATATGCTAATTAGACCGGATATCCTTTCAGACGACCTCCCGGATGAAGCTGAGGCTGTGAGGGAAGTCCGAGTCCCTGGTGCCAGAGGAAAGCCTGGTGCCAGCAGCCGGGGAAAGGAAGGCCTACTCTTGCATGAATTTCATGCATCAGGCCTCTAGTATATATATAATCTCAGGTATGATAAGAAAGTCAAAAGGAGCTCAGAAGAATCCAGAATTAGTTCATATTGATACAGGCATACATAGAGATAAAGAATCAGAAATCAATAGAGTAAATCAAAATTAAATAATGGGTATCAGAATTCAGAGGTTTCTTGTACCTTTTTTTAACTCTTATAATAGGGAAAGGAAAACAATTGGCTAAAATTTTGATGAGAAGGTGGAGAAGTCAGAAGTTTCACAGAGTTCAGACTACACTGCACAGCATTGGGCACACAGTGATGTGTTGAATAAATGAATGAACAGATCAGAGGCAACAGAATTAACACAGTTGACCCTCTTCCACAATGAGATGCAAATATTATTTTGGCCTCTTTAGAATTTATTTCTGCTTATCCCAGAGACAGAATTCCAATTTTTCTCTGATTAGCCTCACCCATTCTCTACTCTTTCTGCTCCCGGGTGTCACCTGACTCAGACTAGAGCAATCAGTAGTATAATTTACAATCATGGTTTAAGTAACTGGTTTAGAGATAGGCATATGGTCCAAATCTTCTAATCAAGGCTAATCTAGGAATTCTGCTGTAATGCCTGGGAAAGAGTTATGTTCTATCCACTGGGAGTGCTGGGAGTAGAGCAGATAAGCTGGAAGCGGCCAGCAGCCCTGTTGCCACCTGCAAAAAGAAACTGCCGGGGATTGAGCAAGCACTGATAAACCGAGGAAAAGAGCTTGAACCCGTCATCTGAGCCTTTGTCTTGAGCTTGAACTACTGAGCTTGAATTTTTCAGTTTTGTGAGACAATCATTTTCTGATTTTCTTAAACCAACTCTAATTTTCTAACCTAAACAAAATCAGTTAAGAAAATTTCCATACAAAGACCGTCGGAGCAATTTACTTCTCTTAGTTGTGAGTGATCAAAGGAAGAAAGAATCTTAACAAATATCCAGAATGTTATCACTCCATTCTATGCTGGACAGTAGCTAAAACAATATAACTAACATTTCAGAAGATGGATAATCTGGATCAATATTTTACTTAAATCCATATGGTTTGGTGTGTTTACCAAACCTTAGGTTTTATCTTATTTCTTCCCCTCTAGATGCTTCTTTTTCTCTTCACATCTAGTGAATATTTAAAATAGTTAAATATTTTTTTCTCACAACTTCAGTTCTTTCAGCTGTTTCTCAAAATTAATGTTTTCCAACTCTTCCCCACCTTTGCCTTCTCCTCTGAATGTCTTTTGATGGTCAATTTCCCTACAAGAGCATGAGACCCAAAGCAGATGATGGTTCTTTCGGTGATGTAGGAGTAACACAGGGTATACATAACTAGCCCATCACCTACCTGGTTTTAGTTGCTGCACTTATGTCAATGCAACCAGAAGAGGCGTTGCCTGCTCATCCATCATCATTATCAACCAAGTTGCCTTAAATTGAGGAGGCAGACAAAAACAAAACAAAACAAAGAAACAAACAACCTCCCCCACACACAAAAAAAGTGAGCTTTTCTTTATATTAACTTTTTGAAAGCCATTCTTTCCTCATCCTGATCTGTGCCTTTTTTTTTAAAGCTATAACTTAATGTGATTTAAATCTGGAATTTAAAAGACTTTAATTTTGATTTGTTCTGTTGATACGTGTTTAATTTTATTTTGTAAAATACCTTTGTGGGGCTTTCCAGTTCCAGCAAATTTTCATATTTGTCAAACATACCATCTTATCCATATGAAATTTAATGATAAAATCTTGGGTAAGGCAGAAACACAATCAGAAATGCTATGAAATACCACTATAAACTGCTATTTAGAGGGATTGGAATATATTTATTAATTAGCTAGTGAATCAATTATCATTTTAGGTATATTTGTTAGAAAAGATATAAGTTCATATAACTATATAATTTTCCAGCTCAGATATCTCTATTTTACTCACAAGAATATATGAGAAGTTTTATCAAAGTCTTTTTAAAATTTATTTTGTTTGTGACAGTTCTTTGAAGTATTATTAAAATATTAGACCAAGAATGTGATCCAAATAAGAAAAGTTATTGAAGAGTGGAGGTAATTTACAGAAGCATCCAGGTTATTGAGTAAGAATTGTGGGAATTAGAGTTGAATAATTTTAGCACTGGATCTTCAGCGCTAATGCAATCCAAACATGAGATAGACAGACAGTTTGGAGAAGTTGGATGACTTGTGTAAGATCTTGTACTAGAGGCAAAATAATTGAGTACATATTTTGCCTAACATTTTATCCAGTGGTGTCCCTACCATACTACATTATCACACTGTTGTTCTTTATTTCTCAGTGAAGACTCTGTCTTCCTTGATGAACATTTCACTGGCTAGTGGTTAAAGGTGCAAAAAGTAGGTAAATTTCTTCCCTCTTAGATCATCATTTATCCTCAAGTGATGTGTAATTGTGGCACAGATGAAAAAAAGTCTTCCTTCCTTTTCAGTCTACTTTATACTGAGGTTCTCTGGAGATGAAGAGATAAGCCTAGATGTCCAATTTTCTAGAATTGTTCTTTGAAAAACCTTTCTTCAATATCTCCTTGGATTCCTGAAGATAATTTTTACTTATGCAGTACTGATGTGTACTGCTGTATTGGACAATTGAGCCACAGTTTACAAATGACTTCAGATAGCATTTAACAGAGTTTCACATCAGAAGCAAATGTCCCATGTGCAGAGATATGAAATAGAACAGTTGACAGCTTAGACTGAAAACTGGCTAAGGGCAGAAGTTAAGGGTAGAAGTAAATGGAAAAATTTCAAGTAGGCCAAGGAATACCTTGGGGAAGAAAATGGGAAAAAAATCACTAAGTCACATAGTGTTGATTTTATGTCTGGCACTGTTTTAAGCACTTTACATTCATTAATTCATTTAATGCCCAAGATAATATACAAAGTAGGTATTTACCTCCATTTTATACATGAGGTCAATGAGGTAATTAACTTACCTAAGTCAGAAGCCTAGTAAGAACCTGGAATTTGAGTCCAGGAAGTCTGACTCCAGAGTCTGTCCTCTATCTTTGGATTCAGGTGAAAATGAAATATTTGAATCATATTTCTCAATTATATACCCCATAGGGCTCTTAACCTAGATACAATTTTAATAAATTTAAAGAAGCACAAAAATTTGGGAGAAATATTGGGCTCTTTTACCAAAAATAATTTATGGACATTTGGTCTATACGTGATTCCTCTCCCTTTGTATTCTGTTGTGAAAATTAGGACTCAAATTCTCAGGTTCTGTCATAGCTGGAGCATAGGCATGTGACTGAGTTGGACAAATTAGATGCATGTGCATGAGGCTTTGATTTGGAGAAAACAGATCATTCATGGAGCTTCTGTTTTGTGGTGTCTGGTACTAGTTGCAAATTCAGTTTCTTGCTGCAGAAGTGATGCTTGTAAATCAAATTCCAGACCTGATACTTAGTGGTGGTGGCAGAGGTGGTATTGGCGGCTATTTCTCACCAGTTCTCTGGCATAACTTTAGCCTTTTATTATTCCTGGAATTTTAGACTGAACTCTGTTTCTCCAGCCCTCTAAAAATTCTGTGAACCATTTACTATGCAATCACTTTTGTTTGTTTTTTCCTTTTGCTTTAGTTAGCCAAAGAGGATTCTGATGCTTGTAGCTAAGAACCCTGACCAATAGAAGAGTCAAATGAGAAAACAATACAAAATTATCTTTTAAAAGGGGAATAAAATAAATTCTAGGAGAATTAAAAGATTATTATAATTTTGCAAATAATAAAAAGAGATAAAATATATGTTAACATATCTATCAAATCTTCAATTATGATATGATTTTGTAAGTGTTAAACATCTATAATAATAAAACATCACTTCTGCAGCAAGAAATTGAATAAAAGCATAATACACAAATTGACCAAACAGCTGAACAGCAGAACGACCTCTGGATGACCATGCTATGACATGCTCTGGTGCCAGGCCAGCCAAGGCAGGTGCGATGCGATTAATTGGGGGGCCCAGCCATAGCCCCATGATCGCCCCACAGAGGGAGGCCCAGGCCACCAGCCGACGGGATGATCTACTGGGGTTGGGGGAACCTCCGCAATGGCTCCAAAGAGGGAGGCCCAGGCCACCGACACGCGGGTGGGCGGGGCCTCCCTCTGCAGGGCAATCAATGGCGGGGCTCCCGGACTGCAAGAGGGCGCTGGTTGGGCTGAGGGACTCCCCACTCCCAGTGCTTGAATTTCGTGCACTGGGCCTCTAGTTTAAATATATTGTGTGAAAATAAAAGGTAAAATTGAATAGCCAATGAAGAGAACTTTCATAGCATATAAGATATATGGAGAGCTGTGATCTTTACCACATAAATTTATAATACATACATGAAGAGCACAAATAGAAATAGAGATAATAGATATAGAGAAATAATGAAAATATGAAAAACTGAAAAATGTTTAAACTTATCAGCAGTTAAACAAATAAGAATTAGAAAAACTATAGTTTTTGTCTACCTATGGTTAGCAAATATGATTGTAATGTTGCTGAATGCAAAGTAAAATACTGCTTTTAAATTTAAAAATTTTTATAAAGTTACAGAATGCTCTTACAAAATTATATGAGATTAATAAGAGCCTTAACTGCCTTATGATTATTCAAAGTGTGTATACATTTTTTGGGACACCCTGTATAATGGAGCAAAAGTAAGTCATTAAATTTCACAATATGATCATATATATGTATTTTAAAAAACCCAACACTATAAATATAACATCTGACTAAGTGAGCATACAAAATATCTCTTTTTGAGTCCTGGATTTAATTAAGATAAACAAAAGACATAAAAACAATACCATCACAATAGCATAGAAAAGGGAGATATCAAATGCTAAAAAAATACTGAGTCCAGACAGATTTTTGGTTAAGATATACCAAACCTTCAATAAATAGGTATTGTTCATGCTATTTAAATTGTTCTGGTCATAGAAAAATAAAACACTTATGGAATCAATTTATGAAGTTGGTATAGCCATAATAAAAAAATTGGAAAAGGACAGTCAGTGTGTGTAAAACGAATAATTTATAGCTTGCTATGGGCTGAATTGTGTCCTCCCAAATTCATATGTTGAAGCCCTAACCCCCAATTACCTTAGAATGTGACTGTATTTGGGCATAGAGCCTTTAAAAAGATGATTGAACTAGGGCATTAGATTGTGCTCTAGTCCAATCTGACCGGCATCATAAGAAGAGGAAATTTGGATACACAGAGAGACATCCAGGATGCATGTGCACAGAGGAAAGACCATATAAGGACAAAATGAGAAGGTGGCCACCTGCAAGCATAGGAGAGAGGCCTCAGGAGAAAACAAACCTGTCAACACTTCAATTTTAGATTTCTAGCCTCCAAAACTGTGAGAAAATAAATTTCTATAGTTTATGCCATCCAATATGTAATATTTTGTTATAGTAGCCCTAACAAATGAATACATATATTTACTTCCTTTACAAAATTTGTTGCAAAAATACTAGGTAAAATATTTTCAAAATTTAAGTCCATATTTAGATAACAAGACATCATAAGCATTAGTAACTTCCTTTTTAAAAATATTTTATTGATTTTTGGAGAGAAAGAAAGGGAGAGAAACATTAGTGTGAGAGCTCAAATATCAATCAGCTGCCTCCTGTGCTTTTTGAATATTCTAAAATGAACATATTACTTTTAAAAATAAATTTTAAAGGCAAATAAAAAAATAGTAAAGTAAAAGAAAAGCACTCTGAGTAAATCCACCAAAATTCACTACTGTGTTTTAATTGAGTAATAAGAATATGGATCTATTTTATATTTCCAGCATTTTTCCTAAATTTTAATTGAAATATTATCAGCTCTTACAATATTTCTTTTCCTGGAAATAAGAAAACAGAAAATATGAATGGGTTTTAATCTCCTACCTAGGTTCTCAGAAGAATCCAAGTGAAAGAAACTAGTTGATATTATCTGGGTGCCTATTATTTGCCTAACAATATAAAAGTCATTTATCTTCATGTCAACTATATGAAAGTATGAAAATGAATATATATTTAAAATTCTTTATTGTTTAAAGTATTACATGAGTCTCCTTTCCCCCCCATTGACCTCTATCTGGCTGCCCCCATTTCCCCAGCATATGCCCTCACCATGTGTCCATTGGTTATGCTCATATGCATGCATATAAATCCTTTGGTTGAACTCTTACCCCCTTACCCCCTGCCTTCCCTCATAAGTTGGACAGTCTGTTCAATGCTTCTATGACTGGTTCTATTTTTTTTTTAAATAAATCTTTATTGTTCAGATTATTACAGGTGTTCCTCTTTTTTTCCCCCCATAGCTCCCCTCCACCTGATTCCCCACCCCACCCCATGCCCTTACCCCCCACCACTGTCTTCATCCATAGGAGTAAGATTTTTGTCCAATCTCTTCCCGCACCCTTCACACCTGCTTCCCCTGAGAATCGTCGGTCCACTCCCTTTCTATGTCCCTGATTCTATTATATTCACCAGTCCATTCTGTTCTTCAGATTTTTTGTTCACTTGATTTTTAGATTCACTTGTTGGTAGGTATGTATTTGATGTCATTTTGTTGTTCATAATTTTTATCTTTACCTTTTTCTTCTTCCTCCTCTTCTTAAAGAATACCCTTCAGCAATTCATGTAATCCTGGTTTGGTGGTAATGAACTCCTTTAGCTTTTTCTTGTCTGTGAAGCTCTTTATCTGACCTTCAACTCTGAATGATAGCTTTGCTGGGTAGAGTAATCTTGGTTGTAGGTTCTTGCTGTTCATCACTTTGAATATTTCTTGCCACTCCCTTCTGGCCTGCATAGTTTCTGTTGAGAAATCAGCTGACAGTCATATGGGTACTCCCTTGTAGGTAATTAACTGTCTTTCTCTTGCTGCTTTTAATATTCTCTCTTTGTCTTTTGCCCTTGGCATTTTAATTATGATGTGTCTTGGTGTGGTCCTCTTTGGATTCCTCTTGTATGGGGTTCTGTGTGCTTCCTGAACTTGTAAGTCTATTTCTTTCACCAGGTAGGGAAAGTTTTCTGTCATTATTTCTTCTAATAGGTTTTCAATATTTTGCTCTCTCCCTTCTTCTGGCACCCCAAAAATTCGGATGTTGGTTCGCTTAAAGTTGTCCCAGAGGCTCCTTACACTATCTTCATATTTTTGGATTCTTTTTTCTTTTTGTTTTTCTGGTTGGATGTTTTTTGTTTCCACATATTTCAGATCTTTGGTTTGATTCTTGGGGTACGTTGATCTACAGTTGAGTTTCTGTATATTCTTTATTGCAGACAGTGTATGCTTCATTTCTGACTGATCCTTTTCCATTTTTTTGGCATTCTCATTAATATCCTTAAAGGTCTCATCAAGTTTCTCAGCAGTTTTAAGAAGATTCTTGAGTAACCTTATAAATGTGGTTCTGAACTCTATGTCGTCCAGTAGTTTGCTTTCCTCCGTTTCTTTCATTCGTGACATGTTTCTTTGTCTCCGCATTTTGGCTGCTTCCCTGCGTTGATGGAGTGGCTTTGTGTGGTAGGTGACCTATAGGGGGCAGTAGCTCAGCCTCTCCAATCACCTGGTGTGGATGCTCTTGGTACACCCCTTTGTGGGCTGAGTGCAAAGTCTTGGTGTAGTTAAGCCTTAATTGCTGTTGGTACACTGGGAGGAATTGACCTCCAGGCCAATTAGCTGTGAGCACTGGCTGTGTCTATAATGGAAGAACTGCTGCACTGAAGACACGCTTATGGGGCAGGACTTGTTTCAGTGGGGCTTTGGTGCTCACTGAGTCTGCCTCTTGAATGTGTCACTTATGGATGTGAGGAGTTGAAATCTGTGTCTCACACTGACCACTAGGTACACTGGCTTCTGGATCTCCAATGGGGTGCAGGTCAGCTACTGTTTGAGGCCACCCAGCAGGAGCTACAGTGAGAGCTACAGTTTTCTCCTCTTTGCTTGGGGTTTGGAGGTTTTGGAGCTGTCTGACCCGGGCTGCAAGTTTGCTAGGTTAAGCTGCAATAGAGCAGGGCTTTCTTATGCTAAATCCGCTGCTTGGAGCTTGGGTGGGTTTGTAGGTTGTGCAGGGCGGGGTCTCAGGGCGTCACTAGGCTAGGGCGTGGCAAACAGCAATGGCTGCTAGTTAGCCGGCTCTGGTTGGCATCCCGTGCCCCTGCGCCGTAAACAATTATTCCTGTGCACAGCTCTGCAAGCAAGCCACCCTCACTGGCAGACAGTCCAGCTTCTCCCCGTAGGAGTTTGGGTCCCCCGCGTCTCCCCAGAAACTGTATTTCAGAGTAATCAGGGGCTTGTCTCCCTTTGGGTTGAAAAAAGCAACGCCCGCCACCAGCCCGGATCACGCGCCTCCGTACCTCAGCTTTTCAGCGCTCGTGCACGTCTCAATGCTCTTTTCTCTTTCCTTCTAGTTGTAGAACTTCCACTCAGCCAGCTTTCCCGTGGTTCTGGGTGATAGACGTTTTGTCTTTTAGTTGTATTTTTGAAATTGTTGCACGAGGCAGCAGTTTAGGTGTTTACCTACGCCGCCATCTTGGATTCTCTCTGGTTCTATTTTTGTTCATCAATTTATGTTGTTCATTATATTTCACATGAGTGAGATCAAGTCGTATTTATCTTTTTCTGACTGGTTTATTTCGTTTAGCATAATGCTCTCCAGTTCCGTCCATGCTGTGACAAATGGTAAGAATTCCTCCTTTTTTACAGCAGCCTAGTATTCCATTGTGTAGATTTATCATGGTTTTCTAATCCACTAATCTGTTGATGGCCACTTAGGCTTTTTCCAAATCTTAGCTATTGTAAATTGTGCTGTTATGAACACAGGGGTGCATATATTGGTCTGATTGGTGTTTCTGGTTTCTTGGGATATAGGGAATTACCTGGTCAAATGGAAGTTCCATTTTTAATTAAAAAAAAAAATATATATTTTACTGATTTTTTACAGAGAGGAAGGAAGAGGGATAGAGAGCTAGAAACATCGATGAGAGAGAAACATCGATCAGCTGCCTCCTGCACACCCGCTACTGAGGATGTGCCCGCAACCAAGGTACATGCCCTTGACCCTTCAGTCCACAGGCCGACGCTCTATCCACTGAGCCAAACTGGTTTCAGCCATTTTTAATTTTTTGAGGAAATGCCATACTGTTCTCCACAGTGGCTGCACCGGTCTGCATTCCCACCAGCAGTGCAAGAGGGTTCCTTTTTCTCCACTTTCTCACCAGCATTTCATTTGTTGATTTGTTGATGCTAGCCATTCTTACAGGTGTGACTTCATTGTCATTTTGATTTGCATCTCTCAGATGATTAGTGACTTTGCGCATGTTTTCATATGTCTCTTGGCCTTCTATATGTCCTCTTTCGAAAAGTGTTTATCTTTGATATAAAATTTACATAATCACAATATAAAGTATTTATTTAGAGTTTCTGGTACTTTTAAAAGGCATAAGACAGTTAAGATGTTCTTGTGACCCTAAGATTTGAGATTATTTTAAAATATTTAAATGGGATATTTGCTTAATTCTTCAAAATAGGAGGCATCATACTATTACATTGTGAATAGCAAAAGCCTTAGGGAAGTTGAACCCTTCCGACCTTGACTTCTAAAGTCAACTATTTATAATTACAAATATGATAAATAATAAAGCATAACATAAAACAAGAAGTCTTAGCCTGTAAATTAGTCTCAGTCCATATAGGCAAGGTAAAAGAGAATTAAAGAATTAGAAATAGTAGCTAAATTTGACAACTAATTTTAATAATTTGGAGCAGAAATCTCTTTTTACTTGAACTCATGTTTTTCAAGGCACTCAATTATCTGGATAATTGCAGCCATTCTTGGTTTCACTTTGAATTTTAAAATAAAGAAATAAAAATGTGTTATTTTTATATCTAACAATTATAGTTTGTATATTTGTGGTGCTTTATACAGTGTCTTCTATGGGAAATTCGAAAGTGTTGGAGTTACTGTAGTTCAAAGATAAATCCTGGCTTGCCCCATTATTAGCAGTCCATTATGTGAAAACATTTACTTTATTTATTTATTTTTAAATTATTTTGCCTTTTATTTATTTATTTTTATTTATTTATATTAATTTCTTCATTGATTAAGGTATCACATATTTGTCCTCATCCTCCCATTCCCATCCCAAACCCTTCCCCATGCATGCCCCCACCCCCTGTTGTCCGTGACCACTGGTTAGTTTTATATGTATGCATACAAGTCCTTTGGTTGATCTCTCCCCCTTACCCCCACCCTCCCCTACCTTCCCTATGAGGTTTTTTTTTCATCAGTTTATGTTGTTCATTATTTCCCCTAGATGAGTGAGATCGTGTGATACTAGAAATACACGAAAATGAGAGAAACAATAATGGTTTATGCTGGGAGGCAAATGAATCAGTCTGTAGTGAGTTTCTTTCTGGGCCAACAGTTCTTTGGAGTCCCCATTCCAATGTCAAACAGTTCTTTATGTGTACATGTCGGCAATGATATCTGGACGGTGGACAAATGGTGGTAATGCAGGTCTGACCCTCTCAGGTTTGGTCCTGGGCAACCTGCCGCGATACACAGCTGCTGACTGCTAGTATGGCAAGTCATCGTCAGTGTCTTCCATCTCTGGACTGTTTCTCTTCTGTCTTCATGGCTGGAGCAGTCCTGTCAATTCCTCTCTGTTGTAGGAATCCACATGGTCTTGGAGTTGTTTTCTGAAAATATACAAACATATTCTCGACCAAAAGTTAATAAAGGAATCTTTTCTATAAATTTGACTTGGGATCCTTATTCATTTTTTGCCCAAATGATTTTCCTTTGGCTTGTTTTGACACCCTGTGTGTTTTTCATGGGTGTCTTGCTGTTAGCATTACAAATGAAAGTTAATTTTCTAAAGTAAAAATTTTCTAGATGTAATTTACTTACAAGATTTTAATTTTAATTTTTTTATTGTTTAAATTATTACAAATAGTAGTACATATGTCTCCTTTTTTACCCCCATTGACCTTCCCCCGGCCTCCCCTACCTCTTGGCACATGCCTAATTTATTCTTTTGAACTAAATTCCTAATCTGTAAATGGCTGTAAGAATACCTTATAGTATTGGTGTGAGGATAAAATACGATCTAATTTGTAAATATTTGACAAGTTGGATATAATCAATAAATGTTTTATTCTTAGAATAAATTACTTATATAATAATATTTATTATAAATATAATAATATTTATTAATGATAAAAGTCCAACATACTGAAAATGTGTCTAATATCTAACTCATATTTTAGCATGTTTTATACAAGCTATGAAACATGTGTCTTTGTGGTTCTTTTGGAGGATAATGTTGCTGCACCTTGATTCTCAATTTTATTTACAAAGGAAAGATCAATAGCATGTTAAATCCTGAGCAGCAGGAAAACCAGTTTTCATGTATTCTGAGATTTAGAATTACTTTTATTTGCTGCAGTTTTGTCTTTCTTATTATGTCTCATTTGGGCTAGTGTTAAAATGAGTCTGCTTATATTCATACACATATAAGCAGCAAGGTACAAATATTATGAAATAGGCTGAATATCTTGGAGAAGCATAATGAAAACAAACACTGTGAATAATGAAATTATGAAAATCAATTATGTAGGTAAATAAGACCAAAACACTTTCTCCTGTATTTATATCCATAAAGTTTTATTGGTCAGTGTTTGTCATGAGCAGACATCCCTCAAAAAATCCTAAGGAACAAATTTTCAAATTGTATAAATACTGAGAAAAAAGCTTACAAAATTGTTTGGCACATAAGAAAAAAAATGAGTGGTATGTTCTATAAAAGTCTATTAATCTTGTTGACTTACAGTATTATCCAACTCTTGTATTTCCTTATGGATCTTCTACCTATTTGTCCTATCAATTATTGCAAATGGGGAATTAGTGTCGCTAATGTCTATTGTTGAATTATCTATTTCAACTAAAATTCTTTAATTCTTTCAGGCTTATGTTAAAGAATATCATGTCTCATAGAGTTGACTTTATGAGAAGAGTGTCATAGATTTGAAAAAGAAACATTGTAAGTTCCATTGAGTTCCTCATCTTTTATATAAAATTTATATAATGTGAATCTTATCACCTCATAGCATTCTTACAGACTTCAGCCTTTCTTTTCATCACTTTTATATACATTTTCTGAATGTGGTGCCTTGAAGATTTCCAACTCTGTTGCCCAACACCTTTGCTTAGTAACACCTAAGTTCCTTAATATGGCTCATAAAGCCTTGGGTGTTGTGGTTCTGTACACCTGTACTGTCTTAACTCAGGCTGCCATAACAAAATACGCCAGACAGGTGGCTTATACAATAGCAGTTTATTTCCTCACAGTTCTGCACACTAGGAAGTCCAAGATTAAGATGCTTCAGGCTTGATTTGTGGTGATCCCTCTCTTCCTGGCTTGCAGACAGCTGTCTCATGCTGTGTCCTCACATGGCCTTTCTTCTGTGTGCTCACAAAGAAAGAGAGAGAGACATGAGTCCTTAAGGACATGAGTCCTATTGGATTAGGATCCCTCCTTTTTGACCCCATTTAACCTTTATTATTTTTATAGGATCTATTTTATTTTTTCTTTCTTTTTTTAAATTTCTTTATTGATTAAGGTATTACATATGTGTCTTTATTCCCCCATTACCCCCCACCCCCCTGTTGTCTGTGTCCATTGATTAGGCTTATATGCATGTATATAAGTCCTTTGGTTGATCTCTCCCCCTTACCCCCACTGTCCCCTACCTTCCCTGAGGTTTGACATTCTGATTGATGTTTCTCTGTCTCTGGATCTGTATTTTGTTCATCAGTTTATGTTGTTCATTATATTCCACAAATGAGTGAGATCATGTGATATTTATCTTTCTCTGCCTGGCTTATTTCACTTAGCATAATGCTCTCCAGGTCCATCCATGCTGTTGCAAATGGTAAGAACTCCTTTTTTACTGCAGCATAGTATTCCATTGTGTAGATGTACCACAGTTTTTTAATCCACTCATCTGCTGATGGGCACTTAGGCTATTTCCAAAATCTTAGCGATGGTGAATTGTGCTGCTATGAACATAGGGGTGCATATATCCTTTCTGATGCGTGTTTCTAGTTTTTAGGAATATATTCCTAGAAGTTGGATTACTGGGTCAAATGGGAGTTCCATTTTTAGTTTTTTGAGGAAATTCCATACTGTTCTCCATAGTAGCTGCACCAGTCTGCATTCCCACCAGCAGTGCAAGAGGGTTCCTTTTTCTCCGCATCCTCGCCAGCACTTGTCATTTGTTGATTTATTGATGATAACCATTCTGACAGGTGTGAGATGGTACTACATTGCTGTTTTGATTTGCATCTCTCTGATGATTAGTGACTTTGAGCAGGTTTTCATATGCCTCTTGGTCTTCTTTTGTCTTCTTTCGAAAAGTATCTATTTAGGTCAGTTGCCCATTTTTTGATTGGGTTGTTTATCTTCTTTTTGTTAAGTTGTATGAATTCCCTGTAAATGTTGGAGATTAAACCCTTATCATTGATATCATTGGCAAATATGTTCTCCCATGCAGTAGGCTTTCTTGTTGTTTTATTGATGGTTTCCTTTGCTGTGCAAAAGCTTTTTATTTTGATGTAGTCCCATTTGTTTATTTCCTCTTTAGTTTCCATTGCTCTAGGAGCAGTATCAGTGAAGAAATTGCTTTGGCATATGTCAGAGATTTCTCTGCTTGTGGATTCCTCTAGGATTTTTATGGTTTCTCGTCGTATGTTTAAGTCCTTGATCCATTTGAGGTTTTTTTTTTGTGTGTGTATGGTGTAAGTTGGTGTTTAGTTTCATTTTTTTTGCATGTATCTGTCCAATTTTCCCAACACCATTTATTGAAGAGACTGTCTTGACTCCATTGTATGTTCATGCCTCCTTTGTCAAATATTAATTGAGCATAGTGATTTGGGTCAATTTCTGGGTTCTCTATTCTATTCCATTGATCTATATGTCTGTTCTTGTGCCAATACGGGATCTGTTTTCAATATCATCATTTTGGGGTCAAAATATGATTTTGGGGGGACACAATTAAGTCTATAACACGTATTATTTAGGATTAGGTTCAGCTGAAAGAGACAGAAAATCCAAAATAACAGTGTCTTTAAAAAAGATAGAAATTTATTTCTCCCTCACATGCATGTAGGCAGTTGTGAGATGACATGGCTCTTCACAGTGTCAGGGACCCAGGCTCCTTCTATTTTGTTGCTCCTCTAACATCAAGAGGAGTTTGTTTATTCCATTCAAAGACATTTTTGGAAGTTGTGCAGATCACTTTCATTAATGAGCTATTGCCCAGAACTTAGACTCTTGTCCACACCTAACTGAAAGGAAGTCAGGTATATGCAGTCTTTATTTGAGATGGGTGTTCTACTGCTGAGGAAAATGGGGATAAACATATTGTAGGATAACTATTAGCATCAGCCACAGCATTTTCTAGCTTTTTGTTCTGCTTTTTACATACAAATTCCCTAATCTTTAGCTAACCTGGATTATTTTTTATTCCCCACACCTTTGTTTCACCATCTTAATTTTTGATTATGCTATTATTTATTTTTATTTTTTGTTGTCTTTCCATGGTTAAATTCCCACTCTTAGGTTTTATTCTATTTTTCTGTTTATTTTTGGAATGTATTTCCTATTTAAGGTGCATTAAATAGGAAATTTAATGCACTGACAGAGCTTGGTCATAATTCCTTTAGAAAAGAAGGAAAACATTTTGTCTTTCTGCAGAAACTGGCCAAAATTCACTGAAATAATTTTTTTCCCCTCTGAATAGTGATGGTCTGTTCTGAGCTGTACTGACGGACAAAACTATTTCCTAAAACATAAAAATGTATGATTTATTATTGTTCTGGTGAGTGATTTTATGCAGTAGAACATTGTTGATCACAGTAATTTTAAAGTAAAAAAACTTGTTTTTAGAAGACTATTTTATGTTTCATTTATAATGCTCCAAAACAAATCATATAAATTCCATAGTTTGTTTTGGTGTATATGTAGCCTAGATTAAACTAAAGAAATATTCTTATACTGTTTTTAGTAAATGGTTGTTTTTCATTGTTGGAATGATGGTCAGCCCTTAGTTTTTAACTTGTATAGTAAATATTAGTTGTATTATCCGTCATCATTATCGCTCCATTACTTGAATAAAGATTATTTCTGAAGTTCTGAAGTCCCCTATTAACTTCGTTAAAAACATTTTCTAGATAAAAAGACAATCATAGGTATTTTTGAACATTTCATTTACATGTAATTTTCCTTTTAAAAAATTTCCACCACTGATACATAGAATATTTGTTATGATTATTAAGGACATCAGAGAGCTACATCTTTATCAGTGATGGCTGATGTAACTTTCTTTGTGTACCTTATTGAACTCCTGACTTTCCTGTCTTTATCTCCTTTATAAACCTGATATTTTTAGACCACAATTTTCTACCATGAATTTTTTTGTTTTTGTTTTCTGGTTTCCATCAGTCAGGATGGGTGAGGTTATGCTGTGAAAACAAACAATTTATAATCTTAGGTTATAACAGTTTAAAACAACAGAGCTTCTCATTCATGTTACATGTTCAGTGGAGGATGCCAAAGGGCTCAGCTCAATAGTCACTCAGAGACACAGGCTGATGGATGATCCAACCTACCATGCACTTCCAAAATCAAGGGTGAGGGAAAGAGGGTGTGTTCTTACAGACCATCCCAGAAGTCACACATGTCACTTCACATTATATTTGTTAAAGTAAATCACAAGGCCACATCTGAATTCAACAGGGCAGTGAGATACCCTCCCACAGGAGGGAAAACGAAGTGATTGTGAAGAATAACAATTTAGCACAGCCTTGGAAAAGACATGTCTTGTCCTTGAGGACTGTTTGGTGGTGTAGAAATAAGACACATTCATTGATATACATTTGTCTTCCAATTGAAAAGAATATTTCAAGGGAAGACAAGCTGGCTAATTTGGACAACTACCTATAACCTAAGTTGGTGAGACTTTGTGGAAAAGTGGGACCCATATTTTAATCTGAGGCTTGAGAGGAATGAAGTTTGGTAAAATGGGCTTAGGAACTAGAGTTCTGGATCTAGGTAATTAACTTTAAGCTTAGTTCAAAAGACAGTAGTCAAAGAAAATAACAAATATATTTATCTAATTGAATGACTGCACTTTGGAATGATAGAATGGGCATTCTCTATATTGTGCCTGACTTTTTCTGCCAAATCAGTCAGTCAGTCAATCAATCAATCAATCAGTAGTTTTCTACCTACATAACAAGTGTTCCACAGCTCAAGGACATTAAATGCTTGGTAACTAGTGAAAATGTTGTAAATTTACCTTTCAAAGAAATGTTCCTTAGTACTTAAAATATCTAATCCATAACTATGTCCATTTTATTGCTCATTTTCAAAACTTTACATAATTATAGTTAAACATGTGACTTTCTTTTGAAAAATGCTAGATAAATATAACTGTTACCATTTATTGGGTATCTGCTATGAATGAATCAGGAATTATCAATGAATTAGTTTGAATTTTCACACCACTGTAAGATATTAGTCCCATTTAGGATAAAAAATGAGGCTAAGGAAGTTATTTTTTTCTAGATTTTCTAGCTAGACAGTTAATTTTTGAAATTTAAACTCAAGTCTGTCAAAGTCAGCCTTCTTTCCTCTGTATTATATCCCATATTCCCACTACACTATAGAAAAACTATAATGCTGTATTTTCTTTGCATATTTTCCTTTTGAAGTTGATGTTGCTGACAGTGTGATTAATCCAATATTTACCAAGCTTTTTTTGCTGAAACAATGTGAAGATTGGGTGACTTATTCTCTGAACTCTTTCCTCTTTGGTCTATATATTGCCAATCTATGTTGAGGGAAATTGTTTCCCCTAGTAGATTTTCCCCCCCTTATTCTAAATGAATCTTTATTGTTCAGATTATTACAGGTGTTCCTCTTTTTCCCCCCCATAGCTCCCCTCCACCAGATTCCCCACCCCACTCTATGGCCTTACCCCCCACCACTGTCTTCATCCATAGGTGTAAGATTTTTGTCCAATCTCTTCCCGTACGCCTCACACCCTCTTCCCCCTGAGAATTGTCAGTCCACTCCCTTTCTATGTCCCTGATTCTATTATATTCATCAGTCCATTCTGTTCATCAGATTTTTTATTCACTTGATTTTTAGATTCACTTGTTGGTAGCTATGTATTTGTTGTCACTTTTTTCATAATTTTTATCCTTACCTTTTTCTTCTTCTTCCTCTTCTTAAAGAATACCTTTCAGCATTTCATATAATCCTGGTTTGGTGGTGATGAACTCCTTTAGCTTTTTCTTATCTGTGAAGCTCTTTATCTGACCTTCAATTCTGAATGATAGCTTTGCTGGGTAGAGTACTCTTGGTTGTAGGTTCTTGCTATTCATCACTTTGAATGTTTCTTGCCATTCCCTTCTGGCCCGCATTGTTTCTGTTGAGGAATCAGCTGACAGTCGTATGGGGGTAGGTAACTAACCGTTTTTTCTCTTGCTGCTTTCAAGATTCTCTCTTTGTCTTTTGCCCTTGGCATTTTAATTATGATGTGTCTTAGTGTGGTCCTCTTTGGATTCCTCTTGTTTGGGGGTTCTCTGCACATCCTAGACTTGTAAGTCTATTTCTTGCACCAGGTAGGGAAAGTGTTCTGTCATTATTTCTTCTAATAGGTTTTCAATATTTTGCTCTCTCTCTTCTTCTGGCACCCCGATAATTCAGATGTTGGTATGCTTAAAGTTGTTCCAGAGGCTCCTTACACTATCTTCATATTTTTGGATTCTTTTTTCTATTTATTTTTCTGGTTGAGTGTTTTTTGTTTCCTCATATTTCAGATCTTTGGTTTGATTCTTGGAGTCCTTTGATCTACAGTTGAATTTCTGTGTGTTCTTTCTTTCAGACAGTGTGTGTTTAATTTTTGACTGGTCCCTTTCCTTTTTTTTTGGTATTTTCATTAAGGTCCTTGAAGGTCTCACTAAGCTCCTCAGAGGTCTCATCAAGTTTCTCAGTGGTTTTTAGAAGATTCTTGAGTAACCTTATAAATGTGGTTTTGAACTCTATGTCCAGTAGTTTGCTTTCCTCCATTTCTTTCATTCGTGACATGTTTCTTTGTCTCCGCATTTTGGCTGCTTCCCTGTGTTGATGGAGTGATTTTCTGTGGTAGGTGACCAGTGGTTCAGCCTATCACCTGATGTGGATGCTCTTGGTACACCCCTTTGTGGGCTGAGTGCAAAGTCTTGGTGTAGTTAAGCCTTGATTGCTGTTGGTACACTGGGAGGAAATGACCTCCAGGCCAATTGGCTGTGAGGACCCACTGTGTCTATAATGGAAGAACTGCTGTGCTGGAGACATGCTTATGGGGCAGGACTTGCTTCAGTGGGGCTTTGGTGCCTCTTGAATGTGTCACTTATGGATGTGAGTGGTTGAAATCTGGTGTCGTCTCACACTGACCACTAGATACACTGGCTTCTGGATTTCCAATGGCATGCAGGTCAGCTACTGTCTGAGGCCAACCAGCAGGAGCTACAGAGAGAACTACAGTTTTCTCCTCTTTGCTTGGGGTTTGGAGGTTTTGGAGCTGTCTGACCAGAGCTGCAGTTTGTTAGGTTAAGCTGCGATAGGACAGACTTTTATATGCAAAAGCCGCTGCGTGGAGCTTGGGTGGGTTTGTAGATTGTGTGGGGCAGGGTCTCAGGGAGTCACTAGGCTAGGGCATGGCAAAGAGCAATGGCTGCCAGTCAGCCGTCTCTGCATCTCTGCATCTCTGCATTTCCAAGTCCCCACATCCCGCCCCTCAGCGCAGTAAACAATGATTGCTGCACACATCTCTGCAAGAAAACCACCCTCACTTTCTGACCCGATGGCATACAGTCCAGCTTCTCCCCATAGGAGTTTGGGTCCCCAGCGTCTTGGTGTAGTTAAGCCTTGATTGCTGTGCGCACCTCCCCAGAAACTGGAGTTCAGAGTAATCGGGAGCTTGTCTCCCTTCGGGTTGAAAAAAGCAGTGCATCCAGACACCCGCCGCCAGCCCAGATCCCGCGCCTCTGTACCTCAGCTTTTCAGCGCTTGTACACATCTCAATGCTCTTTTTGCTTTCCTTCTAGTTGTAGAACTTCCACTCAGTCAGCTTTTCCGTGGTTCTGGGTGATAGACGTTTTGTCTTTTAGTTGTAGTTTTGAAATTGTTGTGAGAGGCAGCAGTTTAGGTGTTTACCTATGCCGCCATCTTGGTTCGCCCTCTCCTCCACCAAATAGATTTTAATACATTTTCTACTACCATAGTAGGTTACAAAAGACAGTTCTATAGAAAGATATATCAAGGTGCATTTGCTTAAAAAGCCATTCCTAGTCTATTTTTACATATAAAACTAGTTGACTCACAAATCACCATTTATTACTCTGTCCCACTTCCTTTTTCTTTTGCTATCCTAAAACTTAACTCTGTGGGAGATTTTGAATAACACAAATACTTATTTCCACCATATAGATGAGGAAACTGAGAAACAGTAAGGTTAAATGGCATCTTACAATTCCTAACAAGTCTACTATGCTTGGTATATTCCTCAATGTGCCAAGGCCCTATTTCCTCTTCGTCATCTACCTCTGGAGAAATAGCTCTTGTTATCCATGTGACATTAAAGTATGAATTAAAAAAACTTTAGATCTTGAAGACAGTGAAAAAAACAACAAAAAACAACAACCAGGCCTTAAAGATGTTTGCAATGAATATTTCCAAAAAGGGACCTAAATAAAATATATACTGTGTCTATAAATCAATATGTAAAATATGAATGCAATGGAATAATAAATAAAAGCCTTGATAGATTTTTTGCAAACCATGGTATCCAAAAGACCATTCTTATCTTATTAACTTTTTGAAAACAGGTATTAAAAGCAATGGGTATTGGGGAAGGCAGTCAAGAGGATGTGTCCTCAATGCTGACTGTTAAGCTGCAGGCTCCTCACCCTCTTCACTGTCCCGGGAATGCATACTCTTATTATTGTCGTTGCCATACTGGGAGCTGTGCCAAGGACATAACCTTGAGAGTTCTTGAGACTTATCTGGACTGAACACCTGTCTAAACCCTGTTAAGGCCTTGCTTGATAAAAACTTTTAGATTCTGGAAGGTGGGTTCCAAGAGACCTACACATCTAGTAGCCACTCAAGACAAGCCTTGTATGTAAGTTCCTTTGCTTATTAAAAGCACTGCCTAACATTCTGGAGTGGCCTGCCTGTTCTTTGGTCTTTCCTTGCCCTTCGTGTATGGTGGCTTATTTGCAAACCAACAATAAACAAACAGGCAAACCAACAAAGAAAACATCTGCACCTGATAACCAGGATGTGAAAAAAGCGAGACAGAAAAGAACAGACACTGTGTACTTCCATTTCTTTCTTTTTAAAAGTATATTTTTAATAATTTCAGAGAGTAAGGGAGAAGGAGAGAGAAAGAAACATTAATGATGAGAGAGAATCATTGATTGGTACCTCCTGCACGCCCCACACTGGAGATCAATACCACAACCTAGCACGTGCCTCGACCAGGAATTGAACCATGACTTTCTGGTTCATAGGTTGATGCTCAACCACTTAGCCACACCAGCTGGCCATTTCTATAAAGTTCAAAAATAGGAAAACAGTCTTGTGTAGAAATCAGAATGTTGGTTACCTTGAGCAATGGGGAATTAGAGAAAAAATAATGAGGAGATAACAATGGGCTGCTAGTAATGGTCTATTTATTGTCTCAAATTAAGTAGCTATATTTACTATGTGAACTTTCATGAAGCTATATACTTATGATTTAGGCACCTTCAATGTTATAATTCAATAAAAATGTATTGATTTCCCTTTCTATCAAAACCTTCTTGGACTAATATACTTCCTTTGATCGTTGGGTCAAAAGACAATCCTGTTCATTCCTTACCCTTGAGATGAGATACAAAGAACATAAGCAGATTTAGGTAGGCTAAATAAGATATTAATTATAAATTAATTAGTATGAGTCAAATGTAAACAACCTCTACATTATATCCCACCCTTGAGCCACTCTTTATGAATATGGGTAATTGAGAATTATTTATCTATAGTTTGTTGTTGGAGAGATTTCTTAATTAATATTTCTATTAAGTAAGCAAAATAACTAATTTTGCTTGCAATAAAATGCTGAGCCCAAGAATTTCTAACCTGTCTTATTAGATTATTCTTTATCCTCATTGTTCTATATTTTTTCTCTCTTTCTCTTTTTGGAAGAAAACATTTCTGTTCACTTAATAGATTTCAGACCTTTTAAAAAAATTCAGATCCTCTGATATTTATCTTGGTTTGGATGTCATTTAGAGTGTTTGTAATGAAAGAGATTTTCTATATGCCTTTCTAATATTTAGTATCTGTCACTGGACTGGTATTGTCTTTCTCTTTGCTAAAAGTGTCCAAGAGAATAGGAGATGCATATATGTGCATTTAAAATTTTAATTTTAAATATTAGGTAAAGCTGTTAGATTTATTTATTTTTTTATTAATTTCTTTATTGATTAAGGTATCACATATTTGTTCTCATCCCCCCATTCCCATCCCAAACCCCTCCCCATGCATGCCCCCTCCCCCCTGTTGTCCGTGACCACTGGTTAGGCTTATATGCATGCATACAAGTCCTTTGGTTGATCTCTTCCTATTACCCCCACCCTCCCCTACCTTCCCTATGAGGTTTGACAGTCTGATCGATGTTTCCCTGTCTCCAGGTCTGTTTTTGTTCATCAGTTTATGTTGTTCATTATTTCCCCTAGATGAGTGAGATCATGAGATACTAGAAATGCCCTTATAAGAACCGAAAATGAGACAAGCAATAATGGTTTATGCTGGGAGGCAAATGAATCAGTCTGTAGTGAGTTTCTTTCTGGGCCAACAGTTCTTTTGAGTCCCAATTTCAATGTCAAACAGTTCCTTATGTGCACATGTCAGCAATGGTATTTCAGTTCTGGATGGTGGACAAATGGTGGTAATGCAGGTCTGACTCTCTCTGGTTTGGTCCTGGGCAACCTGCAGTGGTGCACAGCTGCTGACTGCTAGTATGGCAAGTCATCGTCAGTGTCTTCCATCTCTGGATTGTTTCTCTTCTGTCTTCATGGCTGGAGCAGTCCTGTCAATTCCTCTCTGTTGTAGGAATCCACATGGTCTTGGAGTTGTTTTCTGAAAATATACAAACATATTCTCGACCAAAAGTTAATAAAGGAATCTTTTCTATAAATTTGACTTGGGATCCTTTTTCATTTTTTGTCCAGATGATTTTCCTTTAGCTTGTTTTGACACCCTGTGTGTTTTTCATGGGTATCTTGCTGTTAGCATTACAAATGAAAGTTAATTTTCTAAAGTAAAAATTTTCTAGAAGTAATTTACTTACAGGATATTTTTCTTTACATGATATTCTTCTACTATCCCCCGTTTTTGATTTAAATATTAGGAGGCTTTTGGAAATTTTATAATGTAGTCTTGATAGCTTTTCAATTTTAATTTTTTGCACTAAAATATGACTTCTTTAGGTTCATTATATGTTATACAATTTTACCATGAGATGAACTACCAATAAAAATTTTAGTTAACACTTTAGGAACAGCTTTTTGTCCAGTATCATTAATATTTCTAGAATATTCACTTATTTCACTTAGCCAATTTAAATTAGTCTGAGAACTTGACTACTATTTTACTGTCAAATTTAATACTCTAACAACAATCTTATTTTACCCTGTAAATATTAGTGGAAAGGATTATTTGCCTTCTTGAGTAGGCCCTGAGCATTCCTGGTGCTAGGTTGGATTTAGATAAAGCTGTTAGTTTTAAATACCAGGTTTATTTACCTAGATGGAAGTAATAGTCTGGTGTAATTTTAAATATGATGAGTTTTGTGTGGTCATTAAAAATGTGATACAGGTGGTAGTTAAGGAAACCCATTTGTGATCTACATATTTATGCAAAACAAAATTACAGAATCAAACTACTACCCAGATGGGGTCTTCAAAGACTGTGATTATGTTTTCATGTATCTAGAGCATTCAAATATGCATGAAAACTTTTTATATTTATTTTTACTGATGATCATAGACATGGAAAATGAAATAATTATTTTTTGGGGGGTAGGTGATTGTAATAAATATTATTGGTAATTGTAATACACTAGTGGCCTGGTGTACAAAATTCATGCACATTAAAAGGGAATTAATTAGAAGAAATATTTTAATATTGCTATTTGCCCTTTCTCTATAATACAAGTGTCTGGCCGGACCCACCCCATTGAGTATACCAAGACCCAGCCTGCCCCACCCCGGTCAATCCCCGCCAGGCGGGGGATGCAGCCTCATGTCCTGGAGCTGGGGTGGGGGGCACGGCCTCAGGGGGTGTGGCCTCAGGTATCCCAGTCTCAGCCCGGCACCATGCAGCCTAAGGTCCCCATGCAGCCTAAGGTCATTACAGCATCACATGTGATGACCATTTGCATATTAGCCTTTTATTATTATGATATTTTATCCAGATATTAGTTTTTGCATTTTCTCTTCAGACCCCTTCATACCTACTCAAGTTTAACCTTTTCTTTTCTTTTTTAAATTGAACTTATTGGGGTGACATTGGTCAATAAAATTATATAGGCTTCAGGTGTACAATTCTATATATTGGAGGGTGTGTTCATAATCAAAGAGTAAGGTGACTATCTCACATCTGTACCCAGATGACTAATTGTTGCAGTTTCTTTATGCTCCCCTCATCTCTTCTGTAGGCCTCTGGTCATCTGGCCCTTTCTTTCTTTTTTTTTTTTAAGTATCAGTTACTCAAGGGTGTGTTTGTGCCAGACTCAGCTGAAAAACTGTAAAGAATTTCTTACTCATTACCTTGTGCACAGTCTTTTCCCTCTTTCTCTGGTCTCCAGCTTGGTTGTCTGTTAAGACTCCTCCCATTTCAGGCTGCTCCCAACTACACCCTCCACTCCTTTTATTTTTTATTAGAGCAACTCAGATAGATCTTAGTTTCATGTCCTTTTCCAATCTAGATCCTGGGGGCCTCAGAACTAAAACCCAAGTGGCTTGTCCAGGTGTTTTGCTAACCAAAAGTCCAGCTATTTCAGAGAGTTATTCTTTGGAGGCATAAGTGGTTTCAGTTAGTTCTATTTTTTCCTTCTGTCTGTTAGAAATATATGAACATAAAATGTCACAGAGGAATCTTTGCCATTTCTTTCTCACGATTTTGATGTCACTAGTCAGACACTCTGCCATTGCATAACCAGGCAGAGTCTTTCCTTCCATTTGCAAGTTTGCCCACATAAAGCTATCTTGAATTGAGTTGTGACTGACAACCGTTAGAAGGTGATGCCTTCCATCACCTATTAGTGCCAAGAAACAGAATCAGAATTATGAAATGAACATAAACGTTTTGTGAAATAAAAAATTATCAATGAAATTTAACATCACTGAATGAGATTTTTTATTTCACATAACTAAACTATAGGATTATTTAATTAGTATTTGTATTTAACTTCCAAATGCCATTTAAATTTGGCACATACATCTTCTAAATCAATGATTCCTAGTGGCTGAGTCAGATGTAATTCAGACTCTCATGTGTATATGAGTATGCGTGTTTATGTCATGTATGTTTGTATGTGTGCATGTTTATGTATGTACATATTTGGAAAAGCCCTCCCTGCAACCTGCCCCCACCACCAACAATTTAATTCACTCCTTTTTCCGGTCTTACTAAGAATAATTCCTCTAAGCAGGCATTACAAAGTAGTTAGCTATGTGATCAGTTTATTTTATAATTATGTTCAGTGAATCAATTTGGCAATTTTGGTGCAAAATACTAATATCATTGTTAGCAATGCTTTTATTGCATATTCTTCATTGACCATGCCTATCCTTTAAATCTGATGGAAAGTCTAAAACAAATAAAATCAAACACACTGAGAAAAAAACAACTATGCAATCTCATAGTCTTTATCAGCTTAACCAATAATTACACTTTAAAATGTCTATTTATTTGTCTTTGAATACATGAATTCATGTGCAGAGTACAAAATTCAAAGAGTATAAGAAGGTATAGAATAAGACATAAGTTTTCCTTCCTTCCCTGTTCCCAGCCACACAGTTTGCTTCCTCAGAAAGACAATTATTTTAGTTCCCATAAACTTTCTTTATATACATAGTATAAACATCTATCTGTCTAGAATTTATGTATTCGCTATATTTTGGTCTTACTATCTATCATCCACATATCTTGCAAAAACATTCCAGAACGGCACTATAAAATATTGTTCCCAAAATTCTATTGTATGGTTTTAATAAATTTGTTTAAGAAACCCACTATTGATGGACACTTTGTTTCCAATCATTGCTATTATTCATATACACATGTCATTTTACATATTTGCAAGTACATTAATAGGGTCCATTCCTAGAAATGTCATTGCCGAGTATGCTGGATTGTTCTCCACAGAGATATATGAATAAAAGTACTATCTGAAATGTAGACCTCATACAGAATGTATCCTGTAAGTTATAATTGTTATTGTAATTTTATCTTCACAATTCTTCTATAAAGTATGTATATTTGCCTAAGATAAGTTGAAGAAATTGAGGGTTGGGCTGCTTGCTACTTGTCCAAAATCCTACAAGCTCCTGAGTCAGAAGTGCTTTCAAGCATAGTCTTCCTTTTCTCTGAAAGATGTAGAAGAAACTGTGCTTTGAACTATCAGGTTGTGAGACTTGACAGAAGGCAACTCAAGGAACATCCCTGAAATATATCACAGTTTTACTATGTCAAAGAAGTTGGTGTCCCTTTCTCTCTATTCCTTAGGTGTAGAGAGAAAACATGCATGGATATTTATATTTTATTGATGTTAAAACACAAAAAGAAAAATTCCTAGAGATTTCCTGTGAGAGATCATCTCTGCCTCCTCATTTGTAAAATAAATGAACTCTCAGAGTTATGGTTTAAACATAAATAGGTCAAGTGGCCAGTTGGCTCAGTTGGTTAAAGCATGGTGCTGATAAACATAAATAGGGCAATTTACATAATAAAATGTAACTTTAAAAAAGAATTAAGCCCAGGATGAAAAATTTTAAATTTCATTCTTTTGAAAACCCCCCTTTTATCTTGGTTTACTACTTGGAGGGATAAAGACTCAATACATATGTATCAACAATTGCATCTAAGAAACAAAATAAACAAGCAGAACAGAAATACTAGTAGATTCATAGATGCAAAGAACATTTTGATGGTTGCTGGATTAAAGGGAAATTAAGGGGATGGATGAAAAAGGTGAAGGGATTAAGAAGTACAAATTGGATGTTACAGAATAGTCATGGATATAAAATGCAGCATAGAGAATATAGTCAATAATATTCTAATAACTATGTATAGTGTCAGATGGGTAGGAGATGATCACTTAGAAAGTTATATAATGTCTAATCACTGGGGTGTACACCCAAAAATAACATAATATTGTATGTCAATTATAATTAAAAAATAAAAATTGATTAAAAAAACTACACACATTTCAGATTCGGTATGATATGATGTTTTTCTTTTTCTGGGCAATGCAGTATAATTATCTGCCATTAGGATCATGTAGTTGCCCTGTACTATGCATGTGAAGTGAGTGCATAGCCAAGAGGGTGATTTAGAGAGAAGAGAGTATTTGGCTGTCTGAATTGTCTGGGCACCACAGCATACTTCACATGATGTTGTTTTAAATGATATGCATTTATAGTGGTGGCATTTAATTTGTCAAGGCATATGTGCTTTGAAAAAACATGCTGATAATTGTGTAATTGGTTCTGAATGTTCCAAGAAAGGGTTACAGACCGAGTTATGCAAAGTATAGCTGTGCTTCCACAGATTTTTCAAATACTGCTTCCACTTCGTCCTCTCCCAATGTTTGTCAAATTAAGGTTTAAAAAGTAAGTACTGGTTTTGGAAGAGAAGTAAAGTAAAGGTCAGCAATGATTCTCTTTTGCTTAGTCTTCTTAATTTTGGAACTCTGTGTATGAGAAACATTTGCAGAAAAGCGCTTGAAAGCTAATCATTTCACTCCCCTTCCCTTCCACTAATGTGAAGTGAAGTAAGTGTGTGGATTTTACAGAATCTAGATACTACTGTAATTTTCTATAGTAGGACACATTTTAGCTACCTATGTATCTCTCTATTAATTAATTTATTAATTTCTACAAGTAAAGAATTGTTTACTATGTCAGAAATAAACTCACATGTTAAAAAACAGTGCCTTGGCCATTTGTTTAGATTTATGAGACACTGAACACTTACTATGTAAGTAAGTTTATTTTTTCCTCTGATTTAATTTCCTTAATCTTTGGACTCTGAATAAATTCAGATCACTGAAGAAATTATAGGTGGAGGCAATAAAAATCTAGAAGTCAAATAAATAAAAGCACAACACACCCAAATCAGAAATAAGGAGTAAAAGAATTATAGAAAATATTTTCATTTTGGGAGGCTCTTTCTCCCTATTTTTCATTAACTTTTTGTCCTTTCTGTTGCCTTTAAGGTGAACAATATATTTTCCCTCTAGATCTCTCCTAATTGGGAATTTGCCTTCAGAAATTAAAATAAAATCCACCAAGATATTTATTTCTCTAATCTCTGTAGATATTTTATATTTATGGAAATTTGCCTATATTAAAAATATTCCATATGTACAAAGAACCAATGACTTAGGCTAATCACTGCCTTTTCCCCATCTGATTCTATGATCCTTCGTGGAAAATCTTATTCTAGGTGGATGTTATTTGATTTAGATGCTCCTTCTATCTGCTCTGGGATAAAGCTCCAGGCACATTTGCCTATTCAGTCACCATTTTGTCTCCTTTGCAGAAAATCTTAGACCTTAAGAAAAATGTCTGGATTCAGAAGGTAAGAAAGAAAAAAAAATCTGGAAAAAAGGAAATAATGGGTTATTTCACCTGGAGGTGGGTCAGATGACGATGGTATCAGACAAGGCTGAGCAGGACCTGGACTTGCTCCCCGACTCAGTCGAAAGGGGCACCCTTTGCCCTCCCCACCCAGTGGGAAGCAGGAGTTTCACTAGCTCTCAGATATGAGAAGGTTTCTGATCCTAAGAAGCAGGAAAAAAATCCCTCAACTTGAATGAGAAAAGACAATCAACAGATGCCAGCACTGAGATGACACAAATGTTGAAATTATCTGGTGAGAATTTTAAAATAACCATTATAATAATGTTTCAAATAAAAACTACAAACAGGTTTGGAAAAAATGAAAAAAGTCTCAGCAGAGAAGCAAAAAACAAAACATATGAAGACAAATTAAAATTTTAAAACTAAAAATAGAGTAACCCAAACCAACCAACAAACAAAACATTTACTAGATGGGCTTAATAGTATCATGAAGAGGACAGAAGAAAGAATAAGTGAATGTGAAGATAAAAAACAATAAAAGTTACCCAATGTTAAAGAACAAAAGTGGGATAAATGAGTAGAGCCACAAGTATATTGGGACTATAACAAAAGAGCCAACATTTGTGTCCTTAGAATCCCAGAAGGAGAGGAGAAAGAATGTGGGGTTGGAAAAGTATTAAAAAAATAATGGCTGAAATATCTCCATATTTGGCACAAGATGAAAACCTAGAAATTCAAGAAGTCGGAAAAACCCTAAACTTTACAACCCAAAGAAATCTTCACCAAAACACATCATGATCAAACTGAAAACTAAAGACCAAAGAAAAACTTTAAAAGCAATGAGAGTTAAATGGCACCTTACTTATAGGGGAAAATAATTTGAA
Source organism: Corynorhinus townsendii (assembly GCA_026230045.1). Classification (NCBI taxonomy): domain Eukaryota; kingdom Metazoa; phylum Chordata; class Mammalia; order Chiroptera; family Vespertilionidae; genus Corynorhinus; species Corynorhinus townsendii. Next base: position 60,281,520 of record JAPDVU010000005.1, read on the forward strand.
TGACAGGAGTTCTCATCAGAAACCATGGAAACCAGAGAAAGTGCCACATATTTCAAGTGCTGAAAGAAAATAACTGTCAATTCAGAATCCTATATCTATTGAAAACACCCTCCAAAAATAAAGAGAAATTAAGCCATTTTCAGATGGATGAAACCAAAAGAATTTGTTGTCAGCAAAACTATCTTAAAATAATGACTGAAAGAAGTTTTCTAAACAGAAGGGAAACAATACAAGAAGGTACCTTGAAATATCAGGAAGGAAGAAAAGACAATGGGAAAAAGTAAAAATATGGGTCAGTACAATTGATATTCATTCTTTTATTATGTTTTCCAAAATATATTTGTTGATGATCGATGTCTGATGTGGCTCTCAGCATATGTGGAGGAAATATTTAAGACAATGACATTATGAATAGGAGAGAGCAAAGGGACTTAAAAGGAAGATTTGTATTGATAAAATATCAATACCAAAAGGCTATGAAAGTTATCTGTATATAATGTAATACCTATAACAACTACTAAAAAACTATACATAAAGATATATTCAGAAACACTGTAGCTAAATCAAGATAGAATTCTAAAAAATGTCCAAACACAAATAAAGAAAGAAAACCATTAAAATTATTCATGGACATTTAAGAAGATAGAAATTATTTATGCATTACTAAAAATAATCAGTCTGTTATGTTGCTGTCTTCCTAAAATCCAGCTGAGGGGTGCTGCAGAGAGCCAGTGAGCATTTTATCTGAAGTGGGAAAGACAGTAGGCAGGTGTGGAGTGAGGTCATTTGGGGACAGAGTATTGGCTTATAGGGAGGTGTTGGGGTGAGGAGTTTAGTGAAGGCTGAGCATGGCCCTAAGCAGTGGAGAAATCGGGTTAGGGAAATTAGGAGCTGGGAAAGGAGCACCAAAAAGGGATGTAAGCAAGGGGATTTTGCTTATTTCAATTTTTTTTTTTTTGTCCAGCATGAGCCCTTCATCTAACTTGGAATTCCTTCTTGTGTCTCCTTATTATCACACACATCTTCTACTCTCTGGGTTTAATAACACATTACATTATATTACAGGCTCAGTGGGTTATGGTGAAAATGTGCACTTGGCTGTCATGAAAAGATTCCTTTATTTTTTATTTTTTTGGTAAATAAATTTTAAGATCCAAACAACAGACTTACACTTGTCTTTTGGGCCAGGCTTTTGTATTTGGGAATGGTTGGGTTCTGCTGAGATTGATGCTCAGCACTAATGTTCAAAAGAAACTTTTCACATAGAATCAATAGTTGCAGGGTTCTGTAATATATTAAAATGAAAGTCAAATCTTGACTTTGGGATCTAGGGTTGGGGTAAAGGCCACCCTTTTCACTAAATGAAGCAGACCCTCCTGTAGGCTAAATTTGAAGAGGAAATAGACCAAAACACACCTGAGGCCAATTATTCTTTTAAAATTACATTGCCTACAAAGCATTTTTAGTGACAGAAAACATCTATAATTTTATTTCTCTCTCTTTTTTTTGTCCTTTCTTCCATGTCCCCCTTTATCCATTTCTTCTATGAGAAAAGAGGCAACATCATTCTTCCAATCTGCTGCGTTAGACCTTGGGTCTAGATTGCCTTTGTGTATAACTCAACAAGTACTGTCTTGGACTCCAGCTGTTAAAAAAGGACTGTGTACATATAGTATGTCCATTTCTGTTGAAATTCACTTACTTCTCACCTATTGATAATGATGACTGTCTAACAAATGCTGTTATTTTTTAAACCAAAATACATTTTCTGAATTACTTTTCATGTGACTGTGGTTCTATGTATCAGTATGATTTTTCTTTCGTATTTCAAAGAAAATATTATTGTTCTTTGTGGCCTTAGAGTCATTAACCCTACCCCCCCACAATTTTTAGTTATATGGTTACTATGAAACAAAGTGAATTTCTTTGAAACATAAATGATCCTTTTGTCCTGAATATCTGAGAAGCCGAAATATGTAATTAGTCAGTTCTATGTCATTTCAAAATAGGAACCTTTCAAAATGGATAGAAGAGAGGAGTTTTCTTGACTAATGGGCATGTGCAATTTTGGTTTCTTTCAACATAGAGCTAACCCTGAAGAAGAAATTCCAGGATGTACCCTGGCATATACACTAACTCTTTAGGTACTAGTGCTTGATGGCTTTAGATTATGTTTGTGATTTAAAAAAGAAACAGGTTATTCAGCCATTATGCAGAACCAGACAGTTTGAGAGGAGCTTGGTCTTTTTTTGCACTGAATTATCTAGAGATAAATTGTCCATAGTATTCCTCAATATATTGTCTTCAAATGGTCTTGCGCACTCAGGCCAGTGTGAAGAAGTGATTGGAAAGATATTCAAGCATTTTAAATGGATTCTTTGTATGTATATTTGGGACAAATAACTATTTTCATGTACTTTGATAAAGTTCACTCAATTCACAATAAACAATCAATAAAAGACACTGTACTGTTGACCATAGTTGACTTTTCATGGTGTTCAAGAGTATTAACATGGGGGAGATCTATGGTAAGAGTGAGAGCTAGAGTATGGAAATGCTAGAGAATAGTTAAAGAATACAGTGAATTATCACATAACAGTGTTTTCACTTAAAAGACATTTATGCATTTTGAATTATGCTTTTAAAACATAAACTTTTAAAAGGAGAGGTATGCTGATGATATTCTAATAACTCGTCAAAGTGGAAGAAATGGGTCAAGAAGGTTCTCTCTACGTACATTGCACAAGAGTCTACTCGTACTACATTTTGCATATGAAAGTATGGATTTGGTTTTGCTTATTGATGTGGAATCAAGTCCTATGCAGATTACAAGGAGGGGTTCTTCTTTCATCATTGCCAGCCATTGCAATCTACTTATAGCACTTTCCTCACCCAACTCCATCTAATAAGATGTCATGTTATGTGTATGATTTATGAATATGATTTGAGTACTTCCCAAATCAGATGGAGTGGAAAACAAGTAAATTCGTTAGATAGTGAAGAAGAATTCATTTGCCTATGATGCTGCTTTCTATCCAAAGTCTTGTATTTAAAATGTTGATGTAAGTTCAGCAGGACCCTGACCTTCTGCTCTGACCGTTTTCTCCCTGCTCAGGTGATTTGGGGTGAGCAGAGATGCACTATGCTCCTGCCAACTCAGCAGCCACTCTGTGTGAGAGTTACAAACACAACCAGACATTCCTTCCTCTTCCTTGCATAGGGCTAGGCATCCATTTAGTCTTTAAAAATAACCCATAATGTGATATTTGATTTTTTAACAATTCCAATATGTGATTAGTGAAAATATAAATATACTTGGAGCAGGATTAACTTTTTAATTTTAAGTAATAATAAAATTTGTTTTGCAGTCACTCGCATATACAAAGAAGTGGTTTGAACAAAGATATTTCTCTTGGGACTCAGTCAACAACCTGATAATAGATGTAAAATCAAACAAGCTGTTGGTGTGTTGGTGCATGTCTCATTTGAAATTATTAAAAAATGGGGGAAAATCTGATTAAGTGCTTAAAATGTGTCACCCTTCTTTAAGCATACATCATTTGCTCACAAAAGAAAATGTTACCCCATGAAAAGCATGGGCTTTAATAAATATTGAATTGTAATGTCCCATTTGATAGGAGTATCTCTCAACCATGGTCAGAATTTTAAAGCCTCCAGTGGCAGCAGTATCACTTTGCTTCAGAAATGTAGCAAGTGAATTGTAATTGTCTAGCCAAAGTTGGAATCAGTTCAGTAGTACTGTCCCCCATATTTATCCAATTGCAAGCAATGTCAAGAGGTGAGATGTTTGATGAAGGGAATATGATTTCTCATCTATAAAATGCTATTCTCATTTGTTCCTTTGGGGAATATAGCTGTCAAAAAGCTTAAAAAAAAAGATAAACTGAAAAAGAAAATCTTTATCCAAAGGGGACCATACAAACGTCTATTTAATCCAGGTTTAAAAAAAATTAAAGTCTTGATGGAAAAATATCAATACCTCATCCATTTTTAGTCAAGCATATACGATAAAATATATTTATTGGAGTGATCACCAGGGATTCTGTGATTAACAAGTCTGTCTTGATCACTCTTTATGAGTGCAATGGACTGAGAGCTTTTGGGTAGTCACATTTCACAAAAAACCATTGACTCCGACTTTCTTCCAGTCTTCCATGTACAGATTTAGTCCCCCAGTAGCCCTAGAGAATCTTCTAGCTTTCTTAGCTTTCCAGTTATCAGAGAGTTCTTTTGGATATGAGCTATCACAGGTAAAGTATTTTATTTTATAAAATTTGATGCTTCCAGATGATGCTATATTGATGAATAGAAAAAAATAGGTGTGAAAATTTTATATAGGAAGTTAGTTCATTTAAGTTTCACAATTAGGCACAATCAAATGTACTTTGTGTGTGAGCTGTGATTAATATTCTTTGACATTGAAAAAGCACAGTTTTAATATCTGATTAAAAATGGATTCAGAGCTCACAGAACCCCAAACAAAAGGAATCCAAAAAGGACCACACCAAGACACATCATAATTAAAATGCCAAGGGCAAAAGACAAAGAGAGAATATTAAAAGCAGCAAGAGAAAAACAGTTCATTACCTACAAGGGAGCACTCATACAATTGTCAGCTAATTTCTCAACAGAAACTATGCAGGCCAGACCAGACGGGAGTGGCAAGAAATATTCAAAATGATGAATAGCAAGAACCTACAACCAAGATTATTCTACCCAGCAAAGCTATTATCCAGAATGGAAGGTCAGATAAAGAGCTTCACAGATAAGAAAAAGCTAAAGGAGTTCATCACCCCCAAACCAGTATTATATGAAATGCTGAAAGGTATTCTTTAAGAAGAGGAAAAAGAAGAAAAAAGTAAAGATAAAAATTATGAACAACAAATACATGTCTATCAACAAGTGAACCTAAAAATCAAGTGAATTAAAAACCTGAGGAACAGAATAAACTGGTGAATATAATAGAATCAGGGGCATATAAAGGGAGTGGACTGATAATTCTCAGGGGGAAAGGGGTGTGGGGAGTACAGGAAGAGACTTGCCAAAAATCTTACACTTATTTATGAGGACAGTGGTGGGGGAGGTAAGGGCAGAGGGTGGGGTGGGAACCGGGTGGAGGAGAGCTGTGGGGGGAAAAAGGAGAAACAACTGTAATAACCTGAACAATAAAGATTTATTTAAAAAAATGGATTCAGTATTTGGATCCATTTGGAAAGGAGAGGCCTACCTAACTTAGATAACCATTTTAAAGACATTTTATTACTGATGTAAAAGACACTTAGGCTAATGTTTATATTTCTGGAGTCATTTTTTGGGGACTTGATTACAAATAGTGATTTAACTAACAAATCAAACACATAGAATAGATTAGAATTATATTGCCAAGGGTTTTTTCTTTAATCATTTTTATTTAATAAAACAAAGCATTTAAAGTTTTATTATAATTCTTTGCTGCAGTTTTGAAGATAAGCTGTGCTTGCAGTCATGGTCAAGCTTTCTAAGTGTCCTCAAAAGACAAACCCACAGCAATTTTATTTTGTAATTGTGTATGTGTATGTGCATGAGAGACAGAGAGAGAGTGGTGGGGGGGGAGTTGAACTATTCCTTTTGCCTTTTGAATGGCATTTTATTCTAGCAATCAGCACTGACAGAGTAAAACAAATCATAGCCTGCCAAAGGAGGAAGAAATAGGTTCCCTATATTTATGAATAAGTAGTCCAATAACAGAACTACTGAATAATTAACAGAGATATTTTCTTATTGGTGTCTCTAGGACTGCTTAAGGAATTTAGTTGTATATACTATATAGTATGGTGTCTTTCCAATGCTCAGAACTTCTCCCTCATTTTCTGTAGCTACATAAGCCATAAATTAATTATAGTTGAAAATATTAATAAAATAAAAGAATGGCATTAAATCTTTTCTCCTGTAAGTAAGCTATATCCCCTCAACAAATTTATTGATAGAATGAGTGCACTCCATGAGCTAGATCCTTCTAATGGATCATCTACTCCTGAGAGAAAAGTAACCATTTCTTATAAGTTGTGATAATATTTTTAGTTTATGAACAAGCCTTGTTTAAATAATGAAGCAGTGATTTAATGATTAACACAACTTCAAAAACACTTCCTTGTAGAGACTCTCTGTAAGCAACATATTGGGCACATAATTAAGCACACTGAAGCTATGTTGTTCCTTCTCATTAGGAGAGTACCCTAGAAAATAAATACTGTAGGTGCATGTACTTATCCCCATTCTATATCCTACCCTCAATGGCTGCCTTTTTAAAAGTAATGCTTAGCACAGCAGTGAATTCTGTATCAGCCTTATCATTGGGAAAGGCTTCCAGGAGAAGACATAAGACCTATATCTTGTTGGTGAGGAAAGCATGGTATCAGGCCAATGAGGGCAAAATAACTGCAGGTCATCATGGGGTTGGGGAGAATTGGAAACTCAAAGATGAATAAGTAATGCTCTGGTAGTATTTGATGGATTATATAAGAAGCATGGATCCCAGCTGTTCTATGCTTTATTAAGAACAGACAAGAAGGGATAGACTGATCTTGAAGTAAGAATTGACAAAGGGGTTTCTTAAGTCTTGGAAACCCTTGTGAAAAAAGGCTCTGTTCTTGGCCCTTTACACATGCACACATGCTCAGCTGTTACTTTCAGTTGATGAAGACCTTTTGAGGCCCTTCACAGTTTTACAGACATTTGAAAACTAGCTGAATTATATTATGTGATTTTGAGAACAAAAAATTATGGTAAACTGTTCTGCCTTTCCAAGTCCAAGGTCTTATAGTCCTTTCAAACAGTAAGGATATGCATAGTGTCCCTGGAAAGACGGGGTTCAGAAGTCTGTTACTTTCCTCTATTGTGAGCCAAATAGAGAGTTTATAGTTACTATGTAGACATCTGGTCATTTGCAATCAGGTTCAGCCATTCACTCACCCATTCTATTATTCATTTTCTTTTAAACATTTTAAAAACAATTTTTGAGTGGCTAACTGATAGAGGGTAACCAATTTCAGTTTAAAAAGAACTAAAAATTTCCAAGTTTATGCAGTTATAGATACCTATATATGCATTTTTAATAAGTTAAGATTATTTTTCTCATTTGTACACAGCTCAGCTCTTTGTCTCAGTAACTGTAGATTGGCCTGGAAAGGAATAGATGAACATTTAGGATTCTATTATACAGAGAGTTTTGTATTCTAATTTGTTAACATGTTTTTAAAGCATTGTCTATTTCACCAAACTGACATTAAAAATAAGATTTTCACTTGATGGATACTAATTAGTGCTTTTCTCCGTGTTAGAAATTAAGCTGCTTTCATTTTTTACTACAATAATTAGTCCTTAGAATAAGAACTTAGGAGAGTTACTAAGCCAAAGGATAAGAAAAATTTTAATGCTTTAAAGGCTGCCAGACTGCCATCAAGAAATTCCACCAAGAGTACATGAGAGTGTGTTTTTCATTGCACCTTTATCTGTATGGACTGTTAGCAGAATTCAATATCTGGAATAACATTAAATGGCTTCTGATTTGAATTAAGACTGATGAAATTATCCATATGTAGACATGTTATCATGGGCATATGGAATTACCTATCAAGCTTTTAAATTAAATACATTTTCCAAAAGTGCTTTTGTTTTCATGCAATCACGTTTATTAACTTAATTTGAAAAATACTAACTATGTATTTGAAAAGTTCCTACTACGTTCCATGCTGTAACCTCTATTAAAATAATCAGTGGTTAAATTTCTAGCTGTACAGATCACTATAATGTCTTTCCTAGTTTACTGCAGCAACTTTGCTAGTATTCTCCGTAGATCCAGTCTTTCCTCTTCACATTCACCACTGGAATGATTAATTTTATGTGTCAACTTGACTTGGCTATAGGATGCCTAGATATTTGGCCAAACATCATCCTGGTGTCTCTGTGAGGGTATTTTGGACGATATTAATGTTTAAATTGATAGACTGAGTAAATCAGATTGCTCTTCCTAATGTGCATGGGCCTTATCCAATCAGTTGAAGACCTGAATAGAGCAAATAGGCCGACCCTCTCCTAAGTGAGAGAGAATCCCCCTTGCCGGATTGCTGTAAACTGGAACTACATCATTGGCTTTCCTGATCTCAGGTCTTCGAGTCTGGACTAGAACTCATCACTGGCTTTGCAGCTGACAGAGTGTGGGACTTCTCACAGTTCTGTAAGCCATTTCCTTCTGTACAGGGCACTTGCCATGAATAGAGCTTTCAGGATGGGAAGATACTCTGGGCGAGTCAGTCAGTGAGTGGTGAGTGAATGTGAAGGCCTAAGACATTACTGTACACTACTGTAGACTTTATAGACACTGTCGTCCCACAATTGTTCTTCTTGTTTCCTTCCAATAGAGTCAGAAATAGAACATCAAAGCTGTCAATGTTGCAAAGCCCCATCAGAGAAAAAAATTCCTCGTCAGCTACATATCTTTTAATTTATTACAGGAAATTTAGCTTTCTTATAATCTTACTAGAGGCCCGGTGCACAAAATTCATGCCCCAGGGTAGGAAGAGTGTCCCTCAGGCCAGCCTGCAACCTCTCCAATCTGGGATCCCTCTCACAATCCAGGACTGCTGGCTCCCAACTGCTCACCTGCTTGCCTTCCTGATTGCTCCTAACTGCTTCTGCCTGCCAGCCTGATCACCCCCTAACCACTCCCCTAACAGCCTGATTAATGTCTAACTGCTCCCCTGCCAGCCTGTTTGCCCCTAACTGCTCTCCCTTGCAGGCCTGGCCACTCCTAATTGCCCTCCCCTGCAGGTTTGATCGCCCCCAACTGCCCTCCCTTGCAGGCCTGGTTCCTCCCAACTGCCCTCCCCTGCTGGCCATCTTGTGGTGGCCATCTTGTGTCCACATAGGGGCAGGATCTTTGACCATATGGGGCAGCCATCTTGTGTGTTGGAGTGATGATCAATCTGCATATTACTCGTTTATTAGATAGGAGGATAGAGGTCTGGTGCACGGGTGGGGGCCAGCTGGTTTGCCCTGGATCAGGGTGAGGGTTCCCTTGGGGCGTGGCATGGCCTTGGTGAGAGGCCTGTGGTATCTGCAGGCCGGCCACACCCTCCAGCGACCCAAGCGGAGGCCCTGGTATCTGGGATTTATTTATCTTCTACAATTGGAACTTTGTAGCCTGGAGTGGAGCCAAGCCTTCTGCTCGCTCAGTGGCAGCAGCCATTTCTGTTGGGATTTATGTATCTTCTATAATTGAAACTTTGTAGCCTTAAGCAGAGGCCAAAGCAGGCCAGGGTGTGCAGGAAAGCTTGGCTTCCTTGATCGCCGGGGGCAACCCTAACCTCCTGTTCTCTCCAACTCTGTGGCTGCTGCCATTTTTGTTGGAATTTATTTATCTTCTATCATTGAAACTTTGTAGCATTGAGTGGAGGCCTGGGCTGGCAAGGGCAGGTGGAAAGCTTGGCTTCCTCCATTGCTGGGAAAACCCAAGCCTCCCTCCTGCTCTTTGTGGCCGCAGCTATGTTGGTTGGGTTTATTTGCATATTTGCTCCTGATTGGCTGGTGGGTGTGGCTTGTGGGTGTAGCAGAGGTATGGTCAATTTGCATATTACTCTTTTATTAGATAGGATGAACCATTATTGCATATGCAGACAATCGTTGACAGAAAAGTCATTATCTGATTTATGACTAATTATACCAATAGGTATCTCCTATTGGTTCTGTTTCTTTGGAGAACTCTGACTAATACAACTATTGTAGCTAGAGTGATCTCTGAAAAAATCTAATAATTCTGCTTCCCCCCTTGAAATCACTTAGTGAATTGCCATTGCTTTGCAATAGCCTTAAATTCCTTAACATGGTTCCTTTATGATTTAGCCCCTCCTGTCTATTCTCACTTCTTTACATCTCCCTCATTTACTATACTCTAACAGTTCTGTAACAGTACTATTTCCTTGAATACTCATGCCTTATCACCTCTCAGGGCCACCTCTCATGCTGTTCCAGTTTCTTAGTCATATGCTCATTGTCTTTGCTTAGTTTAGACCTAATGTCTTGCAGGAATCTTTTTAAATCCCTCTAGTTAAGGTGTCCCAGCTGCTTTCCCCATGTTAGCACTTATTGTATATGATAGTTGCCTGTTTTCTTATCTGACTTTCCAATTGGCATTGGATGTTTCTGTCATTTTTTTACTCGGAACTCAGTTTCTAACACAGTATCTGACACAATCCAGGCTCTTAATAGACACTTGTTGAATAAATGAATGGAAGCATTTCATGAGATATTAGGGTTTTCTTTATTTGCTATATGAAATCTTTGAGGGTGAAAATGCATTACTTTTTACTTGATAAACCAGGTAACTCTTTTAACAGATTGAGTCATACAATTGACACTGCTCACAACATTAATAAATGTAATTCCAAAAAATTAGCCCCATTGAGTAGGTGGATTTTACACACAGTGATATAGCACATTTTCCCCTACCAGCAATTCCTTTCCTATAACCTTGACCTATATCAGTGATTCTCAACTGGGAACAATTTTACCCGTCCCCACCCCCACCCCCAGCGGACATTTGGCAATATCTGGAGCCATTTTGTCGTGGCTTGGGGCTGAAGGTATTGTTTGTCTCTAGGGTGTAAGAGGCCAGGGATGCTGCTAAACATTCAATATTTCACAGTGCAGCCACTGCAGCAAGGATTCATCAGGCCCAACATGTCTATAAGACCCTGGGTAAGAGACCTTATGCTATGTAAATCCAGAGACAGTTTATGAAGGGCAAGCTTTCCCATGTGATGGTTATGATGTAATTGCTTGATACCTGTGGCCTTTTCTGGTTATTATTATTTGACCATTGAAGGAAAAACAAAGGAAGAGAACCAGACAGCCAAATGATACTCTGTATTACTGCCTGGGAGCTGTTTTGGTGCTGTATTTTAACTCATTAACATTTAAAAATTGTTATGCAGCAGAAAATAATTATGTCCTTTTAACTGTTGAAACAGAATCCATTTTTCCAAGCATACTTATTTTTAAGGGCATATTGCTAAAACACCAACTGTTTTACAAGCACAGTAATCACATTGCTGTTGAGTTTACTGTGTTTTGTTAGGACACACTTTATACTGTGGAAAATGCATTTTAATGTAATTCTTCTGGGCACAGTTACGGAAAAGAACAAAGGTTTGCTTTATTTTTGTAAATGAGCAATTAGCTGCATAGTGACCCCCTCTGGCAGATAAAAGGTGCAGAGGTTTCTCCAGGTAATTCCTGGAAAGTTCAGTATCGGAGTCTTTGACCTTCACTTCAAGGAATGAGGAAGCTAACGAGAGAAAGTGGGAAATGGAGAAAATTTAAGAGGCTCTGAAGACTTTAATTTCTTTCAAGAGAATAATTTATTCTGTTTATGATCAGTAGTCCTATTGTGGCCCTTTATTTTCCACTTCCAATACCCTGTAAGGCACTGGTTCTGGACCAGGTACAATGCACCAACATATCAACGTGTGGAATTTCAGGGGTTTTCTGAATTACTGGAAATGTATTCAAGAATGGTGTGTGTGCAAATTTAATAATTTTTCTGATAAGAGGTGGTTGCAGTTTTATCAGAATTCCAAAAGTATTGTGCCTTGAAAAAGTTTGGAAATTAACCCATCCTACTATAATGGAATTTTGACATTTGTGTGGCTTTAGGAGAAGGTGTAGAATGTTTAAAGGGAGCTGCTTACTCACTAATGGTGTCTACAGTCACTTCCCAGTTTGTAGACCTGGTGTGGGATGCCTGACATGTAAGATTTGCTTTGTTCTTTTTCTTCTACTACTACATACATGGGCTCAGAGAGTCATAATCTCTACACTGATAGGTGTCTTTCAGAGTGTACTTCTCTGATTTACCAAAGATGAGTTGCAACTCTCTAGATTCACCCAACCCAGCCTTCCTCTGATTTTTCAGCCTTGAAAATGATTTCATTTAAATTAACACAATCTTTTTTATATGAGATGTAAAGCAGTTTGGGGGTAAATATAAAGAAAGTTTGTACATGAGAAAAAAAAGAAGTGCAGCTCCATGTGTTCTTTCTACAGGAGGGAATTCTGGTCTTGATGACAGTGATGGCCTCAGGCTCATTTATATGCTGCTTAAAGGATAAAACTGGTCTCCTTGCAGCATCATGTGGCCTCAGGTGCAACACCGTCTCCACACATCATCAGCTGGTATGTGGAACAGATCAGGAGGCCAACGGTAGCTCCTGTAGTTTACTTTGAAAACATGGAAATTTGCTTTCTCTGATGTAAAAATTACGCAATAGCCAGACCTGTACTAATCCTCAACTTCCTTTTCTTTAGAAATTGCCAATCTACTCTTGTACTGTTTGAACAGTCAGGTTCTCTGGACAGCTTGCAGTGAGGGTGGGGCAAGGTAGAGGGCCTTCTGTGTTATTAACATAATATTGTCCTACCCTCCACATTTCTGAGCTCTTGAGAAGGATTATGTGATTTACATTTGTGTAGTCACAATTCAGTGAGGGCTCCTAGACTCATAAGTAGGTAAACTCCCATTATCAGACAAGAAAAGGTGGCAAACTTACTTTAAAACAAGCTGACTATGGGAAGGCGCCAAGTAAGCATATTTTGAAATGGATGCATTCTACAATGAGTTATATTCATTGTGGGTTGGAAGTATTTATTAAGAATTTTTTCTTTGTATTAGCTCCTGACTGCAAATCATAGATTTATAATGCTTGATATGTGTTGAGATGAAAAAATATAAATATTAAATGATAGTGCTAGTCCTATATAATAAAGAGGGAATATACTAATTGACCATCACTCCATCACAAAGATGACTGCACCCACAGCTGAGGCCAAGTTCCCATAAGGAGCCTTAACGAGCAATCAGCAGGGACCTGAGGCTACACTCTCCCCTGCCCCCGTGGGGCTTGACAGGGGACCTCAGGCTATGTCCCTCACCCAGCAGGGCTTGACAGGGGACCTCAAGGTGCACTTTCCATCCTGGTGCTGGGATACGGGACCTCAGGCTGCTCCCCCCGCCCCAGCACCAGGCTGGGGGACCTCCGGCCATGCCCCCCACCAGGTGGGGCTTGACAGGAGACTTCAGGTCATGCTTCCCACTGTGGCACCAGGCTGGGGGACCTCAGGCCTCACCCCCCACCTGGCAGGGCTTGATGGGGGACCTCAAAGTGTGCTTCCCATCCTGGTGCTGAGCTAGGAGACCCCAGGCTTCTCCCTCCACCCCAGAACCAGGCCAGGGCATCTCAGGCCATGCCACCCTCCCAGCACTGGGCCAGGGGACCTGAGGCTGCATGCCCCTTCCTGGCTGGGCTTGACATGGGACCTCAGGCCATGCCCCCAGCCCCAGCACTGGGCCAGGGGACCTGAGGTTGCGGCCCCCCCCTACCCCAGCGGGGCTTGACAAGGGTGGGACTGGCTGGGTCTAGATCTAGCCCAATAGGGGGTATGGGGGGGCAGCCGGGTCTGGGTCTCACACAATTTTGAGGTGTACGTGGGTGGGTGGGGACTTGACTCAGGGTCCCATGGTGAGCCTCAGACTCTGACAGGAGGAAGGTTTTTCATATGCATTTTACTAATTTTCTTTCATCTCTGACACTTCTATTATAGAGAAAGGGCAAATAACAATATTAAGTTATTTCCTCTAATTAATCCCCTTTTAATGTGTGCGCATTTTGTGCACCAGGTCACTAGTGTTGTGGCGTGAATGCGAGTGAACGACCACTGGAGTCCAAACCAAATTAAAATTTAGGGAGCCTTTATTAGCCAGCCAGCTGGCCAGCCAGCCAGCTAGCGACTGCTCTGCCTTTCTCCACACAGGGAGTCCAGAGAGCAGCCCTGACCCTTTGTGCAGGACCACTTTTAAGCACATTAACCACATCCTGTTTTTGCAGAGCAAGTAACCCAAGACAAAACAGTTTTTCCTAAGCAACATCAGGATCATGCCATTGACTACCATGTTATTCACAGGGTCATCCTGTTCTTCAGAAAGCTGACAGTGTTCTATGAAAGAAGGCCTACATGCTGGGAAGGGGCCATGAGACCATATCTCAAGGCCTGGCCTGGTGTTAGCACTGACAACTCTATCTTGGGCATAGTCCACGGCCTCTCTGGAATGGTAGTAGTCAGCATGCTCAAAAATTCCCACTCTCCAACACTAGTATAGTATTATATTTTCCTCAGTACTTTATTAAGGAGTTTCTCTGAGAATATTAGAAGATCAAGTATATATTATACAATGGTCTAACCTGAAACTGAGAGTTAAGTGTAGGTCATCAGGATATAATTTTTCTTTATAATTTAAATATCTTTAAGAAAATCTTAATTTAAAAAATGTTCTAATTGATTTTTGGAGAGAAAGGAAGGGAGAAGGAGAGAGATAGAAACATTAATAAGATATCAATCAGATGCCTCCTGCACTCCCCCCTACAGGGGATTAAGCCCGCAACCAGGGCACGTGCCCTGATGGGGAACTGACCCATGACCTCCTGGTGCACAAGGCAATGACACTCAATCCACTGAGCCACACCTGTTGGGCTTAAATTTCTTTTAACTTATAAGGGCCATGGCTCGGAATATTTTATGGCTCATATAAAGTATGAGAAGACTTCTGTGTGTAAAAGGGACTTTAGCTTAAGAAAACATTGGAGCTCTGGAGAAAATGGTGTCCAACCCTTGCAGTTGAGGAAGCACTTAGAAACAAAGGTCATAGCTGCACCAGCTTCAGGAAACAGGTATGAAGGCTCCACATCCCCCTGGTTGTCCCACTGGGCATCGCACCAAGTTGGTTAAACAAACACAATGGAAGCCACACCAAATTATCTACTTATGGTCAGAACAACCTTTTGATGTATAATTTACATCAATGAAATTGGTATACCAATAGCATTAACATAATAGAATTGCAGCACTAGTAATAGTACTCACAGTCCTATTCTTTTATTATTAGTATTTTAAAGAGGAAGGGAGAGGGAAAGAGAGAGAGAGAGAAACATCAATGTGAAAGAGAGAGACATCAATCTGTTGCCTCCTGCATGTGCCCTTATTGAGGATCCAACCCGAAACCTGGGTATATGCCCTGACAGGAAATCAAACCCTCGCCATTTTAATACACAACTTAGTTTAAAAATAACACAATTTCCCTGGCTGGTGTACCTTAATTGACACTCAACCAATTGAGGCACACCAGCCAGGGAAATTGTGTTATTCTTAAACTAAAACAACCTCAGGAAAACCTTTTTGAAATCTTCTATTTTTTAATGGTTTAATCCCAATAAATTCTCTAAATACTTACTGAGTACTCAGTATATGTACAGGCTACATAGACCACATTAGTATATGGAATTTGCTCTCTCATAACTTATGTAAGTAATCGGGGAGACAAACATACACCATGAAAAGCTAAATAAAGAAGCATTTTAGAGTACTATTCAATATAGCAGTTCTTAAAACAACAATGCAAGAAATGTGACCAAGTAAAGCATATTTAATTGCTATGGGAATTCAGGGAATGGAGAGAGAGAGCTTTCGGCTATGATGGAGATTTCATTGGCGTGAGGAGGTAGGACTGTGAATTCTCAATAGGTGAAGTAGAAAAGAGTTGCCTTTTTATTCTAAAATGACCTGTGCAAACAACATTGTAAGGTGTGATTGAGGACAATGAAGAAAGGAGTGCAATTATGGTGAAAAATTTTGTGAGGCTAATTCAGCCATGGTAGATTGGATTCTAACTATAGAAGATCTTGAGTGACAAGCAAAGGACTCTGCAGTGTGGCTTCTCTTCAATTCTCAAGATTATTCAAATTTCCTATGCCTACTGGTATTCTTTAGGTGACCTTATATATTTCAATGTCTCATTTTGGTATTGGAATGTAGGCCCAGAGAAAGAATGAAAACCACTAAGTTACATGAAGTTAGGATTCCATGTTAGCAAGGAACAACAACAAAATTACTTTTTCCAAATCTGAAACACTCTATAGCATATCCTGCTCAAGAATGAGCTAACTATGGGTATACTGTTCTCCAGCAATCATTGTCTAAACACACTACACCATTCATCAAAGACTCTTGTGTACACAGTGCTGGTTGAGGTGTTTGTTTTATCTCAGTTAACTGCACATTGTGCCCACTATCAATCACCAGTCATAGGTGTGGTCTTTAATTGCATTTAAAGGTCTTCTGAAAGTGAATTATAAATATAATTTCCCTCCTTTTCCCCCCACAGGTGAAAGTCCTTGCTTAGAGCTAGAAAAAGATATTGTAAATATCTTTTTATAATCTTGATTATGGACAATTACATTCCTTTTTAGACTTGCTTCATAATTTGAAGGAGTCAAGAATAGTTGGTATTGTTCAGGATTACAATTGCATTTATTTGTAAGAGCTTGAAATATATCTCCTTAAAGTAGGAGGGTATTATGGTAAGCCAAATAAGTCAGTCAGAGAAAGATAAATATCACATGATCTCACTCATTTGTGTAATATAATGAACAACATAAACTGATGAACAAAAACAGATTCAGAGACTGAAAAGCATCAATCAGACTGTCAAACCTCAGAGGGAAGGTAGGGGAGGGTGGAGATAAGAGGGGAGATCAACCAAAGGACTTGTATGCATGCATATAAGCCTAACCAATGGACACAGACACCAGGGGGGTGAGAGCATGAGTGGGGTTGGGGGTGGGGGACAATAGAGTGATAAGGACACATATGTAATACCTTAGTAAAGAAAAAAAAGAAATAAGCCAGTCAGAGAAAGCCAAGTATCACATGATCTCACTTATATGTGGAATCTAATGAACAAAATAAACTGACTAACAAAATAGATCCAGAGACAAGGATGCATGGAACAGACTGACAGATCTCAGAGGGAAAGGGGGAGGTAAGAGATTAACCAAATAATTTATATGCATATATGCATAACCTATGGACACAGACAATAGTGTGGTGAAGGCCTGGCAGTGGGGAAGGGAGTGGGGTGGAATGGGTCAATGGAGACATCTGTAATACTTTAAACAATATAGAGAAATTTTTAAAAATGGGAGGCAACTGATATTTTCCTGATCTCGTTACTTAGTGTCTGATTTTTCCAAAACAAGAAAGTACTGCTAAGGATTACTATCTGGTGACTATAATGTTGCTTCCAAGCAAAATTCTAGAATGACTCATTTCTTCATAGTTTTGTGTGGTTAGAAGATGAACTCTTATCGTTTTCAGCTAATTTACTAGAAACAATTTATCTAAGATCAACTTTTCAGCCTGTGTTCCTTTCTTCATATCATTTTATGCAATTTATGTCATTAACAAATATTAATGTCAAACTCCATACCAGGCACAATACAAAGATGTATATGTATCTGTGAGAGAGGCCTGTCACCTGTCCCCATAGGGATTTTGTTTCAGATGAATCAATGCGCCCAAACAAAACCAAAAACAAACAATAAGCACATCCTGTAGAAGTAAACACACAACAACATAAAAGAGTGTAAAAATGCCAATATATCTATGAAGGAACCAAAAAAGGAATAAGGAAAAGGTTGATAGAGACCCATAAGAGTAGGAGCTCAAGATCATTTGCATATTAAAATTATATATTATCTAGCTTCCTTGTTAGGATGAACTGGTTTGTGGTAACAAATGGTCTCAAAATGTCTTAGATTCAACACAGTATATCTTTATATGTAGTTCTGGTATGGTACTGGGTAGTGTTCAGCAGGCAGCGTCGCTCTTCTCTACGCAGTTATCCAAGGACCTGGGTTCATACAATATTCTAGCTCTGACATCCACTACAGTACAGTTCCTCAACCTTGACACTATTGACAGTGTTTGGGGGGCGGGGGGGGGGGGGTTAGCCTGTGCACTGTAGGAAGCTTAGCCGCATCCCTGGCCTTCAATCACTATAAGGCAACAGCAGCACTCCCTCTCTCCTCTTGCCCAATGAAAATGTCTCCAGCCATTGTTTGATGTCCCCAGGAGGGCAAAATATATCCACTGCTCTAGGGCATCACTGTCATTTGCATTTAGCAGGTAGAGGGTGAAAGACTGCACAGAACAGGCATACCCATTCTTTCTAGCTCAAATCCAGAGATGGGAGGTATGTCTTTCATACATTTCTGTGGAGAGACCTAAGTCCTGTAACCACATCCACTTCAAGTGGGGCTGGAAACATAATCTAATCATTTATCCAGGTGTATTCTTGTTATTATAAAAGGAAAAAATAAAAACAGATTTCGGTGTGCTACGAGGGACATCTGCCATGTTTCAAGGAAATAAAAGCTATAATTTTCCCATTACTTGGGAATCTATGAACTTTCACTGTTAGCTTGTTATACTTCTGGAATATTTGTATTCTACTTAATGGAAAAACAGCCTTGTCCTTGGGTCAGCCTCTGCTTCTGTTTTATTCTTAGTGTTAGTGAACAGACACCAGTAGGCTATATAGGTTTAGTGAAAATCACCACAATCCTGAGGAAGCTCTCAAAAATGTGTAATGCTTCTCACATGGATTCAAATTTTACCTTGAATATGTATACTTTTAAAGGTATGTGGAGAGATTGCTTCTCAGCCTATTGGCTAAGATTGTGTGTAGTATCTATTCTTATCAGCTTAATAAAGATATGTGGCGAAAATAATGCTAGCTTAGAGGAAAACAATAAAAATCATTACAAGGAAAGGAAATAAACTCTCCAAAGGAGGTGAAAAGATGTTTGGCTATTTAGCTAGTAAGAAGTTTTATTTTTAATATTTTCTTTTTGATACATTTTTATTGATTTGAGAGAGAGAGAGAGAGAGAGAGAGAGAGAGAGAGAGAGAGAGAGAGAGAGAGAGATTAGCTGCCTACAGGGTATTTGAGCCCAAAACTCATGCATGTACCTTGAACAGGAATCAAACTGGTGACCTTTTGGGGCTGTGTTGAGCCATACTGTCCAGGTGATTTTATTTTTTAAAGGTAAAGATGTAAATAATTCCCACTTTATAAATATACTTATAAAACCAAATATTAGTGTTGATAATTTTATTATGTTTGAAAGAATTTAAATATTGTGCTAATAAAATACTAGAGTGGACCATCCCTGAGAAGGAGGAGGAGGAGGGTAGGAGAATTAAGAGGATGAGGAAGAGGAGGAGGAAGAAAGAAGGAAAGGGGAGGAGAGAGGAGAGGAGAGGTCTTTTCTTGATGGTATGTTTAGCTATCCATGAATATAGGACTGAGTCAGATCATTCTTCCACATTCCTTTCTACCTTCCTAGTATGAATATAGCACACATATGGTGACTTTGAACTGTTATACTATGATATCCATTCTGGACCTTGTAATAATTCCAGGAGTAGATTTCTTTGAGAAAAGAGATGTTGGAGATCCCTAATTATCCTGGGGATTTAGATAGTTTCTGTGCTTTCCAATTAGGAAAGATTTCATTTTTTGTATGTTAATGAAATATGGTCTTTCATTAGGTAGACTATAAGATACACTCTTAACTAAACATTTGGTGTCTTTTTAATATTAACTATTTGAATTCTGGCTAAAGTGATTTTATTGTACATAGCCAGAGAAAGATTTAGTACCACACATGTTCATAATCATGTGCCAGGACTTCAAAATCCACCTCAATTCCATGTATCACTTAGTATGTTCTCCTTGGCAATTTGCTTGTTCTACTTCCTAAATCTTTCATCTGGAACTAAGGTTCTTACGAAGAAACTGTGCCAGAGACCCACCATTGGAAAACATCCCTCTTTAGAGTGTAACTTGGCACTTACACTCACGCAGAGCAACAGGATGTGACAATTTAGGCCAAGGAAACAATGGTATATATTGTACTAAATAGAGTTAGACATGATAGAAGCAATTTGAAGGGGCCAAATGTAATTTGCCAAGGCTCTTGTTTTCTAAGGAGTCAGCACTGATTTTCCTGATACACTGGTAGCAGGACTAATGAAAGTAAGAAATGAAGACTTAAGATTTTTCTTTACTTTAAAAGTAGCAACTGGTTAGCATCTTTAATTTCTTTTTTTTTTAAATTTAATAAATTTTTATTCAGATTATTACAATTGTTTCTCCTTCTCCCCCGCCCCCATAGCTCCCCTCCCCCCGGTTCCCACCCCACCCTCTGCCCTTACCTCCCCCACCACTGTCCTCATCCATAGGTGTACGATTTTTGTCCAGTCTCTTCTCGTACCCCCCCTCCCATACCCTTTTCCCCCTGAGAATTATCAGTCCACTCCCTTTCTATGCCCCTGATTCTATTATATTCACCAGTTTATTCTGTTCCTCAGATTTTTAATTCACTTGATTTTTAGGTTCACTTGTTGATAGATATGTATTTGTTATTCATAATTTTTATCTTTACTTTTTTCTTTTTCCTCTTCTTAAAGAATACCTTTTAGCATTTCATATAATACTGGTTTGATGGTGATGAACTCCTTTAGCTTTTTCTTATCTGTGAGGCTCTTTATCTGACCTTCCATTCTGTATAATAGCTTTGCTGGGTAGAGTAATCTTGGTTGTAGGTTCTTGCTATTCATCATTTTGAATATTTCTTGCCACTCCCGTCTGGCCTGCGTAGTTTCTGTTGAGAAATCAGCTGACAATCGTATGGGTGCTCCCTTGTAGGTAATGAACTGTTTTTCTCTTGCTGCTTTTAATATTCTCTCTTTGTCTTTTGCTCTTGGCATTTTAATTATGATGTGTCTTGGTGTGGTCCTCTTTGGATTCCTTTTGTTTGGGGTTCTGTGCACTTCCTGGACTTGTAAGTCTATTCTTTCACCAGGTGGGGGAAGTTTCTGTCATTATTTCTTCAAATAGGTTTTCAGTATCTTGCTCTCTCTCTTCTTCTGGCACCCCCATAATTCTGATGTTGGTACGCTTGAAGTTGTCCCAGAGGCTTCTTACACTATTTTCAACTTTTTGGATTCTTTTTTCTTTTTGCTTTTCCAGTTGCGTGTTTTTTCTTCTTTGTATTTCAATTCTTTGACTTGATTCTTGTGTTCCTCTAGTCTGTTGTTGGGTCTCTGTATAATATTTTTTATTTCAGTCGGTGTATGTTTAATTTCTAGTTGGTCTTTTTTCATATCTTCGAGGGTCTCATTATATTTATTGGCCTTTTCTAGGATATTCTTGAAAAGCCTTATAACCGTGGTTTTGAATTCTATATCCAGTTGTTTGTTTTCCTCCATTTTTTTCATTTGTGTTCTGTTTCTTTGTCTCTGCATTTTCGCTGCTTCCCTGAGTTGGTAGGGTAGCTTTGTGTGCTAGGTTTCCTATATGGCCCAGTGGGTCAGCCTCCCCAGTTAACCTGAGGTAGACATTCTTGGTGCACCCCTTTGTGGACTGTGTGTACAGCCTTGTTGTAGTTAAGTCTTGATTGTTGTTGGTATCACTGGGAGGAAGTGACCTCCAGGCCAGTTGGCTGTGAGGATCAGCTGTGTCTATACTGGGAGAAGTTCGGTGCTGGAGACTGCCTTATAGGATTAGACTTGCCAAATTGCATAAGCCTCTGTGCTCAGCTTGGATGGGGTGGAGTCTCAGGGCGGAGCAGACAGTCTTGGCTTCCTGTCAGCCCTGCCCTTGCACTTGCACCTCCAGACCTCTGCTTTCTCCAGCTCCCAAGTTTCCCCCTGACAGTCCAGATTCTCCCTGTAAGAGCGTGGGTCCCCAGGGGTTCGCCTGGAACTGGTGATCAGTGCAGTCAGGAGCTCCCGACTCCTTTTGCTATGAAAAGCCTGTGGCAACCTCCGCAGTCTCTGTATGCACTCGCACGCGCACCTCCAGACCTCTGCCTGTCGCGTGTCCCCCTCCGAGTACCTTTCTCTCTACCTGACAGTTCATACTCCCCCTGTATGAGCCTGGGTTCACAGGGTTTTGCCCGAAACTGGGGTTCAGTGCAGTTGGGGGCTTCCTTCCCCCTCCCACCAGAGAATGTCAGCCAGGCTCTCAGCTGCCCTTCCTCTCTGTGCGTGAGTCTCTGTACCTTAACCCTTTGCTGTTCCTCCAATTCTCCGTGAGCTTTTCTCTTTCCTTCTAGTTGTAGAATTTCCACTCAGCCAGCTTTCCTGTGGTTCTGGAAGGTGTCCGTTCTGTCTTTTAGTTGTAGTTTTGAAATTGTTGTGCGAGGCAGCAGTTTAGGTGCTTACCTATGCTGCCATCTTGGTTTCTAGCATCTTTAATTTCTTAATTTGTAGAAGAACAAGTTATTATATAGTTGCAAAGCATAAATTTCAGATGGTTAACTTTTTATCCAGGATA
Organism: Corynorhinus townsendii; assembly: GCA_026230045.1. Taxonomy (NCBI): domain Eukaryota; kingdom Metazoa; phylum Chordata; class Mammalia; order Chiroptera; family Vespertilionidae; genus Corynorhinus; species Corynorhinus townsendii. The sequence continues at coordinate 60,303,811 of JAPDVU010000005.1, forward strand.
TCAATTACCCAATTATTTTGAAAGCCATCAGAATTTTAAATAAAGGAAGGAATCACTTGGGGGGGGGGGGATACCTTCCTAATGGTGGGAAGACACAGTGATATGAAAGTGCAATTGATTCTTTATACTATTCCTATCTCCACAGGGCATGCTCCAAACCTCACTATTGCAGCTCTCCAGCCTACACTTGTGCGTTCCACAGCTCTGCTTTCTCTGCAAATTATTTTAGACATTCCATCTCAACCTCAGTTTTACACTCTTGAAATTTGTCTTATTCTTTCCCCACTCATTCTTGGTTCTGAGGAATAAGTGTTCATCCCTCCCTCCTTTATTTTTGTCCTCAATGCCATGTTTAGTGTATCTGCCAGGACACTTGCACCTTTAACTTTTGTTTCAATGGACTTCACTCAGCTTATAGGATGGGATGTGGAAGAGTCCCCCCAAATCCTTTAAGTAAACTGTTTTAAGCTACTTTGCCTTTTGTTCTCATGCCCTTCTTAAAGTCTATAACCCCCAGTACCTCATCATTCAACAATTCCTTAGTCTTTTGCAAATAAAATTTTATATGATACAATTCTAGGTTTTCATTCACCTGTGAACCATCCTATTTTATTCATTCTCTGCTTCTAACCTTCTAAAAGTAGAAGGTTTCCAAGGGGCAGTCCTTGGTCATCATCAGTCTCCCTACTTCTCCATATTGGCAATATTAGGCACACTCAACTTTTATTTCCAAATGGATAATGAGTAATGCTATTGCCACACACTTTATATTTTACTGGAGATTCTGCTTTATATTGTCACCTGCCTGCTGCAAGTCTCTAAGTGCAACATTTTCCAAATAAAAATGTGGTTTCTCCTCTAACCATCTCCCCAAACCTCTTCACATTCCTGACTCACTTAGTTCCAATACACAATCACTTGTAATGTTCTCAAGTTTACGTTCACTGCCTCTCTTTCATCACCCTTTCCACCTCTCTTGGTGCATTCTTAATTAAAATGGATGCTATTTCACTATTTTCTAAACGATCTTCCTGCCTTCTATATATTTGTGTGTGTGTGTGTGTGTGTGTGTGTGTGTGGTTATATAGCCAAATTTATTGTCATACCAGTGAATGAGCTTGACAATGCGATCACTGAGGGCAATGCTGGCTCAGGCATCAGAGACAGAGGAATAAGTGTCACTGTTAAACTCACAGGAGACAACCTGGTCCTCTATGTAGGCCAGCATGTCCTTCAAAGGGCCCTCGAAAGCCTGACTTCACACCTTCTTGAGGCCACTCTATATGCTTGTTGTCTCCAGAATACATGTTAGACTCAGGACAGGCATGTTGGGAGTAGAGACAGAGAAGACTAGTCCAGTGACATTCCCATTCAGCTCAAGAATGACCTTGTTCTATATTCTTTTTCTTTCAATTTACTTTTTCACTCTTATCAAATTAGATTTCTATATCATTGTTTCAATGGACATTTACTACACACTGAGTTTCCATGGATCTTTGCTACACACTGAGTATAATTGAAAACTTCTTAGCTTGCCATTGAAGTTGTCCTTTTTTTTTTGCTACAGTGGGAGAGAATAATATTTCCTAATTGTCCTTAGGAGATTAACTGACCCACCATGAAATCAGGAAAACATTTGAGTTGACTGGGACGATTTGTTCTCCTTGCTCATGTGGAGTGCTTGTTATAATTCTCCTGTGAAATACTTTATAAAACCTCTTTATAGATCTTATTTGCAATTGATGCCAGTTTGGTAGGGATCTTCAGTGTTTATAAGATTATATGGATAAGTCTTCTTACTGTTTGTCCTCAGTTTGCCATGGAAACTATTTAAATTCCTTTCAAAGTCTAAAAACAAAATATTCTTTCTTTTAGTTAGGATGGTTATCTGCATTTGAGATGAAAACCACAGCTGAGCTGGTCATTGTCTTTCCAGGAGAATTAACAACGATGAAAGTTGTTAATAAATGATACTTAGATTATAATCAGATAATTTTTCTACCGGTTATAATGAATTATGATTTTGGTAACTGCCATATTGGCACTTAAAAATGCACTAACCCAAAGACTAGAACATGTTTATAGACACATACAATCTTCATTTCCAGTTTATTTCAAAACCAGGCACTTATAGAGGTCAATTAGAAAAGATAACACTCATTATTACTTCAACAGCTTTTGCACCCTCTTACCCATCACATTTCCTAACCAGACAAAATTGGAAATATAACCTGGAAAGGAATCCCTTTCTAAATAAATTACATGACTTACTTTTTTCATTATGCTTTTTTTTGTAAATGGGACAGAATATTTGTCTCAAGCTGCCACTCCTTGAAAATATACTTGTCCTAGACAAGGTTTCTGATGTCCCAGTTAGGAGTTTACATCCTGGGAGAGATTTACAGTTGAAGCTGAGGTGTATCTGATTCAACCCTGAGGCAGAAAAACTGGATGAAGCAGTTTTTTCCCCTGCCCCTTTACAGAGGAGTGTGATTTGTGCAAGAGCTTTGGCTGGGCAAATAGGGAAGTGTCAAGCGCTAAATCAGCTGTACTCTAAGAGCACAGTGTGCCTGTGTTTCTCAACTCTGATACCCAAGGCCAGGAGCATTTTACTTCAAGTGGAATGCATACACAGAGCAAACATTCTCAAGGTCAGTAGGCGTGTTCTTTATTTTCCACGGCAAGAACCATTTTCCTGGTTCAGAAAGAGTCATAGTACTCATTCATGCTTCAGAACAGTAAACTCCATGAAAAAAAATTGTTCAAAGAAGCACTCTTTGTGTTGTTGTTGAGAATATGTTATGCAATCAGTATTTATGGGTTAATCAAATGTAGCGGGGGTGAGGATTGACAGCTAGGTTTACCTTCCCCAGTAGTCTTTTTGTGGAATGGCCAGATTTCTGTGGCATAAGGCATTGAACGATTGAAATAAGTAATGCTACAATTCAAGCAATATTCCATGAATTTTATTTAATTACAGCAGCAATAGGGTTGGAGACTGAGTCATTTTTCTTTTGGTGGAATAAGTAGCGGTTAAATAATTAAAAAAAAATATATATATATATAAATTTTGCAGTTCACCAAAGCCTATTTTTGTGGAAACAGATTGAGTAACTTAACAAAAGAGACCTGAATTGTCCAGATGTCTATTTTGGAACAAAGTGTAGATTTTCCTTTCCCTCTGCCTTATGCTATTAGAGACAGAGTCACTGTTACAGAGGATTTTTTTTTCTTTTTACATGCACATGCTTAAAAATACCTCTGGGTTACCCTCCACTTCTCAGTAATGAATGCTGTCCTAGTGTTTCCTTTCAGGTTGTGCCACTTTACATCCCTTACCTTTCCCCCCTTAGTTTTATGTAAATTGTGTGTGGATAATGGAATGAAGTGGTTTCCATGGAGCTGAACAAATATAGGTTAGAGTGTAAGGACCTCTTTCTCTCTGGAAGTACACAGGTGAATTTGCATTCAATCTTAATTATTCAGTTTTATAAGTAGGACTGAAACCATGAACAAAGTTGAGCTTCTGGTGGGGTAGGCCTTCATGTTCCCTCATAAAATATGTATAAATAGATATAATAAAAGCTCAAACTACACCAAAACATTAGAACGTAGTAGAGAGAAAAACAAGATGGGAAGTCTATTTTTTAAAAATACAATTTTTATTAGCTACTAGCTGAATGACTTCTTGTTTTATTTTTTGGTGCATTAACTTTAAATCCCTAAATGCACTTTTCTTTCTAAGCCTCCTAGACATCTAGGCTAGCCCCTCATTTATTTATGCATTAATTAACATAAATAAATAAATATATACCTTTTGGATCCAGACAGACCTGGACTTCAATCTGAGTTCTGCTCCACACTAGCATTCATTTGGGAAAGTTGGTGGACCTCGCTGAATGTGAATTTCTTCAGGGGTGAAGATGGGTTGATCATACTATCTTACAAGGTTGATGTGATGCAGAAGGGTACATATATAAACTACCTGATCCAGAACCTGACATCTGATAGGTGCTATAATGACCAGGAGAAGGTGACCTGTAGACCTCCAGCTACAGGTAGCTGGACTAACCCTAGAACATTAGTGTCTGTGATCTGAAACCCACCAATGTGTTGGTAATGAGGCTGCTCCCAGTCAATAACTGGGTGCATCAGGGATACTAAGGCAGGTTTATTCCCAGAAGACAAGTGCCTCCTCAGTGTGGTTACCTTGGCTCTAGGACACCTTAGTACCCTTCTCCTATAGAACACTTCAGGGCTGTCTAGGCGAGGACACTTCCACCAAACATTTTGTCCTTTTCTTTCACGTACGTTGTGGTGTGTCCTTCTCCCTCTTCCTGTTCTCCCACAGATATTTCCTCTAAAACATCCTGGTGTCTGTTCCTTGGAGAACCCACACTAATTCAGATGTTCATTAATGATAGTAGTTTTTTTTTTAAACTTTATTTTTTAAATATATTTTTATTGATTTTAGAGAGGAAGGGAGAGGGAGAGAGAGATAGAAACATCAATGATGAGAGAGAACCATTGATCGGCTTCCTCCTGCACGCCCAACAATTGGGATAGAGCCCGCAACCCAGGTATGTGCCTTTGGCCAGAATCGAACCTGGGGCCCTTCAAACCTGGGACCCTTCAGTCTGCAGGCCAATGCTCTATCCACTGAGCCAAACCGGCTAGGGCAATGATAGTAGTTTTAAACATTATCTTTATTACCTATTATGTACAAAGCACTTTCTTGGGCTCAGTGCATGATGCAAAGCTGAATTAAGCATATTTCATTATGTCAAAGAAGTGGGAGCACGTTACTGATGAGTGGTGTCCTAAGGCTAAAAGACACAAGACTGAAAACTTTTACCCCTTAGATAAGTGCCATAAAATTAATGATGAACAAAATAAAATGAAAAGACACCTTTTAAAATAATGTCATTTAGAAGTGACACTAGTGCATTCCTAGTCTCCCAATATAAATATACTCCAGCATAATTCCTCGGGCATAGTTGTGAAGGAACTATGCAATGAGGGATTTGCAATACAGGCTTGATTTACTCTAAACTCGGCTATGTATTTTGGTAATCATAGTTCTTATTCAGAACTATGAGCAGGTTGGGAGTGGAAAGAGAAAAATGTGCTAGTTAAATAGCCTTCTCCCATTTATTGTGACCTTGGGTCCTCTGTAGGATCCTTCTATTTCTTATTTGTCAAGGCAGGTGTAGATTAGATGAGTGAAAAGACTCAACATTCTCTGAACTTCTGAATTTCTGTAGTTCCACATCCTTTGATAGATTGGTGGGATAATGATTGTAATATCTAGATTCCTCATTTTATTAAAGCTTCCATAACTAACTGACCATTCCACCATTGAACTTCGGTGAGAAGTTTTTGGATGGAAAATTATCTTTCCTTTTCTTCTTTTTACTGTCTCTCAACCAATAAAGATGTGTGTGTGTGTGTGTGTGTGTGTGTGTGTGTGTGTGTGTATTGGCATAGATGTGTGTGTGGTGTCTGTTTTGGAAGTAGGTAAGAATTTTGTTTTTAGTTTGTTAGAAATGAATTACTGAATATTGCTCTTAAACTTTATGATTTATTCCTTAATAACTATTTTTTAAAACCTTATAGAGCATTATAGACATATCTTTTTTTCCCAATTTTTTTTTATTGATTAAGGTATTACATATGTGTGTAGACATATCTTATTAATTTTCACTCTCCAGGTAAAGTAAGAGGGAGGCATATGTGATTATTGCAATTTCATAGATTAGGATCTCAAGAAACCCAAATTTGAGTGGCTTTTTCAGCTTCAGAAATAAATTTTACATGCTGATTTCTAATTTTCACTTGACTGTATAGATATTTCCTGTAATTAAAAATTGTATTAACAAGTCCAAATATCTTGAATTTTTGCCTCTAATCACAATTCTGCTGAACAGCAGAGAAGGGTATTAATTGCTTGACTGTGTAATACACATACCAAAGTTGTGGATGAATGAAAATGATCATCTATGATGTGAAATAATTCGGTTATTTCAATCAGAACAATGATTCTTTCTTTTTAGCACCAAAGCTCGTAAGTAAATTTATGTTTGAGACCAAAAGTTTTCATTTTGCATAATATTCCTGTCTTTCTCTTTAACTCCTATGGAATATTTCAGATAAAAACTGAGATTGTTCTTGGTACTTTGGGTATGGCTGAGAGTCCTTAAGACTGCAGAGTCTGGACATGTGTACATGTCAGCCTTCTCCTCCTCACTATATCTGTCCTGACAAGACTCCAAACGATGGCCCTAGACTGACTACCAGTGTCCCTCTACCCTCATCATCCTTGAAGACTCTGCTTGGGCTCCTTCACACGATCACAACTTTGTCATATAAAATATTAAAGTTTTGTACCTTTCAAGTCCTCCTCCTACTTCATCCAGACATCGTGTTATACAAAGCATCTATGGGTTGACCTTATCTTCACAGCACTGATGTTTGGGACCAAATCATTGAAAACAAATCATATGTGAAAACCTGAGTTCTTCTTAAACATGTCAATAAAGTTGTTTTTTTTCCAATGAATATATAAAACTAGAAATACACCTGAGGGCTATCAGATTAATTCTGGTATGAAATTATGTCCCTTATTTGTTATGCTTGTGGTATCATTCCAGAACTTTTGTATATTTTTTCCTAAAGCTCTTATATCCACCTTAAAATTTCCAGCCTCCCTCTGCATTTATGCTTAATAAATCTCCAGACTTTTCTTCCATCAATGGGTAGGCAGCAAAGTGATAAGGATAGCCTTTCTCAATTTTAAGTTTTCTTCTAAAAAAATTCCTCAAACTTATATCAGCTGTTCTTGCTTGAATTTGTGAGATGAGGTCTGAGTCTGCAAAATACTGCTCTAGTCATTTTGAGTTTAACATCTCAACAGTTCCTGGTGTTCCACAGAAAACCATAACTTCAGGGACTCTGTTGGCTGAAGGCAGAGGACCTCTTAATTGGAGAAGTAAGGATGTCTGGCAATTTATCCATCGTCACAGACTCGATGCCTTTTTCAGCTCTTAGGTTATTCCGGGTTACGGGGGAGCAGGGAGCCCTTCCATGCCAGTGTTGCATATTTGAACTTTTCATGCCTTTTTTATTTTTATTTCCAGGAGGACCTGTCCTTAAATCATGGTCAGAAAAAAGTGTCCATTGCCCATTTTCCACAATTTTGGGAAATAAATTTCTATGGACTCTTTTTGTAATACATCCCAGTATCTTAGAAAACTTGCTGACCAGACATTCTAACATTTAAGATAAGCATTCCCTGTTTTGGAACCTATTATTGAATCCAATTGGCCATTGATTAAATGTCATTATTTAGATTGTTAGCTTCTTGAGGGAAGAGAAAGCATCTTTTTCTGATGGTGTGTCATGTTGAGATGCATTAAATATGTGAATAATAGTAATTCTATCAAGTACATTGGTGTGAATCACATAAAAAAATAGAACACTCTTGTTATATATGTTCCTACCTGGGTAACAGGAAATCCAGAACCTTTTTGTGAAGACCCTATGCCTTAGCTTGGCAGCTTCTTAATCTTGGCTGTATAATAGAATCAGTTGGAGTGCTTTAAAAGAATTGTGATGCCCTGGGCCCACCCCAAACTAGTTAAATCAAAACCTTGAGGAGTGAAAAGATATGAGACCCAGGTATCAGCATTAAAACTTTCCAGAAATTCCAATGTACAGCCAGAGCTGAGAACAATTAGTTAGTGAAATATTAGCTTATTTCTGATGATTTTCTTTGTGAGTGTAAGTTGGTGTAAAACACTTGGATTTCTCTGCTTCTGGGTTATTTCCTGAGGAATTACTGTGGGGCTTTCATTCCACAAGGCACATCTCGGGGTATGTGATGGCCTCTGTGTATGGCGCCAGAGAGTTGACCTGACCAGTTGGTTAAGTCAATTCATAGGAAAACAGAGGCCTGTGATTATCCCAAGGCAACTGTTCTCTAAGCTTCCCATTACCAGGAATGAAGTAAAATCAGTTTGGACTCCCACAGGCTTTCACAGTTGGAACAGAGGGTCAAGAGAAAAGAATCCATGGGTCAGCCACTCCATCATTCACATACCTGTCTATAACCTCAGGGCCCAGGCTACTCATTTATATCTCCAGGTCCCCTTTGGCAGTAATGTCTGCCTATACCTCCGGGCCAGTTGGACATACAGGTATGTTATGCCAACATCATAAATTACCGGCAACAGTATAATGAGTTTACATGCAAAAACTCAAAACAACAACAGCAAAAAACTCCTTACAATCCATTAACACTTGATAATATACATTTGGATGAATAAGTGGATGGGTAGTTTACATCAGAATTGGTTCTGGGAAATCACTGCCCTTCCTCCTCTCAATGCTGTCACATTCAGTTTTAGGGCCCTGATCTTGGTTCTGAGCGTGTTTGTTTATCTTAGTCTGATCACTGAGACCTGCCAATGCTTATCTTAGTCTGTCACTAAGACTAGTCAGTGTTTATCAGTCTGGTCACTGGGACCAGTCAGTTGTCATGCTTCAGGTAGGCAAAACACAGTTCACATAGCAGAGGTGGCTCACTGAGATTTGGTTCTCCTCAGCCCCCAGAGAGGCTGGGTGGCCTCAAAGGACAGACACCACAGGGCAGCCTTCTCTGGGTACCCAAGTATGTACTGCAAATATGATCACTTTATATGTGTCTCAGGACATAAAAACTTAGGAGGTGTATGTTTTCATGTCCAAAGCTTGATCATTTTTCTGATTTGTGAAAATATGTATATATATTCATATTTAAAATATTCTATTTACTTAGAAAATTCCATTTACTAAGAAATAAAACTCTATATTTTATTTTATCACTTAAACCTTGACATATATTGACTATGTGTTGGGCCATAATGAGACCTAATTTCCATGAAGAAATTCATTTCTGACATTCTCAGAAAAAAATTTAAAAAATTATCTTTATTGTTGAAAGTATTACAGATATCCCACTTTTTTTCCCCTTGACCTCCTTCACACCCCACCATCCTAGGCCTTCATCACACTATTGTCTGTGTCCATAGGTTATGCATATAAATTCTTTGATTAATCTCTACCCACTCACCCACCCCCACCTTCTCTCTGAGATTCGACAGTCTGTTTTATTCTTCTGTGTCTCTGGATCTATTTTGTTCATCATTTTACTTTGTTCATTAGATTTCACATATGAGTGGGATCTCTGACTGGCTTATTTCATTAGCATAATACTCTCCAGGTCCCTCTATCATGTCTCAAAGTGTAAGAAATCCTTCTTTTTCACTCTTGCATATTATTTCATGGTGTAAATGTACCACAGCTTTTTTATCCACTCATCTGCTGATGGGCACTTGGGCTGTTTCCAGATCTGAGCTCTTGTAAATTGCACTGCTATGAACATAGTGGTGCATAGGTTCTTTCTGACTGGTGTTTCAGGATTCTTAGGATATATTCCTAGAAGTGGGATCACTGGGTCAAATGGAAGCTCCATATTTAATTTTTTGAGGAAACCCCATACTGCTTTCCATAGTGGCTGCACCAGTCTCCATTCTCACCAGCAGTGCACGAGGGTTCCTTTTTCTCCACATCCTCACCACCAGCACTTGTCATTTGTTGATGGTAGCCATTCTGGCTGTTGTGAGGTTATACTTTCTTATAGTTTTAACATGCATCTTTCTGATGATTAGTGACTTTGAGCATTTTTCACTTATCTGTTTTGTTAATCCTCACCTGAAGATATTTTTCCATTGATTTTTTGAGAGAGCGGAAGAAAGGGAGAGAGACCAGGGCCAGGGATCGAGTTTGCAACTGAGTTACACACCCTTGACTGGAATCAAACCTGGGACCCTTCAGTCCACAGGCTGATACTCTATTCATTGAGCCAAACCAAATAGGGCTGAGCATTTTTTCATATTCTCTTGGCCATCAGTATGTCCATGAGGAGAAGCATCTATTTAGATTCTTGGCCCATTTTTAAATTGGATTGTTTGTCTTCCTTTTGTTAAGTTGTATGAGCTCTTTATATATTTTGGATATTAACTCCTTATCATATGTATCAGTGGCAAATATGTTCTCTCATGTAGTGGGCTCCCTTTTCATTTTGTTGATAGATTCTTTTGCTGTGTAGAAGATTGTTATTTTGATGTAGTCCTATTTGTTAATTTTCTCCTTTGTTTCCCTTGCCCTAGGACAGTGGTCGGCAAACTCATTAGTCAACAGAGCGGCAAACCACGGCTCGCTAGCCGCAGTTTGCCAACCACTGCCCTAGGAGATGTATCGGCAATGCTTAGAAAAATCAGCTGAGAATTCAGAAGAATGGGGAAAGGTATTATAGTTCTCCTGTGAGAATTAAAGCTTAATAATCAAGAAGTTACTGGTTTGCTCTTTCCCAATCTGGGCAGATGGAAATGGTCTACATTTTTATTATGTATACGTTTAATAAAACATATGGAAGCATTTTATTGCATATAAATTATACCTCAATAAAGTCAATTTTTTTCAACTAAAAAGTTGACATTCTTTTTACTTCTCTAAATATATGTTGACACTGCTTATATAATTAAAAAAGATGAATATGAAGCATGCTGTGTGTCAAAACCAGTCCTCAGCATTTTTAAAGGGTTTTATCATTAAAATTTTCCATAAAAAAAAAAAGAAGTTACTGGTTTGAAAGAGCCCACTGATGTTAAGACAAAAGCAAAAGCAGGAAACACAGACAAAGGGGTTGAAGGTTCCAGAAACTGGACTGGAGCAAGGAGAAGTGGTCACCATCTAATCAGTCAGTCTTGTTTGTAGTTGTTTTCTGTTTCCAAGGGTGTGTGTGGTTCTGTCCCTTGCAGAGATAGTCATTCTTACAAAAAATATTCATGAGTTTATGCACATAGTATATTTTATAAAAGTCCCTATTGTTACCAAACAGGGGACCAGGCCCTGAGCCGGTCAGCTTAAGGCCAGCCAGTAGTGTGTGACATCATGCAGGAAAAATTTCACAGGTCCGGATGATGATGAATGTTTAGTAAAGCTGGGGACAGTAAAACAATGAAGCAACAGGAGAGCCTAGGCTGGGGTGCTTTAGCTCTTTGGGAAGTCAAAGAAAAAAGGGGGCCTTGGGGACAGGTTCAGGGCGTTAGCCCAAGAGGAGCTGCCACTGTCTGTTGTTCCCCTGGTTACAAGTCTAGTGGGAACTCTTAGAGTTTTGGAGCTGCATGCCTGTGGGGAAGAAGAGGGAAAAGGGCATGGCATGAGCTGCTCCCCAGAGGCAGAGGGTGTGCGTTGACGGTTTTATGTCTCTCTTGCAGATGGAAATCTAAGGGGGCATTTCATGGGAGGGTTTCAGCAGAATATTAGTCAGTTTTCTAGGTGTGCTTTTTCAGGGTTGTGGTCCCCACTGATTGACCATTGTCAGGGCAGTGAGTCATTAGTCATTGCAGGTGGTCCTGGTGTCACCCATCTGGTTTTGCTGCTTTTCTGGGTCTGAAGCTGAAATACAACAGAGGCCCAGAGGTTATCTCTAGGGAGGTGACTTTCTGTACCAGCTGTAGATTGCTCTGCTAGTTTGTTCAGCTGTCTGCCTCAGTTTCCTTATTCCACTTGTCCTGGCTTCCTGGCCTATCTCACTATGAGTGGTGTTCCATGAGACATCATGTTTTGGAGGAAAAGAAATCTTTAAATTAGAAATTTCAACATGTGAGTCTATGTAGGGCTGTTAACTTCGTTAGGAAATTAAAATGTTACGTTATTTGAATATCACCAAATAATGTTTGCTGGAGTTTCCCTTTTTGAATATTTGCTGAAAGGTCCAGCTCTCTGTAAGTACTTTAAGAGAAAAAATACAAAGAAAAGAAGTAATTCAATATTCAGAAAGGAAGTAAATACTAATAAAAAATCTAAATTAGCCAAAGCACTATCAATTTCAATAGCAAATATAAACTCAGAGCAAGCAGACAAAATATGTTCATCATTAAAAAAATTAGTTCACATGAAGTAATAATGTGCACCTTAACTCTTAATGCAAAATGAAAGAAGCTTTTCTATATCTGGAATATTTATCATAGAACAAAGATCAAGACTATTGGATAAGGTAATTAATGTTACATGTAATTAAAATTTCATTTTAAGAGTTACAACTTTTAAATATTAAATCTTTATGATGTTGTCTTTAAATTTTTTAAAATTGATTTTTAATTGGCATTTTTGTATTAATGATTCATTTTAGTTTTCAAATGATGAGGTTATTTTTATGTTATATCATTTTATAAAATATATTGTTTCATGAATTTATTATTACATTTTTTAAACAGACAACCCCTGAAAGTTTAATAGAAAAGTTTTATCAGAAAAATGATTTGCTATTTATTATTATAGTCATTCATTTTTATTTAAAATCAAATAAAGTGTTATGAAAAACACAAAATGCTATCATCTTGGGAATTGCAGGGAATTTCTTGTGTCCTAATCCTGAAGATTAATATTAGAAATCTGCAATGCTACCATATAAAGCCGAGATGCCCTGGGGGCCAGGACCAGGGAAAGAAGATCAAGATAAAGCTTGGGAGGCAGGAGAAAAGTTGGAAGGTTAAGCCAAGTTCAATTACAGGGTGTCAGGACAGAGACACCAGGAGCATAATGGCGTGAATACCAGAATTGGAATCCTGAAGACACATCAAAGTCAGGAAACATCAGAGGCAAATGAGGGGGCAGAAGAAGGGGGAATTAAAAAGGAAACTAATTCTAGGGGTCAACATCTTCTGGAATCAAGATTGCTTTAAAATGGCTGAGCATGGATCTCTAGTCTCTGAGACAAGAGATTTTAAAGCAACAGCCTATTGTCAAGTGCTGCCTCCTGCAGAGTTTAAGAATTTAAGAACACCATTTGATAAATTCACCTTTTAGTACTAGACTAATGGGAAATAGTGATAGGATAGAAATCTATTTCTTACATGGCTATAAATTATATATGAATAACTCCTCCTCCTCTTTCCTTTTTATTAACTTTTTAATTTAATTTAAAATTTTTATTGAATTTATTGAGGTGACATTGGTTAATAAAATTATATAGGTTTCAGGTGTATGATTCTATAATACATCATCTATATATTGTATTGTGTGTTAACCACCCAAAGTCAAGTCTTCCATCACCATTTATCCCCCCTAACTTTGTCTACCTCCCTCCAGCCCCCTTTTCCTCTGGTAATCACCATACTGTTGCCTGTGTATATGAGTTTTTTGTTTTTGCTTAATCACTTCACCTTTTTCACTCAGCCCCACAACCCCACTCCTATCTGACAGCTGTCAGTCTGTTCGGTATCTATGGTCTGTTTTTATTTTGTTAATTTATTTTGTTCATTAGATTCCACCTCTGTTACTTGTCTTTGTCTGTCTGGCTTATTTCACTTAGCATAATGATCACCAGATCCATCTCTGCTGTTGTAACGGGTAAGATTTCCTTCTTTTTTATGACTGAGTAGTATTGTGTAAATGTACCACAACTTTTTTATCCACTCATCCACTGATGGACAGGAGCTGCTTCCAAATGTTGGTTGTTGTAAGTAATGCTGCAATGAACATAGGGGTGCATATATTTTTTCAAATTAGTGTTTTGGGTTTCTTTGGATAATTCCCAGAAGTGGGATTGCTGGGCCATAGGAAGTTCCATTTAAATTTTTTGAGGTAACTCCAAACTGCTTTCCATAGTGGCTGTGCTGCCAGTGGAAGTGGAGTTCTTGGGATGCCACAAGGAAAAGAATTTCCTGAGGACCCCATGGGTGAATGGGGTTTTATAGAAAGCTTTATCGATGATGTAAATTTAAGGGGTTTCCCTCCAAGGTCCTATCTCCATCTGTCCTGCCATGAAAGAAGTCCAATCTTGTCTTCATCAGGGCCAGAATTAAGGCCACTGCCCAGGATTTCTGTTCCATATTAAAGTCCAATCCAGGTCAGCATCTGGCTAGCTTAGCTTGTGTTCCAGCTGCAGTCCATTGTGTGTAGGGTCAGCATGGCCATAGGCCATATAGCTGCTTAAGGCCACATGGCTATAGAGAGAGAACAGGTCAGCACACAGGCGAGTGTGGGTCACAGAGCAAGAGTGAGCAAGAGTGAAGGAACTCTGGATTTTAAGCAGGAGCTTCTTTAAACTAACCAATTAATTTTTCTAGATTTCCTACACTTCTGACGGGGTCCACCCCCCTAGTCAATCCATTGTTTCCCAGCTGGACTAACAGGCAAGAACCTTCCCTACATCACCCCAACTTTACTGTGCATGTGTCCATCTCCCTCTTTGTTTGATCCGTTTCCACAGTAATCTGCAGGGAATGGACCAGTGGTTCCCTGAGGAGCATGAAGCTGCCCAGATGACAATGTTTATAATGGCTAGCCTCCCCTTTGCTCTCTTCCTATTATTAATATTAACTAGCTAATTATAAGGATAACAGCTGCACCACTCTGCATTCCCATCAGCAGTGCAGAGGATTTCCTTATCTCCACATCCTGGCCAACACTTGTTGTTTGTTGATTTATTGATGGTTGTCATTCTGATACATGTGAAGTGATATCTCATTGTGGTTTTAATTTGCATTTTTCTGATGATTAGTGACATTGAGCATCTTCTTCTATGTCTGTTGGCTATCTGTATGTCCCCGTAGGAGAAGTCTCTATTTAGGTCATTTGCCCATTTTTAAATTGCATTTTGTGTGTGTGTGTGTGTGTGTGTGTATGTGTTGAGTTTTATGAGTTCTTTATAAATTTTAGATATTATCCCTTTACCAGATGTATCATTGGTGAATATATTCTCCCATTCAGTGGTATCTCTTTTCATTTTGTTGATACTTTCCCTTTGCTATGTAAAAATTTTTTAGTTTAATGCAATCCCATAAATTTATTTTTTCTTTTGTTTTCCTGGCTTACTCCTCCCCTTTCCTAATATATAAACAAAAGACAAGGGAGCTGGGAGATACAGAAAAGAGAATACAGGGCTGAGGGGAGAGGGGACAGAGTTGAGGTGAGAGGGGACAGAGCTGACAGGAGAGGGGATAGGGTTTAGAGGAGAGGTGAAATGTGTGGACATGAGTCATTCATTATTTTTGGGAATAGAGTTGAGATTTTCATTTTTTTTCTCTTCCCATAGGAGAGAGAAGGGAAATAATGTTTATCCAAGTTAAATAAGAGTCCTTCAGGATAATTATTTGTGGAAATTGGAGGAGCCTGTAAGAAACAAAGATTGGCATCCTGGTCCTCATCTAGACTTCTGCTGATCTCATCTCTGTGATTACTTGGGTAGGAGAAGAGAACTGGAGAGAAATGTTAGACAGAGAGAAGAGAAGCCGAACAGCCCAGAAACTGAAAGCTTGATGTGGCATGGATGTCGTTGGTCCCTGTGGGTCTCTGTAGTCTTCAGAGTGGCCAGTCCTAATCTGACCAGATAAAGACTCATCTAATAGTACTGGATGAGCAATCCTGCTGCAAGAAGTCAGGAGGAAGTTACCTAGTGCAGTGCTCAGCAAACAGCGGCTCGCGAGCCTCTATTTGCCTCTCTGTTGACTAATGAGTTTGCCGACCATTGGGATAGGGGCTTAATCACAAGGAACAACAACAGCCTGTAATTATTGGAATTGAGAGTCTATGGTTAGAAGAATTCGAGCCAGGGCAAGTCTCCCACATCAGGCATCAGTTGAAGTGGGATGAGCTGCACCCTGGCTACCCCAAAGCACTCATCTGTATCCAAGGAGCACCAGCATTTGTGCATGGGCCATCTGAAGGCTTCATGCACAAAATCAGCAGAGTTGATTCCAAGTGTACATCTAAGTTCCTTTCTTTAAAAATATTTCTGCTAAGGAAACATAATCCATGGGTATTTCATTGACATTCCAATAGCATTGCTCTTCTCTAGTTCTTTAAACACATCATACTCCCTTTTGTTTCTGGACTCTTGCACATGCTATTCCATTTGCTCAGAACACTTTTCCTCTTCTTCATTGGCTTGCTAATGCCCATTAATTCTTTCAAATTTTCAATTTTAATGTGTGTTTTTAAAGAGGTCTTCCTTGAATCCCCATTAATTTCACCCTCTTATCACCTGCTGTCTTCTCAGCCTGAAATTCCTCCTTCTAACAAATATATCAAGGATCATATCTACCTTAATCAAAATTGTATCACAGGTGCAGCAATGGTGGCATAGTGGTGAGTATAGCTTCCTTCCAAAACTGTACTCCAGGACCCACCACTGAGCTTAGTGGGTGGGCAATTAATATATATTCCTTGTCCTAACAAATGGAGGAAAGTAACTATGGCCACAAAGGGAAGAATGAGAAAACTGGATTTATACTACATATGAAGACAATTAGCTTTATACTATAGACCATTTGTATTTTGGAAACATTATCTATGGACCAATAGAAAAGTCATATAACTTTATGATTTATCTGCAGACAGTCACAATTCATATATTAGCATCGATAATATTTACTTTTATGGTTTTATTATTATTTGGGCATGGCTCAGGTATGGGAAAGCACTGTGGCTTTACTCAAGTGAGGTGGTATGAATTAATCTTCAGATACTATTTTCTTAAAAATCTCTGCCCCCTGGGTTCATACTGTGCCAGAATTACCACAGTTAAATAAACCATTCTTGTTGAAAGGAAGCTACACTACGGAGAGATGCATTTTTAGGGTGATGTTAGGGCTGATGTGGATTATGATGCAGTTCTCTTTTTGTCAACTTGGGTTCACATGTCATATTCTACTCAAGGTCTGTCTCTCTTGCTCTGGTCAAATAGGTCTTGCCTGGTGAACAAGTGACTAGAAAAGGGGCCCACAGCACACGAGGGAGTCCTTAACTTCCTTACTGGGAGAGGAGGAGCATGACATAGTTAATCTCCAAGGTTCCTGTTAGTGTTGGCAATTCATGATTTCATCTAAAAATGGGGCAATTATTGTAATGAAAGAGCACTGGATGGGCCATCAAAAGAGCGTCTTTTGTTACTAACAATCTCAGATGTGAGTTAACTTTTTGAGTTTCAGTTTCTTCCTTTGAAAATTAAGAAATATAATTTATGATGACTCAGAACTTTTCCAATATTGAATTATTATTGATAATTATTCCTAATCACAGAGGTTATGAAGGAATAAACTTTGAGAATTCTCTTTTATAATAGTGCAATAATTCCACCTATGCATTATAAGGATGAGAAATGGATAATAACATATTTAAAAGAGAGAAAGAAATTTATCTAGAACCCACCAAAGTATATTAAAGAAGAAATCTCCTGAATGGGAATTTTTATTGTAATGTCCATATTTCCTCTCTAGGAAATTGAAGGAAGCGACAAACATTTTAGAAAGATGATCCAAACAGCAAAGTCTCTGGCAGGTTAAGGGAAGGGATGGAAGAACAAGATTACTTTTATGAAACACACTTAAGTGAGAAATTCTAGATGACCTTGGCTTTGGCAAAAATCTTCCCAGGCATTAAAGGTCATACGAATTTCTCGGATATATCTAATAATGGATTGATGTGTATTTCTATTACTTCCTGAGTGAGCCTCGCAAACTCCAGTTTCTTTACTTCCATATTATGAGTTGAAAGGGATAAGAAGGATTAAGGAAAAGTAAGATTCCCATTTACTCTTTGCAAAAATTTCAAACCAAGTTTGCTTCTGCCATGTACAAAGAGGCATTAGTGAGGGGCTTACTCTTTGTGTGAGAAGATGCTGCACACTGCAGAAATCTGTGGCTGGGCTCTCAAGATGGCCCGTTTAAGGCCAGAGGTCCCATTGCTCCTAAGATTCAAAGGTCTGCTACAGGAGAGAAGCATGCAGGGAAGATTCCTCTACAAAAGATTGGAGTTGGCCCCTCATCTGAGACAGATACCATCACAGGGCAACAGGGAGCTCAAGATCAGTGGGTTGAATTTTCTGCCACTCTTTAGGGGCCTTCAAACTTACAAAAATTAATCCTTTTGATTGACTCTGTCTCCTAATCTTGAAAATAGGCTCAGAACACTGCTTACCAGGCCAAGTCTTAGCACCAAATTATGAATTTTGTCATCACTGACCTTTCCAATCTTTCCTTTTTACCTGCCCACTTGGTAGCTCAAGTTTTCTTCCTTCATTCTTTGTGGAAATTTATGTCAAAGTATTTGTGGTTCTTAGGGTTTTAAAGAGATCAAATCATTCAATTATTATTTTTTTAATTTTTAGAAGCAAAACCCAAGAGCCAAAGAAGTTAGATGAATTTCCTAAAGATAACCTTTTAAATTGTCTTGATGATTTCAATATAAAGCATCTGAGCTACTCACAGATGTTGGGAGAATCATTATTAATTGGTTTCACGTGTAGGTCACAAAAATTTTCATTTGGTACAACCTATCATTTCCGGATATTCAAGTGTCAATGCAGGTGTGTTTCAAAGTAATTTAAATATTATTGAATTTATAAATAATCTATCATTCATTTTTAAGCACTGTTAGCAAAATGCTTGTGGGAAATAAGAGCTATTTGCTATGATTTTGGAAATTATTTTAAACTATGAAAGTAAAAATTGGCTTCCACTTAAAGAGCACAGATCTAAAAAGATAGAGTTAGTAGAAAACCATTCTGTGAGCTAACATTAATGAGACTTTCGCAATTCAAATACTGTAAAGTATTCAAATGAGACAAGTGTCAGGTGGATTCCTGTGAAAATCAAGGTTGCTTGCTTCTCAGGGTAAGCATGCAGGTAAGTCTTCTGAGGACCACTATGCAAAGATGAATAGACTGGAAGGCAGAGTGAAGTGCTATAAATCTCGCTCCAGATCGCCAGTACTACTATGACATCAA
Source organism: Corynorhinus townsendii (assembly GCA_026230045.1). Lineage (NCBI taxonomy): Eukaryota > Metazoa > Chordata > Mammalia > Chiroptera > Vespertilionidae > Corynorhinus > Corynorhinus townsendii. Next base: position 60,322,643 of record JAPDVU010000005.1, read on the forward strand.
TTTTTTTGTAACCTGCCAGATAAACTTTAATTTTTCTATAAAACCACTAATGTGAGAAATCTTATGAACAAGCAACCTCAATGGAATTTTTTTTTATCATCAACATGTTGGCGTCACTGCTTAGGGTTTCTTTTCTCCTTGTTCTTCTTCCTAAGGTAAAGATTTCACAACCTGCTGAATTACTCTTCTTGAGTTTATTTAGTCAACTTTGGGAAAGAGAGTTCTGATACATTTTTAGTGTGGAAAAAATTTGTTATTCTTTTAGATAAATGATGCATCTTTAGATGTATTTTCCAATAAAATAGTACAGTGCTAAAATAAATCAAATAGTATAACTTTTGTGAACTTACTACATCTCCTCCTAGATGTCAAAAATTATTATTTTAAAAATAAACTTGAAAAAATTTCTGTAAGCAGTTGAAAATGTTTGTAAAATGAGAAATACTAATTTAACACTAAAGGAAATATTAAACATCAACAGAGTATGTGATTCTCTATGACTTTAACGATTGGTTTATACTCATTTTGAATACTCCTTTCCCTAAAAACCAGTATATAAGTTGTTGGTTAGCATAATCCTTAATGGAGAACGAGCACACTGAGGCCTCTTTCATTTGCTATATTTTCTTTCCATGTACTTTTCTTTTCCCAGTGGTTTAGAAGACGTAACTTCACAGTGGAAACCTTTTCTACTAGCTATGTGCACATTCTTTGAGCAATCTGATACCCATTCTCAGGAATCATCTTTAGGAAAGTATTCTTTTTAATGGAATGGATGATATTTGAAAAGACAAGTGCATACAGTGAGAAAAAAATATAGCTTGTCAAATAAGGCCATGGACTTTCTGCTTTAGATCCTCCCTTTTCTATTCTTGTCACTAGTGACATGTGCTTGTGTTACTGGTATTTATATTCCTCTCCTTGAAGTCATCATCTTTTTATCTAATATCTCGTAATGTGTGTGGAACCTATGCTAGCCCAATGTTGCGGATTAGCTGCAGCACATAAGAGCTTGCTTACTCCATTGGAAGCATAAGAACCCAATGTTCTGCATGCACCCATCACTGAGAACAACAGAGGGTTAGTCTTCTCCACTGCAGCGTTTTTAAATGCCCCGCCATGAAATGGAGGTTTCCACACTTAGGATTGCCAAGGGCCAAATTCTACTGCCTAAGATGAAAAACACTGAACATGCTTCCACTTCTAGTTAACTTCAATGGTGCTGACTTCATAGAGAGGCTAATGATGAGGCATTTGGAAATCTTGGTTCATATGGAAGGCCAAGGTGCCAATGTGGATAAAATTAATAACGTAGGCTTTTTCCTTTTTGTGTAGAAACAATGGTACCTTTAAATCAGATCTTGGACTACAGACACAATGCTAAATATGAAGGGGCAGGACTAGGCTCAGGGACAGGGCTTCAAATTGCTGCTGCTCCTGTATTGCTGGCTGTGCCACACTCATCACTTCCCTCTTGTGTCCTGGTGTGTGTGTGTGTGTGTGTGTGTGTGTTTCTACTCCTTCCTCTGAAACTTACCCTCTGTACCACTATTTTTATTTTATTTTATTTTATTTTATTTTTGGTATAGTGCCTGTAGCCCTTACAAAGGCAAAAAACTAAGAATTCTAGATAATTAACATTTTTCCCTGTACGGTATGCACACTCTGGCAATTCAAAAGCACCCACTATATGCTAAGTGCCCAGCAAAGAGTGAGGGTTCAAATGAGAATAAGAACTCCCTGGCCTTGTGAGATGCTATACTCTGGAGTGTGGAGATAGTCAAGCAAATCTGTAAGTATTCCTTGTGCAGGGTAGCCCATGCTAAGTGATCAATCAGCAGTGAGACATAACATGGAGAACCTAGGCTCCGGCTTCAGACTTTTGTGCAAATTCAGTTTTTATGGCTTTACATACTATGATCTTGAGAAAATTATTTAATCTCTAGAGCCTCAGTTTCTTAATCTGAGAAATTTCAGTTAAAATGGAAGTCATTGAGAGGATTAAATATGATAATTTATGTTAAAGTTCCTTTTTTAACACACTATGTCTACCAACCAACAAGCCTTACGGCTCAATAAATGTTAGCTATCATTATAAACAAAGGCCCCTGGGAACATAGGGGACATAAAACACACAGGCCATTGAAAGAGTTAAAAAATCCATCTCCAGAGAAGATTGTAATTTTAGGCTATGTAGAGGTGGCTTTAACGTACACATACTGGTAAGTTATGCAGGTTTTACACGTCTGCTCAGTCTGTTATTCAGTGACAAAATATGTACTTACAACGGCAATTAAAGCAACTTCAAGTACCACTGTAATACATCACAGAATACCTCAGTAAGGAAACACAGTTGCCATAGATAATTTTAGATGGTTATGATTTTATGAATATTTTAAGAAGTAAAAAAAAGAAAAAAACACCCATCCGTAGGTGTGCTGCTATTATTTTTAAACACGGATCTCAGAAATCTAAAACTGTGTCATGGAAGAGCTCTAAAAAGCTCTTTTAATAAAGAAAGATGTCTCTCACTGCATGAAAGATTTACCTTTGAGTACGCTGATGACTGAGTGAATGGAATTTTGTAGCATTAAAAATGATACATAGGAAGACTTGTTTTCAACAAAAACTTGCAGCTATTGGCTTTTTGTATATAAAGATTGTGGCCAGGCTGAAGCACAGTAGGACAGATAATTTTGAGATGATATCAATAAAGATCAGCGAGAAGTCTGAAAGGGAAGTCTGACAGTTCGGTGGACTCTATCACAACAGGAATTACTGGTGATAGGAGACACGATGGGAAGTAGGTTTGTTTTCAGTGTGTTTGAAGCTGAGGAACTCACCTTCCTCAGAAATTAATGGAGGCTTTCAATCTTGCTGGCACTGCTACTTTATCATTCATATGACTAAACAGACAATCAATTTAGCGGCAATGTATGGGAATGAAGGGAAGGAACAAATAAGCTATGAATGATGAGAACAGAAAAATCAAAACCCCCGCCCTTATTCTTTTTTAATGGCTAATACCAACAGGGACAAGACCAGTAAAAAGAGGTTAATGAATTGCAAAGATCCTTTAGAAAGTGATTGACTGGTATTGAAGCACAATCAAATCAGTCATAAATATTTACTTTTATTAGCAACAGTGGGTTGCCTGTTATTTTCCATTGATTTTTAAAGCTGGCAAAAATCTACCACTGTGACTATCATCAAATGTTCCCAATTTTGTCAATATTTCCCTGCTCTAAATAATTCCAAAACACACAGCCTTCTAAACCCTTATTTCAAATGTATTTTTTCAGCACAATTTCCAAATGATTACAGATGACAAGTTAAAGTGAGGTTTTCTATGTCATTAAGAATAATTATAATCTTTTCATTTTGACATTTGTTCAAATGGATGGAATGGCAGCAATTGTAGGATTAATGTTCTTTGATAATCTATATTCCACTAACATTGACTTGCTAACCTGCAGTTGTGTTATTTGTTTTACCAAGTGAGAATGAGCTATAACAGAAAGCTCTCTCTTTACCTCTTTTTCTTTTTTTTTAATTTCCAGTCAGTGTAGCAGCGACTAGAACTATAAGAGTTAACAAGGCAACGACGTTCCAGTTTTTGAACAGTGTGCGGTATTGCTGTTTATGTCATTGAATAAAATGCTGCTTTATTTTGTAAAACCCCATTCAATACCAGGACATTTTTCTGAAACTTGCTGTCTAGACCATCAAAAAGATGGAAATCGTTTTTAACACAGTGTTTGTAACATTAAGATCCAATAATTCAATTCAAAGGAACATAACAAAAGGAATTTCCTACAGATAACAACAAAGAGTTAATATTTCCCAGGGCAGACAAGTTTCCAATTCAATTAGTTTTAATGAACCTTCTGCTCACTGGTTACTGAACTAGAAAGAACAGCAATAAATGCCCAGAGGAAAGAGAGAGAGGATATTAAAGGAGGGTTAGTGTATAGTATATAAATTTCCAAGTTGAGTAAAAGAGTAGCCTTGATGTAGTTTTGGGAGTTAAAGGCATAGAATCAGATCTGCCTTCTGAGTTTAGCATACAGGGGCAGCGAATCTTAGCCAGCTGTTTTGTGTGATGAAATAAACACACGAGTATATTTCCTCGGTGCGGTAGTAAAATAGATAATACAATAGATAGTACAAAAATACAGTTCCTTGAAAGAGCTGAGCATATTCCATGAGGAAAACATAATATGAATTCTTTTGCTAATAATCAGCAAACCAGATTTGTTAGTTTATATGTGTATGAATGTACATATATGTACATATAAAATGTGTCTGTATCTTTCAATATGTTTTCTCAGAGAACTTGGAATTTTTTTTTCAGTTTGCATATAACGGAACAGCATTGGCACACAATTATGAAAGTACAATGCTACCATACACAAGCAATTTCTTACTTGAGATCCAGAGAATGAGTTTTACCCTAAGAATTTAATGCATTTCATATTTTTATTTGATTCTGACGGTCACGTTAAACATGTACTACAGCACAGCAAACTTATATTTGCAGGATCATGCTGAAAGTCATATTGTAGTTAAATAGACAACCATCACAGATATGATTGTATAAATACACAAACTCATTCCAGTTAAATAATTGAAATAAATAATAGAGTCCGGCAAGTGCTTCCACATCTACCACTGATTCAAGTAATTATTGTCAGTTACTGAACTTCTAAAAAATTATTGTTTTTAGTCCAGTTCATTATTTTGAACTGTGCTTTTATTCTTAGTTACAGCCGCAATCACATCAATGTTCTGGAAGTCTTTTTCTGGATGCTGAATGTGAAAAGTTCTGAATGCATGGTATTACATGGAACTGATATATTCCACTCTGCATCAAAATCCAACTAACCCCAGAGGGGCCCATGTTTTTTCTGTGTATGCATTAAAGGAGCACAAATGGGTTTTAAAGGTAACCTGCAGTTTGGATTGCTCAGTCAGTTTCATAAGGATCATACTTGAGAATAGGGCTGCAAATTTGATCAGCAGCTATAGTATTTCAATGATGCACAGTTTTCCTTGCAGATGCATTTTTTTCTATTGAGTTTAAAGTCAAGCTTGTGTTTCTGGATGGCAGCTTTATCAGTGAACATTTGGATTTTGAAAATGCAGCACCTGGGTTGGTTTTGAGAGAAAAATAATTTTAATTTCATCATCACACATTAACCACCACCACACCAAAATTAGAATGAAACAGAAACCAAATTAAATGAGAAGTATTTGTTTAATAGCACCATGTCTCTCTGAAATAATCTTTGAAGAAGACTAACTGATACCTGACAGCAACATTGGAAGATGTGAACTTCTTTCTGAAAGGCTGTGGAATCTATATGCTCTGTTGCCCAGTGGAAGCAAAGGCTATTTTGATACTTGAAAAACTGTTATCAAGATTTGGATGTTATTTAATATTATTTATTTGTACTGTCATTTTATCATTAAGAGGTACTATCCACTCCTTACAGTTCCTAATAGATGATTGCTTTAAATATGTAGAAATGAAAAGGAATAGGAAACACAATGAAATATAGAGCATTAGTTTCTAGCGTAAATCCTTTGTTTTGCAATTTCCTCCATTCTTGCCACATAGAAAATTATTACAAATAACCAACAATTCACAAGTGATCTCACTCTAGTTAAAAAAACAAATGGAATAAGATAGAGCTAGTCTCTTAGAAAATATAAGTATGCATGTTCCTTCAAAGAGGTTATTTCCAAGGCTGGAGTTTAAAATCCATTTCCACTTTGTACAAATGATTTACTTTGTCTCTAATTCATGTGAAGTTTTTGTTGTGCATAATAAGTGGTTCCAAAAGGAAAGGGTTGGGGAATATAAAATTCACATTTGCACTCTTGGTTGTGGTACAGGAAATGAAACTTTAGGGAAAGGGCATATTCTTTATTAAGTAGGAAGTAGAATATAAAATGTGACTAAGGTTAATGGGGAAACAACCTTACGTACATGTGGGGTGTTGCAAGATAGGAGAATTAAGAGCATATGGTTGGATGGTAGAACAAAAGCAGAGGAACTCCTCCAACAGAACAATAGAGACACATGAACAGGCAGCGGTAGGCATAAAAGGAAGCAATATCTTAGTCCAAGGCATTTAATTGCAAAACTAGGATACAAGTATGCTACACACTGAAGATCTCTGATGCCTGGCTTTCTTAAATAGCAAAAGAAACTCTAGAACTTTGCCTCTGAGGTATTACAAGAACTTTGTCAAGTTGCACATGAGAAAATAGAGCCCACAGCCATATAGTAAGCAAAAAAATTCTGTTTGAGTATTGACATGACAGTTTTTGAAAGTTCAAGCAGAAAACCAATTATAATGAGCACTGGAAAGCCCGGAGCCCTGATGTTCAATAAATAAAAAGTACAACAAACTATTTTCCAAAAAGGTTCTAGAGAGTTTCTTCTTGTCCCACTACTTATAATCTGATTACATAAATAGTCTCTATTTGCTGTTGAATTGCCAGGCAGCTGTATTAAAGTACAAATCAAATCAAGTCAGGATTAGAAAGTAAAAGAGCATGGTTTAAAGTAATCTATCCCCCAGGAACTGTGCTCAGATTCATCAAACAGAGCTTAAAGTACAGTATATCTTATACCCCTGTGTTTCCATGCTGCAAAACCAGTTATTATTTTTGATATCCAGAGAATGTTGCTTGTTGCTGAAGAAGGCTTACTTGCTTATTTAAAGGTACTATTCATATGTGCCACTTACTTATTACTTTTTTTGCTTAAGATTTATGGGAAGGACATAAGTCCGAAGGCTGGTAGGCTTTTTATTGATCAAATCCTATCTGCCTCAGCTGTGAATTGTCATGAATATTTCTTTTAGCTAGAAGAAGGACTAATTTATTCCAGATTGCCGGTGATACACAGTTGTGATATTAAAGGAAACCTGGGAGTCCTTAGATGCTATTGGCTAATAAAGTGTTATATGCACCTGCCCTTGCAAATGCGGCTCCAGCCAATTATTAGCAAAGAAGGCGATTTAGTTGTTTCAACCTGTAATTGCTTTTGATGGAGAGAGAGCTCTGTGTGTAATTGCCAATGTCATCATGCTAATCATCACTTTTTTTTGGTATTTACAGAATTGTTGTCACCTTCAGGTAGAAGGAGCAAAATTCAATAATTACGTGTAGTTCTATCAATGACTATTTTCTTCTTAGATTATCTTATAGAACAAATTTATTTAAGTCTACAAACAACTTTATATACCATCGCATTTCTTGTACTTATATAACAGTTAAATAACTATTTAGAGATGTTATAGTGGCTTCAGTTATCATTGTCTACATTTATCTCCAAAGGGCATAAATGTAGCCTGTGAAGATAGCTAGATATTGATTTATAGTGATGAATATATATTTTATTTGTAACACAGAGGGGAAAACAGGCAAAAGTGTTATTTCTGTGAGCTAAATAGCTTCAAGAGAATGGGTAACGGGTATGTTTTAACCAGGCAGGCCAATGATCATTTTTCTTTCTACATCCCCAAGCCAGGGAAGAAAAAGTCGACCGGTTTGCCATTAGTTAACATTTCTCATGCAAGTAGCTCTACTCGCAAACTACAGCACATTAAAATGAGCATGCAGTGTCATCATTGTGCACCAGGATATTAGGAACTCTGGCACCTCTCAATTGCAGTGTGAGGCTGTTCAGCCCAATTTAAACTCCCGTTCTTCTGCACTTTGCTAACCTGTTCATTACCACTGACATAGATCACCTGTAGTGCAATGGAGCCAGGTGACTTGGGTGGCAATGAGCAGGAACCTACATTCATGAAGGACGCGTAGAGCTTTCTCTCTGTGGTGACGGAGATTCCTGTCTGAATTGTTTAGGAAAAAAAGTAGGGAGGCTTAATAACCTTCCCTTCATCATCCTCTTCCAGACTTATCATGAAAAGGTCAAAATTGGAATGTGCTATTTATAGGCCCCTCTGAACCACATATTACATATAAGGACCTAGCCAATTTACCAGGGAGGTAACTGCAGACCAAGGTCCCCACATAAGGCATTTATGGGGCGAGTGGGTGCTCATGGAGACATTTACTTGCAGAGTCAGGCAAAGTGTTGCTTCTAAGCCACTGACTGCCAAATTGGTCCGGCTCTGTGTTTGAAACAATTTTTGAAAATCTTTTAATGAAATATTGATTTTATCAAGCACGTCAAACTAAAGGCAAATGTACCGTGGTGTCATGATTAAAAAATAACAATATATTACAGGTAAACTAAGATAAATGAGTTAAGTGCTCAGTTTGCGGTGCAAATTGAAACCATATATCACAACCTTTCATTATATTACATTACTGCTAGAGTACAGACTGTGGGAGCTGATTGAATGGTAATATCAAATTAGTAGGGGGCTTTACCCTTCTTCAGTTGCTGGAGCTAAAAAGGGATTATTTCCATAACAAAAGTTTCTGAAAAATATGTTTTAAGTGCATGCGACTGATAATCAGGAAGACTATAGCACCCTGAAATTGCCCTTCCCAGACCTCGCAGGAAGAAGTGAAGGGAATCTGTATTAATTTTAAACCTCCCTTTGATTGGGTGAACCTGCCTCCGTTTTGTCTGACACTGTTGCCACAGGTCATTGCCTGGTGCGGTGTACCATGAAACAAACAAATAGAAAAAGGCACCTTCTGGCACTTTAAGTCTCACTGCCATCTGACTACTGCCCTAGTGGTTCAGGATGATGAAAAGCAGAGGCTGGGAGAAATCTTCCTATGGTTAGGTGGGGAAAAATGAGCATGATGATCACATGTGCTGGGAAGGGCAGGAGAGACAGCCGAAGTCATCTCGGAACTCAAGAGGAAAGGGGAAGACAAGAGGTCACAATTATATCTGGTATCACACTCCCTTTCACAGAGATCTGATATATTCAGTTTGTTCTTATATGGTGCTTAGGGAAGTTCTAATTAAGGGAAGAAAGAATTTTGACACATGTGAAGCAGAGATCAATATTTAGCACTATAATCAGCAATTCCTGATGGTTTGACAATGTCACTATACACATTGTAACTATCCATTATTTTCTCAGAGAAGAGAGCCAGACAGAGGCTAACAGGCTTATGGCAAGCTATCATGAATCACATAAAGCAGTGTTTCATTCGCTTCTATTTGTCTTGTTTTTCATCTTCATTCATCCTTATAAAGAAGGCTGCACTGCCACCAGCCCCGAAATGCCACCCTACCTCTGAACTGCAACAACAAAAAGCAAAAGGCAGTTTTTAAAAATGTCTACATCTAAGGTACAATAGCTACTTTCCAGAGAAATTAAAGAAAAAAAAGTGGTGGCTGTTTACTCTGAAAACATACATGGCAGACTCCCTTCACATTTAACCTAAAGGGACTCTATTAGCCACTAGAAAAATATTAATTTAAAACACTTTGGGGGAGGTTATGTTTATAGTGAGTTACAGGTTTAGAATATATTGATCTTATTTTCTACCAGGCTAACCAGTGTCGGCTCCATAACAAAGAGCATCTCACTATCACAGAGCTGAACACAAATTCTGCCTCAAATTTTGTGTGTGGCTATAGAAATGGAATTATGATAAGGTATCAGAATAGCTAGTCACCTGAAATGTAGGGGTGCAGATAGATGATAGAGGTCCGTGTTCAGGTTTTCAACCCAGAAGACATTTGTTAAAGCTGCAAATCTTTCTTCATGTTCATGGACATAAAAAATTTAAGTTTATAAGGCATCTCCCCCACTCAGACTTTGGCAAAGAAGTATGTTTCTTATGAAGTTGACCTGGATATAATTTGGTTTCTGTGTTTTAAGCTACAAATATGGTTTTGATGTCATAATAATTAATGATCATGTTAACACATTTAATGCCAAACTAACAATACAATACAGATTCAAAGGCTATTGTTCACTTGATTTTAATCCAATTGCACTCGATTGCTCCTTTTAATGAATTATAAAATGCTATTTTCTGTTTCCTTTTAAATTGAAACATTGTGCCAGGTCTTGTTAATTTAAAAAAATGGTCAGAAAAGTAATTTCAAGATTTATTTTCTTTATTTTTACACATTAGATTTTGATTGGAGAATCTGTACCTGGGTATCTTAAAGAAATAAACACCTTGTAAAATGTGATGGAATAATTTGACTCCATACAGAACATTATTTCCAACATTTTTCGTAACATTCCTGGGTGTGCAGCATGCAATGTATGACTCTAGGTGGAAGTGGAAGACTTGGTGTCTTGCATTTCAAACTGTCAGCTGATTCTCACTGCTCTATTCTTGTTTAAGTGAGATGCTGACACAGGCTCACACACTGACTATCACAAGTAGCACTAATTAAGGGCTGTCCAACTGTGCTTTCTGTTGAGCAGTTTGCTCCAGTGGGTGACAGGAAACAGCCTGAGCTCTGTCTGCAGAATGACATAACAAAGAAGGTTTAAAAAAAAAAGAACACAGATCTGGTGGGCTGTATAAAAAGACCCAAGAGAGATCTAACTTGCTTATTTGTTGCTATGAATATATAATTTTAAACGAAGAAAACTTGCTAAGTCACTGTTTATTGTCAGTTTATTAGGGCACGTCTTGCTAGAATTAGTAATAATTAGAGGAGCAGAATGTGAATTAATAGGGAACTTGGGGACCAAGCATTCCTCTTACTCAAAAGGTTATCAATAAATCTCTTTTTAAAAATGGTGGACAAATGTTGTCATTATGGTGCAATGACATTATTTGTAACTTGGAGAATTTAGCTTAAAAAGCAAAGACATGAAAGAAATGACTCCCTTGGACATGACTGGGAAAGTAAATTTATGTAGCAGTCAGGTTGATTAAGAAAGTTATATCTTAAAAAAATAAAAAGGACAAACAAAACCCAAACAAAAATTCCCACAGGTGAGACACAAATAGAGCAACATGAACTTGAAGTTCCTTCCTAGCATTTGGTTTCCTTAAAACTTCATGAATTTGAATCTGCAATGTAGTGTTTCTTTCCATCCCCTTTAAAAATAGCCCCACGTAGGGAACTGCTCCCTGGGGTCTGATATCATTCCTTGGATCAATGCGGATATATGGTCAAGACTAAACGGGAAGAAAAACACCAACTTGTGTTCTCAAGGTGTTACTGTGTATTCTAATGAGGATATCATCACTGTCCTCATCGTGTACCTGAAGACATGGCACTAGAGACAGGACCGAATGCAGAGTCGATTTCTTGACAGCACTAAGCGATAACGCCTCCTGGCTGCTGCTGTGTGCTTGAGAAATTGGCTGGCCCACTACTGTCCTTTTGCAATGGTTTCATTTAATTGTAATCCAAAGATCAAAGGTCTGTAACTCTTTAACCAAATTCCAATGTCTGCCAAATTCAATAGCTGTCATTCTTATAGAAAAAGGCAGTGTAATATGTGTGTCCTGATCTAATTTTATAGAAAAAGACACAATTTACATACTGTTTATTTAGTTAAGTACCTAAAATCAATACCTTTGTCTGTACCTCTTTTGTTTAAAATACATCATGACATGGCAAACGGCTCTATAAATGAATTTTTCTAAACCACACGCATTGATAATGTTCCTCTATTGCACGCTCAAGAAAGGAATAGTTGAAATCATAGCATTTTATAGATCAACCTAAATGTACCTTAATATTGGATTACCAAAGAATGTTAAGTTTTACATTTCTAAAATTATAAATTTTGTTTGAAAAGGTCAGTCATTTTCCTGAGCCACATTTACCAATTGGAGAACATATTTCAACCATTGAAATAAAAGGAAAAGTGGTTATGTTTACTATCAAGGGAAAATAATTCTTAAAAACGTGTCTCTATAATGAGCATGAAAACCCAAATAACAATGAGCTCCTGAAAAAAGTTTCATAATGGAATAGCAAGATTTAAAAGGAAGGAAAATCCATTTAGGGCTGATTAGAAATAAATCCATTCCACTATTTATTTTATAGATTGCTCTGAAATTCATTGCACCTAAGGAAGAAATTATGGTTTTACTGTGAGTGTTACAGTCAGACTTCTCTTTATTGACATTCTGATGGTCATGGTGATATTTCTTTGAAATGTAAAGCAAATGACTATCTTTAGAACCATTTTTTCCCAACTCTAAGGATAGCTATGTATGTGTTAAATTTGCATTTTTAATGACACGTGGGTTTTATATTTTGATTAGCTCTTTAGAATAATTTTCTTCCTTTATTGTCTCTGGTATGTAACCATAATTAATTAGCAAGACGAAGTGGGATGGATCCAAGTGACACATTCACTGTGGTGATGACCACGTGACAGTAAAGATTTAAACATAAGTGGGAAGACACACACAGTCACTCTTTTAGTAAAATTTGAAAAGTTTGTGCTTTAAAAAGTCTGAAGTTCAATGTTGTTCCCATTTTAATTCATCAGACTTAAAAGGCCAATGTATTTATATATGTTCTCTTTTCATATGAGGTATTGCATATTTAATTCCCTGTTAAATTTGTTTTTCTAGGAAGAATTTTTCCAAGCTGACATGAGACTAAATCTTTTAAAGATATGAGACCTAAACCATGTATTTTTCACATGAGGGCAATTACTAAACCTAAATATTCTTCTTTTCTCCTGTGAAGGAGAAGAACTTGAAGATTTCTGATGAAGGCAGGGGCATTGGGGCCCCAAATTAGAGATCTTATGTTTTTATTTATACTTTATTTAATTGTATTGCTTTGTACTTAACCTTGATAAAACTGTTCTTCTTTTTAGCTCATTTTCACAGACTGTACCTTTCCACCATATTTCAGTCCTTTCATGTTGGTGCCTTGGGTATTTAAGTTCACATGATGGCTCTAGATATTCTATGGGTTAGTCTGGACATCAGAAAACTTTCCATCCTTCAATAAGAAGAAAAAATATCTTAGGAATTTCTGTGTTTCAAGAAAGAAAGTTTGCCTGGAAACTTAAGAACATAAGTCATTTCTCTTACTTATAGGGTATTTCTATGTATCTCTTATTGCCACTGTTCATTCATGACTATCTACTTATCCATTCATCTTCCTACCCATCCATCCAATATATATTGGATATCTTCCACATGCCAGGCACCAAGCTAAGAATTGCAAAAGCAAAGATGACTATATTGAGGTCCCTTCTCTCAAGGAATTCTGGCAATAGTGGTGAGTCACATAAAAACAAACAAACAAACAATAAACCAAACCAAACCAAAATAAAAATTCCCTAAACTAAAGCTATGTTTCTATGTATTTAAATAAATACTTAATATCATTTGGTAGACTCCAGTACCAAAATTGCCTGAAAATCTGGGGCATATACCTTCTTACCTGCTTCTGAAAGATTGAATGATACTAATGTGGAGAAAAGGGTGCTGATTGTTCATGAGGCATTTTAACTGATTTGGGAAAATGAATATCTCATTGTAACTTGAGTAGACAGTTCCCTCTGAAGAATCCAACAGGTTGCTATTTCCCCCAACCTAACATTGGAGAAAAATTATCTTAATGCTGCATAGATGTGGTGTTCATAATTTGCTTTCATCATTTGCCATTTGTAGTTTCCATGTCAGTCTTTGTATAAATAGTACAGCCCCCTCATCAATTTCTGCCCTATTCCAGCTGCCTCATCATAGCACTGTGGGCTCCTCCTGCTGCCTGCAGGCTATTTCTAAGGGCAGGAGGGGCAGACTCCTGAAGCCCATCTTCTTGTGACTGTCTTAGGGCACAAAGTGAAAAAGGGTAGATTTTTTCCTGTTGGTTTCTCATAATATAGAGAGTGATAAAGGAAAGTAATTCCAAAACAAGGCAGATTATGAAAATGCACATAATGTCATTTTTATAGTCTCAACAAAATCTCAGAGTACTCTATGTATGTCTTGATATTTCATTTATACGCAGTTCTACTTTTCAGACCCTGGGACATGAATAATAGCACATGTCTGCTCCAATGTCACATGGTAATGGTGCCCACTGCCTCCTACACTCAATGCAATGCTTCATTCACTAGATCTCATAGGCTTCTTTTGCTATCTAGTGTCCCCTCTCTTCTGTTCCTCCTTCTCCTTCTCTTTCTTCTTCTTACCTTCAGAGATCCATGTTCCTTTTATGAGACATGTTTGCTCAGTTCCCTGAAATCTTTTTCGCAGCTAATTGGTGAATTAACTCTTACAGCTTTCTCTGGGACCAATCCATCAGATGATTGAGAGCAGTTCTTTTCAGCAAAGTAGGCATTAAGAATGAAAGAACTAATAGCACTTAAAATATTTTTTCTTTGAAAATTAATTTACATTTTAATTTTGCATGATTCCAGTGGTCGGCAAACTGCGGCTCACGAGCCGCGGTTTGCCACTCTGTTGACTAATGAGTTTGCCGACCACTGGGATAGGGGCTTAATCACAAGGAACAACAACAGCCTGTAATTATTGGAATCGAGAGCCGCAGTTTGCCAACCACTGAATAGGCTATTTGTCCATTACTTTCATATAGTACCATCATTATTTAAAGCTTGAATTAATATTTGAAGTAGGAAGTAGAAAATTTGTTTGCTGGTGTAATCAGGAAGAATTTTTTGCTGTTACCATTAATAATTCAAAAAAGAGGACCATGTTAAATGACATGTTTCTCTGAGGGTGGAAGTAGGGGCCCAAGTGTCCCCATTTATTTGATCCATTTGAAAGATTGTTTCAAATCTAAAGTCTTGAGAGTTTGCTAATTATAAGCTCACATTCAAGCTGAAAAATGTTTTAATCTATATCTGAGATTCTAGCACATAATTATTACAATTTTATTACATACTTTGTTATCTTAAAAGAAAAGAAAGGAAAAGGAAGGAAGGCAGGAAGGAAGGAAGGCAGGAAGGGAGAAAGGAAGGAAAGAAGGAGGGAAAGAAGGAAGAAAGGAAGGAGGTCAGCTATTGAGCTAGGTGTTTCACAGGCATTATTTCTATACTCAGGGCCCAGTGCATAAATTCGTGCGCCTTGAAAGGAACTGTGGGCTGTGAGGCTGTGGTGGGTACAGGGGCGAGTCTTGGCCCATCCTCCATGTCCCCTCCAGCCCCTCCTGCTGCGGCCCCCAGTCCCTTGTCTGCCAGCAGCCCCACTTCGGCTGTCACCACCGCTCCCACATGCTGATGGCACTGGTCCCACTCGCACCCTCTGACAACGCTAAGTGATTGGGGCTGGTGCCGGCAGCAGGGGTGAGTGGGGCTGCCACCGGCAGTGTGTGCAACCCGCAGCTCTGGTGCTGGCAGCAGATGCGAGAGGAGGCTGCTGGCCCTGATCGCCTCTCAGGAGCAGGGGAAGGTGGAAACGCCCTGAGGGGTGATCGGGGCTGGCAGCCACTGCTAGCACCCACTGATGGAACCTAGTGATTGGGGCCGGTGCTGGGTGCCAGCAGCGGGTGTGAGTGGTGGCTCTGGCACCAGCAGCGAGTGTGAGTGGGGCTAGCGCTGACAGCAGGTGCGAGTGCTGGGTGGGACTGTGGCACACGCACGGGAGCAAAGAATTTTCAGTAACCACCAGAGGTTCGCCCTGATGACAGCGACTGGAGCCCTGCCTTGGTTTGGTGCCCCAGCTCACCTGCTCCACCATCTCGCTGCAGCCGATGCCCGCCATGTTCTGCGCTCTGCCACCTGCTGCCAACACCCTCCATGTTCCACACACACCCCCTAGTGGTCAGCGCATGTCATAGTGACTGGTTGTTCGGTTGTTCTGTCGTTTGGTCTATTTGCATATTAGCCTTTTATTATATAGGATATGGTAGATATTACTATATTGACTTTACATATAAAGAAAGACTAGGTAAATGAAGTACTTTGCCCCAGATTGCTTGCAGTCAGTGCAGAACTGAGCTTTGAATCCAGGTTTGTCTGACTTTAGTTTATGTACCCTTTCTTTTATAGTAGGATTCATGAGCAAATGCCTTGAGAGGCCTGGAAAATAAAACAGATGTATGAAGTACTCAATCCAAACAATAGGAATGTGGTAAATTGCAGACTTCTGAATAAAGACATTTGATTTCAGAACTTTTAAAAATTCTGGGCTGGCCAATAATAAAATTCAAATGACAGTAATAGCAACAACAGTAGCAGCAAGAGCAAAAAGCAGTTGTGGGACCTATTTTTTCATATTTGGGGTATCCCCTGGTTTACGCTAAACTCTCCCTTTAAATGATTACCCTGTTTTCTAGATATTTATTTCAGGAACTCATACCTGGAGGAACTATTTATTGCCTTTCGATAATATTTTCTTT
This sequence comes from Corynorhinus townsendii, assembly GCA_026230045.1. NCBI lineage: Eukaryota > Metazoa > Chordata > Mammalia > Chiroptera > Vespertilionidae > Corynorhinus > Corynorhinus townsendii. The sequence continues at coordinate 60,338,904 of JAPDVU010000005.1, forward strand.
TGCTTGCTGTATAATTTTCTATGCATATGTGGGGTTATACAAAAGAGGAAGGTGGTCTTGAGTCAGATGTGAATTCATAGATGTAGGAGGAGGGACAAATGGCAGATGTAGCAAAATGGGGAAAGGATTATTTCATCCTCCACCCTCCACAGTAGTGCCTGGTATGCTTTTGATCTTGGCTGAGACATAACTTTTTCCATGAAGCATTCCTAGATCCTGCTGTGTCTGTGAACTTCTGTAGCATCATGTACTTATCCTTTCAGAGAATGCTTAACTCTATTCTGTTGCCTTTCTTCTCCTCTTACAACCAACTCTGTGTTGGTGGGAATCGCATATAGCTTGCTCATTATTGCATCTGATATTGTGTATAGCATCTCTGAGCTATTTATATAATGAATGAGGGAATGAGTAAATATTAGGTGCTATACTTTTTTTCTTCTCAATATTAAAATAATTTATGTATGTAACAAAATAAACAAATGCATAAAAATGAAATGTAACATATTTTAAAATATCTATGTACCATAAAGCTTATACCATAATTTAAAATTGAGGTTTTATAGCCTTTGCTCTCCTAGTAAAATTATTAAATAATGTTTCTTATCTGATAAACATTTCTACACATTTTCACGAAAACTACTGTGAAAATATTATAGGCAGCTTAAATTATTTCACAAACTCAACAATTATATTGTTTTATCTATATACTTTCTTTTTATTTTTTTTTATCACTATTATAGATGTTCCCATATTCCTCCCCTTTGCCTATCTCCCCACCACCAGTGCCCCATCCCCTTCCTTTTGGCCACCACCACACTGTTGTCTGTATCTGTGGGTTTTGCATATATATTCTTTGGCTAATTCCTTCACTTTCTTTCACCCAGTCCTCCATCTCCCTCCCTTCCGACAGCTGTCAGTCTGTTCCATGTATCCATTCCTCTATATCTGTTCTATTCATCAGTTTATTTTGTTCATCAGATTTCACATGTAAGTGAGATCATATGGTATTTGTTTTTCACAAAATGGCTTATTTCACCTAACATAATAATCTCCAAGTCCATCCATGCTATCGCAAAAGGCAAGAGTTCCTTGTTTTTTTGTGTTGTTTTTTTTTTTTACAGCAGAGTAGTATTCCATTGTGTTAAAGTACCATGGCTGTTTTATTCACTCTACTAATGGACACTTGGGCTGTTTCCAAATATTGGCTATCTATACTAATAAAAGGGTAATATGCTAATTAGACTGGACAGCTGAACGACCTTCCGGAGGAAGCGGCAGCAATGGGGGCTGAGGCAGAGGTGGTTAGGGATGATCAGGCAGGCAGGCGAGCACTTAGGGGCAATCAAGCAGACAGGTGAGTGGTTAGGGGCTATCAGGCAGGTAGGCAAGGGGTTTGGGGTGATCAGGCAGGTAGGCAGGCAGTCCCCTGTTAGGACCTAAGAGTCCCGGATTGCGAGAGGGATGTCTGACTGCCGGTTTAGGCCTGATTCCTGCAGGATGGGGCCTAAACCGGCAGATGGACATCCCCTGAGGGGTTCCGGATTGTGAGAGGGTGCAGGCTGAGCTGAAGGACCCCCTCTAACCACATGCATGAATTTTGTGCACTGGGCCTCTAGATGTATATAATGCTGCAATGAACATAGGAGTGCATATATTTCTGTTGAATTAGTGGTTTGGGTTTCTTCAGATCAATTCCCAGAAGTGGAATTGCTGAGTTGCAAGGAAGTTACATTTTAAATATTTTTAGTTATCTCCTTACTGTTTTTCACAGTGGCTGCACCAGTCTATATTCTCACCAACTGTGCACAAGGGTTCCCTTTTCTCCACATCCTCTCCAACACTTATTGTTTGTTGATTTATTGATGATAGCTAGCCCCACAGGTGTGAGGTGATGTTTCATTGTGGTTTTAACTTGCATTTCTCTGATGATTAGTGACATTGAGCATCTTTTCATATGTATTGGCTATCTATATGTCTATTCAGGTTCTTTGCCCATTTTTTAATTGAGTTGTTTGTTTTTTTGGTGTTGAGTTCTAAAAGATTTTTTATAAATTTTGGATTTAACTCCTTATCAGATATATTGGCATATATGTTCTCCAATTAGTGAGTTGTCTCTTCATTTTGTTGATGGTTTCCTTTGCTGTGCAAAAACTTTTTAATTTAATGTAGTTCCATTTGTTCATCTTTTCTATTTATTTATTTATTTATTTAGGTGTTATATGTGTACATTGCTTACCATTGCCCCCCCTCCACCCCACTCCCATACATGCCCTCACCCCCCAATGTTTTGCATCCACAGGTTATTCTTATATGCATGCATATAAGTCCTTCGGTTGATCTCTTATTTCCCCCACCTCTCCCTAATCTTCCTGCTGTAATTTGACAGTCTGTTTGATGCTTTACTGCCTCTGTATCTATCTTTTTGTTCATCAGTTTATAATGTGTTTTTTTATTATCCACAAATGAGTGAGATCATGTGGTATTTTTCTTTCATTGGCTTATTTCACTTAGCAAAATGTTCTCCAATTCCATCTAGGTTGCTACAAATGGTAAGAATTCCTTCTTTTTTATGGCAGCATAGTATTCTATTGTGTAGATGTACCATAGCTTTCTGATCCAGTTATCTGCTGATGGGCACCTAAGCTGTTTCCAAATCTTAACTATTGTAAATTGTGCTGCTATGAACATAGGGGTTCATATATCCTTTCTGATTGGTGTTTCTAGTTTCTTAGGATATATTCATAGGAGTGGGATTACTGGGTCAAATGGGATTTCCATTTTCAGTTTTCTGAGGAAACTCCATACTGTTCTCCACAGTGGCTGCACCAGTTTGCATTTCCACCAGCAGTGCACAAGGGTTACTTTATCTCCACATCCTCGCCAGCACTTGTTGTTTGTTGATTTGTTGATGATAGCCATTCTGACAGGTGTGAGATGGTACCGCATTGTGTTTTGATTTGCATCTCTCTGATAATTAGTGACTTTGAGCATGTTTTCATGTGTCTCTTGGCCTTCCTTCTGTCTTCTTTCGAAAAGATTCTATTTAGGTCCGTTGCTCATTTTTATATTGGATCATTTATCTTCCTTTTATTAAGTTGTATAAGCTATCTATAGATGTTGGAGATTAAACCTTTATCAGTGATAACATTTGCAAATATGTTCTCCCATACAGTGAGGTTTCTTGTTGTTTTGTTGATGGTTTCTTTTGCTGTGAAAAAGTTTTTTATTTTGATGTAGTCCCATTTGTTTATTTTCTCTTTGGCTTCCATTGCCCTAGGGGTAGTATCAGTGAAGAAGTTTTTTTCAGTATATGTCTGAGATTTTGCCCCCTGTGGATTCCTCTAGTATTTTTATGGTTTCCCATCTTATGTCTAAGTCCTATATCCATTTTGAGTTTATTTTTGTGTATGGTGTAAGTTGGTGATCTAGTTTCATTTTTTTGCATGTATCTGTCCAATTTTCCCAACCCCATTTATTGAAGAGACTGTCTTGACTCCATTGTATGTTCATGCCTCCTTTGTCAAATATTAATTGAGCATAGTGGTTTGGGTTGATATCTGGATTCTCTATTTTATTCAATTAATCTATATGTCTGTTCTTGTGCCAGTACCAGGCTGTTTTGAGAACAGTGGCTTTGTAATACAGCTTGAAATCTGGTATTGAGATACCTCCTACTTTATTCTTCTTTCTCAGGATTGCTGTGGCTATTCGGGGTCTTTTTTTTTATTCCAGATGAATTTTTGAAGAGTTCTTTATAGGTCTGTCAAATATGCCGTTGGTATTTTAACGGGGAATGCATTGAATCTATAGATTGCTTTGGGCAGTATGGACATTTTAATGATGTTGATTCTACCAATCCATGAACATGGTATGTTCTTCCATCTGTTTGTGTCTTCCTCTATCTTTTTTTTCAGTGTCCTGTAGTTTTCCACGTATAGGTCTTTTACCTCCTTGGTTAAGTTTATTCCTAGGTATCTTAATTTTTTTGGTGCGATAGTAAATGGGATTGCTTTTTTAGTCTCTCTTTCTGTAAGTTCATTATTGGTGTATAGAAATGCCATAGATTTCTTGGCGTTAATTTTGTATCCTGCTACATTGCCAAATTCATTTATTAAGTCTGTTAGTTTTTTGATGGAGTCTTTCAGGTTTTTTATGTACAATATCATGTCATCTGCAAATAAGGACAGCTTTACTTCTTCTTTTCCAATTTGGATGCCTTTTATGTCCTCTTCTTGTCTAATTGCAATGGCAAATACTTCCAGTGCTATGTTGAACAGGAGTGGTGAGAGTGGGCATTCCTGTCTTGTTCCTGTTCTTAGGGAAAATGGTTTTAGTTTTTGCCCATTGAGTATGATGTTAGCTGTGGGTTTATCACATATAGCTTTTATTATGTTGGGGTATGATCCTTCTATTCCCACCTTGTTGAGAGTTTTTATCAAGAAAGGGTGTTGGATTTTGTCAAATGCTTTTTCTGCAACAATTGATATGACTATGTGATTTTTATCTCTCAATTTGTTTATGTGATGTATCATGTTTATTGATTTGCAGATATTGTACCATCCTTGCACTCCTGGGATAAATCCTACTTGATCATGGTGTATGATCTTTCTGATGTATTGCTGGTTCTGATTTGCTAGAATTTTTTTGAGGATTTTGGCATCTACATTTATGAGAGATATTGGCCTGTAATTCTCTTTCATTGTGTTGTCTTTATCTGGTTTTGGTATTAGGGTGATGCTGGCTTCATAGAAGGAGCTTGGAAGTGTTCATTCCTCTTGAATTTTTTGGAATAGTCTGAGGAGGGTAGGTTTTAGTTCTTCCTTGAATGTTTGGTAAAACTCTCATGTGAAGCCGTCTGGCCCCGGGCTTTTGTTTGCTGGAAACTTTTTGATGACTGCTTCAATTTCTTCCATAGTTACTGGCATATTGAGCTGTTTAGATTCTTCCTGATTGAGTTTTGGAAGGTTATATTTTTCTAGGAATATGTCCATTTCCTCCAGGTTGTCCAGTTTGTTGGAATAGAGTTGTTCGTAGTATTTTTTAACAATCCTTTGTATTTCGACAGGATCTGTTGTTATTTCACTTCTGATTTTGTTTATTTGGGTCCTCTCTCTTTGCTTCTTGGTGAGCCTGGCTAGAGGTTCATCAATCTTGTTTATCCTTTCAAAGAACCAGCTCTTGGTTTTGTTGATCTTTTGTATTGTTTCTTTGGTCTCAATGTTGTTTATCTCCACTCTGAACTTTATTATTTCCTTCCTTCTGCTTACTCTTGGCTTTTCTTGTTGTTCTTTTTCTAACTCCTTGAGTTGTAGGGTTAGGTAATTTATTACCACTGTTTCTTGGTTTTTTTTTTTTTTTTTTTTTTTGCAGTAGGCTTGTAGAGCTATGAACTTCCCTCTCAAGACTGCTTTCACTGTGTCCCATAGATTTTGGATTGTTGTGTTTTCATTGTCATTTGTTGCCATGATGTTTTTTATTTCTTGCCTGATCTCTCTGGTAACCCAGTCATTGTTTAATAGCATGCTGATTAGTCTCCATGTGTTTGATTTCTTTGGATTGTTTTTATTGTAGTTGATTTCTAGTTTTATGCCACTGTGGTCTAAGAAGATGCTTGATATGATTTCTATCTTCTTGAATTTGAAGAGACTTTGCCTATATCCTAACATATGGTCTATCTTTGAAAATGAGCCATGTGCACTTGAGAAGAATGTATATTCTGTGGCTTTGGGGTGAAATGTTCTGAAGATGTCAATTAATTCCATCTGGTCTAGTGAGTCATTTAGGATTGATGTTTCTTTGCTGATTTTTTTTTAGAGGATTTGTCCAATAGTGATAGTGGGGTATTAAAGTCTCCTACTATGGTTGTATTGCTGTTAACCTCTCCCTTGATATCCTCCAGGAGTTTTTTTATGTATTTGGGTGCTCCTGTATTGGGTGCATATATGTTTACCAGAGTTATTTCTTCTTGTTGGATTGCTCCCTTTAGTATAATGAAGTGGCCTTCCTTATCTCTTGTTATGTCCTTCACTTTGAGATCTAATTTGTCAGATATAAATATTGCTACCCCAGCTTTTTTTTCATTTCCATTCACTTGGAAAACCTTTTTCCATCCCTTCACCCTCAGTCGGTGTGTGTCTTTTTTTCTGAGGTGGGTTTCTTGTAGACAGCAGATATATGGGTCTTGTTTTCTTATCCAGTCCGTTACCCTATATCTTTTGATTGGGGCCTTTAAGCCATTTATTTAAAGTTATTATTAATAGGTACTTGTTTTTCACCATTTTAACTCTTTACCCCTGTGTTCCTTCTTCGCTTCTTATTTCTTTTTACAGCAGACCCTTTAGCATTTCTTGCATTGCTGGTTTGGTGGTAATAAATTCCCTTAGTCCTTTTTGTTTGGAAGCTCCTGATTTCACCTTCAATTTTGATTGAGAGCCTTGGTGGGCACAGTATTCTTGTATTCAGACCCTTCCTTTGCATGACTTTGTATATTTCATTCCATTCCCTACTGGCCTGATGGGTTTCTGTTGAAAAATCAGTTGCTAGTCTGATGGGGGTTCCTTTGTATGTAACTTTCTGTCTCTCTCTGGCCACTTTTAAGATTCTTACTTTGTTGTTGGTCTTTGCCAATTTAATTATAATGTGCCTTGGCATTGGTCTTTTGGGGTTCATTTTGCTTGGGACTCTGTGAGCGTCTTGGATTTGTGTGGGTTTTTTCTTCCTTATATCAGGGAAGTTTTCTGTCATTATTTCTTCAAACAGGTTTTCTATTCCTTGCTCAGTTTCCTTTCCTTCTGGAACCCCTATTATGTGGATGTTGTCTTGTTTTGTGTTGTCCCAATGTTCCCTTAGGCTCTCCTCCTGCTTTTTAATTTTTTTTTTTCTAGAAGCTGCTCTACTTAGGAATTTTTTTCCATCTTGTCTTCTAGCTCCCTGATGTGGTCCTCTACTTCTTCTAGTCTACTCTTGATGCTTTCTATTGAGTTCTTTACAGCAGCCATGTCATTTTTCATTTCTTCTTGGTTCTTCTACATTTCCTCTTGGTTCTTACTCATATTGCCGAATTTGTCTTCCATTCTTTTCAGCCACCTTATGACCATTTCTCTGAATTTTTTCTCCAGCAGGTTGCTTGCCTCCATTTCATTTACTTCCTTTTCTGGTGATGCCTGCTTTTCTTTCATATGTGGGCTGTTTCTTTGTCTCCCCATGTTCTCTCTTCTCCAGATGTCTGGTTATGTAGTTCTCTCTCTCCTGCGTTGACTTAAAGGCACAAAATACAACACAACCAGGTACAACACACAGGGCACTGAACAGTAATGTATTGACAATATTAATAACCTCCAATAAAGGTGACCACCAGAAAAAGGCAAATTAGGGTATAGGAGAGAAAGAAGAAGAGAAGAAAGAAAGAAAGAAAAAAAAAGGAGTGTCAAAATGGAATTGGGAAAAGAAAAAAAGTAAGAGAGACAAGAAAGAGACTAAGAGAGAAAAAGGGAACAAACTATTTATATGGGGAAAAACTCCAATAGAACAACCACTAATCCCAGCAAATGCCAGCAACAAGTACCTGGGGATTAATACAATCTACAACACCAACTAATATCAAGTGAGGCAAGGAAAAACAGAAGCAAAAAACAAATAAAAACAAAGCAAACAAAAACAAACAAACAAACAAAAAGAATAAGCAAAACAATCTCACAAAAAAGCATAAAAATTCGATATAACCAACATTCAAGCTGGCAACAACAAAAGGACAGAGAGAAAAATAATTTTTTAGATAGTTAAGACAGTGAAGAGAGAGGTGTGTATGGCCTTGGAGGAGGGGATTGCAAATTAGATATATAAGTAGGGTGAAATTTTAACAGGGGGTAAACAGAAAGAATAGGGAAAATCTAAAGCAGGAAAAGGGTAAGATAAATAGGACACCAAAAGGGGAAAGGTTAGGAAGAGAGTGATGGTATAAAGGTAGAGTTGAGATAGAGTAAAACGATGCTAAAGGAAAGATGAAAATAGAATGTAGAACACTAATCCCAAAGTAAAATAAAGAGAAAATAAAATGACACTTTGAAAAAAAAGGTAAAATAGCAGTAGTAATAATACTGATTGAAAATAAAAATGTAATAATTAAAAAGGTAAAATTAAGTGAAGAAAAAACATAAAAATTAGTTTCTTAAGTAATAGATGCCAAAAATGAAAATAAAAAAAAAATTAAAAAATATAATGTGCAGTAGTGAAGGTCATTCACTTCCTCTATTGTTCTGTTTGGCCCGCCTGTTTCTCAGTCCAGACAGTACTGCAGTTCCCTGCATTCCACTGTTCCTCAGTATTGTAAGCCAGTACTGATTTTTAAGCAGGCGGTGTCTTAATTTCTCGTATTCCTTTATATTTGATTACACAAGAGTCAATTTTTGATTCAGCCCCTGGGTGGCAGTGTTTCTGGATTGACTTCCTGGTCTATTGGCTTCTCTAACTGTATTTAGATCCTTCTTTCCTTGTGGCACTCAGTACTGGTTTGTGGAAGTGGGCTGCCTCAGAGCTGGCTCTCCGATGGTCACTCCTTGCTCTGACCCCCAGGTTCCAGGAAAACAACTTTCTCCTGCAGTCTCCCAGGGTGTCCTCAACTGGGTGATCCTATGTATTGGGCTTAGTAATCAAAAGCAAGGATTTCAAGAGGAAAAAGCCCATGTGTGTGAACAATGAGTCTGTGTGCAAGTCTAAGCAGCCAGCACACCTTTGAAATTCTTAGGCTGTCCCTGCACATCAGATCAAAATGGGTTGCTTTTTAGAGATCCCTTCTGTTAGCAGCTCTGAGGTCCCCCTTCCACATTCACGGATCATGCCAGCCTCACCAGCCATGGATTTTTCTAGGCACAGACTTCCCTGGTCCTCCAGCTCCTGCAAAACACGCGTTTCTCTCTCCCACCGGGACCAGAGTCCTCACTTTATCCCAGGCGAAATCTGATTTTTCTGTGGTGGAATGAAGAGCTCCTTTGAATCCACGTATTTGCACCCATTGGGAACTGGTGTTCTGGGGCTCGCAGCTGTTCAATGGTTGCTGCGGTTGTGGATTTTCAGGCTTCCAATAAGCTCCACTTTCCCTATCCAGATGGCGCTGTCTCCGCGTCTGAGCCGTAGCTCCAGGAGGGGACCCAGCCGCAGTGGGGGCTGCCTTGTCAGGGGAACCCCATCTAGCAGTCCCCCACCTTCTCCTGGAGTTTAGCTGTCCCTTAACTTGCCAACAAACAGTCCTCTTGTGACCCCCAGCTGTTCTTTCTTTCTGCTCCTGGACAAGGCTCGGAACACATCTGTCTATTCTGCTGCCATTTTTCTCCTCCTGTTCATTTTTTCTTTTGTTTCCCTTGCCCAAAGAGATAAATCAGAAAAAATATTTGCTGTGAGAAATGTCCAAGATTTTACAGCCTTTGTTTCTTCTAGGATTTTTATGGTTTCAAGACTAATATTTAATTCTCTAATTCATTTTGAGTTTATTATTTACATGATGTAAGTTGGTGGTCTAGTTTCATTTTTTTTTGCATGTATCTGTCCAGTTTTCCCAATATCATTTATTGAAGAGACTAACTTGAGCCCAGTGTATGTTTTTGCTTCCTTTGTCAAATATTAATTGCCGATAAAAGTGTAGGTTTATTTCTAAGATCTCTATTATATTCCATTAATCTATATGTCTGGCTGTTAGTACCAGGCTGTGTTTTTAAAATATATTTTTATTGATTTCAGAAGAAGGGAGAGGGAGAAAGAGATAGAAACATCAATGACGGAGAATCATTGATCGGCTGCCTCTTGCACAACCCCTACTGGGGATACAGCCTGCAATCCTGGCATGTGCACTTCACTGGAATCAAACCTGGGACCCTTCAGTCTGCAGGCTGATGCTCTACCCACTGAGTGAAACCAGCTAGCGCTACAGGCTCTTTTGATAACTATGGACTTGTAGTACAGTTCGATAATACATAACATGATTCCTCCAACTTTGTTCTTTCTCTAGATCATTGTTGCTCTTAGGAGTGTTTTGTGGTTCCATATAAATTTTTGGAATATTTGTTCTGTGAAATACACCATTGGTATCTTGATAGGAATTGCATTGAATATTTAGATTGCTTTGGGTAGAATGGACATTTCAAAGATGTTAATTCTTCCTACCCATGAACACCTTATATGCTTCCACTTATTTGTATTTTCTTCAGTGTCTTACAATTTTCTGAGTATAGGTCTTTCACATTTTTGGTTAAACTTACTCCTACATATATTATTTTTTTTAATGCAATTGTGAATGGGATTATTTTTCTAGTTTCCCTTTCTGATGTTCATTATTGGTATATAAAAATGCAACTGATTTCTCGATATTTATTATATATCCTGCTACTTTAATAAATTCATTAATCAGTTCTAGTAGTTTTTTGGTGGAATATTTAGGGTTCTCTATATACAGTATCATATCTTATGCAAATAATGATGCTTTTACATCTTCCTTTCCAATTTGGATGCCTTTTATTTCTTCTTCTTGTCTGATTGCTGTGGCTATGACTTCCAGTACTATTTTGAATAAGAGTGGTGAACGTGACATCACTATCTTATTCCCAATATTAAGGGGAACACGTGTAGTTTTTCTCCATTGAGTATGATGCTGGCTGTAGGTTTGTCATATATGGCCTTTATTACATTGAGGTAAGTTCTCTCTATTACTACTTTGCTGAGAGCTATTATCATAAATGGGTGCTGGATCTTACCAAATTTTTTTGCATCTATGGATATAATTATGTGGCTTTTATCTTTTAATTTGTTTATGTGATGTATCACATGTATTGATTTGCAGATATTGTACCAAACTTGCATCCCTGGAATAAACCCTGCTTGACCATGGTGTATGATCTTTTTAATGTATCGCCGGGTTTGGTTTGTTAATTTTTTTGTTGAGAATTTTAGCATCTGTGTTCATCAGGGATATTGGCCTGTAATTTTCCTTCTTTGTAGTATCTTTATCTAGTTATAGAATTAGGATAATTCTGGCCTCATAGAATGAGCTTGGGAGTCTTCCCTCTTCTTGAACTTTTTGAATAGTTTGAGAAGGATAGGTGTTATTTCTTCTCCGAAGGTTTGATAAAGTTCATCTGTGAAGGCATCATTCCAGGGCTTTTATTTGTTGGGATTTCTTTGATTACTGCTTCAATTTCACTAGTTATAATCTATCTACTCAGATTTTCTGATTCTTCCTGATTTAGTTTTGGAAGATTGTATCTTTGTAGGAATTTATTTATTTCATCCAGATTGTCCAATTTTTTTAGCATATAGTTACTTTTAATATTTTCTTAAAATCCTTTGTATTTCTTTGGTGTCAGTTGTTACTTCGTCTCTTTCATTTTTGATTTTATTTATTTGGGTCCTCTTTTTCTCTTGATGAGTCTGGTTAAAGGTTTGTCAATCTCGTTTATCTTTTCAAATAACCAGATTTTGATTTCATTGATATTTTGTATTGTTTTCTTAGATTCTATTTTGTTTATCTTTGCTCTGACCTTTATGATTTCCTTCCTTCTACTCACTTTGGGATTTGTTTATTTTTTTTTTTCATGTTCTTTTAAGTGTAAACCCATTCATTGTTTAGTAACATGTGTTGTGTTTTTTTTTAACCTACATATCTTTCGTGTTTTGCTATTTTCTTCTTGTGGTTGATTTCTAATTTCTAAACATTATGGTCAGAAAAGATGCTTGATATAACTTTAATCTTTATGAATTTATTGAGACTTGTTTTGTGTAATAACATGTAGTCTGCTGCTTTGGAGTAAAATGCTCTGAAAATATCAATTAAATACATTTAAGGCCGTAGTCTCCTGTTGATTTCTGTCTGGAAGATCTATCCATTGATGTCAATGGAGTTTTTAAAACCCTACTTAGGCTGTGTTACTGTCAATCTCTTCCTTCATGTCCATCAAGATTTACTTTACATCTTTAGCTGCTCCTATGTTAGGTGCACAAATGTTTACAAGGGTTATATCCTCTAGTTGGATTGCTTCCTTTATCATTATGTAGTGTCCTTCTTTGTCTCTTATTATAGCCTTGGTTTTAAAGTATATTTTGTCAGATATAAATATTGTTAACCTAGCTTTTTTTTTTCTTTCCATCTGCATGAAATATTTTTTTCCCCATTCCTTTACTTTTAGTCTGTGTGTATCTTTAATTCTGAGGGAGGTATCTTAAAGACAGCATATATGGGTCTTGTTTTATTATTCATGTATCTACCCTATGTCTTTTGATGGAAGCATTTAAACCATTTACATTTAAAAAAGTCTTTATTGTTTAAAGTATATGTCCCCTCCCACCCCCCATTGACATCTTCTAGCCTGACCCCACCTGCTACCCCAGGCCTTCACTACCCTATTTTCTGTGTCCATGGGTTATGCATATATATATATGCATACAAGTTCATTGGTTGATCTCTTCTCACCCACCCACCCTTCTCTGCCTTCCCTCTGAAATTCAACATTCTGTTCCATGCTTCTATGTCTCTGGATCTATTTTGTTCATCAGTTTATTTTGTTCATTATATTCCACATAGAGTGAGAACATATGATACCTATCTTTCTCTGACTGTAATAATTTACATTTAAAGTGATTATTTATAGTTATATATTTATTGCCACTTTATTTTTGTAACTATGTTCCTGTGTTTGCTCCTTCTCCTTCTCCTTCCCCTTCATCTTCTGCTCCTTCCAGCAAGCCCTTTAACATTTCTTGTAATACTGGTTTGGTAGTAACAAACTCCTTTAGTTTTTTTGTGTCTGGGAAGTTTTTATTTCTCCTTCCATTTTAAATGATAGCTTTGTTGGGTAAAGTAGCCTTGGTTGTAGGTCCTTGCTTTTCATCACTTTGAATATTTCATGCCAAACCCTTCTTGCCTGAAATGTTTCTGTTGATAAATCAGCTGACAGTATTATGATGGTCCCTTATAGGTAACCAACTTCCTTTGTCTCACAGCTTTTAAGATTTTATCTTTAACCTTTGTCATTTTAAATATGATGTGTCTTGGTGTGGGCCTCTTTGGGTCCATATTGTTTGAGACTCTCTGAACTTCCTGGACTTTGTGTCTTTTTCCTTCACCAGGTTAGGAAAAATTTTGGTCACTATTTCTTCAAATAGGTGCTTGATTCCTTATTCTCTCTCTTCTCCTCTAGTACCCCTAAGTGTAGATGCTGTTATGCTTTATGTTGCCCTAAGAGTTCCTTAAACTAGCCTCATTTTTAAAAATTATGTTTTTCTTTTTGCAGATTTGATTGGGTGTTTTTTCTACCTTCTCTTACAAATTGCTTATTTGATCCTTCACTTCATTCAACCTTTTGTTTAATCTTTTCAGTGTATTCTTTATTTCAGACATTACATTCTTCATTTCTGAATCGCCCCTTTTTATGGTTTCTATGTATTTTTTTCATGCTCTTGAGCTATCTTATTATCATTATTTTGAACCCCCTATTGGATAAATTGCTTGTCTCCATTTAATTTAGCTCTTTTTTGGAGAATTCTCTTGTTCTTTAATTTGAGGCCTGCTTCTTTGTCTTCCCTTTTTTGCTGCCTCTTTGTGTTTGTTTCTATATATTAGGTAGATCTGCTATGCTTCCCAGTCTTGTTAGAGTGGCCTTATGTAGTAGGAGTCCTGTGGGACCCAGTGGTGCGGCCTCCCTGATTACCTGTGCTGGTTGCCCTAGGAATGTCCCTTGTGTGCATTATGTGGACCCTCCTGTTATAATTGAGTCTTGATTGATATAGGCTCATTCATGCTTGGAGTCAACCTTCGGGTTGGCTGATTGTGAGACTCAACCCCCAACACACATGTAAGCTGCAGTGCAGCAGGTGCTGATCACATGAAGCAGAATTCACCTTGGCACAGTTTGGGGCCTGCTTATATCTTCCTGTTGATACACTGCTTGTGAAGCTTATTGAATCCTGCTCTGTTATTGTCTGAAGATGACCACTGTGTGCATTGGTGCTGGGTCTTTTCAGAGGGACCCCAGGGCAGACCCATGTCAGAGATTGCCTGTGACTGGCTCTGGGCAAGCTGTTTGGAGCTCTCAGTGATCCACAGTTTATGGCTCCCTCTGCCTGGCCTGGGTGTGTGTGCAAAGCAGCAAACTGTGCAGCAAGGCCAGCTTTTACCTGTACTGGGCCCAGGGGCAGGTCAGCAAAAGTCTCTGTCTGTAGGCTGCCTCTTAGGCTTAGTCACTGAAAGAGCCTCTGGCTATATTCCTCAGCAGGGTGTAAACTCCACAGGGTTAGGTGAGAGGTGTTCCAGAGAGTGGGGCTATTGTTTCCCCCTAGGCTGATGTCACCTGGAGGGCAATGCTCTGCCCAAGAAATGTGGCTTCTGCAGTATGCGGGAATGACTCAGCATAGGGATCTTGGCAGCTGACCCTTCAGCTCTCTTCCCATAGCCATCAAACCCAGACTTCCCTCATGTGGCCCTAGTCTGCTCTACCCTCCCCCTACTGAAGCCCAAGGTGAGTTTCTGTGAGTGAAATTTTAAGAGGGTGTCTGTGTCTCTATGCCATCTCTCCCTGATGGACAGAACTCTTGCTGCTTTTTGAAGTCAGATATTATATGGGTGCCTTTCCCAGTTCTGGTCCTCTAGGTTTGGAAGCCTGGTTTGGGGTTTAAACCCCACGCTTCTCAGGGTGAACCCACCTTTCAACTGAGATGTCCCTCTGGAATTTCAGCTGCTGCCTCTGTAAACTCGGCCAGCCCTCTGGCACCTCCATATTTCCTATCAGTCTCGATGTGGCTTCTTCTGTAAGTCTGTGGTTATAAGGCTTTTCTCCACCTAGTCTTTAGTTGGTTATTCAGGGCAATTTTTAAAAATAATTTCAGTTTGGTCCTGTGAGGAAGTTACCTTCCACCTCCCTTCTGTCACAAGCTCAGACCCACACTGGCTGCCTGACGTGGCCTGCCCTGCCATCACCTCTATGTCTTTTAAAATGCTTACTACCTCTTTAAGTTCTCATTGAGATCACCTATTCTTCCCCTAAGGTCCTTGAGTATCTTTATAACCATTATTTTAAACTCTACATCTGGTTTCTTGGTTGTTTCTGTTTTACCCATTTCATTTAATTTTTTTTCCCCCTGGGAATTTCTCTTGTTCTTTTGTTTGGGGGATTTTTCTTTTCTCCCCATTTTATCTCTGTATATTAGATTGATCTGCTATGACCCCCAAACTTGTTGTGATGGTTTTATGATGAAGGCGTCTTGTTGGGCTCAGTGTCACAGTCTTCCAGATCACCTGTGCTATGTGCTCCTGGAATGTTTCTTGAGGGTTATGCGCACCTCCTGGGGAGTTGTTATTTCTGACTCCCCTTTCCTTCCTTCCTTCTCTAGGAAGATCAGTTTTGATAAGCCCATCTCTGGGCCAAAAGGCAGGGATAATAATTTTAACATTTAGAGGACATTTGAGCCTCAAGTGTAGAGAGGCTGTGGTTTTGAGGAGCCAGATATTATACTTCCTTTGAGGAGCCAAAGCATATTTACAATGCTTTGGAAAATATTTAATGCTCCCCATAACTCTTAATTATAGGTGTGAGGACTTTGTGAAGTTTTTGGAAACAAAATATTTTATGCTCATTGTAAGTAAGTTGCTGGACATTCAGAGCTTGAATATTATTAGTCAAGGTTTGGTCAGGAAAATAGCACTCTAGGTGTTTCAAACTAGAAGGGTTTATTTCATTATTAAGGGGTTCAGGAGCTTAAAGTCAATTGAAAAAGCTGAGGATGTGGTGGAAGTCATAGAAAGCTGATAGGTTCCTGGACATCAGATATCTGTAGGAATTGCAGACACCCACTGTTAATGGACTCAGCATGAAAGAGGGTGAGATAGCAGAGAAATATTGGAAGCCACTGCCAAATCCCCTGTGCCTGCTGGAAGAGTAATAATGGCTTGAACTCTCTTCAATCTTCCAAATTTCATGTGAGTGCCCTTCATAAAGACAGGGTGTTTTAGTTTCCTGTGGCTGCTGTAACAAAGTATGTGGTGGTTTAAAACAACATGTATTATTCTCTCATAGTTCTGAAGGCCAGAAGTCTAGAATGGGTTGCAATGGGGCAAAATCTATATGTTGGCAGGGCCACTCTTCTTGCAGTGATTGTAGGGGCAAATCCAATTCTGTGACTTTTCTAGTTTCTGGAGAATATCCCTATTTCTTGGTTCAGACCCTATATCACATTATCTTTTTCCTCTTCTTGTTTTCGTCTGTTAATTGCCTTTTTCTCAGCGTGTTTCAAATTTTCCTTTGCCTCCCTTTTATAAGGATGCGCATGATTACATTTAGGGTCAACCTGAGTAATTCAGGATATTTCAGTATTCTTAATTTCATAACATCTGCAAAGTTTCTGTTTCCTTGTAAGATAATACTTTCAAATACTACATATTAGGGGCTGGATATTTGGGGGAAGGGGATGGGATAAAGTTTAAGGGTAGGGAATATTATTCAGAAGTATAGGGGAGAACATTCAAGGAAGTGAAAATGAGTACTAGTTCTCAAACAATCAATATCCAGCTCAGAGTTCAATAACAGTTGATTGTTAATAAAGTTAATGGAGTTTGATATTTGGGCATTGAAGAAGATATGTCTCCTAAACAAATAAGGCCATTTTGTGGTCTAGTCAGTATTGGTTGGATCACATAGAGAACAGTGGGTTTAATTGAAAGTATAACTTTAATTTTCCCCCCCTTTTGAGTGATTCTAAGGTAGAATGAAAGTAACCAGTAGTTTTAGTTCAAATGAAGAAGGTCTTTCAATCATAACGGTTGCTCTATAATACAATGTGCTGCCTTGTGAAATAATGACAAAAACATCAATGAATATGAAACTATAGTACATTTTATACTGTCTATGGAATCCTTAATATTCTATCAATGCCAGTTTCACTTAATGGTCTATAGTTCATAACTAAAAAATATCTTTGGATTCATTTAGATTTTCAGATTCACCACTCTTGAACTTCTAATGATTTCATTATATTTATTATTTACTGAGGTAAATGTAATTTCTTTTTAGTTTGCTGTAAATTTAATGGGCTTCAATTTCAATGGATATCTCATGCTCTATTAATTCTGAATTGTGCAAAGGTCATTACTATGAACTAATCTCTCAAATTAGAGTGTTCCTTACTTCTTATGTTATGCACACTATTTTTTCAACAAAATCTAGTTTTCTACTTATTAAATCTATATTTACTCAATATTTTTTATGAGTTTATGGATTTTATTAGTCCGTTCTTTAAGTCAGCACTTATCCAAACAAAAGTGTTTATTCTTTTATTTCCATTTTGCTATTCCCCTACAATTTGTAAATTGAAATCCTAGCTCCTATGTAATGGTGTTTGGAGGTGGGGCCTTTGGGAGGTAATTAGGTTGAGCGAGCCCTCATGAATAAAATTAGTGACTTTATAAAAAGACCCTGAAGAGCTCCCTTGTTCCTTTTTGCTGTGTAAGGACACAGCAAGAAAATGGCCATTTATGGACTAGAAAGCAAACCTCTCAATACAACCAATCTGCTGGAATTCCCAGCCTCTAAATCTTTGAGAAATAAATTTCTGTTGTATATAAGCTACCAGTCTATGGTATTCTGTTTCAGCAGCCTGCAAAGACTAAGGCAGTTTTCTTCCCCCCACTTCAATCTGTGCTTTAATTAATCTTTGAAACTATTCTGGTTTCACTGTCATTCTTGAAGTGAAGATAGTGTTCTAGAAGAGTATTCAATAGGACTTATGTTAAGTGTTTGCGTTGTGTTTCAGTGCTTCTTGATTGCACACTGACCTGCTGAGCAAGGTGTACCAGATGAGTATGTTTCAGGCTGTAGCTGCAGAGGAAGGCTTTGTTGTTAGGAAGTCTTTTTGCTAAAATGTTAACAAGGCTCATACAAAAGAAAGGTTGAATCCTGATTTGAATGTAAATCTGTGAAATTTTGTGGGTTGTATTGTGCATTACCATTCCAGAACTTTTCAGATAAGAGACATTTACCCCCTTCTCTCCCACCCCTAAGTCTTTTCCTCTTTCTAATACTTCCTATTTCAGTATATGTTCTAAAAATAGATCTTGTCACAGTGATTGCTTTAGTTAAGTGCGTGGCACTTAAGCAGAGGCAGGGAGACAATGAATCATTTTTTTTTTTTTAAATCCTGGGAAAGAATCTGTTGCTTTTTCCATTACAATTAGACATCTTGTGAAACAAAAGCACAGAGAACATAAGAAAAATTAGACAATTGGACTTCATGAAAATTTAAAAATACTATCAACAGAGTAAAAAATGGCAACTCACAGAATGGGAAAAATATTTGCAAATTACATATCTGATGATAGATTTATACCAAGAAGGTATAGAGAACTTATAAAACTCAACAGCAGCAAAAGCCACCTGACTAAAAAAAATAAGCAAAGGACTTCAATAGACATTTCTCCAAAGGAGATGTATAAATGCACAATGACTACATGAAAAAATGATCAACATCACTAGTCATTAGGAAAGTGCAAATCAAAACT
This sequence comes from Corynorhinus townsendii, assembly GCA_026230045.1. NCBI lineage: Eukaryota > Metazoa > Chordata > Mammalia > Chiroptera > Vespertilionidae > Corynorhinus > Corynorhinus townsendii. The sequence continues at coordinate 60,357,433 of JAPDVU010000005.1, forward strand.
GCAATGAAATACCATCTCACCCCATTAGGATTGCCATTATACAACAAACAACAGAAAATAGCAAATATTGATGAGAATGTGAAGGAGATGGAAACTTGTGTATGTACTGTTGTTGGGAGTGTAAAATTTTAAAGTGGTACAGCTGCTGTGGCAAATGATATAGCTGTTCCTCAAAAAATTAAAAATATAATTAGTGTGTCATCAATCAGTTCCACTTTTGGGTATATACCCAAAAGAATTGGAAGCAGGGTCTTGAAAAGATATTTTTATACCCATCTTTATAACAGCATTATTCACAATAAGTGAACTGTGGAAGCAACTTAAGTATCCATTGATGGATAAATGGATAAGCAAACTGTGGTATATACATACAATAAAATATCATTCAGATTTAAAAAGGAAGGAAATTCTGACACATGCTACAACATGGATAAATGTTAAGGACCTCCAAGCCAGACACAAATAGACAACTACTGTATTTTTTATTTTTATTTTTTTTACTTATTTTGGGTACTTAGAGTCAAAATCATGAAGCCAAAAACAATTGTGGTTGCTAGGGGCAGAGGGAATAAGGAGAATGGGGAGTTACTATTTAATGGGTGTAGAATTTCAGTTTTACAAGACAAAAACAGTCCTGGAGATGGATGGTGATGACGGTAACACAGTCTTAAGAATGTATTTAATGCCACTGAACTAAACACTTAAAATAGTTAAGATGGTAAATTTTATGTTATATATATTTTACCACAATAAAAATTTGGAAGAAAAGAGAGGTAAAATAACAGAAGATAAAATACTAAAATAAAGGCATAAAACTACAAAACATTTAAACATCTCCCTATAACAAGGGAATGCCTGAGAGATTGTCAAAATCAAGTTGTACTTAGTGATTGAAGCCAGCAGACTGGAAAGCAGAGAAAAGAGAAAGCCCAGGTTTCAATGACATCATTGGAACTTCTGAACTCCTGCTATGTCTGAAGCCCAACATACTCCTTGGCTCTTTCTGTGATGTGGAACAATATATAATTTTGCATAAATCACTTTAAATTAGGTTTTAGAAATAAAAGACTCTTAATGGATACATCCTGATAGATATCTATATTACTGCGTGTAGTCAACTGTATGTCACAGCTCCAACTAGACTTACTATTCAGTTCTTACTCTCTTTCTGGCCTGTCTTCCCCAGGATCTAGATAGCTATTCTTATATTCCCTGTTTCAACACAGCATTTGTGCAGTTGGCATCCCAGTCCTCCTCTGTGTCATTCTATCTAACCATTTTCCCATAGTATCTTTACTTTTCTGATATCATTCACCTCGATAGAAATAAGCAAAAGATGAGTACCTTTTTTTTATTTATCTCTGGCACTTCTTCCCCCTGAAATCAAGTGAGCCTGTAGGTGCTATGAAGATATAAGAACATTTGAAGAGACAAATTGTGTAGCAGTGTATAACCAGTTACAATAGTTATGGGAGTTCCTACTAGGGAGATTTGGGTACTCAGAGATTTTCAATAGAATAAATATGATGGTTCATTAGGGCTGAGTATCTTGTGTTGGTGGTGATTTCCCAATGGCCCTTTCTTGCTGATACAAGTTCTGGTCCATTTCCAATGAAGATGCTATGATTTTTTATGCATGGTGTCACTGATAAGGTGTGCATTCCTTACTCTACAACGTGCATGAGAAACTAGTCCTCAACCTCAGGAATCTCTGAAGAATCTGCTGTTTTGTACTCTCAACTATAAAATGTGCTGTTGCTGGGAGTATTGGTTTGGATAAAACTTCTCCATTTTTCATGGCTACTTAGTGCTGCTACTTGTTCAAATGCCATGCTGTTTGAATCTATTACTTCTGGGTGTGACTCCTGTCCTGATCTCCGCTTTCTCATGCTTGGCCTATTCTTGTTTGCCATTCAACAATTTGTTTCAAGCATTATACTCATTGCAGTGACTAGATCTTTAAATCTAGTCATTCTTCATGCATACCTAGGCAATTCATACTAGTATCCTTTCACTATGGCACTTCTACAAGGTGTAGACAGCTCCTGGGAAGGCACATGGCCATTTCTTCAATTATCGTCAGCTGAACTCAGGGCGATAGGCAGAGCCACGCCCTGGGAACATGCTTCCCCAAAAAGGCAGGACATGTTATCATCTTGTCCTTCATATCAGCCTATCGGACTTTGATATGTAAATCCAGGCAAGCACCAGGATTGCTAGGGCCTACTCAAGAATGCAAATAAGCTCCTTTGATCTTAAGTTTTGGTGTTACTTCCTGGTATTTGGGGGTATAAAATAAATGTGCTGCGTAGGCTCGGGGCCCCTGCCTCTCCATCAGAGGTGGCAGCGGTTCCACCCAACTCCCAGCTTTTCCTTCTATCTTCGTGTCTGGTCTCTTTCTTTCTTTTATTTCTCAATCCCTGGCCGCCTCCACTTAGAACCGGTTCGTTCATCTCTCTTTCCGTGCTGGACATGGAAAAGGGAGATCCCCGCTGCCGCATCTGGCTCCCGCCGCATCTGGCCCCCACAACAAGGAACATTCTCTGGCCCATTTTCCCATCCTTCACTTCCAAATGTGGAGTATATGCTCCTTCTATCTAATTCTACAGCACACGGTATTCTTCTATTTTAAAGCACTCAACACCATATATAGCTACCTATTGACTTACCTCTATCACCTATTGATGCAAGCCTCATGAGGACAAGAATTTTATCTTGTAATAGTGGCCCAGTGCACAAATTTGTGCACATGAGGGAAAATAATTAAAAGAAGTATTTTAATGTCGCTATTTGCCCTTTCTCTATAATAGAAGTGTCAACCAAATTCACGATCAACAAGGACAGATAGAAACACACATGTGTGATTGGTGCCAATGAGAGCTTTATATGTATCATGCTTGCATGAGTCAACTTATCCTTTTATAGATATAGAATAAACTTGCTTAGTTAGACCTGCTTTCTGATGTAGCTAAACTTATTCCAACCCAGTGAAGCACCCCAACTTCTCTTTCAGGTAATTGTCAGCAACACAGCAGCATATATCAACATGAAGCAGATTATCATTGTAGATCACACAGGGAGACTGTAGCAGTGTTTGACTATATTCTGCTCAGAGTGAAAACCTGAAGTCATTTTCAATGTCCACCATTTCTTACTTCTTTACAGTCAGGTTAAGTTTCTAAACTTTCTAAATCTCTGTTTTCTGGCTAATGAAAAGAAAATAGGATTCCACCTAATCTTTTATCTATCTACTCCAGGACTTCTGTGAGGATCAAATGAGATGAGGCATGGGAAAAGTGCTTCACAGACATTTGGTTAAAGTATGAAATGTTTGCACCTGGCTATAAAGCAAGTCGTGTTCCTGGGCTGAAGAAACTGCAAGGAGGTTAATCGTTGTTAGGGAGAGGAAGCTGGGTGTTGCTATGTGACATTAATACCCAGTGCCCACAGCAACCGTTTTTGGGCTGGGCTGGGCGGTAGGCCACATTTTGCACCATGGGGTTTTAGCAGTGTTGGCTGCAATTTGGTGGCCTGTTGTTCCTGGGGGGTGGCGGGGCCTGTGTCCACTTGGGGGAAGCCAAGTGTTGCTGTGTGGGCACCAGGTCCGCAGTGCCATTTCTCTGTGTGCATCACTGCAGCTCCTGCGTTGAGTGTCCGCTCCCTGGTGGTCAGTGTCCCTCATAGCGACCAGTCAGACAGTTGGACACTTAACATATTAACCTTTTATATATATATAGATGCTATTTGTGCCAGACTGAATGATGGATTATTTGAGTATCCTAAAATCATTTAGTCTCTATTCCAAAGGATTTGGTACAGTAGACATTATTGAAAAAGGTTACTTGCCAACATTTTTCATAGAATTTATTTGCAGAAAAGTTGTATTTTTGGATTTGGGACAAACTATTAAATGTTGAAATTTTCTTAGAGACTAATTTAATATTAGAAAGGTACTTTGTGGATTAACCTTGTTGCTTACTCAAATTTCTCCTCTTATATTTATGAAATTATCAATAGTCAGCTCACCACAGAACCCAGACAAATCTTTTAATGGTCAAGAATTCAGTTACTGACAACACCTAGAAGTTGACGTGTGTGTGTGTGTGTGTGTGTGTGTGTGTGTGTGTGTGTGTGTGTGTTTTTTTAAATTGCACCAATATTGGAAGGTTTCACACCAAAATCCACATCTCCATCTTATCTTGGGAAACTAGAAATTTATCAAGATTGATCCCTCATGACTTTAAAACAAAAATTAGGTGAATATGAGGAATGAATTTCCTTTTTGGATGGAACACATATTCCTGGTTAGCCATGACCTCCAGCATTCACATGAAACATATCTTCCATATGAAAATGTTATAGGTCTTAGTTAGGTCCCATGCCAACCCATATAAAGCCATAACATTTTTCAAATATGGACACTGGTTTTGTTTATTGTTGATAACAATTTGGAATTAGGTTTCCAAAGAAATGAATTTTTACAGAAACCAACCCAACACAGGTATCTAGAAAAGTTGTCAGAAGAAAAAAACCCAAGACTTTAATAGCATTTTTGTACATTGCTGATATTGTTTTCTGTTGGTCTCCCTTCTACTCTTGCCCTCCTCTAAACTTTCTCAGGTGTGATGGTTTCATATCATAAATTTGAAAATGTCATTCATAGGTTAAAACAATTGGCCTCAAGGAGCTGCCTGAGGTGGCTCCTATTTCCCTGTCCATGTTCTTTTGGAATTGCTCTCCCAACTTCTCACCAAGCTTCAACTACTGACCTTTTAGTTCCATAAATAAGTCAAATAATCTCCCCGTGAGGCTTTCATACATACTTTTGTCTCCCAATTTGCTAAAAAGCTTATCATCTTTCTGGTGTCATTTTCAAACACTCTTCTTCCAATAGACTTTTTTTGACCACATGGTCTGAAGTGGGCCTCCCCCCTCATGGCTCTTTATAATCCTATTGCATCTATCAGAATTTGTAATAAGGTATTTATTAGTGTATTTACTTTTTACCCATTAAAACTTCAAGCTACATTAAGGTAAAGCTCACATGTGTTTTATTAATTTTTTTACTTTTTACATATATATTTATTGATTTAAGAGAGAGGAAAGGATAGGGTGAGAGAGACAGAAACATCAATGATGAGAGAGAATCATTGAATGGCTGCCTCCTGCAGGCCCCACACTGGGAACCAAGCCCACAACCTGAGCATGTGCTCTGACAGGGAATTGAACCATTACCTCCGGTTCATAGGTTGATGCCATCCAGGCTCACATGTGTTTTATACACTGCTCTATGAATGATTGTGTCTAGTATATGATATGTTTAATAATATTTTGAATAAAGGAATAAGTATTATATGGACACATAAATTTTGAATTAAAAAACAGTAAACTTTGCATGATTTTGGTTTGAGTTGCTCATATTTCCTACCACAGGTACAAATAATTCCTAAAATATTGAGTATAGAGTACAAAAAACACTTGTTTTGAAATGTGTGGAATAAGCAAATGCATTTTGAAGTAACTGCTATTTGAGGCAGTAGGAATGTACTGAGTCACAGCATACTATTTTTCAGATGAATACAGTTCTATGTTTCTCTCTTTTTCAAATAGGAAATGTAATCCCACTTAGGAAAATATTGAGAGTATATAAGCATGTAAATAATCACAGTCTGGTTGTGCTCATAAATAATTTTCAGTTTAGCAAATAGGTAGACACCCTTTTCCTTTCCTCTCTTACAGAACTGAAACTTTTCTTTCCAAGGAAGGCAAATTTGATTAAGGAAAACTATGCATTGGTATTTTGCACTCTTCATTTTTCTGTGGTGATGGAATTATGAAACAATTTGGCTGGGCTAGAGTCTTACTGGTAGGTTTGCTGATCAGCATTGTTTCTTGAATTCTGTGAAATTATATCACTGGCATGTAGAATCAGTTTCTCAAGGATAGCTGCCATGGACAAACTGTACAATATATATATTTCCTGGGGGAAAAACTTATATAGGTATATGTTTGTGCTGAGGCTTAAGGTTTTAGTGTCACTTACAAAATATTTATCTTGATTAAAATTTCCCATTGATACCTGAATGCATGTAAATGTTTTTGTTTTTCAAGGAGTAGAAATTTGGAATTAGATGATTTAAGTTTAAATCCTAAATAAAAGAAAAATTAGAAAGCAAGCTCTTTCACTTTGTTGCTGGTAGGTGCAACTGCTGACCCTACTTTTTCTCACCCATACATACACAAATATACACAGCCATACCTGTAATATTGTTTTCTTGGTTTTGTAACACGAATCATTTTCAATAGAAATTAAAGTAATTTAAGACATTCTTTTGGGGAAGAGCTGCCAGAAACCTGTTTAGTGCTTCTTCCTGGTGCAACCCCTTATAACAGAATTCAAAATTAAGTATAGTATGTGAAAAATCAACCTACTTGGTGACCTCAGTTTTTGCCTTCTATATTGTGGGGTGTGACTACAAGCTTGCTCAATAAAAATATATAAACACCATGCAAGCAGTGGCTTGGTTTTGTTCACTACTAGTCTCATTGCACAGGAGATGTTTGGAACATAGAAAAGACTCAACATATATTTATCAAATGAATGCATTATTCTTCTATTGCCCAGATTGCCCATATTTGTTGGTGATATGGTGTGATGGTAACAGCAGCATAACTGAGAAAATGGGTTTCTTTAGTGGACTGACCAGACTATGCATAGATAATATCAGGTTGAACTGGACTGAGTAACTCCATGGGAATCTTTGGGAACACATAGAGGCAGAATACTAATCTTAGCTAACATTGCATAGCAATTTACTCTTCTAAGGGCTTTACTTATATGAAAATATCTTATCCTTACAATATCTGAAACTAGAGGTAGGAAATGTTACTCATGTTACAGACAAGAAACCAAAACACAGAAAAATATCTATTAAGAAGCCGAAGCAGGCTCTAGAATCTGCATTTTCATTTTTAACTTACGATTGTGCCTTTCCTATATGATGAATGGGGGTTTGGAAATAGATTAACTTAACTATTTAAAGAGAAGTAGACATATTTTGAACCCAAGGATAAAGAGGGTCATGTCAGTTATAGACATTTTTTTAAACGGAATAAACAGAGAACTGTGATGATGCTCTATATTCATTTCCATGGGTGTTGACCTAGACATGTTGGATATACATACAGACATGCACACAAAATCATATATTTTAATTTTCAATTAAATGTTTGACTATATATATGATCTTTTTTGGTTCATTTAAACTTTATGTGTGTATAACATTTATTGTTTTTCTTAAAAAGCTTTTAGACACAGATTTTTAAAGAGGAAAGAGAACAAAATCTATAATCACTCTGCTTAAATAATTAATTGGTTTATTAAATACTATAAAGGTAATAACTGATATGTTTAGGAAATTAAATAATTGCCTATGTTTAGAAAATGGTTCAGAAAGAAACATAAACATCAAAACCTGCCCTTCTCCTCACTATAAACCAGAAACTTCTACTCCTTAAAAAGACTTGCTTATTCAGTTTAACCTAGCATTATCAATTTTTTTGTAGACCAGAGAGCTATTCTTTAATAAAATTTAAATTTTATTGGAAATAGTCACTAAACTCATGCAAATTTACATGAATGTATTGTATGTTTTTCAATTTCACTTCTGAGAAAACATTTGAAGAGTGCACCGAGGCACTAGTTTATGAATAAAATTATATTGGACTCAGGTGTACTATTCTATAATATATCACCTGTATATTGTATTGTGTGTTCATGGCACCAAGTCAATTCTCCTTCTATCACCATTTATACCCCTTTACCCTGTTTAGATATGTCACATTAGGTATCTATTCTTCTACTAACTGACATTTTTGGTTTTTTGAATTTAGCTACAAAATTAGCTACAATATTATAATTCCTCTGGGTGCACCTATGTAGATTTTTGTATAGATATGTTTCAAATTCTTACAGATTTCCTGTCTAATAGTATATATACTTTTATTTTATTCATTACTGAATTTATTGGGGTGACATCTATACTAATAAAAGGGTAATATGCTAATTAGACCGGGAGACCTTCTGGGAGACCTTCCGGACATCCTTCTGGACAAAGCCATGGTGGTAGGGCCAAGGCAGAGGCAGTTAGGGATGAGCAGGTTGGCAGGGCGTCAGTCGGGAGCAAGCAGGCCAGCAGGGGGGTGCAGTTGGGGGCAAGCAGGCTGGCAGGGGGGCTGTTGGGGGCAATCAGGCCAGCAGGCAGAGTGGTTAGGGACGATCAGGCAGGCAGGCAGGCGAGCAGTTAGGAGCCAGCAGTCCCGGATTGTGAGAGGGATGTCTGTTTGGGATCAGGCCTAAACGGGCAGTCGGACATCCCCCGAGGGGTCTCAGATTGAAGATGGTGCAGGCTGGGCTGAGGGACACCTCCCCCTGCCCCATGCATGAATTTTGTGCATCAGGCCACTAGTTTATAAATAAAATTATATTGGATTCAGGTGTACTGTTCTATAATACATCACCTGTATATTGTATTGTATGTTCATGGCACCAAGTCAAGTCTCCAACTATCACTGTTTATATCCCTTTACTCTCTTCTACCTCCCCCTACACTTTTTATTTAAAGAAATAGTGCCAAATTACTCTTAAAAGGTGATTGATTTATATGCCCACCAATAGAATATGGGAATTTCCATTTCCCCACACCCTGGTTATGAATTAATTGAAACTAAACCATGTATCTGATAGGCAAAAATCAGTATCCTATTTTAATTATTTAATTGTGAATGACACCTCACATTTTTATTATTTTGCTTACTATAAAATTGCATTCCCATTTTCATTGGGATGTATGTTACCTTACTTATTTCTTTGAGCTTTCTATTATCCTTTAATGTTTTCCTTTTATAAAACATTCTTGGTGATAATTTTGGCCTTACACTAAAGAATTTTGTAAACAGGTCTGTAAAATGAGATAAAGATATTCCTAATGCCTTATTAAAAACTTTGCTCAAAGTTTTAGTAGAGAGAACTTTATAAGGGAAATGATTAGATGGCAAGCTCCTAAGGAAATACAATAAGTAAGAGGGGAATAAGCTTAATTGAAGCAAAAAGGTCTTATTACATGATAATTCTTTTTGGTACTCTTCTCTTTTATAGGTTTTACTACCACTTTATATTATACAGGGTTGGGCAAAAGAAGGTTTGCAGCTGTTCAGATGGAAAAATAATATAATAAGTAATCCTATATAATAAAAGGGTAATATGCAAATTGACCAAACAACAGAACAACTGGTGGCTATGACGCACACTGACCACCATGGGGGCAGATGCTCAATGCGGGAGCTGCCCTCTGGTGGTCAGTGTGCTCCCAAAGGGGGAGCACTGCTCAGCCAGAAGCCCTGAACAGGGCTCATGGCTGATGAGCACAGCAGCGGTGGCAGGAATCTCTCCTGCCTCGTGGCAGTCGGACATACCCCAAAGGCTCCTGGACTGTGAGAGAGCACAGGCTGGGCTGAGGGACCCCCCTGAGTGCTCGAATTTCATACATGGGGCCTCCAGTGATTTAATATTAATTCTGGGAATTTTTATTGGTACAGCACATACATTTTTTTCAATTTCACTGTGACCTGACAGTTAATTCCCTTTTTATTTATTTTTTTTATTTTAGATGGTATATTTTGAAATACTTTGGTTGTTTTTATGTATTATGAAGCCTACCATAAAATTAATTTTATCCTCCTTAATTTCATGCTAAAAAGTATCTATTCTCTTAGTGTCCATGCTGTCATTGACAATCTCTTAATTTTAAGACATCAAATTAATTTTTAAAATTGGATCTTTTGGCCTGTTGTTAGTTATTCCAAAATGTGTGTTTTATGCAGAGGAAACTGACTGGTTTCAAATAATCAAAATTATTGTAGTCCTAAAATTCTGTAATCTATGTTTATTTTCTAGACATTTCTGTTTTACCATAATTTGAGATTTTTTCATAACCTCATATAATTTCTGTATGTATTTTTCTTCTCAAATTTTTTAGTTAGAATTGAAAATTTTGACAAAAGATTATAAAATTTTAAATAATAAAAAAATTATTAAAAAAAATTAAGCCAAAATTGTTTCCAAACTGCGTGAAGTTCAGTCAGCATTTATATTTTGAAAAGTAATATAAAGAAAGACTTTTTTGCAATAATCTATGTGGAAAAATTATTTTAATATTACAAGATCTTAGTAATATATTCCAAATGTAATCATCAAATCTTTATTTCTTCCCATATTAAAACACTAACAGCATGCATATATATATATATTTTTTTAAATGTATTTTTATTGATTTCAGACAAGAAGGGAGAGGGAGAAATAGAGACATCAATGATGAGAGAGAATCACTGATCAGCTGCCTTCTGCATGCCCCACACTGGGGATTGAGCCCGCAACCTGGTCATATGCCCTTGACTGAAATAAAACCTGGGACCCTTTAGTCCGAAGGCTGATGCTCTATCCACTGAGCCAAACCAGCTAGGGCTAGCAGCATGCATATTTTTAAAATACCAAAGCTAAGGGGCAATTTTTTTCAGTTACAAATTTTAAAATGTTGTTTATATATGAGCTAATTACTAAAAAAAATTTTTGTGCTACACTCTCCAGATTATTTACCTAGTCACTACTATTGTTAATTACCTTTTGATTTAAAAAATGATATTAAGGAGTTCAAATTTACAGTATTATTAAAATAAGGAAGTGAATTCTTTTGTATAAATCCACATCATTGAACTAATGACCCTTCTCAGTACAAAACATTATATTTTAATTGCACCACTGATGGTTTCATTCATTCATTTATTCATTCCACAGTGATTTACTTATTTATCTAATGGTTTCTAAGCCATACCATGTTCAAGGCATTGAAAATAGTGACAGGAAAAAAAAGATTTCTCAACTTATGGAAAAGAAAGTAATAGAAATGCTTAAAACAATAATATAATTTCGAGAGCAATGTCAAAAGTGTCCATGGGGGCCATGGGAACCAAGGACTTACACAATTCAGCCTTATCAAGAATAGTAAATATTTTATGCAGGCAATTGAGGGGAGAGGCATGAGAGCAAATGTAATGGTGTTTTGTGTCTGGGAGAAATCTCTATGGATTCTGGAATATAGACGGCAACTGACAAGTGTGAGGAGGGAAAAAGACACAAAGATATAGCAAAATTATCAGGTGTAAATTAAAACACTATTTTAAAGATGGGAAAAATGCCCTCCATAATTTTAGCAGCATTACTTCATATACCCTATCATTGCTATAAGTTTTTGCTCACATAATTGGAGGAATATTTTTTTCTTTAGGGTACTAAGTTCTTTATTCAACTTGCTTAAGGAAGAGATATTGGTGAGGAATGTAGGTGGTCTGTAGTTCTTTATTCAACTTGCTTAAGGAAGAGATAGTGGTGAGGAATGTAGGTGGTCATTTCAGCTTTGGGACTTCAGGGTTCATAAATTTTTAACTTAAAACTATGAAATGCCAAAATGCACAGTGAGCGTTAACTATGTCAAAGTGGGAGTGTTACATCCAGTCAACTTGGATATGACATCAAAGTTTTCCAGTTTTGAGTACACAAACTCCTGCAGCTCGGCTCTTTGTAATGTTAATTTGTTGTCAAAGAAAATAAATTTTATAATGCTTCGAGCTCCCAACTAATATATTTTGACACCTGAGAAAACGAAAGTATTTGTAAAGATACATTTCACCTGCTGACTCTCTCCAGTAATCACCTCACTACTCAGTCTAGGTGTTATTTTTTTTGTGTGTATTTTTAATTGTACTCCTTCAGTCAAAAGCTGACACAATTGTCGAAAAACAGTCAATGTTACACTAGTCAGTCTCACTCCAATAATGTGTCTGTCGTCATGTTAAAACAGTCATTTGCTGACATATTTTATGGCCATGAACATGTTTCAGAAACCAGCAAAAAGGATTGGCCTTTAAAAAATAAGCTAGAGTAGCATTTCCTTCTAGTGAAATGACATGTAATTTGAAATAATAGTGTGTCAATAGTGGCTATAGGAAATTGCTAGAAAGCGGACAGTTCCAAGTCCATTTTTATCTGGGAAAAAGTAGTTCTTTTTAAACCAGCAAACACTTTATTAAATTAACAGCATTTTGTCAGAATCTAAAAATGTTTATTGCACAAGGTTTGGAGTTCTGAACATCTCTAAATATGTAGAATAGCTATTTTGTAAAGAATAAATGTTAATGCAATACAAGAGAGCATTCTATTTTCAACACCTCTTCATTTATATTACAGCATGTCCCAATTGACTTTTGCATTTAATAACCTCTATTGGAAAATGTAAGGATAGTCAGGTAAAATTTATGAAGAGAAACATAAACATCCTCATAGATCACCTTGTGTTCAATGGTTTATTCCGAAAGCTCAAAATATGTCATGGATAAACTCCCATTATTTAATAGGTAGGAAACAGTTTTGAAAATAATAAGACATAGAAATATCCAACAAAGTTAAATAGAAACACACACTAATTTTTTACATGCTTTTGATATTGACAATATGAATATTTTAGTGGATCCCTAAGTAGTTATAAGAATAGCATCTCTTTAGAGTGAAGTATTTACGCATTACAAATACCTGCTAGTTATCACTCTGCATTCAACTTTATACAAAGAAGAGCTCACATTCTCTTCATAAGGCTATTGTATTTTGATTCATCAGAATGTTTCTAGATAATCCTAAAATCATATTGTTGAAATATGAAATTCATTAAATATGAAAATAGTTTCTTACTTTATAAACCACTTGCTAAATTAGGAAAAAGATCTCTGTCCTAAAATCTATTTCATCAGCACTTGCACACTATTGGAGTTGTGGGTAAAAAAATCATACACTTTTATGTTAAATATTATTGAAATTATAGTGCATTTTGTAACCAACAAGATTTGTTCGTTCTTTTTAAGCAATTTTTAAATAGCATTTCAGTGTTTCCTATTAACACAGACATATACATCTATTATCGTCACCACCCTAGAAGCATGGAAAGCCAAACTGTTTGATAGATGCTTATGTCCACAGAAGCAATTTTTACAGAAGAAACATTATTTCACTTACTTGGCTTCTTTGTTCATTAAGCTAATTACTCTAGTCTACATTCATGTCTTTCATCTACCTTGTTTCTTGAGCTTGATCCTCTCCCAACCCTGAATCGACTGTTACTGAACAGCTGAAGCTGAACAGGAAGGAATTGCAGGTGTCAACTCACAGTTTACAAATATGACATCTCCTCTGGCATAGCTGGAAATATGAAATATTGATTTATGTGCAGTAAAAGGTCTTATAAAAATGATCACATACACATGAGAGATTAATGCGCAGGAGATCAATAGAAATTTCATTCTTGACGCTAGACTGTCACCTATGGTGAAATGCTAAAATACAGAAATCAATATTATCTATGAAATGTCAAATTTATTATAATTATGAGGATGAAAGCTGGCCAAGTGGCTCCCAGGAGAGAAGGAAGGATAGGTTACTGTGCTGAAGCATCCTTCATGTCCCTTGTTCACTTGCTGCCAATTTGAGAGCAATATTGGTGCAGGGGGTTTTGAGGCATTATGTACCGCTGTGTAGTAACAAATTCCTGCTGGAATATTTAACTCTTGAAACTGACAATAATGCAAGTGTCCACATAGTCAAAAGGCAGGGAACTTTTAGCTCCAAAATATGAAGAACATTTTAACATAGATTTTAATGTGGTATGTGTACCACAGCCCATTGCTTAGGAAAATTGAGCTTTTACAGACAGAAGATTAATAAGATCTTGGTGCAATTTTATTCAAGCTCATGTTCTGTTCTCTCCAGTGGTAGGGGGGAAAAGGGGAAATCCTAAATTATCTATTAGTAGGCTTCACATTTTCTATAGTTTAAGCCATTAGCTTGATTCTTAGAAATTGCCATTCAATTTCCACTGCTAGGCAGCAATTCTTTGAAAAGATTTTTATGAGTTTGTGGCAGCCTACCACTCTCATGTATCATGTTTAATAGAGTCTTTGAAAAAGTAACACAAAGCTAAAATTTTATGAGCCTATAAGAAAACAATAAAATGAGAGTATTTTGTCTTTCCTATTAAGTGGGGAGGGGGATTTTTAGAAGTTGAAGGTAAAAGCATAAAAGAAAAAATACTTCTTTTCACATATTCTCCATGTCTACAGAAAAGTGAAGTATTAAGCCCTTGTTAAGAGTATTATTGTCCCTTCTAGTAAGTATAGGTTTTACTAATGAATGTTAATGATGTTACACTGTGATTCTTGGAGTGACTGGGACTTGGTGTAGGTACAAGTGAGGACAAATGCACTTGCCCAATTAGTGAATTAGGAATCGTGAAGGAAAGTTAGGTTATATTGTAGATAGCATAGGTGATGAATAGACTGTGTTATTTTCTGTCAATGAAAACCATTCATAAAGGTCTTTTTATTCAGATTTTAATGAATCACAGTTTTAAATACAAGCAGTGTGCTCTGCGAGCCACACCCATAGAACATCATGAAAAACTTGTTTATTTTGCTACGGTAGTGCCTCCATATAGAAGGTGCTCAGAAATTCATGAAATGAATGAATGAGTGAATGAAAGATTAATTCATCCCATGGTGTTCTGGTACCACATGAGTTATAAAAGATATAATTTCTTCTCATCTGACTTAATGTTCTGTTGTCTTCTCTTATTATTGTCTATTTTGCTTTCCCCCCTTTTCAGAACTGGATAGTTCTGAGACTTCTGGTTGGAAAGTGGACCTGAGAACTAATTGCTATGCATCAAAAACTCAAAACATAAAAATCTGCCTAGTGTAGATGCATTTCATTATGCATCCCTCACTAAATTTTTGACTAGAATTATATACAATGTGAGAAATTTACTTTCATTATTAGTAGAATTAATTTGTTTTATAACTATTATAAATTTGTTAATAGTCTTATTTGTAATTCTATATTTTCTTGATTCTTTCTAGCTCTAAATTTATTTTGAAGCTTTTTAATTATCAGGGAGCTGTTTCTTGTCTATATTAGATTTAGTTGAATAGTTTTTGACTGAAGAAATATCTAAACATTAATATCTAGCATTTATTCTCAATTTTTAATTAGTGACAATCGTGTCTCCTTCCCACTAGTAAATTACCATTTTACTAGAGTTTCAGTTTTTTGGTGCTATTGTGTAAAGCTATTGTTTTGTTCATGACATATATTTTCCAAGTATTACCTTTTTATTACTCATGGAGGAGCACCTACCATAGGTGCCACAGTGCTGGCAGAATGAGACATCTCTCAGAGAGGAACACAAAGAGGAGTCAGAGGGGGGCTTGTGAATGCAGAGCAGGACCCCATGCGAATGTCGTTTAAGTCAATGGATGTTACTTGACTGTCTACTATATTCAGGAACCTGGAATAAAAAAATAAACAGGGCACAGAAAGAGCGCCCAAAAGGTACACAAAATAGTACAAATTGTATGATATTTAGAAATAGGGAATATGTAGAAAAGGAAATTTCAAGACTTGGAACCTATGTAAGCTATCCTAAATCCGTGCATTCTCAGCTCAAATAATAACCCATTTCTGTACTCTTTAGAGAGGAATCAGTCCATAGACATCCCAGAGATATAAAATATAAAGTTCTTTCTCATCTATTATTACTGAATTATTTACTCTTTCTAAATATTATCTCTTTTGACCAGAATTGTAAGATTATTATTACCACTAAAGATGATGGAGGATTCATAAACTTTCCTCTACTTGGTAATATAAACATTTAAAAAAATAAATCTGGAAAAGAGATAAAGATTTATTTTTAAAAAACTATATAGCATTTACACAATTTGTAAATAGAGATTTGGGAAGATTTTCCACTCTACACAGCTTCTTAAGGCTTCCCCCTCCCTCTTCTGTACCTCAAGTACCCAAAGCAGTTAAAGTTAATACTTAATGCAACCCAGTTGAAGAGATAGGCATTTCTGGCAGTCAGGTCTCAATTAAGAGATAAAAGACAAAAAGTGCAAAGCACTTGATAAACCTAAGAATACAAGGCCAGCCATGGATGTGCTTGAAGCTGTCCACAGCGATAACTGGATAGTCAGCTGGAATCTTCTTGAATTGAAGTGGGTGCTCTAACTTATCAAATTCCACATATGGGGAAATTATTGGTGCCTACAGTGGTGATTAACACGAACCCACTGGGTCAGAAACAAGCTGGGATAAAGGTGAAAACTGTATCTGACTATCAACACCAAATACATCCATTTAGAGAAAGATAGCGGAGGGTGTTTTTATTTTTTTATATCTTCAGTTGTGCAGGTTGTCAGGCTGGTCACACGGTTAACGCTGCATATAGAGTGCTCTCTATAATGTGCAAATTGCAATGCACATTAAAATGTAATCTACTTTAATAAGTCGCATGAAGATTACATTTTAAGATAATTGTTTGCGTATTTATACTACACACCAAAAATATTTTCCTGCTTTGTTTACGGTATTTTCTCTTTGCCTTTGAAATATAATGATTGCAACTATTAGCACTAAATAACTCCCCCTTTAAGTGGTTGGGGGTGAAGATTCAAATTTTGGATTTCTGGAATCATGGTTCACAATATAATGTTCAAACTGCATGATCTTATTGAATTTTCCAAAGTTAAACTTGTTATGATGTTATGATAATAAAAAACCTCACTCTGCATCAATAATTAAGATACTTGACTTAAATTATGCAGATAATTTTACAAAGTTGTTCACTTTCCAATTCCAGTGTAGACACAAATATTTGAGAGGTGACAATTTTTGAAATATTTATAATAAACATCATAACCTGGGCTTTCTGACAAATCTATTCAATGAATAAACAGAGAATTGAAAATATACCTGAATTATTAGTTGACAGAACTATGTATTTTTGAAACCTGAAAATTATAATGCTCAAAACTTGCTGTATTATTTTGGTTTGGTTTGTGGAGACCCTATCCTTGAAGAACATGCAAATGGCTTAATCACATATGACCACTTATTTAATTATACTCATGTCACTAGTATTTGTCAGATCACCCAGAAAGGTTATAATAACCTTTCTATGGAGTGATGGGACACTAGGTTATTGTATTTGTTTCCTCAGTAATCTCTGGATTAACAGGTGAAATTTTCAAACTACTTTCTGTTGAAATAATTCAGTGGTCTTCATTTTTATCTGCTTGAATATTATGTCATGAGTTTCTGATATTTTGAAAAAATAATGAAGAAATATATTGAGAGAAATCTTTCTATTTTAAGTGATATAAAAACCAACTGAAATAGGCTGTAGAAAAAGAAATATTAGTTTATATATGTAATGAAAATTTGGTAGGAGGTCTATAGGAGCTCAAATAATATGATCAGAATTCAGACTCTCTTTATCTCTTGGCAGTGATTTCCTCTGTGTTGGCCTCCCATCCAGGTAGTTTCTCCCACAGAAAAGTTAGATGCCTTCAGCAACTCAAAGCTGCATTGTTACCAACCTCAATCCAATGGAAAGAGAATCTCCATTCCAGTACGCTCACTAAAAGCTTGTGAGTTGACCTTCATTGACTTGCTTGGGTGGGTCCTGTGCCTATCCTTGACCCAAACACTCTGGCCAGACACATGGAATATACCATTTGTCATACCTGGCTCACATGTGATACCCTAATTCAATTTGTGTTGTGTTGTTGACAGTGAGCTGTGAGGCTGTCTTGTGTCTAATATCTAATGCTTGGATTTTTGTGAAATAAATCACAGAATTGGGTGTGCAGGAAGATGACTAGCTAGGAAACATAAAGTTACATTTCCAGAAAAAAGAATGGAGTTTGAAGTCACAGGAACCATAGGTGTACATTGAAAGAAGTGTAGATTAAAAAAAAAGGAAATACTAGAAAAATAATTATGAAGATTAAAAGCCTACAGATGCTCAGAAATCATATCTACTAAATGACTGATGTTTTCTCAAAGGCTGTATCCAGTTATTATGTCAAACACTGTAAACCGTTACTCAAATATCCAGGTCTATCAAAATATTTTGGAATATATTCAATTCTGTAGGTGAAAATATGGCCAATACATAATTTTTGATGCTGGCCAAACTAGGAGAAAACCCGGTATAAACAGACTTTCTTGTATTTAATTTAATCTGAATTTTGGTTTTGAAGGCAACTGGGAGTCAAAGCTGGGGATGAGCAGAAGTGACACATTTCCCCTTAATAGGAGACTCATCAGCTGAGGACATATGCTGAATGATGACACCACATTAAATTCTACTGCCCCTAGAGGACATTATTTTTAATGTCAGGGATAAAAGTGAATCAGAATGGGAAGAGGAGAAAAATGATTGCCTTGTTGAGTTTCAGTGGATTAGCTAAAATAATATTCAACTATAAGATCTCATCAATACCATTAAGTAGCATTTTATTCTAGACTCTTAACATGACTTAATAGGTTAAGAAAAAAATAGCATCTGAAAGATTTGGAGTCTAGAATAAATTAAACGTAATGTATTTTGTGAAGAAAATATTTCATGCTTTATACTTGGTTCAGAATCTTATCTTATTCAATTTATTTTATTTCATTTTAATTAATTTATTTATTTAATTAAAAAAAATAAATCTTCATTGTTCAGGTTATTACAATTGTTTCTCTTTTTTCCCCCATAGCTCCCCTCCACCCAGTTCCCACCCCACCCTCTGCCCTTACCCCCTCCCCCCACTGTCCTCATCCATAGGTGTATGATTTTTATTCAGTCTCTTCCTGCACCCCCCCTACCCCTTTCCCCCCAAGAATTGTCAGTCCACTCCCTTTCTATGCCCCTGATTCTATTATATTCACCAGTTTATTCTGTTCATCAGATTTTTTAATTCACTTGTGGATAGATATGAATTTCTTGTTCATAATTTTTACCTTTACCTTTTTCTTCTTCTTCCTCTTCTTAAAGAATACCTTTCAGCATTTCATATAATACTGGTTTGGGGGTGATGAACTCCTTTAGTTTTTTCTTCTCTGTGAAGCTCTTTATCTGACCTTCAATTCTGAGTGATAGCTTTGCTGGGTAGAGTAATCTTGGTTGTAGGTTCTTGCTATTCATCACTTTGAATATTTCTTGCCACTCCCATCTGGTCTGCATAGTTTCTGTTGAGAAATCAGCTGACAATCATATGGGTGCTCCCTTGTAGGTAATGAACTGTTTTTCTCTTGCTGCTTTTAATATTCTCTCTTTGTCTTTTGCTCTTGGCATTTTAATTATGATGTGTCTTGGTGTGGCCCACTTTGGATTCCTTTTGTTTGGGGTTCTGTGCACTTCCTGGACTTGTAAGTCTATTTCTTTCACCAGGTGGGGGAAGTTTTTGGTCATTATTTCTCTTCAAATAGGTTTTCAGTATCTTGCTGTCTCTCTCCTTCTGGCATCCCCATAATTTGGATGTTGGTATGCTTGAAGTTGTCCCAGAGGCTCCTTACATTATCTTCATGTTTTTGGGTTCTTTTTTCTTTTTGCTTTTCCGGTTGGATGTTTTTTTTGTTTGTTTGTTTTGTTTTTTTAATTTTATTTTATTTTTATTGTTTTAAGTATTACAAATAGTAGTACATATGTCTCCTTTTTTTTTCCCCCCTTGACCTCCCCCCAACCTCCCCTACCCCCCCAGGACATGCTTTCACCTGCCCACCCTCCCCCGCCCCCCGCCCCCCGCCCCAGTGTCTTATATCCATTGGTTGTGCTTATATGCATGCGTACAAGTCCTTCGGTTGGTCTCTTACAGCCCTCCTCGCCCAACCACCCCTGTCTTCCCAATGTAGTTTGACAGTCTGTTCAATGCTTCTTTGCCTCTGTATCTTTTTCCCACCATTTCTTTCCTTTAAAAAGTTTTGCCTTTGCAGACTGGAAATAAACATATAATAACAAAACAAGACAAAACAAAAAAATGTTTGAGTCCCAATTTCAATGTCCAACAGTTCCTTATGTGTACATGTCAGCAGTGATATCTGGATGGTGGGCACATGGTGGCAATGCAGGTCCGACCCTCTCTGGTTTGGTCCTAGGTAACCTGCAGCGGTGCACAGCTGCTGACTGCTCCCATGGCAAGGCGTTGTCAGCGTCTTCCATCTCTGGACTGTTTTTTCCTCTTGTCTTCGTGGTTGGAGCACTCCTGTCAATTCCTCTCTGTTGCAGGAATCCATCTGGTCTTGGGGTTGTTTTCTGAAAATATACAAATATATTCTCGACCACAAGTTAATAAAGGAATCTTTTCTATGTAATTGATTTGGGATCCTTTTTATTTTTGTTCAAACGATTTTCCTTTGTCTTATTTAGACACCATGTGTGTTTTTAATGGCCGTCTTGCTGTTAGCATTGCAAATGAACCTTAATTTGGTAAAGTAAAAATTTTCTATATGTAATTTACTTATAGGATATTTTTCCTTACATGATATTGCCCTACTATGCCCCCCCCCCTTTTTTTTAATGGAGGTTTTTGTAAATTTTATAATGCAGTGTTGATAACTTTAAATTAAAAAATTCCCCCCCCCCCACACATATGACTGCTTTATGTTCATTGCATATTCAGGAATTTTACCATGAGATGAACTACCAATAGAAATTTTAGTTATTACTTTAAGAACAGCTTTTTGTCCAGTACTTGAATATTCACTTATTTCAATTAGGCTATTTAAATTAATCTGAAAACTCGATTCCTATTTTACTGTCAAATTTAATACTCTACCAACAATCTTAGTTTACCCTGTAAATATTAGTGGGAAGGATTATTTGCATTCTTGAGTGGGCCCTGAGCATTCCAAATGCTCGCCTGAATTTAGATATAGGGCAACTGCTGTCGGCCAAGTCTCTTGTCTGTTACCTGGGTCCCGATCTGAGCTGGGCCAAGTCTCTGTCTGTCACCTGTGTCTCGATGTGAGCTGGGCCGGGTCTCTTTCTGTTGCCTGGGTCCTGCTCTGAGCTGGGTGTGGGAAGCGCAAAGCAGCCATGGGGGTAGGAGACCTACTTGAGAAGGGGGTGAGGGTTCAAGCCCCTGCAATGTTGAGGGGGTGAGGGTCTGTGCCCCACTTCTGTTGCCCCCCCAAGTTCTCTCCTGATGGCCCCTCTGTGACTGTGCCTGTCTTAGGTTGTTCCTTCCTTAAGGAATCTTACCCGTCTCTGGCTAACCAGCCATCCTCCGGGGCCAAGCAGGGTGCTGTGAGGTTCAGTTCTGTCTCCTCGGTTGGATGTTTTTTGTTTCTTTGTATTTCAAATCTTTGACTTGATTCTTGTGTTCCTCTAGTCTGCTGTTGGATCTCTGTATATTATTTTTTATTTCAGTCAGTGTATCCTTAATTTCTAGTTGGTCCTTTTTCATATTCTTGAGGGTCTCACTATTTCAAGAAAATTCTTGAAAAACCTTATAACCATGGTTTTGAACTCTATATCCAGTCACTTGCTTTCCTCCATTTTTTCATTTGTGACCTGTTTTTTTGTCTCTGCATTTTGGCTGTTTCCCTGAGTTGATAGAGTGGCTTTGTGTGCTAGGTGTCTTATAGGGCCCAGTGTCTCAGCCTCGCAGTTACGTGAGGTGGACACACTTGGTGCACCTCTTTGTGGGTTGTGTGCACAGTCTTGTAGTAATTAAGCCTTGATTGTTGTTGGTAACACTGGGAGGAATTGACCTCCAGGCCAATTGGCTGTGAGGACCCACTGTGTCTATGATGGAAGAACTTCTGTGCTGGAGACACCCTTATGGGGCAGGACTTGCTTCAGTAAGGCTTTGGTGCTCACTGAGTCTGCCCCCTGAGTGTGTCCCTTATGGATCTGATGAGTTATAATCTGGATGGTCCTACTCTGACCCCTGGTTGCACTGGCTCTTGGATCTCCAAGAAGGTGATAATTTAGCCTCCGCCTGAGGCCACCCAGCAGGAGCTATGGAGAGATCTGCAGATTCCTCTTCTTTGTTTGGGTTTTGAAGGTTCCCAGATGAAGCCTAGCTGTGAAGCAATGCAAGCTAATGCAGGGTCTTGGGCCTTCTTTTGGATGTTCTGTGTCTCTCTGACTCAGCTGCAGTTTGTTAGGTAAGTTTAGATTTCAAAGGACCAGGCCATTCATATGCAAAAGCCTCTGCACACAGCTTGGATGGGGAGGAGTCTCAGGGTGGAGCAAACAGCAATGGCTTTCCATCAGCCCTGCCTTAATAGGCCCCTGGGTCTCAGTGTCTCATGGTAATCGCTGCAAACACCTCTGAGAGAAAGCTGCCCTCGAGTTCTGCCTGCTGCCAGACAGTCCAGTTTCTCCCCATATGAGTCTGGGTCCCCAGAGTCTCACCCCAAACTGGAATTCAGAGCAGTCAGGAGCTTTTGTGTCCCTCCCACTTGAAAAAGACAGTCATGTACTCAGTTGCCAGCCCTCTCTGTGCGTGCCTCCATACTTCTGCACTTCCGCAGCTCCTCTGAGTCTCAGTGTGCTTTTCTCTTTCCTTCTACTTGTAGAATTTTCACTCAGCCAGCGTTTCTGTGGTTGTGGATGATGTCCATTTTGTCTTTTAGTTGTAGGTTTGAAGTTGTGCAAGGCAGCAGTTCAGGTGTTTACCTATGCCACCATTGTGGTTTCTCTCTATCTTATTCAATTTAGTTTTGTCCTTTGGCAATTAACTACTTCTTAAATACAACATTATTTTTTATGTTTATATTCTATTGTTTCCAGCAAAAGATGTTCTTCTTCCCATGACTTTAAGCACTGTTTTATGAGAATTTCTAAATTTTAGACTTTAGAACAGGATGATTGAACAGACTCAGGATCATAAATCTATTTTGTAAAAGATTCTCCATAATTTCTTCTCAAGCTATCATTACAAATATGAGTATTTATCTTCAGCAAATCATCAGATTGTACCAAATTGTGTCAACCTGGTAGCCTACTGAATTTTTAAATTATTTTCTAAATTATCTCAGATTAAAATCTGTATGCTATTGGAGTATTTTGTATAGGAAATTAAGATATTACAAGACTTGTACTGAGTTTTAGACAAGGCATTACATTTCAGTTTATCATGAATTGTTTTCACATTTTCCAAGCAGTCTAGTCTGGATCGATTTTATGAGCAGTCATCTTTGTGCTGTATTTGAGGGGCAGCCAAAAGGCTTTGTGGACAAACTAAAACTTCCTTCATCACTGAGTCTCATAAAACAAGTACTGAAATTCCTATCAAGTGAGCTATCTTACCATTAACTCATTCCTAGAAAGGCCTGTGAGGATAACATGAAGGGTCATTAACAGAGCCATTAACATTTGAAGCCAGCAAAGGTATGGCGGCTGGGAAGGAAATGGGTGAAGGATAGGGTGCCTGTGGTTTGCAGGGGAAGATCCTATTTAATTGCAGAAACAGAAATAACTTCACAGTTTTGCCTTCTCCATCATTTTGTATAGAATAGACTCTAAGCTGAGATAGTATAAATAAGAGCAATTGGCTTGATATATAAAGATTTTTTACAGTATTTAATTCATATGATTTTGGAAGATATGGTTCTTTGTTAATAATGAGTTTCTCTTTATTCATCTGTTCATTCTTTTATGTAACAATAGGTGTTTTTCAAGTTTATTATGTGCCAGGTATTGTCCTAATTGTATTACCTGTGTAATCTCATTTAAGCCTTCTAAACAGCTCTCTGAGTTAGGTACTATTGTTATCCACATTTTACAGAATGAAATAACTAGCATAGACATTAAATTAGCAAATGATGGTAAATGATGTGTGTAGGAGTTGAGGAGGAGTGAAACACAGTAAACAAGTAACATGTACATGAAAATCTAGTACATGTAAAAAATAAGAATGGGTGATATGACAAAGTTATGGAGTTTGGGTGAAGGAAGGTAGGAATTATATTGCATCAGGTGGTTAGGGAAGGATTGGAGAGGAGGTAAAATTTGAGAGAAAACCTGTAAGATGAATAACAATGAACTAAGCTTCTAAGGAAAAGAAGCTTGGTGAGTTGATGAAAAGAAAAAGGATTCCCTGGTAACCATGTCTCAAGTATAATTATTCTCTTGCAAAAGCCTGGTTTACTTAGAGATCTAGCAAGATCAGAGGAAGATTAAGTAGTTGTTATTTAAGTTCTGTTCAATTTTGCTCATTCTTTAGCAAATCTTGGGTACTGAGTGTCTTTCTCACCTTTTGTATTTCACATAGAATTTCTCTTTCTAGGTTTTATCATTCCAAACCTTCTCTTATTGGTGTACATATACAGTTCCATTTAATATAGTTGCATTTAACTGAGAAGCACATTATTTATGCACTAGAAGCCTGGTGCGCGAAATCATACATGATAGCTCGCCCGCCGCCTTGCCTCGCTCACTGCCCCTCCCACCTGCACACCCGCCCACTGCTGTTTGTCACCCTCGCTGCCCTGCCGGCCCACCACCCACCTTGCTGCAATCGGAGCCTTTGGGCCACAGGGGAGGGACCAAGAGATGTTCAATGCACCTCATGGTGACTGATCGTTTGGTCGTCCTGGTGGTCACCGACACTGGGTTTTTATATATACAGATTCCATCTTTATTAAGATTAGAGTCTGGATTTGATTAAGAAAGAACGAGCTTTGCCAGGCTGGCGTGGCTCAGTGGTTAAGCATCAGTCTCTGAACCTGGAGGTCACAGTTGGATTCCTGATCAGGGCACATGCCCATGTTGTGGGCTTGATCTCCAGTGTAGGGTCTGCAGGAGGCAGCCAATCAGTGATTCTTTCTCATCATTGATGTTTCTCTCTCTCTCCCTCTCCATGCCTCTCTGAAATCAATAAAAAAATATATTTTTAAAAAAGGAACAAGTTTCTTTAATTCATAGGCTTATTCAAACACCGATCAACAGCCTACATATGTACTTTGGGTAATACCAAAGTGAATTTGTCATGGGCACTGTCCTTCAGAAGTTTAAATCCAATATAATACATATTTAAAAATATATATTATATAAAAAATATTTGCCTTTTTTTTTTTTACTATTCCATCAACCATTTTGCCTTGTGATTCCACTCTCCCTGGAGTCCATAGGCCACTCAGAGAAAACAAGGAAGTTATTATTCAGGCTTAAGTTTCAAAAGCAATTTTAAGTTAAGTAGATAAAAAGTAAAGCTTTCTTGCCCAGCCGGTGTGGCCCAGTGGTGGGGCAGGGGGAGAGAGACACACTCTAACCACTGAACTATGCCAGCCAGAGCTAGAAAACTATTTTTAAAGAAAACATTTTTTACCTCCCTGAGTCTAAGTTTGTAGTTTGCAATAATTCTCCCATCTCCATATACACATGTCTAAATAAAGCAGGACTTCTGACAAAATTTCAGTGAAGTGGTTTTGATTCAGAACAGAACCAAAGTTACTTTATAGCTAAAGTAACTTAGTTTTAGTAAAATCTGTGTGCTGCTTTTGTTTTCTTAACTCTAAAGGAAGAATGCCCACATAGATATTGAAGTAATCTATGTAGCTGGAGCTCTTTATGCTTTATTGATCACTTTCATGATTCATTTAGATTTTGAACAAGTAGTGCTTGTAATAATTAATCATTTTTATTGCTATGAGTTGGAGTCCATTTTGTTTCCAAATGTACTAGGTTATACCACCACGTACTGAAAGTAGAGGCCTAGATGTTTTTCACTGAGTCAATGAGTCAGTTACCTAGGGCCAACAAAATTGCTTTGAGGTTTTCCATAGAAAATGGGATAAATGAAATATTTATGGGTATCTGCACTAATTGAAATTTCTAGCAGTAATTTAAAAGTTGGATCATTTTGGTAAGATTTTGGTTTTATCTTTTGTTTCTTGCTAATTCTTTTGAAAACTCTCCTCCAATAATTGTGTCCCTAAGGTTAGCTGCTTGGAACATTTAAAATGTTTATCAGTTGCTTTGTCTTATCACCAACCAATAAGGGCCACAATAGATTGAAACCAACCACATGGCTGTGGTCAGGAAAGATTATCAGCCTTGGTTTAGGCTAAATAACTTCATCTTGCTTTATATTTTATTAGGGTTGACAATAGTAGTCCTAAAAGTTGATATTATAAAAATGAGGTTTTCTGGTACTCCCTCCTTATGTTTTGGGGAAAGGGCATATATCCATCTCATTTCTGAGTATATTATCCATACACAACTAAGATAATAGATTTCTTTTATTCATTTGAGAATGCAGACAAAAAAGAAATATATTTTGGTAGCATAGTGATAGAGGGTTTCTACATTTGGGACAATCTCAGCAGGTAAGAGCTTGGTCTGTGTTGATAATTATTTTCATGGAGACTGGTCTGGGAAGGATATTGTTCCTTTATCTCCTTTACTGGTCTCAGGAAGTCTGCTCCCTTTCCTTCAACTCCTTTAGGATGGACTCCATGGGTCAAAGCCTAGAGATGGAGTACTCAGAACCCTGGTTAGCCTCAGAGGAGTAAAGTACAAGGAGATTTAAGAGACCTAGGAGGGGAGAGGTCAGAGAGGGAGGTGCTCCCTAACGCCCATAGGAAACAGACTCAATGTGACTGACAGGCAACTGCTGGCACAAATAACTATTTTGCACCAATTCTAAGACACTTTGCATGCTTGATTGTCTAAAATAGCAGTGCTTTATTAATATACTGTAGATTTTTATTATTTCTAACACTAAGGGTATAGCTTAATATTTTTTTCTGGGTGTCTTTTTTCCCTAATATGAACTATATTGAGGATTATATTACATTTTTCCCCCAATAGTATGTAACACAGTATTTGACATATTATTAGTAAATGAACAAATTACAGTGAGGGGATTCCAAAATTACATATTTGTTCTTTGCCACTCTGAACAACAGATTTTGATTTAGTTATTGGGCAGTTAATCCCTCTCGGGCACTTTAAGATCCAAGGTGGTAAAGATGTAATTTGATGCAAGTCTTTTTAAAGCTTCAAATGTTGTATGAATTTTTCTTCAGATCAGAAAGGAAAAGAAATTTGAAAAGAATTTAAATAACTTCGCTTATCATACAAGAAACATCAAATGAGCTATTGTGTTTATAGCATGTTGTTATAGAACTGTGGTACATTTCATTGAACTTTTTTTTTATCAGATAACCTTTTAGATAGTAATATATTGATACAAGATCATCTTAATCTGCCCCTCTTTTGGAACAGTCTTTGACTAATTAATTTTTTATTTGACAAGTGATGTTTTTCTACTATGTGCAAGTGGCTATTGGTCAGGGTAACAATAGAGTAGTGAACAAAATCCTTTCCTGCCCTGATAGAGATTGCATTCAAGTGTTAGATACAGAGAATAGAGTAAATAAGTAAACTACAAAATATGGTATGTTTGCTCCTATCTTACACTATATAAAAATTAACTCAAAATGGGACAAAGAACTAAAATGTGAGTTAAAACTATAAAACTGTTAGAAGAAAATATAGGAGTGAATTTTCATAATCTTGGAGTTAGCAAGGGATTCTTAGATATGACACTAAAAGCATAAGCAACAAAAGAAAAATAGATTGGATTTCATAAAAATTGAGAATTCTCAATCATCAGAGGACATTATCAAGAAAGTCAAAATACAATATAAAGAATGGGACAAAAGATTTGCAAATCATGTATTTGATAAGGATTTAGCATGCACAATACATAAAAAACTTACAACTTAACAACGTAAAAGACAAAAACTAGTTAAAAAATTGGAAAAGAACTGAAATAGACCTTGTTCTGGAAAAGATATACAAATGGCCAGCATACACATAAAAAGATGCTCAACATCATTAGTCATCAAGGAAATCCAAGTCAAAACCACAATGAAATACCACCTTACATGCACAAAGATGGCTATGAAAAATACAATCAACCCAAACAAAAGAAAACATATAATAAATAACAAGTGTTGGTGAGGATGTGCAGAAATTGATATCCTTGTATATAGCTGGTGGGAATATAGAATGGTGCAGCCACTATGAAAAGCAGTTTGGCAATTTCTCAAAAAGTTAAATATAGAATTAACATATAATCCATCAATTCTATTCCTAGATATATACCCAAACAATTGAAAACAGGTGTTCAAACAAAACTTGTACATGAATGTTCATAGTTTTATTCACAATAGCCAAAGGTGATTGGATACATGGATGAAGAAAATATGATACAATGAAATATTATTTAGCCACAAAAAGGAGTGAAATAGTGATATATGCTACAGTGTGGATAGATGCTGGGGCTGACCAGCAGACCCTGAGTGAAGGATGAATAGATTACTCTAACACACGTTTCTGTGTGAGAGAAGGCTAAGGGGCTGTTTGGCTTTAGAAACCAAAACAGCCTCAACTGCCTGCAACATTAGGCTTTTATTATAACAACAGCTTGAACTAAAATTAACCTCTAGATACAATCAGCAGGGTAAGTATCCTTGAGAAAGTGCATGCTTCTACAAGGTTGGGTTTGAAGACTAAACATAGAAATTCCAGCAAAACACCCGGGTGCTTGGACTTGTTTGGAAAAGTCAAGGCAGGGGCTGCTGCCTTCCACAAGGTCCCCCTAGAGACCCCTGACCTTTCAGAGAATCCTCCTTACAGACTTTCCAACCAAGTCCCATGCTTCCCCATAGATAGACTTTGAAAACATTACTTAAAGTGAAAGAAGACAGACACAAAATACCACCTACTGTATGATTCACGTTATATGAATATATAGGATAGGCTATAGAATACATGATAGAATTTGATAACTATAGGTGTTATATTAGAAAAAGAAGGATGAGGAATAACTCTAATTTTCTTAGTCTGAACAACTGGAAATAATGGAGTTGCCATTTGCTGAGAGGAGGAGGACTGACAGATGAAGAGCACCTTCCACAGTGGCTGCACCCTTTTTATATTCCCACCAGCGATATACTAGTACAAGGATATCAATTTCTCCACATCCTCACAAACACTTGTATTATATATTTTATTTTGTTTGATTTGGTTGTGTGTTTTCATAACCATCCTACTAGGTGTGAAGTGGTATCTCATTGTGGTTTTGATTTGTATTTCCTTAATGACTAATAATGTTGAGCATTTTTTTGGTTTTGGAGATAACTGCAAAAGACCTATTTGACACCCCTGGGGAGGGATTGAGTAGGTAGCTGAATATACTAGCCTGGTATTCAGGGAAGTGGTCTGGACTCATCAAAACGATAGTACTTAAAACTCTGAGACTTGAATGAGGTCATCAATATGTCCTAAGACGTGAGAAGAGTTACAAAGTCTGAGCCTTGGAACATTTCCACGTTTAGAAGCTGGGGAAATGAGAGACTGCAAAGGAGCCTGAGAAGAAACAACCAAGGATTTCATCCCATTCTGATGGCTTTAATTATCCTTTTTAGTCAGGTCATTATTATATCTAAATCACCAGCCCCAACCTTTCCCTAAGCCCCTAATAGCATTTTTCACCTTATTTTAATACCATATTTTAGTTCTGGCAGAACCTCTAAGTCAATATACTATGTTGCCAATTTTCCTCCAACCCCTTTGTCCAATTCAGTCCTCACTCCTGCTTTTTGTATTCTGACAATGGCAGCACCATTCCCCCAGTGACCCAGGCTGGAACCATTAAAAATACATATGATTCCTTCTCTCTTGTTCCTGACAACATCATAGTTAAGACTCTCATAACCCTCATCTGTGATACAGAATTTTTGGACTGTAACCTAGATTCTTTGTTGGCCAGAGTTGAAGAATAAATCCATGGACAGAAGGTGGTATAGCAAAGGTAGAGATTTATTGAAGAACAAGTACACACTCCCACGTGGGGAGGGGGAAAGGGTCCCACTGAGTTCCTTTTTCTTATGGTTTATAAAGGCTGCAGATTTTGGTATCCCCTCTGATTGGTCACTATGCCCTTGGACTGGTTATTATTGTAACTCCTGGGCTCAAAGGTCTAACCTCACATGGGACATGTGAGGTTCTCCCCTCCTTCTTCCTTATTGTTTTCCTATTCCCTTTGGGCTTTCTTCTCCTTCTGGATAAAGGGCTTCCTTCTCTTTATTTTGTAAATATAGACCTTTTGCTGTTCCCAGTTCCCTCATTCTATGGAAATGTACCTGTTGCAGCTTTTCAGCTTCCCTATTCTATGGAAATACACCTTCTGCTGCTCTGCAGCCCTGTGCTTCTTCCATGGTCCCCTTAATTTCTGAAATTTCCTAAAACCTGTCTTTTTCACCCCTAAAAATTCCTGTTTCACCTGGACCATTGCAATATGTTTCCAAACTAACTTTCTGCTTTGTCTAGCTTTCCCTTTAAGCCAAACCTGTGCACTGTTGTAAATTTAACTTCCTAAAGCAGATCTCAGCAATATTATTCTCCTCCCAAACTCTTCAATGTCTCCTCTTGGCCTTCCCAGGGAACACTTCAAGGCTTTTCCAAATGCAACCACATCTTAATTTACAGTCTCATGCTCATTATCTCTGTATACACACTTCTGCGGACACCAAACTCTTCTTCTCATTGTTCCTTTACTGTCACTCTACCTTTTTTGCTAATCTGTGCAAAGCTCAGCTCTTTCAAGGCCCAGTTCACAAGTGGCACTCAAACCTGGACCACACATCTTTTCTTAATCTCCAGTCCACATGAAGTATTTCATGCCCCTGAGAAAGTTTTACATCAACTTTTCTTATGACCCAGTGGGCTTTGGTTATTTAGTAAGTTGAGAAACCATATCTGCTTGTAACAACACTTTGAGTTTTTCTTGGGGGAGCTCTTTATTTCACTAGAGGCCTGGTGCACGAAATTCTTGCATGGGGGGGTGTTTGTGTCCCTCAGTCCAGCCTGCACCCTTTCTAATCTGGGACCCCTTGAGGGATGTCCGACTGCCCTCTCCCAATCCAGGACAGCTGGCTCCCAACTGCTCACCTGCCTGCCTTCCTGTTTGCCCCTAACTGCTTCTGCCTGACAGCCTGATCACCCCCTAACCACTCCCCTGCCAGCCTGGTTGATGCCTAACTGCTCCCCTGCCAGCCTGTTTGCCCCTAACTGTCCTCCTCTGCAGGCCTGGGTTACCCCCAACTTCCCTTTCTTGTAGGCCCGGTTGCCCCCAACTTCCCTCCTCTGCTGGCCTGGTCACCCTAACTGCCCTCCCCTGCTGGCCATCTTGTGGTGGCCATCTTGTGTCCACATGGGGGCAGCCATCTTTGACTACATGGGGGCAGCCATCTTGTGTGTTGGAGTGATGGTCAATTTGCATATTACTCTTTTATTAGATAGGATTCTTCTCCTGGATGATTTGAGTGGTATTGAGGGCATTCCTCTTGATACAAAGATGGTCATGTGTTCCAAGCTGGCTCCAAAGTCTCACTAAATGCCTCAAGAAGACCCAAACTGGGCAGATGAGTTACTTTTTCTTTTTCCTTTTCATTTTTTTTTTAATTGATTAAGGTATTACAAATGTGTCCTTATCCCCCCATTGTCCTCCCATCCCCCCAGTATGAGTTACTTTTAATCTCTCATCCTGATTTAATTTTCTTTGTATATCTTCTAAGTAACTCACATATGTATTTCTTTATTTGTATAATGTGTATTTTCTCCATTAGCACAGGAGTCTCTTGAATGTATCTTTGCCTATTTTCTTCACTACCATATCTTTTAAGCCCAGAACTACCTAATATTCAGTATGTGCTTAACATTTGTTAAATGACTGACCAAATCAATGAGACCAGCCCTAGTCTATTGCAAGGCCTGGAAAGAGGCTTGCTTATCTCTGGATTTGACCATGTGTAGAATATAAGAGTGGAACTTACATTGGTTATTTTGCCACCACAGATGATAGCCTGCCTGGGCCAAGGGGAGCTAAGAACTAACCAAAGACAGATTTCTATCAACAGGGTTGGAATGACTGGACCCAGCTGGTCTGGAATTACTAACAGTGGAATTTGCAGTTTGTGAAGCAATATGTTTTCCTTCCCAAAACTCCCCCCCCAAGCCAATTTTAGTCATTTGCAATATTGACTATTGTGGCCTTTATTGTACTCTTATTGTACAGTATTTCATAGGTTTAGAAACTTTGTAGCTACTCTGTTAGACTGTAAACTACCTGAGAGTAAAGAATAGGCCTTATTACTCATCTTTACATTTCACATAGTATTGAAACGGAATTGCTGGACTAGAACCCGGATTCTTTGTCCACCAGAATCGAAGAATGAATCCATGGACAGAAGGTGGTATAGTAAAGGTGGAGATTTATTGAAGAATAAGTACAGACTCCCACATGGGGAGAGGGAAAGAGTCCCACTGAGTTCTTTTTTCCTATGGCTTATAAAGGCTGCAGATTTTGGTGCCTTGATATTCCCTCTAATTGGTCACTATTCCCTTGGTTTGGTTACTATAGTAACTCCTGGGCTCAAAGGTCTAACCCAGTGGTCGGCAAACTGCGGCTTGCAAGCCATATGCGGCTCGCGAGCTGCGGTTTGCTGCTCTGTTGACTAATGAGTTTGCCAACCACTGGGATAGGGGCTTAATCACAAGGAACAGCAACAGCCTGTAGTTATTGGAATCGAGAGTCTAGATCAGTGGTTGGCAAACTCATTAGTCAACAGAGTGGCAAACCGTGGCTTGCGAGCTGCATGTGGCTTGTGAGCCGCAGTTTGCCGACCACTGCCCTATTCTATGAAAATATACCTTCTGCTGCTCTGCAGCCCTGTGCTTCCTCCATGGTCCCCTTAATTTCCAAAACTTCCTAAAGTATTGACCCACCGATTTCTTGTGGTCACTTGGTAAATATTTGATAAATACTGCTGAATTAAAATGAAATCATCTGTCTTCATTTGAAAGTTAGAAATAGAATTTCTTGCATAATATTTTGAAGAAAGATATTAATATTACTGAACAAAATGTTTTACAGAATGTCCACTTTTCAGTGTTCTTTAAAGGATAAACCTCAACCACTTAAAAACATATTTTCACTAACTTATTATACTATATTCTATAATAATATAGTAATCATATGAGGATTTTGGATAAAAGTCTGTAAAGAAGCTTGATAAAATTTGGCTTCTTATCAAAAGCTTGAGGAAAATATTGCAACATCTCTTTTTGAATTTACAACTTGTTCTGAGTGCTTCTTTGGTGTGCATTGATTAAAAAATAGATGGCGGTTCCACTTATTTAACAGATGGCAGGATGTGTTTTTGGAGTTGCAGATTTATGTAATCCTAATGATTTGCTATCAACATTCTCATATTTAAGCTTGTATTTTTGTCTAGGAAATTTGGGCCAAATAAAAGGTTATAGATATATGTCCACTCATTCTCTCTCACCCAATCTTCCCAGTGACGAACAATACCTACAGGTCTGCTGGCCACAGTTAGAAACCAAATGATATCCCTGGTCGAGGAATCAGCAGTTGTGATTTCCAAAGATCAGGGTTTTAAATTAATAGATATGAGCAGACATGGATATAAGATAGTCTACTCTGGTTCAGTAGGATTCCAGGAAGAAGAAAACAAAGACCATCTATTTTTCTCTGTATTTCTTTGAAGGAGACATAAACTCCAACATGCCCATAGGCCAGAGTCTGGTAAATAATTCTTATATACTTTTCATTTGAACATTAACACATATGTCCCTGAAACTGTATTCTAGCCAAGAAGTCAAAGACATGTTTGACCAGACGATTAGAAATCATTGGGTACAGAGCACAGAACTGGAGTACAGGAGACATTCTAGCTCTAGAAGGCAGCCTGAGACTTGACTTGGAACCAAGCCTTCTTTCTATGGTCACACACTCAGGGTCTGACACATAGTAGACGCTCAGCAATCTACTATGTTGAGCAAAATATAAAGGAGGAGTCCAGTGACCCTCCCCAGGGCTGAATTATAAGCTATAGAACTCAGAAAGTTGACTTTTTATTTTATTCTTGGAGACTTCCTAAGTGGATTTGGTACCATTCACTGATGAACACTCCTCAGAGTCTAGATTTTTGAGGTTATGTTTCACTGATATATCCATCTATTGTTGCCTGTCAAGATTTTATTTTTTAATTCAGTGCTCTTTAGAATTAGAGAACAGCTGCTCAACATCTTCTTTATAATTTCAATTCATTAATGTAGAAAACTCTCAGACTTATTTTCCCCTCTAGGTTAAGTAGCCTTAACTTCTCGGAAAGCACCGAGCATTAATTCCCCCCTAATTACCTTTCTCTGGATAATCTCCAGTTCCTCCAAATGCCCCTTTTAAGGGTGTAAAAACTCATTACTGCAGGCTTTCATGGACAATAACAATTCTGTTCTTTGCTCTTTGGTTGACAGAGTAACATGCCCAAGGTTATGGTAATATAAGGGCTGAGGGACCCGAGCATTGTTTTCTCTCATTACTTAGTGACCAATTTAAATACTCTCAATATTTCCAAATTTACTACACAATGATCACACACTGAGAAAATTCGTATATGAAAGCAAAAGTGTTTAACATTGTCCACCAGTCCTTGTAATATAAGAGAGGCAATTTTCCAATTCTTGTGAACACATCTGTGGGCTGGTGCCCCAACATCAGGTACCACAGGTCAAACTCATTTAAACTGATGAAGCTGGTCAAGTACCAAGCACCTGTTCTAAGCATTCCATATGGTTTTCCTCCCAGAAGGAATGACCAATCTGAAGCAGCTGTGGGTAATTTTATTAGCCAAAACAAGCTGGAAGCAAAAGGGAAAAATAACATAATTAAAATCTCAAATGGAGCCCAGTACAATCTCATTAATAAGCTACAAAGCACTTAAATAACTAGTGTGCATATGTGCTTGCCAGTATTGTCACATCATCAAGAAAGTGAAAAAATGGAGTACATGTTATGCATTAAATTCTTGAAGGTAGGAAACGTGTGGACTTATTAATTCAAGCAGGTAAATGAAGCCAAAAAGTATGGATCACTTGATGGAACATAACCAAGCCCATTACTAGCTCACCTGTCTGCTCATTGTATAATAGAGAAGAGATATAGAGTAAAGGGCACTACCAGAAAATAGTAAATGCCCATTCTCATAGAAAACTCAGAGAAAAATTGTGGGGGTTACCAAGTCAGGAAATAATTCTTCAATTACTATGCACTGTAGTGTTTCAGTCACATTGATTGCTGAAGGTATTCACTAAATTTTGGAGTGCTAAAAGTTAAAAAAAGGCAAAAATAGAAAATTATAATAATAACTAAGTGAGAAACAATGCACAGTAGATAATTAAAACCTCCTCCCATTCCTATATGCACATCTGTTTGCAATGTGATTGTTAGTTCTCTGAAGCAGTGAACTTTATTTCCCTACCCATTGACTCTTGCCCATGTAACTTGCTTTGGCCAATGGAACATTGTCTAACATAACTCAAGCAGAGTCTTGATAAGTCTTTATATATTGGGGCCTGTGGTGGTTAATTTTATGTGCAACTTGGTGGGGCTAAGGGATGCTCAGATAGCAGGTAAAACATTACTTCTGGTTGTAATTGTAAGGGTGTTTCCAGAGGAAATGAGCAATGTGGGTGGGCCGCATTCAACTCTTGAAGATCTGAATAGAACCAAAAGGCAGAGGAAGGGCAAATTTCCTCTCTCTCTTCTTGAGCTAAGACACCCACCCACACACTCACCTCTTTTTACTTCTGGTTCTGAGGATTATTGGGAATTACACTATCAAACATCACCCCCACAGCTTTTCCCACTCTTTCTCTGGTTCTCCAGCTTGCAGATGGTAGATTGTGGGACTTCTTAGCCTCCATAACCATGAATCAATTCCTATAATCAATCAATCTATCTATCTATCTATCTATCTATCTATCTATCTATCTATCTATCTATCTATAAAAGCTTAAGCAACTGTTACAACCAGTCGACTGAACGACCGGTCACTATGATGCGCACTGATCACCAGGGAGCAGATGCTCAATGCAGGAGCTGCCCCCTGGTGGTCAGTGCACTCCCACAGCCAACCGCCTAAGGCCCGGGCCAGCCAACCTACTGTGGTTCCTCCCCCCGCTGGCTGGCCCTGATTGGGACTGAGCGAGATGGCCCCTTTGGCCCTGATTGCTGGCCAGGCTGAGGGTCCCCACCCATGCATGAATCCATGCACTGGGCTTCTAGTAAATCTCATATTATCTACATATATCCTATTGGTTCTGTTTCTGTAGAGAATCCTGACTAATGCAGGTGCTCTGGGTGGAAAACCTTGGGCTAGCTTCCAGGACAGAGACCAGAGAGAGAGGCTCTTAACATTCCATTCTCTCTACTAAAAAAATGTGTAGAAAGAGGCTCAAATGTCCTGGTCATACTGCCCATTTGATGCCCAAACATTTGAGTGAAGCCAAACTAGACCAGCCGGTCCTCAGCTTAACAACCCCAGTCCAGATCGGCCAAGCCTCCCACAGAAGTGTGAGTAATGATAAATTGTTTTTGTTTTAAGGCCCCAGTAAGTCAGCAGCAAAGGCTGGTTGATACACAATGAACTAAATATTTATATCATTAAAATTTAGCTGTAAAATGTGATATGTGGTAGAATGATTAGAGAAATCATACAAGGGTGAGGCCAGAATGGAAAAAGCTCAAAAGCCACTGAGGTTTGGTGGTTTTGTGCAGAGTATTTTGCAAGGATATTTTTCTGTCTCATTTTAAGCATCAAACTTTATCTGCAAATTCTGGTCACTTTAAATTTAAACTCTTGTAAACACCTTCTTCGGCATTTTCCTCTTTTGTCCATAATCCAAGTAAGTATGTTTAGAGACATTTGAATTACACAGATTCTATGAGGACTAGAACTATACTTAATGTCAAGATATTTTTATTTTTCAGCCCTGTCCAGTGTGGCTCAGTTGGTTGAGCATTGCCCTATGCACTAAAAGGTCACTGGTTTGATTCCCTGTCAGGGCACATGCCCAGGTTTCAGGTTTGGTCCCCAGTCAGGGAGCGTACAGGAGGCAACCGATTTCTCACATCGATGCTTCTCTCTCTATCTCCCCTTTTCTCCCTCTAAAATAAAATCAATAAAAGCATATTTTAAAAGATTTTTGTTTGTTCAAATAAAATATTTCAACTTGTAAGCTAAATACATAATGTGGCAGTTTTTAAAAAAATATCTACAAATTCCTTGACCTTCTCCTTTCCTTCAAAAGGTGGAGTACATGTTCTAACTAGTTTTCTTATCAAGTTAGTCTCTTTAATAGGTCTTTATATAAAATATCATCTGCCTCTTATTCAAAGGAAAAAGCCAGATTTAGTGATTTGCTTCTGATGAATAGAATGTAGTGGAAGGGATTCCAAGTGACTTCTGAGGCTAGGCTGATAAAAGCCTCATTTCTACTAGGTCTCTCTCTCTTTCTCTCTCTCTTTCTCTCTCTCTCATCATTCATTCTGGAGGAGGTCAGCAAACTTGTGAGGATAATCAAGCGGTCCTTTGAATAGGCTAACCTGGTCAGTAATTGTGTTTCCCACCATCAACCAGCACCAGTATGTAAGGCATGTGAATAAGTTACTTCAGAAAAGGATTCTCCAGCCCAAGTCCAAGGCTACAGCCCCAGTCAACATTTTGAATGCATCATCATGAGAGACCCCAAAGCAGAGACACCCAGCTCAGCTGCTCTCATTTCTTAACCCTGAGAAACTCTGAGATTTAAAATATTTCTTGTTGTCTTAAGCTACTAAGTTTTATGGTAATTTATTTCATAGCAATAGATAACTATTTCAGATAATAAGGAAAAGGTAAAATTTACATAGTATTTAAAAAAATAAAGGCAGTCAATCAATTAAATTTTGGTCTAACTGATGGTTCAAGAAAAATTATTTTAATCCCTCACTTAAGACCTAAATGTGGACCCACACACATTTTTAATATTTTACAATGATATAATACTATTATCTAATCAATAGACTTTATGCTAACTGTGGCAAGTGTTGCAATAATCTCCTTTATAGAAGGACATGAATTGCACATTACAATTAGGTATCATATATCTTTAATGTGCTTTAATTTTTAACAGCTACAAAACCTTTTTTAAATTTAAAAATATATTTATTTCATTTTTCAATTTTATTAAGGTATATTTAATATGCAAAAATTTGCACATATTTAATATATATTGTTTATACCTATTTTGAGTTTGGATATATGCATACACCCATGATACCATCATTACAAGGAAGATATTTGTTAACTCCAAAAAATTTCTTTAGTCTCCTTCCTTTATTTTCCCATTTTGTGTATGTGGTAAGAAGATTTAGAATGAGATCTACTCTCTTAATAAGTTTTTAAGTACACAACACCATCTTTTTCAAGTATGGGCATTATGTTGTACAGCAGATCTTAGAACTTCTTCATCTTGTATAACTGTAACTAATCTTTGGGTGCCATAACACTTTGCTTTGTAAACTTAGTTAAAAATCCGAGAAACCAAGATGGCGGCATAGGTAAACACCTAAACTGCTGCCTCACACAACAATTTCAAAACTACAACTAAAAGACAAAATGG
Source organism: Corynorhinus townsendii (assembly GCA_026230045.1). Lineage (NCBI taxonomy): Eukaryota > Metazoa > Chordata > Mammalia > Chiroptera > Vespertilionidae > Corynorhinus > Corynorhinus townsendii. The sequence continues at coordinate 60,395,913 of JAPDVU010000005.1, forward strand.
CATCATCCAGAACCACAGAAAGGTTGGCTGAGTGGAAATTCTGCAACTAGAAGGAAAGAGAAAAGCACACTGAGACTCAGAGGAGCTGCAGGAGGCAGAGGTACTGAGAAGCACACGCAGAGAGGACTGGCAACTGAGTGCACGGCTGGCTTTCTCAAGAGGGAGAGAGATAAAAGCTCCTGACTGCTCTGAACTCCAGTTCCAGGTGAGACTCTGGGGACCCAAACTCATACAGGGTGAAACTGGACTGTCAGGAAAGAGAAAAGCACACTGAGACTCAGAAGAACTGCAGAAGGCAGAGGTACTGAGGCACGTGTGCGGAGAGGGCAAGCAACTGAGTATGTGGCTGGCTTTCTCAAGCGGGAGGGAGACAAAAGCTCCTGATTGCTCTGAATTCCAAGTTCTGGGTGAGACTCTGGGGACCCAGATTCATTCAGGGAGAAACTGGACTGTCTGGCAGTGGACGGAACTTGAGGGTGGCTTTCTCTCAGAGGTGCTAGCAGTGATTACCATGGGACACTGAGACACAGGGGACTGATGGGAAACCAATGCTGTCTTCTCCGCCCTGAGACTCCACCCCATCCAAGCTGAGCACAGAGGCTTTTGCAAGTCTTGTCTCATAAGGATGTCTCCAGCACAGAAGTTCTCCCAGCGTAGACACAACAACCCTCACAACCAATTGGCCTGGAGGTCAATTCCTCCCAGTGATACCAACAACAATCAAGGCTTAACTACAACAAGACTGTGTACACAGCCCACAAAGGATGCACCAAGAGTGTCCACCCCAGGTAACTGGGGAGGCTGAGCCACTGGGCCCTATAGGATGCTTAGCACACAAAGTCACTCTATCAACTCAGGGAAGCAGCCAAAATGCAGAGACAAAGAAACAGGTCACAAATGAAAGAAATGAAGGAAAGCAATTGACTGGATATACAGTTCAAAACCATGGTTATAAGGTTTTTTGAGAATTTTCTAGAAAAGGCTGATAAATTTAGTGAGACCCTCAAAGATATGAAAAAGGACCAACTAGAAATTAAGGACACACTGACTGAAATAAAAAATAATATACAGAGATCCAACAGCAGACTAGAGGATCACAAGAATCAAGTGAAAGATTTGAAATACAAAGAAACAAAAACATCCAATCGGAAAAGCAAAAAGAAAAAAGAATCCAAAAATTTGAAGATAATGTAAGGAGCCTCTGGGACAACTTCAAGCGTACCAACATGAGAATTATGGGGGTGCCAGAAGAAGAGAGACAGCAAGATACTGAAAACCTATTTGAAGAAATAATGACAGAAAACTTCCCCCACCTGGTGAAAGAAATAGACTTACAAGTCCAGGCAGTGCACAGAACCCCAAAACAAAAGGAATCCAAAGAGGACCACACCAAGACACATCATAATTAAAATGCCAAGAGCAAAAGACAAAGAGAGAATATTAAAAGCAGCAAGAGCAAAACAGTTAGTTACCTACAAGGGAGCACCCATTCGACTGTCAGCTGATTTCTCAACAGAAGCTTGCAGGCCAGATGGGAGTGGCAAGAAATATTCATAGTGATGAATAGCAAGAACCTGCAATCAAGATTACTCTACCCAGCAAAGCTATCATTCAGAATTGAAGGTCAGATAAAGAGCTTCACAGATAAGAAAAAGCTAAAGGAATTCATCACCCCCAAACCAGCATTATATAAAATGTTGAAAGGTATTCTTTAAGAAGAGGAAGAAGAAGAAAAAGGTAAAGATAAAAATTATGAACAACAAATACATATCTATCCACAAGTGAATCTAAAAATCAAGTGAATAAAAAAATATGATGAACAGAATAAACTGGTGAATGTAATAAATCAGGGGCATAGAAAGGGAGTGGACTGACAATTCTCAGGGGGAAAAGGATGTGGGGGGTGCAGGAAGAGACAGGACAAAAATTGTATACCTATGGATGTGGACAGTGCAGGGGTGGGGGGTAAGGGCAGAGGATCAGGTGGTAACCGGGTGGAGGGGAGCTATGGGGGAAAAAGGGGAACAATTGTAATAATCTGAACAATAAAGATTTATTAAATGAAAAAAAAAACTTTAGTTAACAATCCAATGTTATCCAAGTCATTTAAAAGCAAAAGAAACTATCAACAAAATGAAAAGGGAACCCAATGTATGGGAGAACATTTGCCAATGATTCATCTGATAAGGGGTTAATATCCAAAATATATTAAGTACTCATACAATTCAACAAAAGGAAGAAGATAATCCAATTTAAACTGGGTAAAGGACCTGAATAGACTCTTCTCCAGATGGACATACAAATGGCCAAGAGACATAAGAAAAAATGCTCAAAGTCACTAATCATCAGAGAGGTGCAAATTAAAATGACAATGAGGTACCATCTCACAACTGTCAGAATGGCTACCATTAACAAAAGACAAGTGCTGGTGAGGATGTGCAGAAAAGGGAACTCTAGGATGCTGCTGGTGGGAATGCAGACAGATATAGCCTTTATGGAAAACAGTATGGAGTTTCCTTAAAAAATTAAATATGAAACGTCCATTTGATCCACGTCTAGGAATATATCCTAAGAATCTCAAAACACCATGTAGAAAGAATATATGCACCCCTATGTTCATAACAGCACAATATACAACAGCCCAAGTGCCTATTAGTAGATGAGTGGATAAAAAAGGTGTGGAATATATTTACACAATGGAATACCATGCAGTAGTGAAAAAGAATGATCTCTAACCCTTTGAGACAGCTTGGAGGGACCTGGAGAGTATTATGCTAAGCAAAATAAGCCCCTCAGAGAAAGACAAGTATCACATGATCTCATATGTAGAATCTAATGAACAAAGTAATCTGATAAACAAAATAGATCCAGAGATATGGAATAGACTGATGAATAACAGATGGAAAGTGGGGGTAGGGCGGTGGGTGGGTAGAGATCAACCAAAGAATTTATATGTATATATCCATAACCCATGGAAACAGACAATGGTATGGTGAAGGCCTGGGGTGGAGGGTGGGTACAGGCTATAGAGAGTCAATGGCAGTAAAAAGGCAATGTCTGTAATACTTTCAACAATAAAAATAAATTAAGAAAAAAAAAAAAAGAAACTATAGAATCATGGTAGTCGTTTTTCTTTTCTTTTATCCCAAACCAAATTGGGTTGATTTTGTGCCTTTACCATCCTTATTATCCATCCTATTTTTGTATTACAGTTCCTCCTGTAGTCAAGCCCTTGTTTTATATCCTGTGGAATATTGAGGAACTTAAGCCTTCAATCTTCAAGTAAGCTTTCTAAAAGGTATTATTTATAAGATACCATCTCAACTCTTTTGCTTATCCATGTCCACAATGACCTAGTGTTGGAAGCTGTCCATTGCCTTCACTAGCAGAAAGGGGTGGACAATGAGTCTGGAAGGCTGGTCAACCTTGAACCTCTGGCAAGGGTCAAAGCCATACACCCACTGTCTGGTGGAGACAAAGGGAGCTGAAGCAACTTCCACCTTTTAGTCTCATGTAAATCCTTACTGATGAGATAGTTTGCCTATTACTGGAAATTGCCTGGCTAAGGGCTATAGGTGGATCCCAAACCTGAATAAAAGGGATCGCAAGGCCAGAGCAAAACTGAGTCTTCTCTTGGGCTTTCACTTGGCCCCCAATTCCCAAATTAGTATTTTCTTGTCTTGTCTCTTTCATTTGTGTTCAGCCTCCTTCAGAACCTGAACCCTGAACCTGAACCCTGAACCACACGGGACATGGGGGGACACTTGCAACTGGTGCCTTCGACGTGGGACCTCTGGAGGGGATGATTTCGCCTAGAGCAAAGAAAGGAAGATTTCACTGAAAAGGTGGGGAATAATTTATGGAAAACGTGGGGAAGAATTCACCGTATAGGTGAGGGAAATTCACTGCACACAAAGCGCATGATCAGCTGCAGAAGTCGAGATCTGTAAGTAGGGTGGGAACGTCTTTTTCAGCCAGGCTAATGGGGCAGAATTCGGTTATAAAGTAAACTTTATTATACACTTTTGGTTTGCATGCTTAAGGAATTAAAGTTTCAGAAGGTATTCTCTTACAGTTTTTGCTTGATGTTATGGAACATAACCCTTGGTTTCCTGAAGAAGGTACATTAGATCTTGAATGTTTGGGAAAAATTTGGTCAGAAGGCAAAATTATAAAGAAATTGGAAAATCAAAAGATACTTTTTAAAATCAGGCTGAAAAAAGAATGCCGTGGTCATTTTTAATGTGGTTTCTTGTCCAAATTAAAATCTTAATTTGTATTTGGAATCTAAAATCTGTAATAAGAAATGAAACCCTGCTGCCAAAACCACCTCTGGTGTGGAGAAATTCAAAGGTGTCATGAGAGATCAGAGCTATCCGCTCTCCCGTAGAAATATTACTTAAAGTTTTGTTTAAGAATTATAGAAGAACTCACAGGGAAATGCAAAATTTGGCCAAGATAAGCTTAAGTGCCAGTTATTACTTTGGAAAGTGAAAAAAGAAAAAATTTAAGATCTGTCTTTATCTACTAAGCATGAAAAGATAAGCAGCCAGATCTGTTACTGACTCTTTCCCCCAAAGCAAGCAGGATGTGGGGGAAGGGAGACACGTGGCAATCCAATATGGACACCCACTTTCTAAGTATGCTAATTTAAAGTCTCCTTTCTCGCCATAAAAATTTAGAAATGCATTCTGTGCTCATGGGGAGAGAAGCTAGCTTGAAACAAAATGCGCACAACTGTCCAAATTTTGGACATATTGGATAGGTTTTAAGCTGAACTTGACTCTATGCAAAAGCTATAGAAATGAAAAACACAAGACTGTTGTTTTTTTTTTTCCTGAAAAAAGAAAGATGGCGAATTTGATCCAGGAAAAGACACAGGCTAGGTTCTAGCAGCAGGATTGGCATTTCCATAATAAAGAATAGTTTTTAAAATGCTAATGAACCATGTTCAAAAGTTAAAATTAAGGACTCCGAGAAAATCATTAAATTGTCTGTTACAAAAATTTGCCAAAGAAAATGCTTTAAAATAATTATAATTGACTCTAGAATCTCAAAGAAATTGTTGAAATAATGTATTAATTATAAAGATCTAAGTAGCCCAGGTAAAGACTAGCTACACCCTTTGTTAATGGAGGAAGAAGGCTAGTCACCCTTCCCCCGAAAGTCCGGTGTCCAGGCCAAAAACCTGTTTTGCTAGCCAAAATCAGTTTTTCCCATGGCGGCAAACTCTTAAATTCCTGTGGTGGCACACTCTTAAAGAAAAAATATGGCTCCTTTGAAATCAGTTTCCCACCAGCAGCCATCTTTAAGGAATGTGTTAATTTGCATTTGAATACCTGCAAGCTTGCTACTCAACTTCCCCGGGCAGAAAAAACATGGTAGGTTTAAAGTTAATTATTGTATTTTTTGAAATTTATTCTTAAAAACATAAGTGTTAATAATCAAAGAATTGCTAAATATTTGACTTGCCAGCTCAAAAAGTTTAAAGTTCAAGTTAAATTGGGACAAAATATATAGTTGTGGTAATTAAATGCCTAAAGTATAGAAATTTATTTTTGAGGAAAAAGAAAGTGTTTTCTCTGATAATTAGGAATTCAAAATATGTTGCTTATTGCTCTAACTAAATAAAGAGGCTTAATTCTGTGATCCCAACCAAATTTTTAATATAGAGACCAGTTTAAGTTTAATTGATATCCTTTAAGATAATTATGAAAAGTATGATTCTTGGAAGACTCCAAGGGCCCAGAGTAATTCAAGGAATTTGTACTCTCTTCTTGAAGGAAATATTTTAAATTTAACTTATTTGATATACTTGAAATTGCATGGAAAGCTTCATCAAATAAAAATTAATCAATATATTTTACTTATATACATATATTTTAAAAGTTATGAAAGTTTTGGTCTCTAAAAAGGGCAAAAAGAAGTAACTAAATATTTCTTAAAATCCAACAGCAAAATTTTAAAACAAAATTTAAAACAAAAGCCTCTAGCCGCCTGCATTTTTAAATAGGCTAGAGGTGGGGCAACATTTTTGCCTTGTGAATCAGACATAAATATTTACTAAATTTACTTACTTTGCTTTTTAATAAAAATACCTACTTAAATTACCTTATAAATTAGCTTTTTAAAAAATATAATCAAGGTTTCATATAATTTCAGCTAAATGAAAAGCCAATATTTTTATAAACAATTAAATTCTAATAAAGCCACCAGAAACAGTTAGTGAAATTTCTGTTTGTCTGCAATATAATTTTGACTGTCTATCTTTCAGGTATTTTGGTTTGCTCTTCCCTTGTTTATTTTGAGAATAAACAAACCATCTTTTCTGTCAAAGAACAGTTTAGACAGCCGCCATTTTGGACTGCCTGACTTGGCAGCCACCATGTTGGCCACATGGCTTGCTGCTCCCCTGGGGGCCGCCATCTTGAAACAGCAAAGGCCAACCCCTCCCTTTGAATAAGCCAATGTTTTTGTAAGCAATTTGATTAAGTCTTCTAAGAAAGTTACTGAGACCTCCAATGATCCCTCTGTATATGCAAATTAGCCAAAGGGGATACTCTAAAAATATAATTATAAATTTAATAAAAAGGAGAAATTTAAAAATTTTGAATTCTCTCCCACTAATATTTACAGTGTAAAATGAAGATTGCTAAAGTATTAAACCTGACAGTAAAATAGTAGTCAACCTTAAATTAAAGTTACCTGTAATATAGCTAGCTATTTGGCAATATCTGCCTGTATTAAGCAGCAGCCCTGTAGGTTGCTTGGTGTAAAGAAAGGCAAATGTTTTTAAGTGAAACTCTCTGTAGCCTGAAAATTATTCTGGAAGGAAATAAAGAGAGGTTTCCTTCAAGCATCTTAAAAACTGTAATTAAAAGTAAATATATTTGGCCTAATAAACTAAAGTAAATAATTTGTGTTTTTGCCTCTGTAACAAAGTTTTTGTTAAATTACTCAAAGACTATTTGCAGAAGTTTAATGTCATTTATTGTCCATAACCCACAAGTAAAGTTAAGAAGTAAACTTTATTTCAGATTGATTTAAATTGGCTAATTGAAATAAGTGAATATTCAAAAAAACCCAAAAACTTAATTGTACTGGACAAAAACCTGTTCCTGAAGTATTAACTAAAATTTTTAGTGATGGTTCATCTCATAGTAAAATTGCTTAACATGGAATGAATCCAAAGCAGTCATATTTTTGTGTAAAAAATTAAAATTAAAAGTTATCAAGACTGCATTGCAAAATTTCCAAAAGCCTCCTAATATTTAAATAAAAAAAGGGGGATAGTAGAATCATATCCTGTAAGGAGAAATATCTTGTAAGTAAATTATATAAAAAATTTTTTTTATTTTAAAAATTAATTTTCACTTATAATGCTGAAGACAAGACACCCATGAAAACACACATGGTGTCAAAATAAGCCAAAGGAAAATTGGGGGGAAAAAAAGAAAAAGAAAAAGAAAAAAAAAGAAGAAAGGATCCCAAGTTTAGTTTATAGAAAACATTCCTTTATTAAACTTTGGTCGAGAATATGTTTGTGTATTTCCAGAAAACTCCAAGACCATGTGGATTCTTGCAACAACGGTTCCCAGAGAGGAACTGACAAGACTGCTCCAGCCACAGAATAAGCAGTGGCCCCCAAGAACAGAGGAGAAACAGTCCAGAAATGAAGATAATGAAGATGCCTGCCATACTAGCAGTCAGCAGCTGTGCATCGCTGCAGGTCGCCCAGGACCAAGCCAGAGAAGATCGGACCTGCATTGCCACCTTTTGCCCACCATCCAGAACCAGCATATCATTGCTGGCATGCACACATAAGGAACTGTTGGACATTGAAATTGGGACTCAAAGAACTGTTGGCCCAGAAAGAAACTTACTACAGACTGATTCATTTGCCTCTCAGCATAACCACTGTTGCTTGTCTCATTTTTGTTCTCATGTTTATTTCTAGTCTGCAGATGCAGAATGAAGAGTCCTAAAAGGACTTGAACCCTTTTAGGCGGCATTCACTTTTCAAGATTTTTTAAGGAAGAGAAATGGGGATTTGTTGGAAGCTGCCCATTGCCTTCACTAGCAGAAAGGGGTGGACAAGGAGTCTGGAAGGCTGGTCAACCTTGAGCCTCTGGCAAGGGTCAAAGCCATACTGGTGGAGACAAAGGGAACTGAAGCAACTTCCACCTTTTAGTCTCATGTAAATCCTTACTGATGAGATAGTTTACCTGTTACTGGAAATTGCCTGGCTAAGGGGTATAGGTGGACCAAAGGTGAATAAAAGGGATCGCAAGGCCAGAGCAAAGCCGAGTTCTCTCTTGGGCTTCTGCCTGGCCCCAATTCCCAAATTAGTATTTTCTTATCTTGTCTCTTTCATTTGTGTGCGGCCTCCTCCAGAACCCGAACCCTGAACCCTGAACCACGCAGGATGTGAGGGGACACTTGCAACTTAGCCCCTGGATATCTCTACAATAACAGGTGTTGTCCCTGCTAGGCCCATCTTATGTTATAACTGATTACAGTTCTCCAATCAAGCAAGGCAGCATCACACTTCTAATAGGCCTCTGCTTAGAATACTGGTTCAACATTTCTTGTGTGCTTGCTGTAAATAAAAAATATAATTTTCAGTCTTTAATTGCTAAATATAGAGTTGTTCTTAAAGGAAGCTTATAGTCTGGAGGGAGGAGTTAATTAAAGGATCTCAGAAAAAACACAAAATATAACCCCAATTTAAAAAATTCAGAATAAAATCATTTATGTAAATAAATCTTTGGCACAATCACTGTCAAATGATGACAGTAGAAATAAGAATAATTCAGTGACTTTGTTAATATGCAGGTATATAGATCCTATCACTGGAGATTCTGAGTTTGTTGGTCTGGGGGCCAAAAGACTAGCCCCCCCCCCTTTTTTTTTAAAGTTCTACAAAAGCTTTATAAACCTAGTGAAAGATTGGCCTTTATTGTTTAAGGTTAGCAATGAATAATGATAAATTTTAAGCCAAAATGGATGTATTCATGATCCAAAGAGAATCCTTTCTCAGCAGCAAAAACTAACTGAACTGCAAGAAAATTGGAGTGGTTATCTTAATATCAAACAAAATAGGCTTTAAAAATGTTACTAGAGATAAAGAAGTGCATTTTATAATGATTAAATGTTCAATCTACCTATAATAAGAAAACCATAATATGCTAATGAGACCGGACAGCCGAACGACATTCCCGATATCATTCTGGATGTCCTTCCAGATGAAGCTGCAGTGATGGGGGCCGAGGCAGAGGTGGTTAGGGGTGATCAGGCAGTCAGGCAGAGTGGTTAGGGGCGATGAGGTAGACAGGCAGAGTGGTTAGGGGTGATCAGGCAGGCAGGCGAGCGGTTAGCAGCCAGTGGTCCTAGATTGTGAGAGGGTGCAAGCTGGATTGAGGGACCCCCCTCACATCCCCTGTGCATGAATTTCATGCACCGGGCCTTTAGTAGTATAGATAATCCTTGAAAACATTATGCTAAGTGAAAGAAACCAGTCACAAGACCCGATATTATATGATTAATTTAATTTAATTTTTATTTATTTTTCTTTTATTGTCTAAAATTTTACATATGTCTCCTTTTCCCCAATTGACGCCCTCCCCCATCCCTTCCCAGCCCAGGCAAGCCCCCACCACCCCATGTCTGTGTCCATTGGTTATGCTAATATGCATGTCTGTAAGTCCTTTGGTTGCTCTCTAACATCCCTCTCCTCCCTCCCCCCCCTCCCCCCCGGCTTCGTCTGTATGATTCATTTTATGTGACATGTACAGAATAGGCAAATATATAATGACAAAGTAGATTAGTGACTACTTAGGGCTCTGGGGTCAGAGATAGAAGGATTGGGCGGTGGTAGCTAACAGGTACAGGTTTTATTTTTGTGTGTTTTCATTGATTTTAGAGAGAGAGGAAGGTAGAGGGGTAGAGAGATGGAAACATCGATGAAAGAGAAACTTAGATTGGCTGCCTCCTGCATGCTCTTTGTTGGGTATTGAGACTGCCTCCCAGGCATGTGCCCTGACTGGGAATAAATGTCTTTGTGCATTTTCTAATGACTAATAATGTCAAACATCTTTTCTATGCTTATTTTTCATCCCTATATCTTCTTTGGTGAAGATTCTTTAAGATCTTTTGCCCATTTTCTTATTGTTTTTTGGTTGTTGTTGAGTTTTGAGGGTTTAAAAAATATATTTTAAATAGAAGCATTTTCATCAGATATATTATTTGCAAATATTTTCTTCCAATTGATGGCTTGCATTTTGTGCTTTCAACAGTATCTTTTAAAAAGCAGATGTATTATATTTTGATGAAATCAAATTTATCTTTTTCTCTTTTAAGTATCCTACTTTTGTATTGTGTCATAAAAAAATCTTTGCCCAAGTCAAAGTCACAAAAACTTTCTTTTATGTTTTCTTTAAAAGAATTTATAGTTTTGGGGCTATATTTAGGTCTATGATTCTTTTTGAGTTAATTTTTATATGTGGTGTGAGGTATGAATTGAAGTTTATTTTATTTAAGATTGCATATAAATCTTCAACTATTTTAACTCTTTTTGTTGATGATACTATTAATTTTTCACTAAATTTTCATTCTCATCGTTGTCAGAAATCAATTGTCTACTCTATACATATGTAGATCCATTACTGGAATTTTTATTCTGTTCCTCTAATCTATTTGTCTATCTTGATGCCTTATCCACATTGTCTTGTCTATGTATTATATGCTAATGAAATACAGTATGTGATTTTCTCATTTATTGTTTGTTTCCTCCCACCCCTAGAAAGCAAGCTCTACAAGGGTAGACATTTTTGTCACTTTTGTTCTTTGGTGTTTCCCAGAATATTGCCTATTACCTGGTAGGTACTTGATATATTTCATTAAATGAATGAATGGACAGAAATAGAGAACTCAAGGGAAGAGTTAGATTAGCTGCTGTCAACTTGAAGTGACAGCAAAGCCTCCAGGGAGAGCTGGCTTTTGAAAATATGAGACTTGAGAGAGGTCAGATCAGAGATAGAATCTGGGAGACATTTGTATAGGAGAGACAATTCTTGATGTCTTTTCATTGTTTTTGAGGACATAAAAACAATGACGAGGGTATCCAGATACTGGGTGTTGATTCTCTGGGAAAATCAGTCAGGAGTTTCTGAAGAGTAGATGAGGCAGTATTTCCCCCTTTAAGGTGTTTGGGGTATGAAGCTAGGCATGCTTCTGGTCTTTGCTGCTTGTCCCAGTTTAAAACCCACTCTGCTAGCTTGACATCTGGCTGAGGCATGATCCCTTTCTTTTCATTCCACTCAGCCTTGATCTTCCAATTGGCCTTTGCTGACTTCTGTACTCTTCTTGGTTCCACACTGTCTGCTTGGCCTGACCCTATGCTTAATTCCTGACCTCTCCCTGACTCTTAGGAACCAAAGCCTGATTCCTAGATTGACTGCTGTCCACAGGTCAGTCAGAAGATGGAAGCCTTTAGAATAAATGCACTCTCAAAGGGAGGAGAACATATATTAATTAACGTACAGGTCTCTGGTTCAAAAAATGTAGAACGCTAAAAGTAGGGGGAAAAAGAAAAGCATAAAAAGGGAATGATACGCAGAAAAGGTGGAAGAGTATAAAGGAGAGTAAATATTTTTATGAAGAAAAAAGTAGTCATCTGAATGAAATTCTGCAGAAATATCCTAGAGAATAAAAAGTGAGGCAAGTCCATTGGATTGTGCCAACAGGAAGTCATTGTTGACCTTTAATTGCATCTGGAATTTACTTGCTAGATAATTTTGGTCCTAGTTTGAATGTGCTTCTTCACCATTTAGAAATGAACATATGTTTCTGTATGTGTGAGTATAAGCTTTTCAAAGAGATGATTTGGCTTAATCCTTACTGAAGGTAAGGAGTGTGTGTGTGTGTGTGTGCGTGTGTGTGTGTGTGTGTGTGTGTGAGTGTGTGTAGGTGACTGCAGGAAGGAGAAGCACTTGGGATTTAACTTTTTAAAATTTGTCTTTTTCCTCTTATAGCAAATCCAAGTGGCAAGGAAATAGGAGGTCATGGTCTGGTTTGAGGAGTATGCTCTGTGTCAGGCAAGTATTTTTATGTTTGCTGTGAAGAAAAAAACCCACCCAGCTTTTTTTCACCCATTTCACTCTGATTTAGTGCTCTTAAAGGCTAGCAGCATTTGGATATCTATGTTCTACTTCATTCAGGGAGCTCAGCCTGTTCAGATGGTTTACATGACAGAATGGTCTCACACAGTTCTCTCAAAAGTTCAAATCTGGGCTGAAGAAGCTAAAGCTGGCAGTGAGCTGTGATTAAGCACAGCAGACGGACAAAGATGGTCTTGTGTTTCCTCAACAGCCAGAATTTAAAGGAGCTTATTTCAGGAAGATGTATATAGTATTATACATAATTACATATATATTATATGTAATACAGACATGTAATACGTACATAATTTCAATCTCTCATTTTAATGAAAACATTAATGCCTGATAATGTAAGAAGGTAATTAATTTAAAGCCAAAAATATTTGGATAAGTACATCTTAGTTTCTGTCATTGACAAATGTTTTTGAGCAAAATTGAAATGATTCAATTTATAGGTTGTTTTGTATAACACACACACACACACACACTCACACACATTAAGGTATGGGCTCAGAAAAAGTGGTAGTTTTTGGGACCCTGCTTGATTGCATGCCACAATTCAAGGTGAGCAGGTGGCCTAGTGAAATATAAAGGGCTTGCTAAATAAAGAATTTTTATTTCCTGCTTGGTGCCTGCAGGGGAGGAATTATGAAAGGAAAGCAGAAATCTGACAGCCAAAGAGAGTCCAGCATTTTGAAATGAAGTGTTTTTATTGATTTTAAAAGGTATGCATATTAATTATAATTTACAAATAAACCTAAGATTTTGAATATGATAGACTATTTTAAAAATAGTTGAAAAAATTATTATACCATATAGGAAATTCTAGCTCTAGCTCAAAAGAAGGATGTAAGTATTTTATTATAGATTATAGATTTTGTAAGCAGTCAAATATGTATACAGTTTGAAAGAAAGAGTGGTATATTGCTTTTGTGTAAACTATTAATGAGTAGATCAAACAGAAAAAAAAAAATCCTTCAGGGATTATACCATGCCAAATTCTAAGGTTGTTTTTTTTTGCCACAAATTCTAGCTTCAAATTACTTCTAAATAAGAAAGACTATTTACCTCAAGCTAAATAAAATCTTCATTTTAATAGACATGCTAAATAAACACTATGTGCTCCTCACATTTCTGAAATTAATAGTTACTTGGAACCACAAATACCCACATTTGTTTTCTTATTTTCATAGATGATTTCACTAAGGAGAAGCCCTTGTTAATCCTACATTCACATAGATAGAAGGTCGAAGTTGGTCAGTGAGCCAAGAAATACCATATCAGGGTTTCTTTCCTCTTCAATTGAAAAAGGTATAAATTGTGGAATTAGTGTATTGATTGAAGGCTACAACTTCAAGCAATCAGTTTTTCTGGCTTGACAAGATTATTTTATCCTACTTTTCTTTTATTATTATGTGTAGTATTTGAGTCATCCTTCAGGCAGATGAAGTGACAGCTTGATTTAACTCAATAAAATCCACCAGTTAGGTAACCTACTGAGCCAAACAAAAGACGAAAACGACTGCAAGGGCAAGTGCACTGTTAGTTTAAGCGAGCAGAGGAGTCTGAAGAAGAAGAAAATATTAACAGAAATTATGCCTTAATCAATCCATTTCTATGGAAACTTGAGAGAAATGTGTAAAACCCTCTTGCTGGGCAATTGAGCAGATAATGCCTTTGCTTTTAAAACAAAACAAAATAAACAAATCTTTAAAACTAGACTACGTGCACTAAACACAGTGTCTCCATAATGGCTGTACTTTTGCTTAATTGCAGCTAGTCAAATACTCTGATTTCTTGGTGTATATGAGATGAAAATGCTAAGTGATGGACTTCAGAGTAGTTTGGGAATTAAAATTTATAGTATCTTTCATTGAACCTTTGCTTTCTTACATCATATTCATTTGATGTCTTTTATGATTTCTTGAAATTAGAGAATTTGAACATTTACAAATAATATCAATTTTCTAAGAAACCTAAATAGTGGGTATTTTGTTTGTGGAACTAGAAAAAGAGTTCTATAATTTTAAATGTCCTTTTAATGGGACTGAAGTCTCTATTTAAACCTCTTCAGGCCTAAGGATGCTCATTGCTCTTTGATTACATATAAAGATTTCATTACTGACAGTGGGAATGGCTGCATAGTCGATTGGGAGCAGTTTATATGAGCTGAAGTTTGTTTTTAAATTAGCAATTTCATTAATACCCACTTTTTGGTGCTGGTGAGACTAGGTTGCCAGGTTCTGCACTCTCACCACTGGTACCACAATGATGTTGGCACGCTAAAGCCACTGGGAAGGAAATAGGTTGGTGGTACTATGGGGCCAGTGCCCATATACTTGGAGGCACTAACATTACAGAGATTGATTATTTCCAAACACTATTTATTTCCTTTATGACCCAAATAATTGGAATTATTTTGAAAAGCTGTGGTTAACATAAAGAAAATTAAACTCTCATGCCTAAGGATTCAAGCTTTTTATACCCTTAAATTTAGGAGTGGGGAGGGGAAAAGGAAATATTTTGTTTAGAATTCATACAGGGTTGCCCTCTTAGAGCCAATATAGTGATTTTTATCTAAGATATAATTTAGAAGGTACTGTCAGCTGTCCAAAACATAATTCCACTCCTATTAGTGCAAGATATTGAAATTAATTAAGGTTAATGTTATTTTAATAAACTACATTTAAGGAATAATTGGTCAGACAATTCATGTCTAAAGCTCACTTTTTGATCCACATTCTCCCATGTATGCTTCATTTTGTTTGTGGTCATTGTGGGAATGAAGCAATTATAGTATCCCCAGTTTAATATAAAAATTGCTATAGTTTTTGTTTTATTTTATTTTACTTTATTTTTATTTTATACTGACCTATACTTCACATGTTCAGTTTGATGAGTTTTGACAATTATATACATCCATGTTGCCTTTACTCAAACAAGATATATAACACATCTATCACTTCCAAAAGTTCTCAGTGTTCTTTTTTACAATTTTTAATTTCCTCCCATGTCCATAGGGAATCAATGTTTTGATTTCTAATATCATCCACATCCATACCCATACCCACATCCATACTCCCTACCCCTCCACACATACACATACCTATATTCTTGTTTTTCTTTTTTATTTCTGAGTAGTATTTTATTATATGAAAGCACTACAGATTCTTAACCATTCAATTGTAGGTTATTTGGACTGTATCCAGTTACTACAGGGCAATTAAATACAAACCTTTTGTGGACATGTTTCCATTTATCTTGGTAAATACATATGACTAAATGAAATTGGTGAGTCATACATAGGTTAGATGTATGCTTTGTTTTTAAAAAACTTGAAAATATCTATAATAATAAAAGTGTAATATGCTAATTAGACTGGATGTCCTACCGGACGAAACCAGGGCTGTGAGGGAAGCCCAGGTTCTGGGTGCCTGATGGCAGCTGGAGGGAAGCCTGGGTCCCGGGTGCCAGAGGGAAGCCAGTGCCAGCAGCCGGAGGAAAGAAGACCTACTCTTGCATGAATTTCATGCATCGGGCCTCTGGTATATACATACATTTTTAGGTGTATTTTATTTTTAATTTATTATTTTTTACACACACACACACGTACATCCTATATACTAGTAATAAGAGCCTAATATGTTAAGTGTCTGTTCAACCAGTTGGCCGTTCAACCAATCAAAGTGTAATATGCTAATGATATGCTAAGGTTGCTCAACCACTCGCCATGATGTGCACTGACCACCAGGGGGCAGTTGACTGACCAGTCGCTATGACATGAACTGACCACCAGGGGGCAGATGCTCCAACTGCTGGGTTAGCTTGCTGCTGGGGTCCGGTTGATCAGGACTGAGCAAGATGGGCTGGCCACACCCTGGAGCCCTCCGGTGGTCCCTCCCCAGCCTGCCCATCTCCCACATCCCTCCCTGGCCCCAATCATGCACTGGTGGGGTCCCTCAGCCTGGCCTGTGCCCTCTTGGTATCCGGGACCCTTGGGAGGATGTTGGAGAGCCAGTTTCAGCCTGATCCCGCAGGCCAGGCCAAGGGACCCCACTAGTGCACAAATTTATGTACTGGGCCTCCAGTATACATATATTTGTAAACATCACACAATAATTCAGGATAAAGAATGGTTCTATTGCTTAAAAAACTGTTGTAAAACACTTCTTCCTACTTTAATCTCTGACAAACTTTTACAGAATATCATATAAAAAGAGTTATATAGTTTATAACCCTTGAGACTGACTTCTTTTACTCTGCATAGTGCCTTTCAGATTCATCTATGGTGTTGTGTGCAACTATACTTTGTCCCTTTTTATTGTTGAACTAGTGACCCAGTGCATGGATTTGTGCACATTGAAAGGAAATTAATTAGAATGTGGCTGGCGGGATGGGACTGGGAGAGATGTGCTGGACACACCCTGGAGCCAACCACCTGTAGTCCCTACACAGCCAGCTGCATCTGGGGTGGTGCCATGGCTCAAAGGGCATCTATGGAGTGAGCAGGGTCCCTCTGGCAGGTGGGGTCCCTTGGCCTGGCCTTCAGGGATTGGGCTGAAACCGGCTCTCCAACATTACCCGAGGGGGTCCCGGAGTACAAGAGGGCACTCTGCAAAGTTGCTGTCATACAGGGTGTGGAACGCAAATGCAAATGTGCAGTAAACCAGATTCGGGGCCGGCAGTGCCCCAGCAACAACATAACCCATGGCCAAAGGTGGAATCACGCAGCACCATGAAGAATTGACTCCCTCCTCTCTGGTTTCGGGGTGCATCATCCGAGAACTGCTGCTGCCAAGTCACTGCACCTCAGCAGCTCCTGCATTGAGTGTCTGCCCTTTGGTGGTCAGTGCCAGTCGGATGGATACTTAGCATATTAGCCTTTTATATATATAGATAGTACTCCTTTCTATGGCTGTACACATTTTGCTATTTTCCAATCCAATTAAGGACATTGCAATTGTTTTATTAATTTTGGAATAATATTAATAGAGTAAAATAGAAACCATTCGAGAATTTTAGAGAAAGAAGTCATATGATCTAACTAATGTTTTAAAAGATCCCTTTAGCTGCTATATTAAGAAGAGTCTGTATGTGTATGTGTATGTGTGTGGAAGGGAATGGTAAGAATAAAAACAAGGAGACACATTAGAAGATTGTTGCAGTTGTCTAGGTGGCAAAGTATGGGACCAGGTTACTGATAATGCAGATGGTAAAAGTGGTTAGATTATAGATATATTTTGAATGTTGATCTTGTAGAATTTACTGATGAATGTGGTTATGAAGGAAAGGATTGTTAAACTTGCTTCCAAGGTTTTTGCTTGAGAAAATGAGAATGCCATGAAGATAATAAAAACTACAGGGAAATCAGGTCCTGGGTATAATATCTTTGAGATGCCTCTTGGACCACTAAGTGGAGATGCCAAGTAGATATTTTGATATATAAGTCTGGATTAAAAAAAATAGTGTGGGAAAGGCCTGGGTGCGGCGGGCGGGGGGGGGGGGGCAGGGAGGGAGGAGAAAGGGGGGAAGGTAGTGGGGTAGAAGGGTTCAATGGGGAAAATGGGGGCGTCTGTAATACTTTCAACAATGAAGATAAATAGAGAACATTTAGTGTTAGAGACCAGGAGGAAGAGCAAGGAGACTGAAAAGAGAGGCCAGAATGATAAAAGTGAAGTCAAGAGTCTGTATTATTTCCAAAGCCAATTGAAGAAAGCATTTAACAAGAGGATAAATGTGTTTTAACAGAAGCCTTGGTGCCTCATTTACACCATTTAGACCTTGCTATTCTGAGTGTTCTTACCAACATTTAGGTTTCAATATCCACATCTTCACACCTGAGGATTGTTTCCAAAACCAGGAAAAAATATTCTGTCCAAGCATGCCAGAAATGCTAGAAAATTAATATAAACATTCCACTGAAGAGCCCTTAACCAACGACTACAGGAAGGTGGCATATACTAGCACATACTCCAGCTCTAGATCCATAGGTGGAATTAATGCTGAGGTGAGTGTTTCTAAGAATTTCTTCATGGGGTTAAATTCCAGTGATAAGTGTTTCAATAATATTTAATTTATTGTTTGGCTTTCCTTTCTTGTGCCATTTTTCATTAATCTATTAGTGTTCTCTGCAATTCCTAAATAAATGCTGGCATTTAAACCCTTGTCTCAGGGTCTGCATCAGCAAAAACCCAAACTAACACTACTGAAAAGTTAAGTAAGATGAAGGCCATGCTTGATCTTTGGAGCTAGCTTTAATGTCTTTGAGAAGACTGGTTTCAGTGGAAGGTTTATGTGACAGTTTTATTACATTGCTTTCAAAAAGTAAGAAAAGAAAATGAAGTAGGGATATCAATTATACTCTACTCTTTAGGGAGTTTTGTGGTGAAAGGAAACAGACAAGCAGAAAGATAGTTGGAGGGTAATATGAAATTGAGAGTATTTCTGTTCTGTTTTAAAAGGAGAAAAATCCCAGCGTGTTTGTGTAGTGATGGGACTGATCCAGGAGAGAGGGAAATATGATGGTGTAGGAAAAAGAAGAGATAATTTCTGGAAAAATGAGCTTGTATAGTCTAGAAGGGAAGGATTTAAATGAATAAACTGTCAGATAGGAGCATGGACAGTAGTCATCTATGGAAAGCTAAGAAAAAAAAACAGCAGAAGGGCACAGATTTGGGTTAGTGGGTAGATGTGGTAGAAGTATGCGAAATAACTTTTCTGATAATTTCTATTTTCACTCATTTGTAAAAAGGGAGGAGGTATGGTAGTTGCAGAAAGTCAGAAAAAAGTATAAAGTAGGCATCAAGGAGAATAAATTGGTTAGGGAAATAAAAACTTTTCTTTTAACTTGAAGTCTGTTTAGGTTTCATAAAATGAAAGGGAAACCAGTGGACATGATTTTGTATTTTTTGTCATTTATATTCAACTGCAAAGTTAGAGGCACAAAGCAGATGGGCAATTACATTTATTCAGGATTTAAATTTTTCCTATGTGAATATGTTAACAAGAAGGAGAATTTATGGAAAAGAATGATTAAAATGATGGATCATGGAATATAAGGCAGATGAGGGATGAAAGAAAAAATTAGTAAAAATTACATGGGTGTTAGATCAGCAGATTGAAAGTTCTAAGTAGTCGTACAACTATGGGAGTCAGGAGGCTAGAAGAAGTAAACTAGAAAGACAGGAAGCAGAGGCCAGGAGAGTCAGATGCCTGCAATTGAAATTATGGGGAAAGAGTACAATTACTGTCAGACTCATAAATATTTTAGTTTCAGGCCATAGAATATCTGCTACAACTGCTTGACTCTGCTGTTGTAGCTGGGAAGCAGTTCCAGACAATAGATAAACTAGAGGGCATGAGTATATTCCAGTAAAATGTACTTATTTTAAAAAATACAATATACAAGTTTTCAGGATCCAAGATTAATATGAAAATTAATAAAAGTCAATTGCTTTCCTATATAGCAGCAAAGAACAAGTGGAATTTGCAATTAAAAACAAATACCATTTACATTGGCACCCCCAAATGGAATACTTAGATATAAATCTAATGAAATATGTGGAAGATCTATATGAGGAAGAGTAAAAATCTCTGATAAAAGAAATCATGGAAGGATTATAAATGGAGTGATACTCATGTTCACGGAGAGAAAGGCAATATTGTCAAAATGTCAGCTCTTCTCAACCTGATCTGCAGATTCAATGCAATCCGATTGAAAACCTCAGCAAGTTATTTTGTGGATATCAACAATCTGATTTTAAGGTTTATATGGAGGAGCAAAGGACTCAAAATAGCCAGCACAATATTGAAGGAGAAATACAAATTTAGAAGACAGACACATTACAACCTCAAGATTTATTAAGCTACACTAATTTAGACAGTGTGATACTGGCAAAAAAAAAAAAAAAAAAAGGGGACAGAATGAAGAAGCCAGAAGGATATCTACAAAAACATAGTCAATTGACCTTTGACAAAGGAACAAAGGAAATATAATAAAGCAAAGATAGTCCTTTCAACAAATGTTGCTAGAGCAACCAGACATCCTATGCAAAAAATTTAATCTAGACACAGACCTTACTTCATTCACAAAAATTAACTCAAAATGAATCACAGACCTAAATATAAAACACAAAACTATAAAACTCTTAGAGGTTAACATAGGAGAAAACCTACTTGAACTTGGGTTTGGTGATAACGTTTTAGATACTACTCCAAAGGCATAATCCATGAAAGAAAGAAATGATAAACCGGACTTCATTAAAAATAAAAACTTCTATGTGAAAGGCAATGTCAAGAGAATGAGAAGAATATTATAGCCTGAGAGAAAAATGTTTACAAAAGGCATATCTGTTAAAGGACTTTATCCAAAATATGCACAATACTCTTACTACTCAGCAATATGAAAAGAATATGAAAATAGACTAAACATTTTTAGTCTATTAAAAAATGGACTAAAGACCTGAGCAGAGTAGAATCAACATCATTAAAATGTCCCTACTACCAAAGACAATCTATAGATTCAATGCACTCCCCATTAAAATACCAATGGCATACTTCAAAGACCTAGAACAAACTCTCGAAAAATTCATCTGGAACAAAAAAAAGACCCCGAATAGCTGCAGCAATCTTGAGAAAGAACAAAGTTGGAGGGATCACAATACCAGATATCAAGCTATACTACAAAGCCACTGTCTTCAAAACTGCCTGGTACTGGCACAAGAACAGACATATATATAGACCAATGGAACAGAAAAGAGAACCCAGAGATTGACCCAAGCCATTATGCTCAATTAATATTTGACAAAGGAGGCATGAACATACAATGGAGTCAAGACAATCTCTTCAGTAAATGGTGTTGAGAAAATTGCACAGATACATGCAAAAAAATGAAACTAGACCACCAACTTACATCATACACAAAAGTAAACTCAAATGGATACAGGACTTAAACGTAAGACAGGAAGCCATAAAAATCTTAGAAGAAGCCACAGGCAGCAAAATAGCAGACATTTGTCGTAGCAATATTTTTACTGACACAAGTCCTCGAAACAAAGGAGAAAAGGAACAAATGGGACTACATCAAAATAAAAAGCTTCTGCACAGCAAAAGAAACCATCAACAAAACAACAAGAAAGCCCACTCATGGGAGAATATATTTGCCAATGTTAAACCCTCATATAAGGGTTTAATCTCAAACATTTACAGGGAACTCATAGAGCTTAACAAAAGGAAGATAAACAATCCAATCAAAAAATGGGCAAAGGACCCAAATACACACTTTTCCAAAGAGAACATACGGAAGGCCAAGAGACATATGAAAACATGCTCAAACTCACTAATCATCTGAGAAATGCAAGTCAAAACAACAATGAAGTACCATCTCATACCTTTAGAATGGCTATCATCAACAAATCAACAAACAACAAGGGCTGGAGAGGATGCAGAGAAAAAGGAACTCTTTTGCACTGCTAGTGGGAATGCAGACTGGTGCAGCCACTGTGGAAAACAGTACGAAGTTTCCTCAAAAAATTAAAATTGAAACTTCCATTTGACCCAGTAATCCCACTTCTAGGAATATATCCCAAGAAAACAAACACCAATCAGAAAGAATATATGCACTTTCATTTCATAGCAGCACAATTTACAATAGCTAAGATTTGGAAACAGCCTAAGTGCCCATCAGCAATTGAATGGATTAAAAAATAGTGGTACCTCTACACAATGGAATAATATGCTGCTGTAAAAAAGAAGTAATTCTTACCATTTGCAACATCATGGATGGAATTGGAGAGCATTATGCTAAAGTGAAATAAGCCAGGCAGAGAAAGATAAATATCCATGATCTCACTCATTTGTGGAATATAATGAACAACATAAACTGATGAACAAAAATAGAAGCATCGAACAGACTGTACAACCTATGAGGGAAGGCAGGGGGTGAAGGGGTAAGAGATCAACCAAAGGACTTGTGTGCATGCATATGAGCATAACCAACGGACACAACTGGGGGTGGGTGAGGGCATGTGCTGGGGGGTGGGGCTGGTTGGGGAGAGGTCAACTGGGGGAAAAGGAGACTTATGTAATACTTTAAACAATAAAGAATTTAAATTAAAAACAAAACAAAACAAAACATATCCTGGAGTGAGGATTTTAAAAAGTACAATAAAATGCATTGGGTAAGGAAAAAAAACAAACAAAACCTGAGCAGATACCTCAGCAAAAGTAAGTCTATGAAAATGTTCTACTTCATATGTCATGAAGGATTTGCACATTAAAACAACAATGAGATATCATTTATATACCTATTAAACTGACCAAAATGCACCGACAGCACCTAATGCTGATGAAGGTATGGAACAATAGGAATATTCATTTATCACTGGTGAGAATACAAAACAGTAAAGCCACTTTGGAATAGAGTTTGGAAGTTATTTCAAAATTAAACTTACTCATATGATGGATCAACTGTATTCCTCGGTATTTACAAAAATGAATTGAAAACTATGTCCATAAAAAAACATGCATACAAATGTTTATAGTATCTTTATTAATAATTGCTAAAATTTAGAAACAACCAAGATGTCCTTCAGTAGGTGAGTAGATAAATCACTTGCAATACATCCAAATAATGAATATTATTCAGCATTAAAAATGAGCCATCAAGCCATGAAAAGACATAAAAGAAACTTAAACGCATATTACTAATTGAAAGAAACTAATCTGAAAGGGCTACATATTGCATGATTTCAACTATGTGACATTCTTTCTCTTAAAAAAAAATTTTTTTTATTGAAGTATTACATGTAGTACATATATCTCCTTTTTTCCCCCCATTAACCTTCCCCCCAGCCTCCTCTAGCCCCTGTCGCATGCCCTCATCCTACCCCCCCCCCCAGTGTCTTGTGTCCATTTGTTGTGCTTATATGCATGCATACAAGTCCTTTGGTTGATCTCGTCCGCCTTCCCCCCGCCCCGCCCCCTGCTCCCGAACACTCCCCTGCTTTCCCACTGTAATTTGACAGTCTGTTCAGTGCTTTACTGCTTCTGTACTTATCTTTTTGTTTATCAGGTTATAATGTTCTTTATTTTCCATAAATGAGTGAGATCATGTGGTATTTTTCTTTCATTGCCTGGCTTATTTTGCTTAGCATAATGCTCTCCAGGTCCATCCATGCTGCTGCAAATGGTAAGAATTCCTTCTTTTTTATAGCAGCATAGTATTCCATTGTGTAGATATGCCATAGTTTTCTAATCCACTCATCTGCTGATGGGCATTTGGGCTGTTTCCAAATCTGAGCTATGGTGAATTGTGCTGCTATGAACATAGGGGTGCATATATCCTTTCTGATTGGTGTTTCTAGTTTCTTGGGATATATTCCTAGAAGTGGGATTACTGGGTCCATTTTCAGTTTTTTGAGGAAACTCCATACTGTTCTCCACAGTGGCTGCACCAGTCTTCATTCCCACCAGCAGTGCACGAGGGTTCCTTTTTCTCCACATCCTCGCCAGCACTTGTCATTTGTTGATTTGTTGATGATTGCCATTCTGCAACTATGTAACATTCTTGAGAAAGCAAAATTATGAAGACAATAAAAAGGCTAGTGGTTGCTAGGTATTAGGGGTGAGGGAGGGAGGGGAAGGCAGAGCACAGAGTACTTTTAGGGCAGTGAAACTATTTTGTATGATACTACAATGGTGAATGCATGTCACTATACATTTGACAAAACTCACATAATGCACTATTCCAAAGTAAACCCTATGTAAATTATGGACTGGATGCTAATTGCCATGTCAATGTAGGCTCATTGGAACAAATGTACCACACTGGCGAGAAATGTTGATGGTGAGGGAGGCTGTGCATATATAAGGACAGAAGGTGTATGTATGGTAAGTCTCTTATCTTTTGCTCAAATTTTCTGTAAGCCTAAAACTGATCTTAAAAATAGTTTATTAAAAGAAAAATAAGTGTCTGGCCCATGCGTTTAATTTGCTAACTTCTGGTCTATGGTTTGTCCATGAACCTGATTTTCTGTAGTAGGATGGAAGACAAGACTGTTGAAGGAGAAGAAGTCGAAAAATGAAGTACCTGTCCATGCAAACTAAAGTTGGACAAATTGAGATAGCCTTCAGAAAAATCACCACAAAAGCTCATCCATGAACCATCTTTGTGCCTGCTGCATAAAGATAATCAGGGACATCCAAACTGCTGCACAGGAGACTCTATCTGACTATAACTGTGTGCCTTCATTTCACTTTGAGGATGATTTGAGATAGACATCTATAAATCTTGACTGCTTGATTTAGAACTCAGAAACAGAGATTATAGTCTGCTCCAATGATTAACCTTTTTGTTTTTCTGTTGCTTGCATAAGGTTGCCTCCTATTAAATACCTGATTGCTTGCACCATAGGCTTAATTTTGGGAGGCCACCAGCATCACTGCCTCCTGACATGAGACACAACTGTGTAACTGAACTAAACTTTTCTCAAGACTGATAATAGAATGGTCTATCAGACTAGCTTTTGAAATATGAAGTTTCAGAGGAGGGAACTGTGGGCGTTCAGAACAAGCCACACCAAGATATGCCTCAGTGGTATGCAGATTATTTTGAGCTGAGAGAAATTTTAGCTTCAGGCTCAAGAAAAATTTTTGCTCCTTTCTTTAATTACCTCAGAGAACTTGAATTAGGAGCTTTGCCCATAATGAGAGATTATTGCAGATAATTTCCATTTGATCCACGTGTATGGCACATATAAGGACATCTTCAATGATCTTTGGGAGCCCTTAGGGTACATTACCTCATCCCTAGCTCAGGATTTCTTATATACTTTCATTCCTCTTCCTATCTCTGAACCATTCCTGCATTTGGGGTCTCTGACTCTCTCATACATGTGGGTTCCCATACATGTGTATGTATTAAATTTGGTTATTTTCTCTTGAAAAAAAAAACAAAAAAAACAAAAAAGAAAGAAAGAAGACAAGAAAAGGAGGATCTGAGTGTTGAAAGAGCCATTGATGTGTATAGAGACATTACTCAGACACATGAAAGTAACCCTGGGAGAGTGATGCTGAGCCTGGAGTTCAAGTGTTTCAGACGTGAAGGGGAGTGATTCTGTGCTGGAGGCTAATTCCAGCAGGTCATAAATGCAAGAAGTTCATCAAAGATTGGTGGACCTTGAGCCTTCAGCAAGGGCTGAAGATACATATTATTGCCTACTGGAATGGCGGAAAGCATTTTCCCAAACCTGAAGATACATAAATAGTTACCTGTTGCCAGATAGCTGAGGGCATTTTAATCTACATGTTATTGCCTCCTGCTGGTCAAATACCTGAAAAGCTGAAAGCAGTTTCCCCCAAACTGACAAGGCCTACTGTATACTAAACCTTACCTTTGATATGTATATCTACTTTGCTATAGGGCAAAATGTGGGAATAAAAAGAGCCCTGGGTCCAGAGAAAGGGAGAATTTAGCTACTACAGCTAAGCTTCCTCTGGCTCCCCCATGGATTAAAAATTTATATTATATTTCCAGTCTCTTTATTAATTTACATGAAGTGCCTTCTCCAAATTCCTGAACCTGTTCAGATGCTGGGGAAGACCCCTGGCACTCTGGTGTGTCTGTAAGTGACTACACAATGTGTGATACAACACCTTTTTGCTGTTGTTGTTTTAATAACACACAGAAAGTTCCAAGTGTCCTGAATATCTCAATTTGAGTATTATTGTTCAAATGACATACAAAGACAACAGGTATTTTGTTAAGGATTAGAGGATTATGAAAGTACAGCCAATAATTCAAATTTATCTTAAAGAAAATGTTGAATAGTTATGAATTATTCTTTCTATAGGAGATCAGACCTCTTCTATCTGTGGCATCGATGTCCATGATATCAAACATACTAATTAATCTTGGTAAATTGATGTCAGACTTGTTTGGGAACATGCTGCTTTGGATGCATTCAATTCACTGTTAATTCTTAATAACTACTTACATGATTATTTTTCCTCTTTGCATTTCATATTGATTTCATTTTTATTTGGTTAAATTTAAAGATCTGCTATATAAAATACTTTTTAAAACAGCAAGTAAACAAACCTCCTGTCTGTGTTAGGTTCTATGCTTGCATCTCTGTACTCCATCAGAATCTGGTTGATTGGCTGACAGTTTGTGTCTCTTTTTACAGCTTCTGATTTACAGAAACATGGCTTCTTCCTAAAGTGATGTCAGCTACAGCTGGTTAGGTACTATGAGGGCAGGGAAAGGACAAGAGCTACTTAGAGGGGTTTTTGTTTCCAAATGATTACTCATAATCATAGATTGTAACATTAAGATGCCTGAGATTGTAGATTAATCTTTTTACCAACTTGAATTCTTTTGTCCACCCATCACTTTTTTACCATTTAAAGTTCTTGATATTCTTTGCCAGAATCACATCACAATGTCTCAAAATTATGGCTTTGGTAAATTACTTGCCCAGAATTTAACTGAAAGCATTGATAAATAAATACATAGTAGCTTTCTTGTATTTTTCACTTAGATGTCTTTACTTTGACTAAATTTACTTAAAACATTTTAACCTTTCAAACAAAGTCCGGGAGTTTTTACTTTTTTAAATATATTTTTTAATACTCAGCTGACATTCTGATTTAGCAAAAGGACATCACCATTTTTTTCCAAATACATATGTTCAAAATCAGAAGAAAAAAGAGTAAAGCTTTCATTTTTTTCTTTTTCATTATTTTTTTCTTTAATTTAAGAGGTTTAGCAATTATAATATAATAGGTGATTCATAAAGGTGTTAAATACCACAATTTCATAAGCCAAATCCACAATGTACAAAATGCTGTCAACTATATTAATAAAAAGGGTCACACAATATCAAAATAATCATTGCTTTTTCTTCATTCATATTCAAATCTACCTGATTGAGTACCTCCCCCATTAGTACAATAATGTACTGTCCTGGGCTTTAGAGGAAGATGCCTCTCTTCCAGTGGGGGTAGGGAGGTCCTTGGAGGAGTGATTCCAGGACCCTCTCTGTGGATAGCCACATATAATTCTTTGGGTTCTCCTGTGGCCAGTATATTGACCAGGTGTCTGGCTGAGGTTTCAAAAGCTTTCAAGAGTTCTTTTCTTCTTTGGAATGCAGATTTTTCTTTTTGGTAGATGTTGTTAATTAAAAAATTCTTTTACCATTTAAATGATCTGTTTCTTATTACATAGTAAAAGGGATCTAACTATTCATGTATTGTTAATTTGAGAATGAACATGGCATAATAGAGGGAGGTACATTTGCTCTTATTTTGTACAAAAGGCCATTTTTGCTGCTATTTTATACAAAGGAATGTACTCATTTTAATCTTCATAGTTGAGACAGGATATTAAGAAAGAAAACCCTACCTATATGGTGTGTGTGTGTATATGTGTATATGTGTGTGCATGCATATGTGTGTGTACAAGGACTTCACACTCATCACAGATATAAATTAGTTGATTACAATGGTAAGCCAACATGTCTGTTCTTGAAGAATTATAGAAGACTGGTACGCAGAAGTTTTTAATGATATCTATAGTTATTTAAAATAAAACTACTTAATGGACTAAAAATCTATGGTAAATATGAGTGTCATCACTTCTTGCAAGTGTGTTATAAAAGTGGTTTAATATCTAATCTATTTCGCATTCTGTCTTCATTCTATACTTGTTAGAAGTAGATTAAAAAAAATTATTTTTGATTTGGTAAGTAAACTTAAAATCCCTACCTCATCATCAGCTGTGGCTGCTGGTGTGCAACTCAGGGACAGCTGCCTCATAGTGTCTCTCTAAATGGGACTCCACAGGAGGTGGGAAAGTTGGGGTTTGAACTAAGGGAAAGAGGCTATTGCAGCCCAACATTTTCCAATGTCCGTTCCACCAAATAGAAGTTGCTAGAGAAATTCATAGTTGTTTTATAAGAGAAGAGTACTTGTTGGATTAAATTTTGACTCAATTTACCTTGCATAGTGAATGGCAGAGGACAAGCATGTTCATTCTTTCAATTACCTGTTATACAGATAATGAATATATTAAAGTAATCATCATGTGTTTGGTAGGCCTTGAACTTAAGATTGCATTTCTAAAAGGTACATTACATTTTAAGAATGTTTGTGTGATGTGTGTGTTAGTATATATTATAGTATTTAGTATTCATGGACTAATTACTGCGAATGATTTTGTATATTATATTAGGCAGTGAGGGGTGACCAGGTCAGCAGATGGGGGCAGTGAGGGGTGACCAGGCCAGTGGTGGGGGGGGGGCAGTTGGGGGTGAACAGGCCAGCAGGGGTGGCAGTTAGGGGCGATCAGCAGGCAGGCAGTTGAGCAGTTAGGAGCCAGTGGTCCAGGATTGTGAGAGGGATGTCCGACTACCGGTTTAGGCCTGATGGGAATCAGGCCTAAACCGGCAGTCGGGCATACCCTGAGTGGTCCCGGATTAGAGAGGGTGAAGGCTGGGCTGAGGGAACCCCCCTCCCCCATGCACGAATTTTGTGCACAAGGCCTCTAGTATTATAGAACACTTTTGCAGATTTGTAATAAAATTAGCATATTAAAAGTTCTGACAAGCTCTGAGGGAAATATATCTGTTTAACTTTGTAGAAGACACAATTTTACAAGGATTCTTCCTTTGTAAAACAACTATTAATTTATTCAGCCAACTTTATTTGATGGAATCAACTCTGGGAAATGTTGGGCTATAGTTGACTCTTTACCTTAAACTCAGTTTACTTACCAAGATTAAACCAAAGCTTTCATTTCTTTGTCTCAGATTTCTGATTAAAACTCTGACTATACAATCTGAGACATTTATCAGATATACAGATGAGATTTAACCTGTTATAAATTCCTATCTTCCTTCCCAAGTACTGAGAATACTCACAGTGACCTTGTAGGGCCACCATGCTGCCATGATAAGCTATTAGAGATTTGGAGGAAGACAAGGCATTTCAGAACCTTTATATAAAGATGCATGTGCAAATTCACAACTTGGCCTAAATCTCCCACTTGCCCAGCTCTGGGGATCACAATTTAGAATTTTTATTTGGTGATCTTTTTGTCATGCTGACTTTTAAAATAGCAAATGTTTTTTATTCAGCAAAAAAATATTTAAAACAGCTTTCACTATTGGTGGTAGAGTGATTGTTATTCCTATCCAAACTCTCTTAACTGATCTCAGTGTTTCCTGGGTACACCTATACCCAAAGAGATTTTAGAAAACAATTCAGATCACTTACTCCTATATTCATAGCCTCACACAGCTTCCAATTTCAGAGAAAAATAGCCAACATCCTCATCATGTTCAACAGGGCCCTACACATCCTGAAATCTTCATCCCATTTAATTTTCTACCTTTCTTCTCCTTATCCTCTTTTATTCAGTGACACTGCCCTTCTTGCTTCATATTCTCCCCTAATAAAATGGTCTTCCTCCAAAATAGTTCATGGCTAACTTCCTCTCTTCTTTAAAGTCATTGATCAAATATTAGTTTCTCAATAAGACCTACAGTGGCCAACTATTTAAATTTGCAACTCCCTCAAAAACTTTTAGTCCTTCTTATCTTGCTTGACTTTTATCCAGAGCATATATCACTTTCTAAAATACTGCCTAATTTATTTAATATCTATCTTTTATCATAGAATTTAAATTCACAGAGGCCCAGGGTGTTTGTTCGGTTGTTTGGAGGTTTGTACCTTTTGTTCATTGTTGTATCTTGAGTAGTCAGAGCATTGAGTACACAAAACAGATGGCTAATAAATATTTGTTGGCCAAATAAGTGAATACATGAATAAAAGAATAAAATTAAAGTATTTCCCACTTGTTTGATAAAAACATTAATCAATTGAGACCTTTTTTGTTAAACAAATGTAGTGGTTTACAAGATAGAAAAATCCAGCTTTAATTGAGTGAATTGTTTCATTGGTTTCTCTTTAGACAAATAGCATAGCTTTGAGATGATCACAATGTAAGTTGTGTAGTTAAAACATTGTTTTGGTATTCATTGCTGTTTTTGAGTTGTATTCTTTAATCTTATGCCAATACTTGACATCTAGATAAATGCAGTAGGATCCTGAAACCAATATTCTTCCTTTTTGACTTGGACAGAATATGTTGTATTAGCTTGCATTAGTGATAGACAAAATTTCAAAAGGCAGTAGGAGACATGCTTCATACAAGTGGAGATAATAGAAGTTTTCATAATATGTTTTCTCAAAGCCTCCCCTTCATCCCCCCTCAAGTGTTTGTAAAACAGCAGAGAGAAAATGTTCTCACTGCCTGTGATAGCAGGTTATCCATGGGGGCAAGGGTAGGGAAGGCAGGCTGCAGGTGTAAATCATGTGTTCTCAGAAGAAGATTAGAGGACTCCCCGCAACTGTGGGGTGAAGGAAGTTAGAGAGCTGGCACATCTGGAAAACATATGCACCTCTGTGTGCCAGATCTGCACAGCTACGTCCACAACTGACCATCCTTCTCTGGGAACAAGCCAGTTGCTTTCGAGAGCCCTGGAAGGGGTCTTCAAATAGGGAGAAATTAGAAGTTTTCTACTTTACTTTACTTTTGTCCCTTTAAATGATACCACTTTCCTTCCTTCATTGATTGGGTGGTAACAAAATTTGGTCTTCCTTATGTAAAACAGCAAACCTAAATTCTAATTAAAAAACAATATTTACATATTGACTTATATCTTGTTTTTGCATTTAAAAATGTTTTAGTAACAAAGAAGATAACTCAAGAGAAGCCCAAGTTGCATCTTGCCTGGCCTACTGAAGATGTAATTTTCTATATTTCTAATCATTTAGTCCAATTCTGGATCATCAGCTACTGTAGTAGTATTTTTCTTTACAACATATTTTTTTAAACCTTGAGAAAATGGACACATTTATTCAACTGTAAATGTCGGAAAGCTATAATTATATATTTTAATCTGTAAGTTAATTTTAAAATATTAATTAAAAGTGCCCTTCTAAAAGCAAAAAAAAATTTTATTAGTGTTTTCAATGTTTTCTTGAGTTTTTATATATTTTGCAAAATTTCTACATTAGGAATAATTACATAATCAAAAATATCCCAAATATGTATTAATTATATATCACACTATTTATAATCACAATTAACATTTCCTTTTTTTTTCATTTTTTTTATTAAGGTATTATATGTGTACATATCTTACCACAGCCCCCCCGACCCTACTCCCATGCATGCCCTCACCCCCCAATGTTTTGCATCCATTGGTTATTCTTACATGCATGCATATAAGTCCTTCGTTTGATCTCTTATTTCCCCCAACTCTCCCTAACCTTCCTGCTGTAATTTGACAGTCTGTTTGATGCTTTACTGCCTCTGTATCTGTTTTTTGTTCATCAGTTTATAATGTGTTTTTTATTATCCACAAATGAGTGAGATCATGTGGTATTTTTCTTTCATTGCCTGACTTATTTTGCTTAGCATAATGCTCTCCAGGTCCATCCATGCTGCTGCAAATGGTAAGAATTCCTTCTTTTTTATGGCTGCATAGTATTCCACTGTGTAGATGTACCATAGTTTTCTGATCCAGTCATCTGCTGATGGGCACCTAAGCTGTTTCCAAATCTTAGCTATTGTAAATTGTGCTGCTATGAACACAGGGGTGCATATATCCTTTCTGATTGGTGTTTCTAGTTTCTTAGGATATATTCCTAGGAGTGGGATTACTGGGTCAAATGGGATTTCCATTTTCAGTTTTCTGAGGAAACTCCATACTGTTCTCCACAGTGGCTGCACCAGTCTTCATTCCCACCAGCAGTGCACGAGGGTTCCCTTTTCTCCAATCCTCGCCAGCACTTGTCGTTTGTTGATTTGTTGATGATAGCCATTCTGACAGGTGTGAGATGGTACCGCATTGTGTTTTGATTTGCATCTCTCTGATAATTAGTGACTTTGAGCATGTTTTCATGTGTCTCTTGGCCTTCCTTCTGTCTTCTTTCGAAAAGATTCTATTTAGGTCCGTTGCTCATTTTTATATTGGATCATTTATCTTCCTTTTATTAAGTTGTATAAGCTGCCTATAGATGTGGGAGATTAAACCTTTATCAGTGATAACATTTGCAAATATGTTCTCCCATACAGTGGGTTTTCTTGTTGTTTTGTTGATTGTTTCTTTTGCTGTGAAAAAGTTTTTTATTTTTATGTAGTCCCATTAGTTTATTTTCTCTTTAGCTTCCATTGCCCTAGGGGTAGTATCAGTGAAGAAGTTCTTTTGGCATATGTCTGAGATTTTGCTGCCTGTGGATTCCTCCAGTATTTTTATGGTTTCCCGTCTTATGTTTAAGTCCTGTATCCATTTTGAGTTTATTTTTGTGTATGGTGTAAGTTGGTGATCTAGTTTCATTTTTTTGCATGTATCTGTCCAATTTTCCCAACCCCATTTATTGAAGAGACTGTCTTGACTCCATTGTATGTTCATGCCTCCTTTGTCAAATATTAATTGAGCATAGTGGTTTGGGTTGATATCTGGATTCTCTATTCTATTCCATTGATCTATATGTCTGTTCTTGTGCCAGTACCAGGCTGTTTTGAGAACAGTGGCTTTGTAATACAGCTTGAAATCTGGTATTAAGATACCTCCTACTTTGTTCTTCTTTCTCAGGATTGCTGTAGCTATTCGGGGTCTTTTTTTATTCTAGATGGATTTTTGAAGAGTTCTTTATAGGTCTGTGAAATATGCCGTTAGTATTTTAACGGGGAGTGCATTGAATCTATAGATAGCTTTGGGCAGTATGGACATTTTAATGATGTTGATTCTACCAATCCATGAACATGGTATGTTCTTCCATCTGTTTATGTCTTCCTCTATCTTTTTTTTCAGTGTCCTGTAGTTTTCCCCGTGTAGGTCTTTTACCTCCTTGGTTAAGTTTATTCCTAGGTGTCATAATTTTTTTGGTGCGCTGGTAAATGGGATTGCTTTTTTAGTCTCTCTTTCTATAAGTTCACTATTGGTGTATAGAAAGAAATGCCATAGATTTCTTGGCATTAATTTTGTATCCTGCTACATTGCCAAACTCATTTATTAAGTCTGTTAGTTTTTTGATGGAGTCTTTCAGGTTTTTTATGTACAATATCATGTCATCTGCAAATAAGGACAGCTTTACTTCTTCTTTTCCAATTTGGATGCCTTTTATGTCTTCTTCTTGTCTAATTGCAATGGCAAATACTTCCAGTACTATGTTGAACAGGAGTGGTGAGAGTGGGCATTCCTGTCTTGTTCCTGTTCTTAGGGGAAATGGTTTTAGTTTTTGCCCATTGAGTATGATGTTAGTTGTGGGTTTATCACACATAGCTTTTATTATGTTGAGGTATGATCCTTCTATTCCCACCTTGTTGAGAGTTTTTATCAAGAAAGGGTGTTGGATTTTGTCAAATGCTTTTTCTGCATCAATTGATAAGACTATGTGGTTTTTATCTCTCAATTTGTTTATGTGATGTATCATGTTTATTGATTTGCAGATTTTGTACCATCCTTGAATTCCTGGGATAAATCCTACTTGTTCATGGTGTATAATCTTTCTGATGTACTGCTGGTTCTGATTTGCTAGAATTTTGTTGAGGATTTTGGCATCTACATTTATGAGGGATATTGGCCTGTAATTCTCTTTCATTGTGTTGTCTTTATCTGGTTTTGGTATTAGGGTGATGCTGGCTTCATAGAAGGAGCTTGGAAGTGTTCCTTCCTCTTGAATTTTTTGGAATAGTCTGGGGAGAGTAGGTTTTAGTTCTTCCTTGAATGTTTGGTAAAACTCTCATGTGCAGCCGTCTGGCCCCGGGCTTTTGTTTGCTGGACGCTTTTTGATTACTGCTTCAATTTCTTCCATAGTTACTGGCATATTGAGCTATTTAGATTCTTCCTGATTGAGTTTTGGAAGGTTATATTTTTCTAGGAATACGTCCATTTTCTCCAGGTTGTCCAGTTTGTTGGAATAGAGTTGTTCGTAGTATTTTTTCACAATCCTTTGTATT
This sequence comes from Corynorhinus townsendii, assembly GCA_026230045.1. NCBI lineage: Eukaryota > Metazoa > Chordata > Mammalia > Chiroptera > Vespertilionidae > Corynorhinus > Corynorhinus townsendii. The sequence continues at coordinate 60,430,101 of JAPDVU010000005.1, forward strand.
TCAGTGGGATCTGTTGTTATTTCACCTCTTTCATTTCTGATTTTGTTTATTTGGGTGTCCTCTCTCTTTGCTTCTTGGTGAGCCTGGCTAGAGGTTCATCAATCTTGTTTATCCTTTCAAAGAACCAGCTCTTGGTTTTGTTGATCTATTGTATTGTTTCTTTGGTCTCAATGTTGTTTATCTCCACTCTGAACTTTATTATTTCCTTCCTTCTGCTTACACGGGGATTTTCTTGTTGCTCTCTTTCTAACTCTTTGAGTTGAATGGTTAGGTAATTTATTACCATTGTTTCTTGTTTTGTTTTTTGCAGTAGGCTTGTAGAGCTATGAACTTCCCTCTCAAGACTGCTTTCGCTTTGTCCCATAGATTTTGGATTGTTATGTTTTCATTGTCATTTGTTGCCATGATGTTTTTTATTTATTCCTTGATCTCTCTGGTAACCCAGTCATTGTTTAATAGCATGCTGTTTAGTCTCCATGTGTTTGACTTCTTTGGATTGTTTTTATTGTAGTTGATTTCCAGTTTTATGCCACTGTGGTCTGAGAAGATGCTTGATACGATTTCTATCTTCTTGAATATGAAGAGACTTTGCCTATGTCCCAACATATGGTCTATCTTTGAAAATGAGCCATGTGCACTTGAGAAGAATGTATATTCTGTGGCTTTGGGGTGAAATGTTCTGAAGATGTCAATTAATTCCATCTGGTCTAGTGAGTCATTTATGATTGATGTTTCTTTGCTGATTTTTTGTTTAGAGGATTTGTCCAATGGTGATAGTGGGATATTAAAGTCTCCTACTATGATTGTATTGCTGTTAATCTCTCCCTTGATATCCTCCAGGAGTATTTTTATGTATTTGGGTGCTCCTGTATTGGGTGCATATATGTTGACCAGCGTTTTTTCTTCTTGTTGGATTGCTCCCTTTAGTATAATGAAGTGACCTTCCTTATCTCTTGTTATGTCCTTCACTTTGAGATCTAATTTGTCAGATATAAGTATAGCTATCCCAGATTTTTTTTTCATTTCCATTCACCTGGAAAACCTTTTTCCATCCCTGCACCCTCAGTCCATGTGCGTCTTTTTTTCTGAGGTGGGTTTCTTTTAGACAGCAGATATATGGGTCTTGTTTTCTTATCCAATGCATTTCCCTATGTCTTTTGATTGGGTCATTTAATCCATTTAAATTTAAAGTTATTATTTATAGGTGCTTATTTGTCACCATTTTTATTCTTTACCCCTGTGTTCCTTCTTTGCTTCCTATTTCTTTTTCTTTCTTTCTTTTTTTTTTTTTTTACAGCAGACCCTTTAGCATTTCTTGCATTGCTGGTTTTGTGGTAATAAATTCCCTTAGTCCTTTTTTGTCTGTGAAGCTCCTGATTTCACCTTCAATTTTGATTGAGAGCCTTGCTGGGTACAGTGTTCTTGGATTCAGACCCTTCCTTTGCATGACTTTGTGTATTTCATTCCATTCCCTTCTGGCCTGATGAGTTTCTGTTGAGAAATCAGTTGCTAGTCTGATGGGGGTTCCTTTGTAGGTAACTTTCTGTCTCTCTCTGGCCACTTTTAAGATTCTTACTTTGTCGTTGGTGATTGCCAATTTAATTATATTGTGCCTTGGTGTCAGTCTTTTGGGGTTCATTTTGCTTGGGACTCTGTGAGCTTCTTGGATTTGTGTGGGTTTTTTCTTCCCTATATCAGGGAAGTTTTCTGTCATTATTTCCTCAAACAGGTTTTCTATTCCTTGCTCAGTTTCCTTTCCTTCTGGAACCCCTATTATGTGGATGTTGTCTTGTTTTGTGTTGTCCCAATGTTCCCTTAGGCTCTCCTCCTGCTTTTTAATTTTTTTTTCTAGAAGTTGCTCTACTTGGGTATTTTTTTCCTTCTTGTCTTCTAGCTCCCTGATGTGGTCCTCTACTTCTTCTAGTCTACTCTTGATGCTTTCTATTGAGTTCTTTACAGCAGCAATGTCATTTTTCATTTCTTCTTGGTTCTTCTACATTTCCTCTTGGTTCTTACTCATATTGCCGAATTTGTCTTCCATTCTTTTCAGCCACCTTATGACCATTTCTCTGAATTCTTTCTCTGGCAGATTGCTTGCCTCCATTTCATTTACTTCCTTTTCTGGTGATGTCTGCTTTTCTTTCGTATGCAGGCTGTTTCTTTGTGTCTCCATGGTGTCTCTTCTCTGGATGTCTGGTTATGTAGTTCTCTCTCTCCTGCATTGACTTAAAGGCACAAAATACAACACAACCAGGTACAACACACAAGGCACTGAATAGAAATGTATTCATGATATTAATAACCTCCAATAAAGGTGAGCATCAGAGAAAGGCAGATTAAGGGATAGGAGAGAAAGAAGAAGAGGAAAAAGAAAGGGGAAAAAAAAAGGATTGTTAAAATGAAATTGGGAAAAGAAAAAAAATAAGAGAGACAAGAAAGAGACTAAGAGAGAAAAGGGGAACAAACTATATATAAGGGGAGAAAACTCCAATAGAACAACCACTAATCCCAGCAAATGCCAGCAACAAGTACCTGGGGATTAATACAATCTACAACACCAACTAATATCAAGTGAGGCAAGGGAAAACAGAAGCAAAAACAAAGCAAACAAAAACAAACAAACAAACAAAAAGAATAAGCAAAACAATCTCACAAAAAAGCATAAAAATTCGATATAACCAACATTCAAGCAAATAACGTCAAAAGGACAGAGAAAAACAATTTTTTAGATAGTTAAGACAGTGAAGGGAGAGGTTAGTATGGCCTTGGACATGGGGATTAGAAATTAGATATATAACTAGGGTGAGATTTTAACAGGGGGTAAACAGAAAGAATAGGGAAAATCTAAAGCAGGAATAGGGTAAGATAAACAGGACACCAAAAGAGGAAAGGTTGGAAGAGAGTGATGGCATAAAGGTAGAGTTGAGATAGAGTAAAAAGATGTTAAAGGAAAGATGAAAATAGAATGTAGAACACTAATCCCAAAGTAAAATAAGAGAAATAAAAAGACACTTAAAAAAAAGGTAAAATAGTAGTAGTAATAATACTGATTGAAAATAAAAATGTAATAATTAAAAAGTTAAAATCAAGTGAGGGAAAAAGAAAAAAATTAGTTTCTTAAGTACAAGCTGCAAATAAATAAATAAATAAATAATAATGTGCAGTATTGAAGGTCATTCACTTCCTCTATTGTTATTTGGCATGCCTGATTCTCAGTCTGGACAGTATTGCAGTTCCCTGCGTTCCACTGTTCCTCAATGTTGTAAGCCAGTCCTAATTTTTAAGCAGGCGGTGTCTTAATTTCTCATATTCCTTTATTTTTGATTACACAAGAATCAATTTGCGATTCAGCCTCTGGGTGGCAGTGTTTCTGGATTGACTTCCAGGTCTATATATGGCCTCTCTAGCCTGTGTTTATCCCTGTGGCACTCAATACGGGTTTGTAGTAGTGGGCTGCCTCAGAGCTGGCTCTCCGATGGTTACTCCTCGCTCTGACCCCCAGGTTCCAGAAAAACAACTTTCCCCTGCAGTCTCTTAGGGTGACCCTAATTGGGTGATCCTATGTATTGGGCTTAGTAATCAAAAGCAAGGATTTGAAGAGGAAAAAGCCCATGTGTGTGAACAATGGGTCTGCGTGCAAGTCTAAGCAGCCAGCACACCTTTGAAATTCTTAGGCTGTCCCTGCACATCAGATCAAAATCGGTTGCTTTTTAGAGATCCCTTCTGTTAGCAGCTCTGAGGACCCCTTCCACATTCATGGATCTTGCCAGCCCCAAGAGCCACGGATTATTCTAGGCATAGACTTTCCTGGTCCTCCAGCTCCTGCAAAGCACGCATTTCTCTCTCCCGCTTGGACCAGAGATCTCACCTTATCCCAGGTGAAATCTGACCTGTCTCTGGTGGAATGAAGAGCTCATTTGAATCCGCGTGTTTGCGCCAATTGGGGATGGGTGTTCTGGAGCTCGCAGCTGTTCAGTGGTTGCTGTAGTTGTGGATTTTCAGGCTTCTGATAAGCTCCACTTTCCCTATCAAGATGGCGTGGTCTCCACGTCCAAGCCCGTAGCTCCGGGAGGGGACCCAGCCACAGCGGGGACTGCCCAGTCAGGGGAACCCCGTCTAGCAGTCCCCCACCTTCTCCTGGAGTTTAGCTGGCTCTTAACTTGCCAACAAACGCTCCTCTTGCAACTCTCAGCTGTTCTTTCTTTCTGCTCCGGGACAAGGCTCGGAACACGTCTGTCTTTTCCGCCACCATTTTTTTCCCTGAATCGCCACGCTTCCAAACCGAAAATCATCACGTGGAGACACTTTCCCCAATTTCCAGTCCTTTTTCAGAAGTTCTCCTTGCTGTAGTGAGTTCCCATGTTCCTTCCGCGCCCAGCAACACCCATTGACCTCTAGAATTAACATTTTCTTATTTCATGCTATTCTTTGAACTTGTGGACCACTAATTTATTTTGTATTTCTATTTAGAGCTTCTTATGACATTTGCCCCTCTCTCTTTTATTGTTTCTTATTTTGAAATACTATAATATTTCCTTACACACTATTATGCATATTTTATAAAGATCATTATTGCCAAAAATTCAGAAAATTTATAAATTCAGAAACATAGAAATTCAGAAAATATATAAAATGTAGTGTAAAAAATAAATATTCAATAATTTCCCAACACTAAGATGACTATTATTTACATTTTGTCATATACTAGAACTTTCTCCAAATATTTACAATTTAATTGTTTATAGACACCTCCCCATGAAAATAATGGGGCATAATTTGCATTGTTTAAATATATAGTATGTGCAACCATTGAATAAATGTACCAGAAATTACTTAATTTAGTATTGATGAATATTAGATTACTTCAATTTTTCATTGCAATGGACATCCCTCTACTGACACCTTTTATATTTGTACTAGGGGCCCAGTGCATGAATTCATGCACCTTGAAAGGAACCATGGGCTTCAAGGCTGAGGTGGGCACAGGGGCAGGTCTCGACCCATCTTCCACACCCCTGCCTGGCCCCTCCTCCCATGGGCCCTCCGTTCCCTTGTCTTCTGGCAGCCCTGCTTCCGCTGCCCACCACTCCCTTGCACTGATGGTGCCAGCCTCGCCTTTAACCGCAGAGCGATTGGGGTCAGTGACAGCAGCGGTGCGAGTGGGGATGTCACCATCAGTGGGTGTGAGCAGCTGCTGCTGCCCTGATCGCCCCTCAGGAGCAGGGGGAGGTGGAGAAGCCTCAGGGGCTATCAGGGCCAGCAGCCACCACTCACAGCTGCTGATGATGCCAAGTGATCAGGACTGGCACTGGACGCCAGCAGCAGGTGCGAACAGCAGCTCTGGTGTCAGCAGTGGTGCGAGTGGGGCCATTGCCAGCAGCAGGTGCAAGAGGTGGCTGCCGGCCCCTATCCTCCTCAGGAGCAGGGGGAGGTGGAGAAGCCCTGAGGAGCAATTGGGGCCAGCCACTGCTGCTTGCACCTGCTGATGGTGCCGAGAGATTGGGGCCAGCACTGGCAGCAGGTGCAAGTGCCGGGCAGGACAGCAGTGCATGGAAGCAAAGAATTTTCAGTAACCACCAGAGGTTCGCCCTGTAGTCAGTGACCAGCACCCTGCCTTGGTTTGGCACCCCCATTCACCTGCTCCACCATCCTGCCATGGTTGACGCCCGCCATGTTCTGTGCGTGCCCCCTGGTGGTCAGCACATGTCATAGAGACCAGTTATTTGGTTGTTCCAGTGTTCAGTCTATTTGCATATTGGAGTTTTATATAGATAGATAATAATTCCTAGTGTTTGATATTGAATTTGAACATATATAGTATAAAGCAATCTAATACATTTACTAGTATATAGCTTTTTTATATTTTCTGCCATAAAAGTGAAGATTTCCTTTTTATGTTCAAAATTTACGTATGTGAATAATGGTCCAGATGGAAGGAATCAAGATTATTAGACTAGTAATCAAAATGTTTAATTCACTGCTAAGCAATCTTTTGCATTTTCCTGATGCCCAGTTTGTAGTGATCAGAGAATGAAACTTAATTCAGGTAGAGTTAAATTCCATTGCTATGTGCCTTGCCATTCTTTGCTGAATTCATTATTGGTCAAGTTATTTTTGTTCCCAGAACATATGTTATTTTGTGCATCTTTCAGAAATCTTATAGTGTGGTTGTTTTCCTCTCTGGAAATTTAAGCAATTTCCTGTCATTTTGCAGTAAAATTTAACTAGAAATGCAATAAACTACTATGAGAAAAACCAAAAAGAAATTCATAGCATATATTCCAGCACTGCTTACAACATGCTATGAATAAAAGGAAGTAGGAGCTACCTAAATTCAACCCAAGGTCTACAACAAATTAGTCATCAAAGAGTGACTTGCTAAGTTTCATTTACCCTGTCAACTTTTAAGGTCATTGTGTGGATCTTAAGAGATAAAATATATTGATAGTTTTTTGATAATGCAACTTTATACAGAGTATGTCAGTCAGGGTTTTAGTGTCAAGGAGAATCTCCATTTGATAGTTTCACTTGAAGAGAATTTAACTAAATCACTCTTTACAGAGGTATGTATAGGCTGGATGAAAGAAGCAAAAAAACCTAATGGAGGCTCTAAGAAACTAACAACAGCATGAGAGCATCACGACAATATCAATCAGGATGGACTAGGTGAGTGATCCTAATAGTCTCTTCCCTGAATTAGGTGCATCCACTTAACTTGTTAGAAATGCAAATTCTCAGGCTTTACAACCTAGACCCACTGAATCAAAACCTCTGGCTGTGGGACTAACAAACAGCCCAGCAGAATCTGATAGAAGTTAAAAATTATGCTATGGTAATAAAATAACTCCAAACAAATGAATCCAAAAACATTTGTTTTTAGCTCATGCTACATGTCCATTTTGGGCATGTTTGCTGTAGTCAGTTGCAGCTCTTATTATCTTCCTTCTAGGACGTAGGCTGATGATGCAACTCCTATTGACAATATTGCTTGTGAACACAGCAGAGGGAAATGAGAACATTGTGGAGGCTGGTTGAGTCGTCATTTTAGTCTTTATTGGCCAAAGTTGATCATGTAGTCAGGCCCAACATTAACATGGAAGGATGTGTATTTCATCTACAATTAAGTGCCCTGAATATGGATGAAAAATAATATCATTCATTATAACTCCCAGGCCCCCAAAAAAGTAAAGGAAAGAGACAGAGTAACTGGAGGCCAAGACAATTTGGAGCAATGGAAGAGAAGTGGGCTACCCAGCATGAGAGGAAATATGGGGTGGGGGTGGGTATAGCCATTGCTAAAAAAAGACACAAAAACAGAGACCTCCACACTCCTTCTGTGCCTGCACCAGTCAGTCTACTGTGGTACAGAATAGGGCAGAATTGTGTAGAGTGTGGATGGGGGAGTGGTGGTGATTACCAATGCACAAGTTATTATCATCCATGGTTTGATTTACATGTTGTCTAGTTGTCTGGGTCCTTGTGTCCTTTCTTTAGTCCGAGGATGTGAGAACTGACTATGCAAGAAAGTTTGTATTTTTATATTTATACTAGAGGCCAGATGCACGAAGATTCATGCAAGAATGGCAAGATGGGCCTTCATTCCCCTGGCTGCTGGCACTGCCTTCGCTCTGGCCGGAGCTGCCTTTCCACCCTCCCACACTGCCCAGAGGCCTGGAGTAGCTGGGGCGGTGTGGAATGCCTGCATTGTCACCATGGCAACGATGCAAGCATCCCACCTCGCTCCCTGCCACTCGGTGGTGCCTGCATATGCAAATTAACCTGCCATCTTTGTTGGGTTAATTTGCATACTCACTCCTGATTTGCTGGTGGGCATCACGAAGATGCGGTCAATTTGCATCTTACTCTTTTATTAGTGTAGATTTTACTTTATAAAGGCTTGATGTCCTATTGAGCTAATTATAATTTTAATGATGGTAAATTCAATCAGTGTTTATTTCTTAATCACCATGGTTTGTTTGGTACCATTGTCATCAATATCAGACAATTTTGCCTCAATAAATTTGGATGAAAATGATTCAGAGAGAGTCCACAATTCCTAAAGCAAAGATAGCCTCTATAAGTAATGACAAAATAAAGAATGGTGAAGTGAAAAGGTCTTCAGCTGAGAGTCAGGGACCTTAATTCTCACCCTTGGTCTGCTGTAGGCAGGCGATATCATTGTGGGGAAAAAACTCAGTTTATGCATCAATAAAAGAAGTATGTTTGAGATACTCTCTAGAGTTCCTTTTAGTAACATAATACAATGTTTTAATGTCACATTTGCTTTTCTATTGGTGGATATAAACTAAAGTGGAGACAAGATAGAGTTGGCTACCATAAACACCATTTTTCAGCAACAAAGTCTCTGTTATGCAATGACCCTTGTTAATTCATCTTTTTAAAAAAAGTTTTAGTATTAGAAAATGGAGTAGACATTGTTAGTTTCAAGGAAATATTTGTTGCCAAGGAGATTGGCAATAGTCTTCTCTTGGAAACTGCAAGATAGAATGAACTACAATAACCCTATGAGGTTTGTTTTTTAATCTCGTCACTAAAGAACGTAAGAGAGTAAGAGAAATTAGGTGCATGCATATTGAATTAGCTTGTACAGCTAGTGTAAAGCAATGCCAGGATTTGTGTGGTCTCGGGCAAGTTATTTAATCTTTTTGAGCCTCAGTTTACTTATCTTTAAAGACAGGACTATAATACACATAGCAGAGCGATTTTGAAACAAGTAGGAGAGATGTAATATGCATGCTCCTCAGTGAAGCATCTGGCATGTAGCAGGTTTCTTGTAAATATTATTTGTTCATCTTACCTTCTTCTGTTTATCCAAAGCACCTACTCCATTGTTTTGTATATAACAGGTGCTTAATATATAACTGTTGCTTGCTTGATGGGATCAAGCATATCTGAGTTTGCTATAGCCATTTATTAATTACTATAGATGCACATCCTGGTTGAAGTATTTGTGACATTCTTGGTAACTTTGATTTCTGTTGTCCATGGTGATTAAGAGTCCAGGAGTTTAGGTTTGAATCATGACTTTGGTAGTTATTAGCTAAGTGATCTTAGTTTCCTCATATGGAAAACGAGTATGTAAATTGATGGTGATGATGGCAGTGGTAACTTTCTCACAGATTTTGTGTGTGTCTGAAGACTGAAGAAATGAATACCTGTAAACACTCAAAATTATCCCTGCACATAGTCAGCACTAAAATATCGTTAGCGTTTATTACTCTTCAGTCTCACATTATTTGATAAATGCCTCTCTCCCAAATGCACACAGACACACACACACACACACACACACACACACACACACACACACACACACAGACACATGAGCACCCCTCAAGATTTCTTTTTTTTTTTTAAAAGAAACCTCCAATGATATTCCTCCTAAGAATGAACCCTGGAAGAACAATACCAGTATGTGTAAGCTTCCAAATGACACTTTAGAAATGGGCACCAAAAATTCTCTTAAGCAAAATAGAGGGAACCAAATGCCAAACACCAATTAAATAATATGAAGGGTAAAGCACTAACTGACACAACCAGGCGACAGAGAGTGAAGGCCAAGGTAGCTTTACCGGCTGTACACTCTAGTGCCCTTTTCCCCTCATAACGGGGTGAGGTAAGGTGGAGTGTCATCCTTAACTTTGAATTTTGCTGCTTTTGTCAGTTTGTGTCACAACCTTAACATTATTTAAATGTACCTTGTTATATTTAATATTCATATTCAGGTGTTCAAGCCATAATTTCTGTTAGTAAAAGTGACATTTTTTAAAGTTCATTATTTTTTCCACATAGAAATCTCAGACATTAAAAAAAAAACACCAGACATTAAATAATAGAACAGAAGTGTCTTCAGGCTAACAGTCACCCCTTTCAGTTGTCATTTTAGTACTTGAATACTTGGAAGAAATAAGTTTGATAACACCTAGTCACTTAGCTTTGTGATTAGAAACCCAGTAGTCAGAGCTACATGTCTTAGCCAGGCCTTCACATTTGGGGAGAGCTTATATAAACTGTGTGGCTTTGACTTTTTTTGCTTGACATTTTCAAGCCAAAATGCACTATATAAAATGTCCATTAAATTTGCCAAGGATGATAATCTAGAATGTGGCAATGATGATATGGCATCTAACTGTGAGGTGTACATAAAGTACTCAACTGAACTCTTCAAATGAATTCACTTGCACAAAGCTAAATGAGTAATTCTCATTGCAGAGGGAGAGAGAATAGAAATGAGACTTGTTGAAATGTGCCATGAGAAGAAATAAAAAAACAAAAACACAACTTATTATGAGGGATAGGAGAGGGTCTTTCTGGTCAGATTTTATTGGATACATATAATATCAATGTTGTTTCTTTCTCTTAATATAGCAGATAGTTTTGAAAGTCTTTTCTGAAGAGTACAAAGTATTTCACATATATCCACTGACACCGAAACTGATGTCAGTGGGAGACTGATTCAGAAAAGCATGGCATCTTTCTGTTAATAAGTTTTATAAATACTATTTATTATTAATGCTATTGGTTTATAATAATGGAGAGAAAAAGAGAGAGAAAAAATAAATAAATTATCCAAGCTTTGATGTTATATCATACTGGAAACATACCAACAGCCTCACCTTCACATCCTCACTCCCTGCTTTAACAGCCTGTCTTGCATATGCCTACCTCTTTCTTATGGAAGGGGTTGTGTTCTTTTTTTGGTTAAAGAGAATGCTGTGTCATATTCAGTGTTTAAAAAAAAGAAGCTGGCATCATCTAAAACTCAAAACAATAAATTAAGCATTTAAATAATAAAAATAAAAGTTATTTGCTTTATTTAAGGATTTATTCCAAACAATAAAAAGAGCTAACTGATAGAGACTTACTATGTACAACTTGTCAGGAACACCTAAAACATCTGTGTTATAATTCCAATAAGCGATGGCTTTCATAACTCTTATCCAAACTGTATAAAATTAATGAAAAATAAATTGTTTGTTGAAAGAAGAAGATTCATTAAAAAATAACTTTAAAAGATCTTTAATTATTGTTGGCATTTTTAAAACATGTTACTTTGTGGTGATGTTTTCTCTGTTGGCTTATACATATAACGATACCTGTTGACTGGAAATTTTAATCTTTTCATAGAAGTAAATTGTTGTTCAACACTTGTTTCAAACAGAGTCAATATGTATTGGATCCATGCTTGATTATGCTTTTATTTTTAATGACATCCACTTAGTCTTCTCTTATTACTCTGAAGAGTATAAAGAGTCACAGTTCTTCAGCAGAGAGGATGTCATTTTCCTACCCTCTCCTAGCACATTAGGGCTTCTTGCTGAGGTTTTGATTGTATTCTAGACAGTAAGTAGGACTTGTGAAGACCTATTCTTCTTGAGAGTGTTCTTTCAAATTTCCTTTACTACTCAAATCTTACCCCATTATTTTTGAGGCTTAGGTAAACTCTACCTCCTCCTTGAATTCTTATCCGTGCCAGTTCTCTTTCACCTCCATAGTCAATATTCCAGAGGCATTTGTTGATTTTTTTTATCCACGTTTGCACATATTATTTACCTTTGTTAAAGCTCATAAAGGGAAGTACCAAGATCTCAATACACAATGCTGATTACTAGGCCCTCAAAAAGTATCATGGGCAAATCATCTCTCATCATGATTTGATATTAATTTACATAAAAAGTATTATTTTTATGTGAAGTTTTAGAAAATTGCAAGCATCCTTTCAAAGATGCACAGTCTCTAAAAGTTTTGTGTCCTATATCTTCCTCAAAATTCCTTTAGAACCTTTAAGAAATATAGTAAAATACTGTCTCTTTTTTGCCCAGCCAGCATGGCTCAGTGGTTGAGTGTCAACCAGGAGGTCACAGTTCAATTCCTGGTCAGGGCACATGCCCAGATTGCAGGCTCGATCCCCAGTGTGGGGCATGTAGAAGGCAGCTGATCAGTGATTCTCTATCATTGATGTTTCTATCTCTCTCCCCCCTCCCTTCCTTTCTGAAATAAATAAAAATACATATTTTTAAAAATACTTTTTTTTCTTAACAAATGACTGTGTATACTTTTCTAAAAGAGATATTGTTGCTCTTTATAGGAATTCCATGTAATAAATGAAGGGAGAAATGTAATTTTAATCATTATAATTGGCTAATAATATTGGGTCACAGTGTAATTTTTAGGGTGAAAGATGGGTATATGAATAACAAAGATATTTTACAATTTATTTTGTTTTTATAAAATTTATTAAAGTGACATTGGTTAATAAAATTATATAGGTTTCAAGTGTATAATTCTATGATACATCATGTGTATATTGCATTGGGTGACTACCACTCAAAACCAAATCTTCTGTCACCATATAGTTGACCTCATTTACCTTTTACCACCCCCTGCCCCCTTCCCTCTGGTAACCACTATGCTGTTGTCTATATCTATGTGTTTTCGTTTGTTTGCTTTTCTTGTTTGCTTATTTTTTGCTTTCAGTTTTAGATCCCATATATGAGTGAAATTGTATGCTTCTTAACTTTTCTGTCTGATTTATATCACTTAGCGTGACATGATATTCTCAGGATTTATCCATGTGGTCATAAATGGCAGAATTTCATCTTTCCTTATAGCTGAGTAGTATTCCATTGTGTATATGAACCACATCTTCTTTATTAATCGTCTGTTGAAGGGCCCTTTGGTTGTTTCAATGTCTTGGCCACCACAAATAATGCTACAATGAATATAAGGGTGCATATATCTTTACGAATATGCAATTTTGGGGGGTAGATACCCATAAGAGGGGTTGCTGGGTCATATGATAATTTTGGTCTTTATTTATTGAGGAAACTTTATATTGTTTTTCATAGTGACTGTACCAGTTTATATCCCCACCAACAGTGGATGAGGGCTCCTTTTTCTCCACAGCTCTACAATACTTGTTATTACTAATCTTGTTGATAGTAATAGGTATGAGGTGGTATCTCATCATAGTTTTGATTTGCATTTCCTTAATAGCTAGTGGTTGCGTATCTTTTCATATATCTGCTGGCCACTTGTATTTATTCTTGGGAGAAGTGTCTGTTCAGGTCCTCTGCCAATGTTTTAATTGGATTATTTATTTATTTGGTGTTGTGTTTTATGAGTTCTTTGTATATTTTGAATATTAACCCCTTGTTGGAGCTGTTGTTTGCAAATATCTTCTCCCATTCAGTTGATTGCTTTTTTGTTTTGTTGGTTGCTTTTTTTTTTCTTTTTTGCTGTGCAGAAGCTTTTTAATTTGATATAGTCCTATTCATTTATTTTTGCTTTTACTTCTCTTGTCTTTGGGGTCAAATTTATAAAGTCCTCTCTAAGACCAAAGGTATATTTACTTAACATTCAAACTATTTAACTCTTCATATCATTAAAGTGGTTTTATCCATATTATTTGATGCAAGGTTGGTTTTTAAACTATTCAGGTTCTAATCCTCCAGCAATCTGCAAGCAGGGTGACCCTCCAAACTAGGAAACTCAGATGAACTAAACTCTTTGAACAGATTTATAAGTTATTCTTCTCAGTGACAAATATTGGTGGTTAAGCCCATTAACCATGGAACTGGACAGGAAAATAATCCCTTCACCCACACAAACAATATGTAGCTGGTTTTAACACATTCCATTGAGGCAAAGAAATTAAAGCTCTTTGTTGATCAATAGCCCCCTGTAGACACGTTCAAGCAGTTCACCAATGAAATGTGTTTATTAGCCCAATACTGTTTCGGGAGCCTGTTTTTTGACCACAGTTAGGCTTAAAAGGACCAAATTTTCTATATATGGTTAGAATTTTCTCATTGTGATTTAAAAATTTGTTGTGATAAGATATTGCTGGGTAAAATATCTGGGCTTCAATGGAAAATAAAGGTGGTCCCGAGAAGTTATTTTCCCACATAATTTAATTGACTGAACAATATCTGACTTTAATAAATGCATGTGATAAATTATATTGTATTTCTAATAAAGCCTCAAAAAGTGAACATTTTTGTAACCAGTGAGCTCCTATGGCTTGAAATAATGTGCTTTTTTAAAAATTAGTATATTAAATTAAATTATCACCCAAATCCTGGCAAGACATAGAACATAATTATGTATTAATAAGCATTTCCTAAGTTTGCTTTAGCTTTGTTAATTTCTTATGTCTTTGTTATAAACCAATTACTTCATACAAATTTAAATATTCGTAGCATGTACAAAAATAATACCTACAAAGGTATTTTCTTAGAAAGAACTGTTCCATGCTTCCATTTCCACCGCTTAATAATGTGAGATGTGGTAAACAAGATGGCAGAATTATTTCTTCTGTAGGGAGAAGGCACAGATCTACCAGAACTAACAGATCAAAAGGATGGTAGGAAAAAGGAAGATCCCCATTTTCATTGCTTCTACTATTCTCTGTAACCCATTAGCTCTCTTCCCACTATGGATTTGTGTGGGTACAGTTGTGTGTGAGTGACAACTAGCATCAACCTTTTCTATATCTTTTCCCCTATAAGATACTTTTATAAAATGTATCTGGCTTGTTGGGTGTACAAGAACTCAAGTAGATTGTAATAGATGTATATAAAGTATGGATGTCACTGTTTCACTTCTATTAAATATCTAAGCAACATTAGAATGACTGATGGCTGGTGGAAGGAGGGAGGAGGGGTAATTGTGTTTTATCAGAGATGTATTCTAAAGATACTCCAAGATAGCACTCTATTGTTCTGTGGAACAGAAGAAATAGATTCTGGATGGGAAGACAATTGTGTTAAGCAATTAGGAGCAGTGCAATATATTAAATACACTGAGGGTAAGCAATGAATAGATTCAGATTCAACGTGTGGTAAGTAATTTAATTCCTGGGTTAGATTGGAGGTACCTATCTGAATGACCAAAAATTTCCTTAGAGAGTTTTTATTAAATAATCAATTTATTTTCAAAGAGCACTGTGACTATTCTCACTTCCTATTAAAATAGTAATTAATTTCGTTAGTGTTAATCTCACTTAGAAAGTAATTTTACTTAATAACAAACTATAACACACATTTAGCTTTACTATTTGGTAGCATGGACAGCATATTAGAACCTCTTGAGAAGGGAAAAATAATATATTTGTAACTATGAAATAGGATTCTATTCCCATGTTAGTTAATTATATAGTAATTACTTTAACCACTTGGCATTTAACCTTCACATGATAGTACCTGCATGTATAGTCACCATGAGTTGGTTTCACTATCATTTTATATTAAAAGTTTTCATCTCGTTTACTTTAAATTTTGCTAAGAATATTATCGCCTCTTTTTGGTTTCACCACTTTTGGTTGTAGGCTATATCTGGTAGTTGTGATACAAAAAGAATTTTGTTGTCTAATTACAAAAACAAAATCAGATATAGCCCATAGGGTTTATAAGACTAATAACACTGTCTAATAAATGAATTCACTCTTTAAACATCTTTGTTTAGAACCTAATATGTTTGAAGGACTATTGTAAAGCACATTTAAAGGACTTGGGAGAATTAAGTATCATCAAAAGAAGAGAGTAAAAAAAAAAAAGCAATTAAAAAAATACATTCAAGATAGGACATGCAGTAGGTAGAAATATCAGGCCACATATATTCAGGTGTGGAACAATGATTGCATCCTTGTTTTAAATCATCTCTATTTTGATTCTGCAATCCCACCCAGCCTGGCTGGCATGACATTTTACCTTAGTCATTAGCAGGGCTCCTATTTTCTATCAAAACTTGGGGCATTGGGGGACATTGTGTAGTGCCCCAAACTGGCAGACTTTTGTAGGATTGATGATGGACTCAGGTCCAATTGTGGGTGATTTTGTGAAATCCAAAATTTCTCTGCTTCGATGCCACCCAAGGGTTAGGATGATCACTGTCAAGTTTGAGAATGACATTTTCACTATCAGGCACCCTTTCTGAAGCCTGTTAACACAAAGCTTTTAGTGGTAATGGGGCTCAGTTCCTTACTAATCTTAGGACCAGCTGACTTTTCTATTCTTACTACGAAAGGAATCTACCAATGTAAATCTATTTCTCTCTGTGTCTTTGATCTTGCTTCAAGTTTCCTCCTTCCTTTCTCCTCCCCCTTTTCTCCCTTATCTTCCCCCAAGGCACCTACTATCACCCTTTTCAATGAACTTAGGGTTTACAGAAAACAGGAACAGCTCTTGATTCAGATTCCTTCCATTTTTCTGTATCTTAAACTTTAGAGAAAAAAATCTCAGAGAACACACATAGAATAGTATCTCAAGGAATTATACTGACACTAGATGTATAATCATATATCAGACAAGTTGATATTTATGTTTTTTATATTCTCTAAGACAGAGAAATCTAAATGTCAATGAGTGCCTTTGGAGTATCAAGCAAATATATTAGCATATTTATTTTTTTATTTTTTAATCCTCACATGAAGATATGTTTTTTTTTTTGTTTTATTTTTGAGAGAGAGAGAGGGAGAGATAGATAGATAGATGAGAGAGAGAGAGAGAGAGAGAGACATCGATCTGAGAGAAACATTTATTGGTTGCCTCCCATACATGCCCCTACCAGGGATCAACTCCACAACCTAGGTATGTGCCTTGATGGGGAATTGAATCCACAACTTCTGGGTTTATGGGATGAAGCTCCAATCAACTGAGCCACCAGGTCAAGGTGCATTTCTATTTTTATTTTGCATAATATTACCTTTAAATTTTCACATGTTTTATATGTGCGTGTTATATAATACAATAGCAAGCATACATATAAATAAAATTTATACATAAATAAATATGTATTGAGAATAGAAACTTAAAACTATATGAGTACCCAACATGTATAACACAATGTGCTAAATATTTCAGGGCCACAAAATATTATGACAGATCCTCGTCTTTTGTAGTTTACTGTTTTATTTTTTAAATAAATCTTTATTGTTCAGATTATTACAGGTGTTCCTCTTTTTTTTTCCCCATAGCTCCCCTCCACCTGATTCCCCACCCCACCCCATGCCCTTACCCCCCGTCACTGTCTTCATCCATAGGAGTAAGATTTTTGTCCAATCTCTTTCCACACCCCTCACACCTGCTTCCCCTGAGAGTCGTCAGTCTACTCCCTTTCAATGTCCCTGATTCTATTATATTCACCAGTTTATTCTGTTCTTCAGATTTTTATTCACTTGATTTTTAGATTCACTTGTTGGTAGGTATGTATTTGATGTCATTTTGTTGTTCATAATTTTTATCTTTACCTTTTTCTTCTTCTTCCTCTTCTTAAAGAATACCCTTCAGCATTTCATGTAATCCTGGTTTGGTGGCGATGAACTCCTTTAGCTTTTTCTTGTCTGTGAAGCTCTTTATCTGACCTTCAACTCTGAATGCTAGCTTTGCTGGGTAGAGTAATCTTGGTTGTAGGTTCTTGCTGTTCATCACTTTGAATATTTCTTGCCACTCCCTTCTGGCCTGCATAGTTTCTGCGGAGAAATCAGCTGACAGTCATATGGGTACTCCCTTGTAGGTAACTAACCATTTTTCTCTTGCTGCTTTCAAGATTCTCTCTTTGTCTTTTGCCCTTGGCATTTGAATTATGATGTGTCTTGGTGTGGTCCTCTTTGGATTCCTTTTGTTTGGGGTTCTGTGCTCTTCCTGGACTTGTAAGTCTATTTCTTTCACCAGGTAGGGAAAGTTTTCTGTCATTATTTCTTCTAATAGGTTTTCAGTATTTTGCTCTCTCTCTTCTTCTGGCACCCCAAAAATTTGGATGTTGGTACGCTTGCAGTTGTCCCAGAGGCTCCTTACACTATCTTCATATTTTTGGATTCTTTTTTCTTTTTGTTTTTCTGGTTGGGTGTTTTTTGTTTCCTCATATTTCAGATCTTTGGTTTGATTCTTGGGGTATGTTGATCTACAGTTGAGCTTCTGTATATTCTTTATTTTAGACAGTGTATGCTTCATTTCTGACTGGTCCTTTTCCATTTTTTTGGCATTCTCATTAAGGTCCTTGAAGGCCTCACTAAGCTCCTCAGAAGTGTCATCAAGTTTCTCGGCGGTTTTTGGAAGATTCTTGAGTAACCTTATAAATGTGGTTCTGAACTCTATGTCGTCCAGTAGTTTGTTTCCTCCGTTTCTTTCATTCGTGACATATTTCTTTGTTTCCACATTTTGGCTACTTCCCTGTGTTGATGGAGTGGCTTTGTGTGGTAGGTGACCTATAGGGGGCAGTAGCTCAGCCTCCCCAATCACCTGATGTGGACGCTCTTGGTACACCCCTTTGTGGGCTGAGTGCAAAGTCTTGGTGTAGTTAAGCCTTAATTGCTGTTGGTACGCTGGGAGGAATTGACCTCCAGGCCAATCGGCTGTGAGGACTCACTGTGTCTATAAAAACTGCTGTGCTGGAGACACGCTTATGGTGCAGGACTTGTTTCAGTGGGGCTTTGGTGCTCGCTGAGTCTGTCTCTTGAATGTGTCACTTATGGATGTGAGGAGTTGAAATCTGGTTTCTCACACTGACCACTAGGTATACTGACTTCTGGATCTCCAATGGGGTGCAGGTCAGCTATTGTCTGAGTCCACCCAGCAGGAGCTACAGTGAGAGCTACAGTTTTCTCCTCTTTGCTTGGGGTTTGGAGGTTTTGGAGCTGTCTGATCCGGTCTGCAAGTTTGTTAGATAGGGCAGTCCATTCATATGCAAAAGCCGCTGCTTGGAGCTTGGGTGGGTTTGTGGGTTGTGTGGGGCGGGGTCTCAGGGCATCACTAGGCTAGGGCGTGGCAAACAGCAATGGCTGCTATTTAGCCGGCTCTGTGTCTCTGACTGCGTCCCGTCCTGTGCCCCAGCGCCGATAAACAATTATTCCTGTGCGCAGCTCTACAAGCAGGCCCCCCTCACTTTCCGACCCGGTAGCAGACAATCCAGCTTCTCCCCGTAGGAGTTTGGGTCCCCCGCGTCTCTCCAGAAACTGTATTTCAGAGTAATCGGGGGCTTGTCTCCCTTTGGGTTGAAAAAAGCAATGCCTGCCGCCAGCCCAAATCCCGCGCCTCCGTACCTCAGCTTTTCAGCGTTTGTGCATGTATCAGTGCTCTTTTCTCTTTCCTTCTAGTTGTAGAACTTCCACTCAGCCAGCTTTCCCATGGTTCTGGGTGATAGACGTTTTGCCTTTTAGTTGCAGTTTAAATTGTTGTGCGAGGCAGCAGTTTAGGTGTTTACCTACGCCACCATCTTGGATTCCTCTCCTGTAGTTTACTCTTTACTAGGGGCATTATTTTCCATCTGTTCTGTAAAAAGAATCTTACATAGAGAATCCTATTATAAGGTTTCAAAACAGAAAGTTTACATCTAGCTGTGTGTTTATGTGATGAGGTAGGAGGGGAGGTCATGGAGCAGGAAAACTTAATGAAAGCGGTACTTTTGGACTTGTTTCTTGAACATAAGGTAGATATTGCATGTGAAAATAAATTAAGGAAGAAGGGTAATCCAGGTCAAGACTTTTCAAACATGAAGCTCCTGGTACATGAAGAATTTGCAGGAGGTATTCGGGCATACATATTTTTTAAAGAAACAAAATTTTAGATTCTCAACACATATTTCTTCTTAAAATTTGTCTGCTTATAAAAATCCCAGGAATACAGAGGGATGTTTCCAGAATCTATGTTTGTTTCCTTCCTTAAACAATGTGAGGAGGAATCATTGAATATTCATTAGCAATGTTGCAACTCCAGAGTGGTCATTGTTAGTACTTAAAAGAAAAGCAGATGACTCAGAATGGTGATTGAATGAATACAAGATACATCCCAACGTGATGTAAAACACAGAATAATAATTAATGCTAATTGCTGATGCTGTCCAAGAAGTCAGTGATATAACAATAAGTAACTTCAACAACAATAACTTTTATAAAATGTTTGTAGTGCGTTAAAGTATCCATATTTTTTCACATATATTATCTCACTTGTTTTTCCAAAATCCCGTTAAAGCGAATGGCACATAATGTGTTCTGAAATAACACAGGAGAAAACTACAGCTAGAGAGTGGATGCTGCTGAACAAAGACTATATAATTGTCATATGTGGCAGAATTAACTCAAAGAGGCCTCTGAAAATATCTTAATGTTATTTCTATACTATTGCTAGTACATAGTCTTTATGCTCTATCCATGCAAGTCTGTGAAGAGAACTGAGTCAACTGGGCCAAAATGAAGTTCAGAAAATTAACTGAGCCATCCAGTATCAAATATAAGATACAGACTAGATTCCCAAATTTTGAAAACCACCTCATTTCCTTACTTCCAAAGTGCAGCTCACCATTTAGTAATAATAACATCACCTGTTAGAAATGCAGAATCTAAGGCCACCAACCCAGACTTACCAACTCAGAATTTGAATTTTTAGCAACATCATAGATGTTTCAATACAGTTAGAGAAGCACTAGTATACTAGTAGATGACAAAGCAAAAATCTTCATACAGGTAAAATTGTGTTTTGGCATTTACACTGTTTCTGCTAGTGAACATGTCAAACATCTGCCTTTTAAAGTATTTTATTTTATTACTTAAATATTAGAGGCCCAGTGCACGAATTCGTGGTGGGGGCCCATCTTGGATGGGGCTGGCCAGGAGCAGGGGCTGCAGGAGGTTGGCCAGCAAGCCCCACCCCCTATTGGGGTGGGGGGTAATCAGGGGTAGGGCTGGCCAGGGGAAGGGCTGTGGGCTGATGGGGTGGGGTGGGACGATTGGGGTTGGGGTGGCCCTGGAGAAGGGCTGCAGGGGGAGGGTTGGCCGGCTGCCCCACCCTAGATCAGGGTGGGAGAGGCTGATCAGGCTGGGGCTGGCTGGGGGGAGGGGCCTCGGGAGGTTGACCAGCCAGGCCTCTCTCCCATTGGGCTGTTTTGCTGGCTACAGTGAGCATCATAGCAACAGGTTGTTCCAGTCATTATGGTGTTCCGGTAGCTGGCTTTTTATATATAGATATTTTTGTTGTTGATAGTATTATAAACATCTCCCATTTTTCCCTATACTCCCCTCCTCCCAGCCCTTATCTACCCCCCCCAAGTCTTCACTACCCAATTGCCTGTGTCCATGGGCTATGCATATCTATAATAATAAAAGCATAATATGCTAATTAGACTGGATGTCCTTCAGGACAACCTTTAGGATGAAACTGGGGCTTTGAGGGAAGCCTGGGTTCCAGGTGCTGGAGGGAAGCCAGTGCCAGCAGCGGGGGGAAGGAAGGCCTACTCTTGCACAAATTTCATGCACCAGGCCTCTAGTCTACACTAATAAAAGAGAAACATGTAAATTAACCATCACTCCACTACACACACAAGCCATGCCCACCAGCCAATCAGAAGTGAGTATGCAAATTACCCCAATCAAGATGGCTGTGGCCATGGAGCTGGAGCAAGCAGGAGGCTTGGGTTGCCCTGGCAATGGAGGAAGCCAAGCTTCCTTCCTGCCCTGGCGAGCCCTGGCCTCTGCTCAAGGCTACAAAGTTTCAATTATAGAAGATAAATAAATCCTAGATACTTGCTTCCAGCTGGCCCTGGCCTCTGCTCAAGGAGGTGCTGAAAAAAAAAAAAAAGAAAAAAAAAGGAGGGGCTGGGACCTGGGGTCACTGGGGGGTGATCAGGCCAGGATGGGATGGCAGAGGCCTTTGGGGGTAAGCAGACCAGCAGGTGGGCCAGTTGGGGGTGAGCAGGCTGTTAGTGGGGGTCAGTTGGAGGTGATAAGGACAGCAGGGGGTGCAGTTTGGAGTGAGCAGGCCAGCAGGGGGGCAGTTGGGGGTGAGTAGGTCAGTGGAGAGGGAAGGTGGGGGTGAGCAGGCCAGCAGGGTGCGAGCAGTTGGGGTGAGCAGGCTGGCACGGGGGCAGCTGGGGGTGATCAGGCTGGCGGGTGGGCAGCTGGGGGTCAGCAGGCCAGCAGGCAGAGTGGTTAGAGGCAATCAGGCAGGCAGGCAGGCGAGTGGCTGGAGCCATCAGTCCTGGATTGTGAGAGGGAAGTCCAACTGCCGGTTTAGGCCCAATCCCTGTAAACTGGCAGTAGGACATCCTTCAAGGGGTCCCAGATTGGAGAGGGTGCAGGCCGGGCTGAGGAACATCCCCCCCATGCATGAATTTCGTGTACCGGGCCACTAGTAAGTATGTAAGTTTTTGGTTTATCTCTTCTCATCTCCCCAACCCCCCATCAAGATATGTCATTTTGTTCCATGCCTCCATGCTTCTAATGTACAAAATGAATTGTCCAACAAAATAAGACCCAAAACACCTGCTTTAATTACAACTTTGTCTTGTTATCCATAAAAATTCAAATACAAAAAAGATGGTTTCTCATCAGTTCTCCATAGTGTAAAAGAAAATAGTTTATTATGTTTAATTCAGTAATTAGCTAATTTAAAAATAACGTTTACCCAATCTAACTGCACAATATCCCAATCCAAAGATTACAAATTAGATATAAACTATGGGAAGATTGGCTGACTATTAAATATTTGGTTCTTTCAGCATTTGTAAATGATTTATATGGAAAGTTATAAATCATATTTAGAGCTACATGTTATGGGCTTTATTAGAAGCAGAACATGGGCAAATTTAAAAAATGCCCACAGAGAGACGGCTCTAAAGCTCTGATGTAACTGCCCCATGCTTCCAGTACTCATCAGGGTTCCCTCCCCATCGAGTTTACAAAAGAAATATTTATAAAGTTAGTGGTGTTTTGTGTAAACTCACTGCACTTTTATGAATTTTAAGTGACAAGTATGTTCTGCCATTAATCGAGGTTTGGAGCCATTCATATGAATTTGCCAGCACATGCAAAAGCCGTGCATTCTTTGTTAAACTAAACAGTCCCAAGCATTGTGTGGACTCCTGGCATACTATGGCTAAATATTCAGACACATGCCTATATAGTACTGTGTGTTCTGCCAAATAGAGGGAAAACAAAAGAAAAAAATTTATATAAATATACTGGTAAACATTGACTTTGTAAGGAACAGCATAAGCTGCTTTGGAAAAAAATATAGAGCATAATTCAAAGAATACGTTTAAATCCTTTTCCTTAGGAAAATGTATCTAATTTGTTTTTCATGAAAACATGTATTTAGTGGTGGGGAGTTTTTCATTGGCTAAGTTATTTTGGCATATTTATGGTATAAAGGTGATTGGAATAATATTTGCATTCATTTTTCACTGAAATTTGAAATAAGTATAAGATATACACTTTGTAACATAAAATCATTGCCAGTCAGGATATACTCCATTTTAAGAAAGCATAATTCAGTACATGAAAATTCAAAGTGACTAACCTATAAATATGGGAGAATTATTCATGTTACCAAAGGATCGTCCTTTACCAAGCATCTATCACAGGATATCTTTAAATAACTAGTTTCCTTTTAGGACTTTTTAAGTTATTAAATTTATATTTTTGATGTTCAAGGAATACCTAAAAATATATGTGTTATATAAGACATAAGCCTAAATAGATGATTTTAGAAGTCTTTAATGATCTTGATTATGCTACGTTATGAATCATTACCAGCCAAGGAAAAGATTGAAAGGCTAAAGACCAAGACAATGTGATGTTTCCTCAAATACTTTCCTTATACACAAAAGAATACACATGAGTTTCTTTGGTTTTCCTTTCTCATATGATAACTTTTTAAATGGCATTGTATTATGCCTAAATTATTTATTCCAGAGCAGGTGCCAACTTTTTAGGGGTTATTTGAAAGGCTGATCTCTTTTCATAAAAATTAATGCTTTGCTCAGCTTTCTCTTCAAACACATTCTGTAATATTGCACAATTAAATCTCTTTCTGACCAGACTAACTTAACTTCCCCTAGATCATCTCATAAACTGGCAGGTGCAGTGAAAGATGTGGTTCCAACTGATAGCATAGCTTATATTGGCTGTTGTTAGTTCTATGGGCTTTTCCATTCTCATGGGCCTTGCATAGATTATTGGCAGTAATCAGTTACTAATTTCTCATTCATGATTTTGCTCCTTTACAAACCATCACCTGTCATGTTAATTTTTATTCCATCTCTATGCATCATAGAGTCTAGTGGTTCTCTTCATTTTATAACTTTGGTTAAATTGTACCAGTGTTTATCTTCTAAGAAACCAGACTGACCATACTATTCTATTTTTTAAAGGTCTTCCATGATGTCCCATTTAGTATGGGTATTTCCCACATGCAGAGAAATTACCCAATGGGCCAAATTGAGTGAATGGTTCAAGTATCTTAGAATCAAATCTTTGGAAGGTATTATATGTATTATACAGTTTTCTATACGCTCCCTCGCCCCCCCCCCCCCGCAAAAAAACACACCAACCAACCAACCAAACAAACAAAAACAACAGTGAAAAAACCGCTAATGGCCTTTTTGTCTAGGCCCAAGATACATAAGAAAATTGTCATTTATATTCTTGCTAAAGGACTGATGCACAAATTCGTGCATGAGTGGGGTCCCTCTGCCTGGCTGTCTGCCTGGCTGGCGATCGGGGCCATCTCACCCAGTCCCTATCGGAGCTGATCAGGACCAGCCAGCCAGGGTGGGGGGAGGGGGAAGAAGGGACCAGGGGAGGTTGGCCAGCCAGGGGAGGTTGGCTGTGGGAGCACACTGACCACCAGGGGGCAGCTCCTGCATTGAGAGTCTGCCCTCTGGTGGTCAGTGCACATCATAGCGACTGGTTGTTTGGTCACTTAAGCTTTTATATATATAGATCCTTTCTTTTTTCACATACTTGTTATAGTGTCCATCCCCTTCTTTGCACAGACACAGTTTCATTGGCTCAATTTATTTCATCCAATGCTAATAATGCCAGGTAATAATGTTTCCTCTTCCATCTAAATGTTTTCTATGATGTTATTTTTATGTGGACATAAAATATATCTCCTCATTCTATTTCTAGAATATTGCTTCCTATTCCTTTCTAACTCAGTCACTTGGCTCAAGAAAGTATATTCTATCAATTTTATTTGTTATTTCAGCTGGCAGTTCACACAACATATTTTGTGCCATTTTGAGCAAGATTGTAAAGCTAAGTGGAGCTAGGCATACCACAAATCACCACAAAAGTGAACATTTTCTTAATGCTGTCATTTTGAGAATAAGTTAATGAAGGCTTGTAATTATACTGGCCTACCTATCATTTGCTCTTATGTACTCTACTCCATAGCTGGTCAAAAAGGCTTGTTATTTCCTGATTACACTGGGC
Source organism: Corynorhinus townsendii (assembly GCA_026230045.1). NCBI lineage: Eukaryota > Metazoa > Chordata > Mammalia > Chiroptera > Vespertilionidae > Corynorhinus > Corynorhinus townsendii. Next base: position 60,455,329 of record JAPDVU010000005.1, read on the forward strand.
CCCTGTAGGACCACATGTGTTTGCACATGCTATTCCTTAAATTTGAAATTCTTTTCCTCTTTTGTTTTAACCAAAAAATTCCTAAGCATGCTTCAGAGCTCAAATATCCTCTTTAGTGCAGTCTTCTAAATCTTTTTGGGCAGAATTATGCTTTCTCCTCTGTGCTGTGGTATTTTAAAATTCACATTAATATTCATTCAAAAATTTTAGTATGACAATATTAAATTCACAATAATATATATAGCAATGGGTTACAGAAAAACCAAGGGCTCTGTCATACTACAATTAGAATAAAAATAAAGAATCAGAAGGAAATTTGTTTATCATTTGCAAAGAGTTTTTTCACCTTGGAGAAAGACCAAGAGACATGTAACAACACCAGATGTATAATTCAGAGGACTTTATGTGCTAAAATTATTTCAGTTGTGCAGCTACTAAGAAGAATCCAGAAAAAGGATATAAGCTATTGCAGCAAGTGAACTAGCTCAGATTCCTACTTGCATCGACAGGCTGCAAACTTCAAACATCACCTTTAACATTTCAACCAATATATCAGATGTTCCTGAGCCAATTTCCTTGCTAGGTAACTCTTTCATTAAGTTACACACAGTTTGGGAACTTGTCTCATTAATATTTCACACAGATGTTCTATATAAAGGTTCTTGGTATTTACTATTTGCAGACATACAAAAACACACCTTTTAAGGAACAGAGCACATGCTTCCCCTTAATCTGCTTTCAGGCATCACCATCTAAGTTATTTTGGGGAGAATTCCATTATCTCTATAAGAAGCATTGGGAAATTTTCAAAAAGAACCAATGGCTTTTAAGATAAATGATTCACCCATTGAAATTGTATATTGGGATTTTTATCTAACGAAAGGAATTAGAACCCACTTGAATTAGAACTAAGGGAATCTTTTTCTGTGTAGGAGATATTTTTAAGTCTTGGAAACAATTTGACTATTTCAACCAGTAAGCCTTCATGTTGGTCTGAGTCCATTTGTACACAATTTGCTTAGGTTTTAGTAACTAAAACAGATTTTGCATTATGTAGACATTTCAACCAGCTACAATTTGTTCTTACAGGGCTGACTATTATTTCTTAGTTTGTTAAATGTATTTCCCAAAGTATTTTATTTGAACAGGCAGACCACAATATATATTTTCTGGACAAGTTTGTAAGGGATATATTATTCAATTATTTTTCATAACAATTTTTTTCAGGTGGTCTGTGCAAGTCTCTTACTCTTGTGTCGGGTGCCAAAATATTTCAAAAGGGAAGCTTACTTCTGCCATGTGTGATTTCTGATGTGTGATTTCTTTGGATGTCATTTCTCATTGCTTGTGAGACAGTTGTGTGTGTGTGTGTGTGTGTGTGTGTGTGTGTGTTTATTTCTTGATGTCTGTTGCATCCAAAGGAAATCTGTATTTTGCTTTCTGTAAGAAAAGAGCAACTGGGTGGCATCGGAAAAACTTCCACCCACTAACATGGAAAAATATTCAGTTTGTCCCATTACATCAAAGTGGGAGACTTTAAAGGGCAGCATACCCAGTTAAGGAGATATATTTCCATCTGTGATCAATAGCACGTAAAGAACAGCTCCTCTCTGAGCTCTATCCAGAGCAAAATTGCCTTGGTAGTTCCTGGACCGTGGACACTCCACAAGTTTTAAGGCTCAGCAGCCATGGGGAGCCATACCTGAGTCCAAGGGGGAGGTTGTTCTTTCTGTGAGGTCCATGGAATACGACTTTTCACTACTCCCCAGAGCTGCAGGACAGCTTTTGGAGACTGTATTTTCTATATTGACTACATAATAAGCAAGAGATAAATAGGTCCCAGAAAGCATTCGAGTAGGGCTAGCCTGACAAATGTTTTCTCATTCCCTTCTGCTCTTCCATTCTTCTTTACAGAGAAATAATTTGGCTCCCAGATTGGTTTGGGGGAATTGAATATGTTTCACATAAAAGAACCAAAGCCTCTAGTTCTCTTTAGTCAAATGAAATCTGTTTTACCCTGGACTAGACACCGTATCTTGATACCTGAATATTTTTATTCTCTGAGACATTTAAGGGTCTATAAAAATTAAAATGCAGTAAAAGTCTAATAATGAGGTTTCTTTGTAAAGCAATATATAATCTCCCACTTTTTAATAGTAAAGTCCTAAAAATTCTGAGATCTCTCTTTGGTATTATCTATCAGCTTTTTTTCCCTTCCTTCTTTCCTTCCTTCTCCTCTTCCTTCCTCTTTCCATTTCCTTCCTTCCTTCTCCTCTTCCTTTCTTCTTTCCTTCTCCCTTTCTCTTCTACAGAGTTAGTCATAAAAAGCTTTTATTCATTTGAACATAATTTCTTTCAATGGTGAGTGAACTAATTTTAATGGGTACACATAATTAAATCTGAATTTCTCTAGTTGTCCTAGAAAAATGCAAATCAACAAATGACACACAAAAAAAGAAAAAATATTTTTGTTACCTTTGTATTATATCAATTTTTGAGTTAATTCTGAGTTCTTCTTAAGAAAAGATTTTCCTTCCTAGGGTGCTGGCCTTTGGGGCTGATGACAGTGTTGTCTCTCCTAAACAACGGGACCTATTGGTCTTAGAGGGCATTGCAATCTTTCCTCAAGAAATGAGAAATTAGGGTTGGTTACTGGTTTCCCTTTGGTATAACATTAATTCTTTTACAGGTTACCTTTGTGGGGCATTATTATGGAAATTAAAAAATTGGGAGAATGTGGAGAACCAGGTAGAACATGGAAAGGAACTGGTTGAGGGAAATGTTTGAATCCAGGGAATGCTCAGAACCCAGAGTTAAAAACAGAGCAGAGTTGAAAACAGACAATGTAGTACAATCAAAAGAGCATTGAACAAAGAGTTAAGAGCAAGTTCTGATCCAGCCCTGCCACTAATTAGCTGTGATCATAGTCAGAGATGGGCATTTAAGTAAAAAAAAATGCATTTCCTTTTATAAAGTATGGGATGACTAGTGATTGAGGATGAGTGAAATTCTCAGTCTAGGTAGGTAAACTATCTTATTAGGAAATACCACAAATGTATTAGTCCAGAAAATCCCTAACTAACCTTTTTTGTTTCCTTCAGGGGGACATAGGTAGAATAAATATTTTACATTAACTTATTTGCTAAACAACAGACATGCCTTAATTTAAAAAGTATCATAAGGTAATTATTTAATCTTCAAATGATAGGAGTTTAGAAGCAGGTAAAGGGGGAATAAATGGTGATGAAAGGAGACCACTTGGGATGGTGAACATACAATATAATATACAGATGATGTGTTATAGAATTGTACACCTGAAAACTATATAATTTTATTAAACAATGTCACCCCAATAAATTCAATAAAAATGTAAGCTTATTAAAAAAAAAAAAAAAGAAATGGTACATTTCTTTAAGGGACAGTGTCTATTTGGGAATAATCCAAAAGGAAAGACTGTCAATGAAGCAAACAGCTGTAACCTAGATTTGCGCTAGGATGGGGTGCCTGTGCTAAAAAGTTGGGCATTTATATTGAGGTGATAAAAAAGGTTTACATGTAGGAGTGAGGGTGGTTGACAAGAGAAGAAAAGGAAACTATGGCTTAAATAAGATTTTTTTTTATTACTGAGGGATTTCATCTTCTCAAGTGCAAAGGAAATATGAATGTACTATTATCTCTGCTTTTTAAAGACACATTTTAATAAGAACAATGTACATTAACTTATTCATCAATGATGAATCAAATAATGCTCCATATAAAACAGAATATAAAGCATAGAAACTTCTAAGGGCACATAAATGAAATAGCTATTGTTTACTCAGTAAATACCTTATGAGTTATAATGGAAGCTTGTTCCCCACACTCCTATTCTCCTTAGATATCTTTTACCTTCTAGAAATTATGGCAAATAGCTTTTCTACCAATCTCCAGTAAAGTTCTTCCTATGCTTAATTTTACTCTGATAATAATCTAGGAGGACCTCCTGTTTGCTTTGCTCCTCATCACTTACATTTTTGGAAAAACTAACTTTGGAAAGATGTTGTCAATATTCAACCTTTGGAAGAATAATAAAGATTCTGTTTTCTTTACTACTTGGTGCCAAACATGGACACAGGTTCTGCTCCCAATTCTCCAAAAACACAGATTATAACATTTAACAAATTGTTCCTTAAGTCTTTTTAAATTGAATTTATTGGGGTGACATTAATTAATAAAAGTATATAGGTTTCAGGTGTACACTTCTATGATACATCATCTGTATATTGTATAATGTGTTCAACAATCCAAGTCAAGTCTTCTTCTATCATCATTTATTTTCTCTTTGCTCTCTTCTAACTCCCCCACCCCCTTTCCCTCTGATAATCACATTGTTGTGTGTGTCTATGAGGTTTTTTTCTCCTCTTAATCCCTTCGCCATTTAAATGAATTATAACAAACATTCAAAGAACTAATGCTTATCCTTTTCCAACTATTCCAAATATTTCAAGATGAGAGAAGACTTTCAGGTTCATTTTACAAGGCCAGCATTATCCTAATTCTAAAACCAGATAAAGACACTACAAAGAAAGAAAATTATAGGCCAATATCCCTGATTAATATAGATGCTAAAATCATAAAAAAATATTAAAAAATGGATTCAGCAATACATTAAAAAGATCATACACCATGATCAAGTGCGATTTATTTTGGGGATGCAAGGTTAGTACAATATTTGCAAATCAATAAATATGATACATCACATAAACAAAATAAAGGATAAAAATCACATGATCAAATTAATTGATGTAGAAAAGCATTTGGTAAAATCCAGCACCAATCTATATATATAAAAGCCCAGCAACTGAATGGTGGAATGACCAGAATGACTGGTCAACCAGTCGCTATGATGCGCACTGACTACCAGGGGGCAGACACTCAATGAAGGATCTGCCCCCTGGTGGTCACTGCTCTCCCACAGCAGGAGTAGCCGCTCAGGGGGTGGGTCCACAGCTGCTTGGCTGACTGGGATGGGCAGTGCTCCCACAGCAGGCCAATCCCCACAGGCCATGCCCCCCACCAGTGCACAAATCTGCATTATTAGTGGGCAAAAACTAAACGTGTTTTCCTTAAGATCAGGAACAGGACAGGAAAGTGTATTTTCACCAATCTTAGTCAGCAAAATACTGATGGTCCTAGCCACAGCAGTCAGACAGGAAGAAGAAATAAAAGGCATCTAAGTTGGAGAGAAAGAAGTAAAACTGTCATTATTTGCAGATGACATACTGTATATAGAGGACCCTAAATATCCTGCCAAAAGACTACTAGAACTGATAAACAAATTCACAAGAGTATCAGGATACAAAAGAAATATCCAGATGTTAATTGCATTTCTACATACCAATAATGTTCCTTAAGTCTTAAGGATAACAGAAGGGTACCCAATACAAGGACACATCAAACTGGATTTAATATTAGGTGTGATTCCTCAGGCTCTTGTGTGCATGATAAAGAGCACTGTTTCTTTTACCACTTCTCTGGGAAGACTTCAGATTATCCACGTGCTGAGTAGTGTCAGCCCTCTGCACACATCTAATGCCTCCCAATAGGAGAGAACTTTTTCTCAACTCAAATATAAGATCAAGTCCTCAATTTCTGATCCCAAATCATCTTCATTTCAGGATATTGACTCACTACCCCTCCCCTATCTATAGCAGTTGCCCTCATCTTTAGTCTCCAGCAATGCACTCATATTAGGATGCATAACCAGGTATTAGTTTATTGATTTATGAATTATTTTGCTAGATATGTGCCTCATTAAACCACAAACTGTCCAGGTGAAGTTGAGATCATCAAGTACAGACTGAGTTCTTCTTCTGGGTTGTCCTCTAGCTTAAGTAGAATGTAAGATTTTGTACTGTTCAGGGTCTTTGTTCCCCCATCTCTTGATGTCAAATATTTGAACAAAAACACATACTCATACATAAGCACACAAACACACACACACACACACACACACACACACACACACACACACACACAGGCATGCACACATACACACACACACACACACACACACACACACACACACACACACACACTGTAACCATCAATAATTTCCAGGGTTATTGCACTGTAAGTAATAAATGCAAATATTCCTCAGAAGGATATATAGACCTAAACATGTATTATTTTCCACAAGACTATCCTATCTAATAAAGCGTGAATATGCTAATTGACTGTCACACCCTCACAAATATGGTGGCACCCACAGCCAATAAGGAGGAAATATGCTAATTGACTGCCACACCCTCAAAGATGGTGGCAGCCACAGCCACAGGATGGCAGTCCCCAATCCCCTCAGCCTTGCTGGGGCAGCAGGTATGTGGCATGGCTGGGCCTGCCCCCAGGCAGATCCAGTCATTCTGCACCTGCCTCTGGAGTCCCCCAGTCCCCTCAGACCCCAGTCCCCCAGGGCCGGCCCTAGGTGCAGGCAAGCTTTGGATGGCAGCTGCCCAGCCGCCCAGAGCCTCCTGAGGCTCAGGTAACCAGGGATGGCCGAGGCTTGCGCTGCTGGCAGTGGCAGCAGCAGAGGTGTGATGGGGGTGTTGCCTTCCCCTGATTGTTGGGTCACCTCCTGCCCCTGAGGGCTCCCAAACTGTGAGAGGGGGCAGGCCTGCCTGAGGGACCACCTCCCATCCAGTGCATGAATTTTCATGCACCAGGCCTCTAGTTTCATATAGTAATAGAGAGCAGGTTACTTTCTTAGAGCATAGAAAAATCCTTCATTTCAGAAGAACTTTGTTTTGTGTTTTCTTAACTAGAAATACTACTGTGGTGGTTTTTAAAATCAAAGAAAGTATGTGCCTCAAAGGTAAATTTAAGTCCCCCTTAAATTCACTGTAAACATTTGGAAATAAAGTTTCTCCTAACTTCTAATATCTCCATTCAAAATTCAAAGATTTGGGGGACACATTTTGTCAGAGCTTAAGAAATTTGTACTCTTTCTCCACAGTTCTCCCTCTTCTCCCAGAAAGCACCTATACCATAAAGAAGATCTTTGCCTTGAAGTGAAGGTGATACAGCACTGACTTTACCCTTCCCATATATATGCCATTGCTTTCCTTTCAAGCAAAATGCAAGAATGAATTTAAAATACTTTATTCTAATGACGTTGTTTTTGATGTCTCTGTATCAGTTCATTCCCACTTGGTCTTAAGCTTTATTTCCATGTTATAAACATTTTATATCTTTCTACTTCCCAGGCTGTCTTAAGCAATAATATTTTATTGTGATTCTTTCTTAGATGCAGGGAACGAGTTTCGGTTTATTTCTGTCCTGTGTTCTCGCCCCTCATATAGTGTCTCCTCTTTCTGTAACAGCTCATAACAAATCTCTTCTTTCTCTGATTCCACTATGCCTTTTATAGTGGTGGCATGTAATGCCAATCTGTCTTACTTGATTCTAATTAATAAGCCTCCAGAACCTCTCTGGGTGACCTGACTTTTTAAGGAACTCAACTAATTGGAAGAGCCATCATAAATTATATAGAATTACGTCATTCAATACCATAGTATAAGTGGAACATAAAGTGATATCTTCACAAATCACTTAGTACCTAGGGTTATGAATAAAGGAGAGATCTGATTACATTTGAATTTTCTCCTTTTTCTCTTCCAAATGATCTACAGAGAAAGGAAGATGCTTGCAGATGTTCTATTTTTGTAGAATGAATAGTATGTTCTGAAAAGTAGGTTATGCAGAAACCTTTTAAAAATTGTGTTCTCCTGTTGTGCACCTTAGCCTGTGTTATGGGTTGAATTGTGTCCTACCACTGCCCCTCTCCCCCGCTCCCCGCAAATTATTATGTTGAAGTCCTAACCCCCAGTACCTCAGAATGTGACCCTATTTTGAATAGTGTCATTGCAGATGTAATTAGTTATCATGAAGTCATATGGAGCAATATGGGTTTCTAATCTAATATGACTAGGGTCCTTATAAAAAGCCGAAATTTAGATACAGATGTGAACACAGGAAGAACATTATGTGAAGATGAAGGCAGAGATTGGGATGATATGTCTACAAGCCAGGGGATGCTGAAGCCTGCTGGGAGACTGCCAGAAGCTGTGGTGAAGCACAGATTCTTTCTCACAGCTCTTCTAGGAGGAAGTTGGGACTGTGGAGGGTGAGCCAGTCCAGTGGAAGCTGCTGCTGCAGGAAATGCTGAGGAAACTGACCTGTACCCTGGCTTCCTCAGAAAGAACCAACTCAGCTAACACCTTGATCTGACTTCTAGCCTCCAGAATTGTAAGACAAATTTTGGTTGTTTAAGCTGTTCAGTTAGAGGTGCTTTTCTGGGGCAGCTCAAAGATAGAGTTGTCTTTGGCTGCTCATGAAAGAGTTGACAGGTGTGACAAATTGACTCTCACTTATGTCAAAGGAAGGAATTACTCATGGTTCTCAGCAATGTCTTTAATCCTTAGAAACTATTTTAATTCTTTTTATTCCCTGTAAGCTTTGCAAACATAGGTATTTCATTTCTGGGAATAAAGTCTTAGTATAAGGCTATAAATATTATTAAAATCATATGCACATCGAGTCAATATAATATAGGAAAAAGATCATTGCTAACGTAATGACAAACTTTAACTTGGCTTCATCAAGAAAACACAACCCATGCTATGTACCATCATAGAGGGAATGCATACAGGGGCCTACTTACCGAACTGTTCAGAGAGCTAAAAACCAAAGAACAAGGTGAGGAAACCCAGTCTCTTGTTACATGAGAAAACACCACCACATCTGGGCTGGAGGACAGAGGAAAGATGTGCTGTTATTAGAGCCCCAGAGCTGGGACCCCATGGCAGGTAGATCCATGGCAGTGGCTATCTGGAGCAGCTGGGCCATGGGGGGAGCTCCTATCTTGTGGAAGTTACTGCTGCTGCTGGAGATGCTACTTAAAGAAGTTAAACTATATCCCGGCTTCTCCTTTTATCCTGCCCCCTTATGTCTTGTCAATGTTCTTATGGGCTGAACTTCGCTCTGAGCCAGTTGGCAATGGAACTTGAGAAATGTAGTTGGCCATGTAAGTATAGGGAATATATTTTTTGTCTAAAACAACCAAAAAACTGGCATGACTAACATAGAATGATTTTCAGACCTAGTGACAAGAGTTGGCAATTTCTCAAAAATGGTACCCACATTTTGTTGGAAGGTGAAAGGACATTTATTGAATGCCTACTGTATGGCAGGTCCCCTTGGATGTTTTAATATTTGCATACATTATCTCATTTATTCTATACACAAAACCTATGATGGAAGTATTATTACATATATTTAGATATTTTTATACATGATTATATCTCTAGTGGCTGGTAGAAGTAGGATTTGAAACATTTGTTTTGTCTGACTCTAACCCAAAGCCCATGCAAGCTCTCTTTACCACTCTGTATTTGATCTCATGAGGTTGTGGGTCATGTTTGGGAGAGAAGGATAGAGACTGGTAATAGATAAAGAGGCAAGCACCTGCCCATGAAGAAGTAATAGGCTGTTTGAACAACAAAAAATGGGCCAGACAGTTGAAAGACAACTTTATGTAACTGGGATAGATGCCAGATAGCAGGGTAGCTGTGATGGAGACTCAGTATGAACAGGCAATAGTTTTAAAAAACACACTTAGGTTATGATGCAATGGGATAAGGGTTTTTTATTATACATTTAAGATATATAGATTATGTAGGGAAGCTACTACAACTGTTTTATTTATACAGAATTCAGCCTATATGGAAAAAAAGATGATGTATGTATAAATCTTAGATGAAACTTACAAAATGTAAGATGTCTACGATAATGAAGTAGATTAGTAATGTAAGTGTGGATATAAACACTAACGTGCTTAGGTTCCAACTACAAAGGACAAGTAGGCATTGTCATTTTCAGGTGTCTCAGACGAACTCCGTGAGGCAGTGCCCATTGCTAAGTAAGAAAGCCTTAGAGGAGTCCAAGGAAACCATTAGTGTACTTTAGGATTATAATCTACTAAAATACTTGGAAATTGATGGTCTAGAATTATAATCTGGTGGATAAAATCTCTTAGACATGATAAAATATGCAAATATACAGATTTTCTAAAGCTTTTTAAACTCTAGCTCCACTTTGACCTTAGGTGACAATGGCAATCATGTGGATGATTTATACACTGCCTCAAATGTTGGAGAGACTTGTAAACTCCCATTTCCATGCTTCTGTTGGGAGGGACTTTTGCTTTCCTCTCTATTAGGGATAGAGCCGTTGTGGAGAGAATCTCCTCCTCTTGCTGGTGTCTCTCTCAACTAACTAACTAACTAACTAACTAACTAACTAACCTACTATTGGTAAAATTGAGCAGACCTTGACATCCATTACACCAAAGTTTTTCATTTTTGGTGGGTGCTCTTATTTAGCGTCAAAAACAGCACATTCTCTCTTGCTCTCTTTTTTTCTCTTGCTCTTTCTTGTTTTCCCTCCCCTTCTCTCCTTCCCTCTCTCATTTTTATCTGCTTCAAGAACTGGTAAAAAGGGACTTGGACTCTTTCGTTCCTCTTTCTATGTAGTAAACATAATCATATCATAAGGTTATAACTCTCCTACCTTTCTTTATGATCATGACTCTTTGAAAGTAAAACCAGATGGTAAGTCAGACTCTGCTTTGCAGACTTAGTTCTCGCAACAGGTGGGTCCCAAGTCTGTTTGGTGCAGGCAGTTCCAGGCCTTCACTTTGGTCTCAGGTGCCAGCAGCATGATGCTCGTCAGCTTTGTCACAGAACTGGGCATTTTGAGGGCATGCCACTCTTATTAGAGAGTTGATATTTTGATCCCCATCAACCTTGTTTCCATCAGTCAGAATCCTGGGGGAGAAGGAGAATAGTAGGCATCCTGCACCTGACAATGACTTCTTTAATAATTATAACATCTCCTGTGGCCTTATCCTGAACATACTCCATCATAGGAATATCAACTTTTAGCATATTGAATATAGCATACTGATCTCTCAGTGGGACCACCTTTTTCTCATTATATCTGTTTTGAAATCATTGTGATGCCCAGAGCTTTTGTGCCCCATCTTACCACTTCTTATTTTTCAGCATCAAATAGTTTCACTTCCCATCTTATTCAACCTAAGCCCTGAATCCCTTTCATTCCAACACCCTTAATTTCTATGCTTCCATGTCCTTCTGCATGTAAATGTTCCTTATTGGATTAATATGACCATTTACCTTTGTGCTCTCATATCTGATCTACTGGTAGCATCAATCAGTACCTTGTGTCAATTTGTATTTCTAAATTCTGCCTCACTCACTTTTTATTTTAGCTATTCACCTTAGGTTTTACTACACCATGCATGTAATATCCATTTATACTACAAACCTATAGAAGGCTGGGTTTTTCAAAGACTTTTTCCCTCTCCAAGATCTCTTTTTATTGAAGATGCAGTCCTTTGAAGGTCTCAGTAATTAAGGTGTGCCATTTATCTTGTATCTGGTACCCCAGTCCTTCATAATCTTTCCCTGTGTGGGCAATATAATCTGAACTCTTGTTTATCACGAAATTTGATGGCTCCATATCCCCAAACAGCTATTGAAGAATCAGATGTGGCATTATTGCTATGGCTTTATTTTCTCTATTGTTCCTATCTTCTGAGATTTTCCCTTTTTCTCTCCTGGGAGAGAAGTTTTAAAATATGTTTCTCATATTTTGCCCAGAATCAGCTTGTTTTCTGTTTAGTCTACCTTGTTTCCAGCTTTCAATTTATTTTTACTATAATCCTAGGTTGTATTTACTCTTCCTGTCCTACAGATGAGGAAATCAAGGCCAAGAAGTAGAGTGACATTCCCAGCACCACGTAGCTATAAAGTGTCAGAGCCAGGATTTGAACGCAGAAAGGTCATGCACTTAGCCACATACCCTACTATGAGATTTTAGTTCTCCAAGTCTACCTTTAGAACTGTTAGAGTTATCATCCTCTTCTAGTATAATAGAGCTACAAGACAGGGCAAACATCTACTTGTTATTGCAATTCAACTTCCTATATTCTTGAATAATCTTAAGATTTTTAGGGAATCATATCAAAGACATAAAAAATTTGGGGTGAATAGTCATTTTGTATTATATAGAGAGGCAGGAGCAGCTGTAAAGTACATATTTGATATTTTTCCAGGTTTAATGTTTTAATATTTTAGGACTGAGAAGTAAAAATATTGACTTCAATTTCTTTATAAGAGATCAAGTCTTGAATATTCACAGAATAGAGGATAAAATAGAGAGAAGGAGACACAATTAGAAAAAGTTTCCCAAAATGCCACACTGCACTTAGGAAAATATCTTGCACTTGAGGAAATCTTTCCCTGCTGTGTATTTGGCCTTTGCTTCTGCCAGGCACCCCAGCAGTATCACTGGCCTGGGACCAATTTAAGGCTGTGGCTCTCTGTACCCTGTCCTTTCATAAAGGGAGAAGAAGGCACGTAGAAGCAAGAAACGCCAAAATCATAAGGATACATTAGTATATTTACGCCTAATGACATTGGACTCTGCTTTCCCTAGAATTGGCCCCCAAAGTTTATAACCAGCACTTTTTCCTAGCTAACTAGCACTGGTACTCTCAAATCTAATGGACTTTTAGCATATCAACTGACACTGAATAGGTTGGCCTATATTGCACATGACTATTTCTGCAGTTAGCCTTCCATGTGAGAAATCAAACAATAAAATGTGATAGGAAGTGAAACCATTTTTGGGTGCAATGCTTATAACTTATACAACACTCCCTGTATGTACTGTTTAACATGTGGAGGGTGCTAATTCAGGCAGTAGATGTATTTATTTTGAATTGCAGTGTGTTTTAAAAATGTTTAAATTGGTGCCAGAGCCCGACCTGTGTTGCTCAGTGGTTGAACATCAACCAGTGAACTAGGAGGTCATGGTTCAATTCCCTATCTGGATATATGCCCAGGTTACAGGTTCAATCCCCAGTAGAGGGCATGCAAGAGACAGCTGATCAACGATTCTCATCATTGATGTTCCTGTCTCTCTCTTCCTCTCCCTTCCTCTCTGAAATCAATAAAAATATATTTAAAAAAATAAATTGATGCCAGAATTGAAAAATTATGCTAATTTTTCCATAAAGCCTGGAATTCTGACTTCTCTTGGAATATCAAAAGATTTAGCTGGTCTGGGCTCTTGGCTCTACTGGAAACAACCATCTGTTCCTGAGTGGTGGTTACTCTTTTAATTGAGTAAGTCATGTTTGTCCAGTTTAAAACAGTCCACCTTGGACAATTTAACTCATTTTGATTAACTTCATGGCCTAATTAGGCATTTGAGTTTGAAATCTATGATATAACTAATGACAGATTTCTTTATTAGGATTTTTATGAGCATAAAAAAGCCATTTGGTTTCATATTAACATGGATATTTGATGATTCTCTGAAAAGAAGACCCATTCTCTTTTAGTGAGATTTAGAATTTACAGATCATTCAAGAAGGATGAGATGAAAGCATGAGGCTCAAAAGTGTTCAGTAGTTAATCTACCTTTTATTTTATGAATTTCTAATTGCTTATGTCTAAAATATTGTTAATTTCTGTTAAAGATCAGAATTGATAATTAGATAGTACATGGAACCAGGAAGTAGGAAGAAAACATGAAAAGGAGTTGCAGAATAACACATACATTTATTAATCCAATTTCTAGACTTTAACTAAATTGCTGAACTTTGTTCCCTGAGTATGCTCATCACAAAATATTAAGTTGAGAATTATATGGGCTAGCTCACCTTACCATTTTATAACATTTGGTTGGCTTAAGTAATGAGCTGTCTCACAATAATTAAATATTTAAAAACGGAACAAGAATATAAACAGCCCTAGCTGGTTTGGCTCAGTGGATAGAGCATCAGCCTGTGGAATGAAGGGTCCTGGGTTCGATTCTGGTCAAGGGCACATGCCAGGGTTGTGGGCCAATCAATGATTCTCTCTCATCATTGATGTTTCTAACTCTCTCTCCCTCTCCTATCCTCTCTGAAATCAATAAAAATATATTAAAAAAAGAATATAAACAATTATTCTGGTGGTCTATTTTGAAATCTAATAATGCCAACAATCTCATATTTGTTGTTACATTACATGTTACATTATGTATATATCCAGATGGTTAATCCTTACCCGAGGATATTTTGGGTAGTTTTCCATTGATTGTTAGGGAGAGTGGCAGAAAGAGGGAAAGACAGAGAGAAACATCGATGTGAGAGAGAGAGATTGATTGCTTGCCTCCTGCATGAGCCCTGACCAGGGCCTGGGCCAGGGAGGAGCCTGCAACCAAGATAAGTGCCCTTGACCGGAATCAAACTCAGAACTCTTCAGACCACAGGCTGACACTCTATCCACAGGCCAAACTGGGTAGGGCTTAAATGTTATTTTTATCAATGAACTGGCACCACAGGGAATCCATCAGAATATACCTACCAGAAATCTTGTCTAAATTTATTTAATATATTGCATGTAAATACTAAATATCACATTTACCAATCATCAAAATAACACAAATGCTTTGTTTGACTTACCTGCCATGAAGTTGTAGATTATTATATCTTAGAACAATGAAACTAATTGGAGTTTCAATAAAAGGTTGGTGTGCAATGGAAGCATAAGGGGAAACTGCCAGTTTAAAGAGATCAAAAGAAAGCTGTCTCTGAAAAACAGGTAATTCTTGCAATATATTTGAATCCTAGGAAGCAATCCTTCTCTGTAGGATATTTGTGGCCTTTAAGGCCATTTTGTTTAATCTCCTTCCTATACTTATAAACCCAACAGAAAAAAAAATACCTGTGTGATGAAATTTACTTTTTATTATTTGCTTTTGAGAACCAAGACTGAATTCCCAGGGCAAGCAGTTAATGTTGGTTAATAAGAACTACTAGTATGTTCAATGGCTTTTGTAGGTTTTCACCTCCTCATGTGCCACTTTAGTGAGAAAAAAAAGAGTTTTCCAATGACTTTGGACCTTTTTATAAAATATACTGAATGATGATTAGAGCTTCATGTCTAGCTATTATACTCAACTAGACTTCCCATTGGGGAATGGATTTTTATAATTTCACCAAATCCTCAGAGTTTACGTAGGAGATTCATAACGGCCGAGTATAAAGTCTGTTCAATTGCTCTTTTCTCAAAGCTGATGATTAATATTGTGGGGCATCTCTAGTGCTGGGGATATTTTTCATTTGCATACACTTTATTTGTAGGAGTCATACTATGTGTTTTAATAAATGTCAAGATGTAACTGGAGTGAAAGGGAGGCAAAATATAGAATTCTGAGACGTGATCGCTTTGTCTCCCTGTGGGCATTCATAATTTAAATTTTTATGTTTACCATATTAATTAATGTACACTTAAGACATAAAAAATTTGTGACATAATTACTCTTAGTTGTCCTTCTCAAATGTTGATGTATTAAAGATACCATCAATGATTCTCTTTCAACTATTTTTATTTTTACTTTAATTTTGAATATAATGACACTACTTATCTATTATTAAAATAGGAAATACACATTTAGAAGGACCTCTCTTGGACTTAATTTCTTCTTGACTATATTTTCCCTATCTTCTGGGAAGATTTCCTGCTGTGTGTCTTTTCATCTCTGAATGCATACAACACTCATTTATAATCTCTACCACACATGCTACCATTTGGACAGATGATTGTTTGAAAATTGTTTATACATAGATTTTGTTTGTGATCCTGAAGAACAGAACAATATTTATCTCATTTTTTAGTTCCTATAATTCTGACCCAATGTACATCTGATCATATAGGGTCAATGCAGACTTCATTATCATAACTATCTATTAAAATATCTGTATCTCATCTTAAAGGTAACCTTACTCTTTTCCATTTTAACATTTTATTAGATGTGGGCTATTTCTCACTCTATGTGATCACAATAACAATGGGCTGCTTTGTTGAAAAAGAATGATGTAATTGTAATGGACTTTCCACATTTTACACTTGTAAAAACTACAGTAGTTTGATTTGTGTATACATTTGAAGTATACAGATTTACTCTTACAACAATGTTCTCCCTGAAACATTTTTCAAAAAGAGTAATTTTTCTTTAAATTTCTGGTCTTTGCTCTGTTTCATTCAAGGGCATTGTTTGTAATTATACTTTGATAATAAACTTTTCTTTTCTTGAAATCTCTGCTTGCATCTCCAAGATCCCAGGACAATTTTCCTTCAGAATTTCTACAGGAAGTGTTGCTTTAGAGCTTTACATGTTTTAGCTCACCAACTCAGTATGTAAAAGATAACATGTTCCTTTATTTCCTTAAAAAGAACCTAAATCTAACTCTGGGATGCTCTTGCTGCAAAACTAAAAATTTAACCTTACTATTAATACTTTCCTTAAAGGTTAAATGAAGGTCATCCCCTGGAACCAAGATATAAAGGAGGTTTTTTAGAGATATATTTATTGATTCACATTGGTAACTTTGTAAATGTCCCTTTCAGCCTGGAGATTCTTTAAATTTTGTTACAATTGGGGCATAGGTACCCTGTGAGCCAGGACTCTAATGTCTAGAATCTGACCATAGGTCTTCACATATCCACATGGTCACTGCTATTCCAGGGAAAACAAACATGACCTCTTAACCTATCTCCTTAACTTCAAATCCTGTTCCCTCTGATCTCTCATTCTTGAGCACTTTGTCTTTATCCCTTCATGTCTTTCACTCCATCTACATAATTCAAAATTCCCAAGGCAAGAACACACAAAACTAACTGCCTATCTGTAATGAGAAAAACAAGAGAATCTTCAAGGAGAAAGACGCATATTGACCTGGCCAGAAGCCCCCTGCTTTTTGTCCCTTGACGTTTAACGTAATTTTTATTACAGGGATACAATGAAAGGTCTTAAGAAAGCCAGCTCCATTTTCTGGAGAATGTGAAAGTCAGGATGGGTGAGCAAAAAGCACTCAAAATGTCCAGCTGGTTCAAAAGGCAACAGGAGCAGCTCCAAACCCAGGGCCAAAGCGATCTATGGTGCAATCTCACTCCATGGCAGTGAGACCCAGATATAGTACACACCTCCAGACCTCAAACAAGCTCCTTTTCTAAGTTTAAATTTATTTACTTTCTTAAATTTGAATACAATGAAACAAAATTGTTCCAATTCTGCTCTCTCTCTTTCTTTCTTTTTTTTTAAATTTAATATTTTTATTGATTTCAGAGAGGACAGGAGAGGGAGAGAGAGAATCATTGATCTCTGCCTCCTGCACTCCCCCTACTGGGGATTGAGCCCACAACCCGGCCATTTACCTTTAACCATAATCAAACCCGGGACCCTTCAGTCTGCAGGCCAACACTCTATCCACTGAGCCAAACCAGTTAAGGCTCACTTTCAACAGGTAAAGAAAGTGTCACTAAGGACTCATAAATAAATGACATTATAAGCAGACTTATAAACATAATTTATTGGTAGGTAAAATAATTTCTGTTCTATAAATTGAGGGTTGCCAGATAGGAAGGAGGTTGGGATGTGTATGAAAAAGGTAAAGGGGATTAAGAAGTACAAATTGTCAGTGATAAAAATAGTCACAGAGCTGTAAAAGTACAGCATAGGGAATAGATAGTCAATAATAGTGTAATAACTCTGCATGATGTCAGATGGGTACTAGACATATTGGAAGGATCACTCATAAGGTAATAAATATCTAAGTGCTATGTTGTACACGTAAAACTAACATAATATTGTATGTCAACTGTAATTTGAAAATAAATTACATACAAAAGAATTTCTGTTCTAGAGTTGCATATGGGCACAAAACAAAAGATGAATATAACTTATTTTTGTCCATTTCCCCTTTCTTTTCATTCCTTCCTGATCTTCTTTCCCTTATTCAAAGTTATTTAGTAGTAGATACCACTCTGTGGTATTTCTGAGTAGTAAAAAGTTAGAGCATAATGAACCACTTAGCAAGCTGGATGAAAAGTGATGAGAATATAGAGATAATGGATCAAACTAAGAGTCCAGCAGAGAGAAGAACAAGGATCCTGCACAGAAAAAAAAGGGGGAAAAATGGATATAATTCAAAACCACAGAGAGACAAAGTATAGGAAGAGAGGACATTCTTTGTGGAAGGGACCCTATGACCTGAGAAGTAACAGTGTGCTGTCGAATGGCCCAGCTTCTTTCTAGAAGCCCTTCTCAGTGCTGTGTCAGCTGATGCTTGCTTTGTGAAGCAGAGCACAACGGTCAGCATTTTCAAAGGAACACCAATTAAATTTTGGATTCTCTCATTACCTTTGTGGAGTTCCTCCCATCATTCCTGTTTTCTTTGTAATGTGATATGACTTATTCACTTCCAGATTAGATCTGTACATTAGACTTGTGACATTATTATGCTAAAATTAGAGAATTTGCAAACTTTGGTAGTAATGATATCCGAACCAATAAAACTAAACACATACATGAACCAGAAAAGGAAAAGGAAAAGTAAACCATTGTGTCATACACCAGAAACATGTGTATCAGTACAAGAGAACAGAGTATTGCTCCATGTAACATGATAGAGCTCACAGACATATTGAATGGAAAAAACAGGCCCAGAGGACAAATAATATGACTCATTCATGCGAGATCAAAAATAGGCCAAAGTAATTATTGGTGACAGAGGTCAAGATGGTGGTTACTTTGAATAATCAATAGAAGACTTGCTGGAGAGAACCCTGCTAATCGAGGACCGAAAGTGGAGACCACATAGAGACTATATAGAATTCACAATGTTTTCAGCACTTTATATATTAATACACCCAATCCTTTCAACATCCCTAAGAGATATATATTGTCATCATCCCCATTTTACAGATGAAGCAAACACACAGCATAAAGCACCAGGTAGGCAAAAGAGGATTTGAAATTAGGCAGTCTAGCCCTAAGTGTCCATATGCTTTTCCTCTCTGCTACACTTATTGTTTTGGAAATGGAAACTGAAAAGCAGCTCATTGGATAGCACCTGGAAGTTTTATTTATAAAAAATGTAGCCAGTGCTAATGCTTCCTATTTACTTTCAGTACTTCTTATAAAATTTCTAGCCCTAACCGGTTTGGCTCAGTGGATAAAGTGTTGGCCTGTGGACTGAAGGGTCCCGGGTTCGATTATGGTTAAGAGCATGTACCTTGGTTGCAGGCAAATCCCCGGTAGGGGGTGTGCAGGAGGCAGCTGATCGATGTTTCTCTCTCATTGATGTTTCTAAATCTCTATCCCTCTCCCTTTATCTCTGTAAAAAATCAACAAAATATATTTAAAAAAATTTCTAGAGTGAGTAATGGCTCATAGGCTACTAGCTTGTTTCATTTGCTGAGAACTTTGTTTCTATATCTATTTTGTCCATTCTCCATTGTTTAATGCTCAATCTCTTTATTAGTTTCCTGGAGCTGCTGTAAACAATTACCATAAACTTTGTGGCTTAGAAAAACAGAAATTTCTTTTTGTTTTTTTCAGAGTTTTAGAGGCCAAGAGTTCAAAGTGGATGTCTGGTAGGGATGGTTCTTTTTGGAGGCTCTGAGGGAGAATCTATTCCATGACTCTCTCTTTGCTTTTGCTGGCAGCTGGGCAATCTTTGGTATTCACTGGACTGCAGCTGCATAATTCCAATCTCTGCTTCATATTGCTTTCTTCTTTGTGCATCTCATCTCTCAAATCTTCCTTTTCTTTCTCTTATAAGGACACTAATCATTGGATTCAGGACCCATGCTACAGGCAGCATGATCTCATTTTGATATCTTTAGCTTAATTACATATACAAAGACCATCATTTACACACTAGAGGCCCAGTGCGTGAAATTCGTGCATGGGGAGGGGAGTCCCTCATCCCAGTCTGCACCCTCTCCAATCTGGGATCCCTTGGGGGATCAGGCCTAAACTGGCAGTCGGACATCCCTCTCACAATCTGGGACCACTGGCTCCTAACCGCTCACCTGCCTGCTTGCTTGATGGCCCCTAACCCCTCTGCCTGCCTGCCTGATCACCCCTACCTTGCCCCCCTGCCGGCCTGATTGCCCCTAGCTGCCTCTGCCTCAGCCCCCAGCCTAAGCTGCAGTCTGGCCTCCCTCTGCGGGAGGCTATCTGGCTGATCAGGAGAAGAGGCCGCCCCTATTACCCTGTTGCTGCTGCCACTGATGGCCTGAGCTTAGGCTCTTTGCAGCCTGGGCCCTTTGCAGCCATGGCTCTGCCCTTCCCAGCTGCTGAGGCTTTGTCCGGAAGGATGTCTGGAAGGTCATCCAGAAGACCAGAAGACGTCCATTCTAATGAGTATATTACCCTTTTATTAGTATAGATAAGGTCATATGCATATGTACCAGGTTAGGACTTGGTCATATCTTTTTCATAGGCCATTATTCAATCTATTACACCCTCTTTCCATATACTCTGCCATTCATTTCTACCTTTAGCCCTTTACTTAGTGAATCGACTGTATTTATGTTAAAAAGTAAATGGGCTACTAATAAATCAATAAACATTCTTACATTATGCAAATTCCTGAGTCAGTTTGTAGACAAATATACCATGGCCCCACAGTAACTTGAAGTCTCCTACAATAGCCTTGCTAACTTCTAGAGGTGGTTGGTTTCTTGAAGATGTTCCCTATCACTGGTACCTGGGTCAGAACACAGAAGAGATATAACACCAACTCTGGTAGTATTGATGTCCCTGATATTTTATTATAATAGTAAAACATTTACTTTATCCTGATTTTTCTCATTACTGGGGATTGACCTGACCTCTATTCAATTTATTAAAATAACACTCAAAGGACAGTTATGCTGTGTTATTTTCCTGAAACACATAAAGCCTATTTTCATACATTTATTGTTTTCTGATACAATATCATCACCATAAACACAATTTTGGTGCTTTAGTATGTGGAATTAATATTACCATGGAATTAGAAATTTTAAATCACTAATCACCTCCCCAGGGTTTTGCTTCCTACTCTAATGCCTTCAATTCACTCATATAATTTTAGCATAAAAAGTTCTTTCTAAACCAGACACTGTTGTCCCTTTCCAGTTTGACTCAGTGGATAGAGCACTGGCCTGCGGAGTGAGGGGTCCTGAGTTCAGTTCTGGTCAGGGGTACATGCCTGGGTTGTGGGCTTGATCCCCAGTGGGGACATGCAGGAGGCAACAAATCAGTGATTCTCTCTCATCATTGATATTTATGTCTCTCTCTCCCTCTCCCTTCCTCTCTGAAATCATTAAAAATAAATTAAAAAATAAATAAATGACCAGACATTGTTATTTATTTTCTGAGATGATTTTGGATATGCAGTATAGTGTTAAAAACTTTCTTTTCAATACAGTATTAACATCAACACAATTTGGTGAGCCATATAAATATTATTTTTATTATTTATAAGAGCATAGTAACACATTATTTCATTATTTGTAAGATGAACCATTATGATCCTGATTCAGAGATATTAAACTGTGAAGATGTGCATATTAGACTTATTAATCCTTAAATGTATAAATAAAAAAATGCTTATTTTTTATTTTCATTGCAATGTATTTGGCCTTATTGCCTTTTTTTGTTTTATTTTGTTAAATTAATTCCTTTTTTTAAAAAATCCAGTGTCTTTTTATGGGTACAAGATGCTCAGAAACACTGTCTTTGTTTTCAATGTGTCACATTCTGAGGAGAGATGATTGAAGTGACCCATGAGATAGGTGTCTTTGGTCACCAGTTTCACCTGGTAGAAATGAAGCTTGTGTTACCTTTAGATGGTTTCAAGTAATTTAACCAAGCTTTCCAATGACTTGTGAATGAACAGGATAGCAGCTAGTTTTCCTTTTCTCAACAAAGGGATTCCCAATTTCATTTAAGGACATTAGAGAAAAAATTCCTTGAGAAAATAAAGTGTGATGGTAAGATTTTAGTATTAAGGAAATGTATTCAACTATTTTGGGGACTAGCATGCCTCTACTCAATCTTCTTAATCCCTTAAGTGTAGGTATTTCTCTCTTTCCGAGTCCAGCTCGGCTAGAGAACGGGTCCAGTTCCTGAGTAGGGGCGACTGGAGATTGAGAAATAAAAGAAAGAAAGAAACCAGACACAAAATAGAAGGTAAAAGCTGGGAACTGGGTGGGACCACTGCCCTCTTCTGCTGGAGAGACAATGACCCAGAGCCAATCCAGCGATTTTATTTTATATCTCCGATACCAGGAAGTTTCACCAAAAGGTCAGGACAAAAGGAGATTATTTGCATTGTTGAGTAGGCCCTAGCATTCCTGGTGTTTGACTGGATTTACATACCAAAGACCCACTCCCTGACACCTGGGCAAAGGTAATAATAGTCAGTGCAGGTAACACATCTGCCTTTTTGGTAAATGTGTATCCAAGACTCAGCTTTGCCTGTCGCCTTGGGTTCAGCTGACAATAATTAAAGAAATGCCCATGTGCCTTCCCAGGCGCTGTCTACACTTAAGAACCAGATGTGGCAGGGCTTGATCCAGGAATCTGTATATAGGGTTATAGGTGATAAGATGAGGGGAGGCACCAAGTCAACATTCAATAAATTTTGACAATAGCTTTGCTAGTATAGGACATTTCACCAAGGTAGAGAACATGTGCTCTATCTCACATGAATTCATACCAGCAGTGATTTAGTGAAATTTTACCAATCGTCTAAGGCTTACTGCTTCAGGAACAGGACATTCTCTTGGATGTTGAGGGATATGGAATGATGTGCTTTTTTTCTCTGTTATGCTTATTTAAAAATTCTGTTTTAATTATAAATGTAGAGAATAATTTTAGTCCATCCTAATGGGTATCATATATGTTTATATTTGTTTTGGATGCATTTGAAAAAAATAGGAATGTGAATGTTTAAAATCTACCCAGTCCATTATTTATTAGAATGCCTGGAATAAGACTGAATTTTCCTTCCTTCCTTCCTTTTTTTTTTTCCTTTCTATCTTCTTCTCTTCTCTATCTCCCCTCTTTTGGGGTTTCTGTACTGCAGGGTTAAATGAAGCAATATGTATAAAGCAACTAGTGTAATGATGATCATTAGAAAGTTCTCAATACATCTTGGTTATTTGAAGAGAGTGATACAATGTAAAAGTTATGGAAACCAAAGTTGTAGAACTAGAAATGAATTAGAATGAGGAGTGGGTCAGATTGCTCTCAAATTGGTTATCTGTTCTCTCAGTATATCAGAGTTGCTGTGACCTGGGATTTAGTGTAACGGTAGCAGAATGATTTAGAAGAAATAGCATTGGAGTAGAAACTAAAAGACATATTATGGTCCCAGTTCTTTCATTTACTATAAATTTGACCTTGGAAAACTTAATTTATTTAAACCCATTTCCTCATCTAAAAAATGAAGACAGATGATATCTGCCCACCCTCCATTTTGTGAAGATTCATTGAAATAAAGTGCTGTAGAAATGTGAGGTATTGCTTTTAGTAAGGGAATGTAGCAAATTTACATTTTACAAAGTTGGATATGCCATCTCTATGTCTTAAATCGCTCACAGCCTCAAACCATGAAGGTGTCCCATTTTCATGAGGAATCCCATCTGGTGTACGTAGCCTATAGAAAAGTAGACATGAAATAGTGAGACAGTAAAACACAGTTGGATGTAGCCAGACAAGGTTGCTTGAGAGTATTTTATTAGAGCTATCATGGAACATGAGTACTGTACAGATGAAAATATTTCAGAAGTTAGAATTCACCTGGAAGATGTTCTCTTCCATGGAATTATAGCCTTTTTACCAGGGAAACCCTGGGGGCTCAGAGCAAGAAGAAAAGATGACAGTTTAATGTGAATAGTGAAATGCCATTCTTGTAATCATGAATCCTATAGTAGATATTTTTCAGAACATTTGAAAGGGGTATGGACTTTAAAATTATATTCAGTAAACTTCCTTTTTGGTGGGTGGGAAATAGACAGTAAACATAATACAGAAGTTGTATAGTATGTTAGAAAGTTGTAAGTGGTCCAAATAAAAAATGGCACACTCAACAATAAAACCTAGACTAAGTAAAAGGGATAGAAGTACAGGAACTGGGGATACAGAAGAACAATTGTAAGTAAGGATGGTCAGGGAGATTCTTATTGTCAAGTTGAAAGCTGATAAAAATTTGAAGAGGTCAAATTAGAAAAATGCATCTATGGAAGACCATTCCAGGGAGAAGACAGCCCAGTCCAATGGCTTAAGAAGGAAACATACCTCATGAGCTCAAGAAAAAGCATAGTGGTCAGAGAGGTAACTGGGTGGGGAACACACAGTTACCCCTGGATTAGCTACTCTTCTCTCTGAATGTTTGATAATCTCTTTGCTGTCACCGCCATATTCAAATCTTAGTTCTTATTTGTTTAAGTCATGCCATTATATATCAATATGTGTACTTATATTTTACATGTAAAATATATTATTTAGGTATATAGACTATATAATATATATAATATGTAAATACATAACCAACACACATATATGTACATAATATTTTGATTATACTGTGTATAGCCTTTATTTTATAATTTGGCATTAATATTTTCCAAGTAAACATTTAAAAAATTACAAATAGTAATTGAAGATACCGCCTCCCATATGTGTCTGGGTTGGATAGTTCCCGGATAACAGTTTGACTCAATTATGTTACTCAGAATAATTTGACAAAACTATTTTCCTTACAAATTGTTTTCTTAACAAGTTTTATATTATTGTAAGTATTTCACTTACAAGGAAGTGTAAAATATTAACTGACTATTATGCTTGTATAAGTATGATTTACTTACTGTTACATAAGGGAGGTATTTTATGTTGATTTCAACTAGAAATTAGACTTTAGTTCCTGGAATAAACATATGCATATATTTATGGATATAATTAGATATCTACATATTTATATTTATCAATCCACTTAACTATCTTTTAGCTATATAATTATGTACAAACACACATATGTGTTTGTAAATTAAGTAAGTGGGTTTGTAAATTAAGTAAGTAAATGTTAGCTCTCTTATTCATACTTTATTCTATGGCCAGCTAATTTTTTCTATATTTTTCTACAGAGTTGTCTTAGGGCTTTTCTCATCTTTTTTTTTTTTAAATATATTTTATTGATTTTTTACAGAGAGGAAGGAAGAGAGATAGAGAGCTAGAAATATCGATGAGAGAGAAACATTCATCAGCTGCCTCCTGCACACCACCTACTGGGGATGTGCCGGCAACCAAGATACATGCCCTTGACTGGAATCGAACCCGGGACCCTTCAGTCTGCAGAACCACGCTCTAGCCACTGAGCCAAACTGGTTTTGGCTCTTCTCATCTTTTAATGAAGATACTAAGTGGGAGAATGAGAAAATCTTTTTTCCTCATTTGATACCTTTCTAAAAATATTTTAAGAAATGTATTTCCTTTTTTTAAAAATATATTTTTATTGATTTCAGAGATGAAAGAAGAGGGAAAGAGAGATAGAAACATCAATGATGAGAGAGAATCATTGATTGGCTGCCTCCTGCACGCCCCCTACTGGGGATGGAGCCTGCAACCCGGGCATGTGCCCTTGATCGGAATTGAACCCGGGACCCTTCAGTCCACACGGCCGACGCTCCATCCACCAAGCCAAACCGGCCAGGGCTGTATTTACTTTTTTATTACTGCAAAAATGATGCTCAGCAAACTGCCAGTGTTAAGGGTATTCCTTCCTCCCTCTTTATCAAATGGTAAACTTCTGGTATGTGGATTTCAGCTGCAATGATATTGTGAGTTCTTAAGAGCACACACTCGACTACTTTATTTTCCCATGAAAAGGATAAAAACATTTCACACCTCTCCTAAATTTTATTTATATAAAGATATCCCTTTCATTTGAATATAAAGGAAATAAAACCTGAAAGCTAAGATAGAAAGACAATCCGGGCCTAATTGCTTAAAAGAACAATACTACCTCCTATGGGTGTTTACATTGAAGTTTATATCTATAAGAAAGCCCTAAATGGTCTATACATTTGAAAAAAACATTGAAAGAGTAAAACAAAAACCCTCTGTAATATAAATGTTATGCCTAATCATGGAATGACAAATCTAAAAAGTGTTTTATATAATTTTTTTTTCTCAGATTGACTAGAACTGGCATGGAGGAAAAGAAAAAGTTTTCTGAATGATCTTTCTGCAGAATCAAATAAAATTTTTATATATTCCATTTTATATACATTAGTTTTGTTAATTTCAGGCTCAAATTAGTTGAGTATTATATTGACTTGATTGTTTATAATTTCTAATATGAAACTTGGGAAGATTTTTTCCAATTAATCTTGGTATAGAATAGATTTTATCAGGTTACCATAACCTCTGAATTCCTGTCTATGACAATGGAAATTTACCATTAGGCATGAGTCACTTAAAAAAAGTATTTTTTTGATTTCAGAGAGAAAGGGAGAGGGAGAGATAGAAACATCAATGATGGAAGAGAATCATTGATCAGCTGCCTCCTGCATGCCCACAGTGGGAAAAGAGCCCAAACCCCGGGCATGTGCCCTGATTGGGAATCAAACTGTGACCTTCTGGTTCATGGGTGTATGCTCAACCACTGAGCCACACTGGCAAGGCAAGACATTGTTTTTCCCTCTGTGTATCATTCCAATTCCTAAATCTGCTCTGGGAACATGGATGTTAAAGTTGTTTGGTTATCCTGGCAACCCGCCAAACAAACCAAGTAATGAAGTTCTTTCAACTTCCACCTGTGTTAACGTGAAAACAACGTCATAGTGAGTTCTGTACAGATACAAAAATATGCTTCCCAAGTAGAATCCTCAGAAGTAAGCAGCTCATTCTCACAATTCTTGTGGTGAAATCAGTGGTGTCTTAATGCAGTGGGCAGGGTTAGGACATGGATCCTAATATAAGACTAAGTAGTTAGAGAGCCATTGCTTTCACCTCGAAAAATATGGTGCATTTTTAAAATGGGTTTTTATTGATTTTAGAGAGAGAATAAGGGAGGGGGAGGAAGAGAGAAACATCAATGAAAGATAGACATCCATTGGCTGCCTTCTGCATGCCCCCTACTGGGGAAGGAGCAGGCAATCAGGGCATGTGCCCTCTTCAGGAATTAACCTCTTGGTGCATGAGACAATGCTCAACCAACTGAGCCACACTGGCCAGGCAATATGGTACAATTTTTATAACCGTACAACCTCACATCTGTTTAAACTCTAAGATCTGTACTATGCAATCTGACAGCTAGTTACAAAGTGGAAAATCTTGTTGCTTTAAGTCAAATTCGTTGAAAACAGTAATGGGAAATGTGCATGATCTGTCAAGTTATAATACTGTATTTGGCAACATATATATATATATATATATATATATATATATATTGCTTTTTGTTTCTTTGTTTTTTAGGTTTTGTGATGTCACCTTTAGGCATTTGTCGGATAGAATTCTACAACTATTTATTATTCTGTTTTCTAGCTCAGTCCAGATGTTTAGCTACAGGGCAGTGTTACTGCCCAGATTAGTACAGCTGGTTAGAAGGCTGTGCTAAATATATAGAGCATCTGTGGTTTGTTTAGGGAGGTTGAATTTCAATTAATGAAGTGTGTGGATAACTTATAAAGATCTTGCTCCATACTTAAGAGTATGGAGCTGAGTTAATTTTAAAAGCCAAGAATAAATATAACAGAAAATTTTTAAAAAACAAATACTGCAGACTATACAGAGTAAAAAGAAATCTATAATAAAAGCGTAATATGCTAATAAGACCAGACAGCCAAATGACCTTCAGGAGGTCATTCCGGACGTCCTTCCTCATGAAGCCAAGGCAGCGGGGGCCTAGGTAGAGGTGGTTAGGGGTGATCAGGAAGGCAGGTTAGTGGTTAGGAGCCAGTGGTCCTGGATTGTGAGAGGGATGTCTGACTACTGGTTTAGGCCCAATCCCACTGTGGGCAGGCTGGGCTGAGTAACACCCCCTCCTGTGCACAAATTTCATGCACCGGGCCTCTAATATTTAAACAAAAAACACATTGTCACTCCATCTAGAAAGTATGAGTCAACTTTCAATAATGCTAGAAGAAAACAACACATCTTCATCAGTTACCTGGAAATTAAGCCCTTTGATTTAAATTTAGTTTAAGTGTCACTATTTCTTCCTGTGTCCTTTTTGCTTTGATGTTTACTTTTATATGAGAGGAAAAAAAGAAGTCAAAAGTAATCATTCCAACATTATTCTGAGCCAAGATTAATCAGACAGCAACTGCAGCTTATAGCACTTATGGTTATAGTTGTGATGTTTAGATGAATTTCCTAGCTTAATATTCTGTTAGGAGGTCTTTTGTCATTACTCAGACATTTGGAAAATGGGTTTTATGAAAACACACACACAAAACATTCTAGCAGTGCATGCTTACAAAACTTCCCTAAACACCTGCAACAAATTAAATAAGCCTGTAAATATAATAAATAAGCTAACTTGAAAAGTACTAGGGAATAAACAGAACTAGATTCCATTTTCTTTGGCTAGCTACAAATAATTTTATTTGCAATGGTTTTTGCAATCTCTGTAGATACCTGCTGATGCAAGGGACCACCAGATTGATTTGTTAAGCAAAAAGCAAAAAAAAAAAAAAAAAAAAAAAAGGCAGAAGTGTTAGTCCAAGTCCAGATTCCACACATAACATGAATTTGTAGTTATGCAGCTTGTAAATATCTAAATGTGTGGAAAACCAGTAGATCTTTATTTTGCTTTGGGCTATTCTGGTACTGAATGTGCTCCCTCCAAATCATCTGTTTAAGCTCTAACTATCCAAGTATGTGTTTGTATAGGAGGTAGGGCCTTTAAGGCTAAATGAGGTCATATTGATTGACTCCTGTTTCCAAAAATCTCTCTCTCTCTCTTATATGAGGACACAAAAAGAAGGCAGCCATCTGCAAGCCAGGAAGAGAATTCTCATAAGAACCTGACCATGCTGGCACCCTGATCTCAGCCTTCCAGTCTCCAGACTGTGCAAAAATACATTTCTGTTGTTTATTGGTATTTTGCTATGTAGCTCAAGCAGACTAAGACAGGCAATCTCATCCAATGATGACACCTGTTTTAAAAGATGCAATTCTTCCTCATTGAACCAGGTTATAAAGCTTCTTCATCGTTCAAATACTGCTAAGAGGTTTGCATAATTGATTTCAGCTTGATATGAAAGTATTAGCACAGGTATGTAGAAATTGCAATTAACAGACAAGTAAATAAATTGTCATAAGCTTTATTTTTCAAGCAAGTGAACTCTGCCCCTTGCTGATCACAAAGCCATTTTCTGGGATGACACATCCCACGAGGGCAAGAAACAACCCTCTGGGGAACTTTAAAGATCATCACCTGCGTAAAAGACCCATGGGAACTTTCCAGTTTCCATGAAATTGGTAACAATATCTGGCTTTTGAAAACAGGGGAAATTAAACTTCGCAGCATTTTGCTATTTGAATGACCTCCTCTGTGGAATTATAGCAGCAAACTAATCCTTTAGGAGAGATGGCTCTATCAATCTTTGGATTTTTTTAATGTGGAAGCTACTCAATTGCATCTCAGAAATCAGGGAGGTAATTACTCATGCAGACAGCACAAAATGAAAGAAAAAAAATGCGAGTTCTGCTGAGTATCCCTTTTAGAACAAGCCGTGAAACAAGGAAAACAGCCTCTATAATCAGTCAAATTCTTCCACTAATTTTTCAGGTGTTGATGGCTATAGTGAGAATACATGCTATGAAAGTTAACAAAGCAAAGCGGCTTTTAGAGTGGGTTTTATAGGGAAGAGAAAAAGAGGAAGAAGCATTTCTTATTTTTAAGCAAGAATTCTAATGGGAGTGAAGTTCAGATTCTTCTAATTCTATTGCTTTAAGTAAATGTTCTAAGATTAAGTCTGATGGTATTCTATGGGTCATTTACCAAAAGTCTTATCACTTTCTTTTACACAAATATTACACAAAAATATTAGTGAGGTGAGTTAAAAATTCAAATTTTTGACTGGGGATAGTTGGGACTTTCTAAATCTAGAGAGATTTTATTAGGAAAATGAATTAATTATAGGAAAGAATTCGAGATATTGCTTTATTACATTCTGGATTACTTGATTTTTCTGTATTCCAAAAATCTAAAGAATTTATACCTTAGTTCAAAGCTCTATTTTGACATAAAATGTCTGCCTGTAAGCATATAAGTAATTAAGGGGGCTTCAGTTTCTGTCCAAAAAAAGTGCAGGGAGATAACACTGTTGTTATGTAGCCTGCAGACACTGGGTTTGGCATTGCTTGTTTTTTGATATGTTATACACAAAAAATTGATTATAGCCCAGCCGGCACGGCTCAGTGGTTGAGCATCACCTATGAACCAGGAGGTCATGATTCGATTCCTGGTCAGAGCACATGCCCAGGTTGTGAGCTCGATCCCCAGTGAGGGGCATGTGAAGGCAGTCGATCAATGATTATCTCTCATCATTGATGTTCCTATCTCTCTCCCTCTCTGAAATAAATAAAAATATATTTAAAAAAACCTACACAAAACTTGATTATAAGTAATTTCTGCTTTTTAACCAACCTTCCTGTTCTCCAATCAGATCTATAGATTTCTCATTTAAAGTATTTAATTTGAATATTTAATTTAAACTAGCATACTTATTTCATCTTAGGGAAAGAAAAGGAGTAAGGGATAAGGTTAAGCAAGTTGTTCATTTTCATGAACATGGTCACATGGACTCCAAAAGTACTATTTTTCTGAAGCTCTCTGAACAGATAGCCCATCTTTCAGATTGCCAGTCATATGAGAGCAATTCTGTACCATAAAATAATAATAAAAGATATAATTTGTTGGATTGCTAGATTTTAGTGATGCTATATCTGCAGGGATGATAACTAACTTCAACGAATATTGATATTTCTGATCCATATAAATGAGCTAGTTATGCCATTGATATTAGCAGCACTTCTTTTTTTTCTTTTTCTGGGAGTTGGGCCCTTGTGACTTGCAATAATTTAAAAAGTCATCAGGGACAATAGGCCAAGATCCAGGAGCGGAGGTTAGTTTACATCATTAGAGTTGGGCTTTTGTGTGGCCTTTATCAATCATAAGTGGTTGAGATTTCATTTTGGATAGGTTCCAGATAATACAAAGGTAAACTACTTTTATTCAGAATCTCAATGTAAAGTTTACAGAAAACTGTCATAGGACATACAGATGGAGTTTGTTGCATTCTCTCACTCTACTTACAATGGTTTTATACCAAATTACCATTTTCTAGAATGGTAAAAATCTTACTGGATAACACAGTTTTTAAATAATTAAGGAAGCTTAGTCTTGATGGGTAACATTTAAAACAGTGAATCAGGGCTCTGGCCATTTTGGCTCAGTGGATAGAGTGTCAGAATGTGGACTGAAGGATCCTGGGTTTGATTCTAGTCAGTGGTATGTGCCTTGGTTACAGGCTTGATCCAAGTAGGGGCTCAGTAAGCAACTGATTGTTGTGTGTCTCTCACAGCGATGTTTCTCTCTCTCACTTTCTCCCTCTCCCTTCCACTCTCTCTAAAAATCAATGGGAAAATATTTTTGGGTGAGGATTAACAAAATATAAATTAAAAAACAATGAATCAGAATTTAAAGAAAGTTTAAAAATAAACACAAATTAATACTCTTGTTGAAAGTTTGTCTAAACAAAAAATGCAAACTGTAATCATGGGAGACTTAGATTCATTTCTGTCACATTGGTTTGTTGAAAAGTTTTGAACTCCTTTTCTATGTGCTTTTTCATATAAATAGCTATAGGGGCAAGACAAGTGACATTAAAACACACATACACAAACTTTTATGGGGTATAAAAGGAGAGAGATATTATAAGAAGTGTATATGCCAAGAAAAATGCCACAGGAAAAGTGGCATTTCAAATGGACCTTAAACTAGAGATTAGAATTTCTACTGGCTGAGAAGATCTCAGTAGTTTTTTTGAGTAGACAAACTCTAACCACAGTGCAGAGGGTGGATACATATGAGTGGGGAAAGACAAGACGTGAGTGGTGGTTCTGGCAGTCCAGGTAGGGAACATAAAAGGTTTGAACCAGGGTGGTGGCAATAAGAATGGGCAGGATAATATGTAATGCAAAAACACACACTGAGATTTGGGAACTAGTTTTAAAAATGTAAATAAATAAGAAAAAATATAGGTAAGTCTAATTTTTGTTAAGAAAAATGGTGTGGCTGATATGTGAAAAATATAGAAAGGTTGAATTTGTTATTGCAGTGAAGGAACTAGAAGCAGAAATTAAGAGTTATATCTGGGAATCATTTCCATAAACGATTATATTTTCTGGATGGGAGAGTAAGGAAAGAGAAGGAAAGGGTCTTAAGGACAGAACTTTAGGGAATAGTTACATTTCTAAGATGGCGGGAGAAAAAGAAAGCATTCCAAGGTGATGTGTCCCAGAATCTAAGAGAGGCGCTTTTCAAGGCAGTTTAGTTAAAACAGTCTAAGATTCAGAGAGAATAAAGAAGATAAGTACCTAGGGAGAAAATTAATCAAGGTAAAATATTCTTTTCTACCTCTATTTTTTCATATATAAGTGAGATTTTTGTGTGACAGAACAAGCTTCTTGAATAAAATATTTGTTCACATAATTTTTAATTTTTACATATTTCTTTTATGATCTCTATATTGTAGAGAAGAAACGATGGCTTTGAGCTCTAAGGACCTAAAAAATATTAAAATCTTCTTTCTTGTCATTCTTCATCCTAGGCAAGTTTTCTGTCTTCTCTATTAACCAATACTTTCTCCTTCTTCCTCCTCCTCCTCTCTCTCTCCCTCTCTCTCTCTCCCTCTCTCTCTCTCAGAGCATAAGTTGAGTAGAGTTTCAGAAAATGATAAATCCATTTTCAGTTAGAAGATAAACAATCTGGTAAGCAGTGGAATGCTCTGAGGCCATGTCTTCCTTTACTCAGAAAACATTAACTTTTTGTTTATTCAGAGCTAAAATGGCATCCTTGGAAGGAAGAAAAACATATGTGTGCCCGCAAGAGTGAAGTCTGTCTAGTAGAAAAAAACACAAAAAAACTGGTCCTATCATTTTTCATTTTTGCTTTAGAATCACAAATGCCTTTTGATGTCAACATAAGAGGGCTGAAATTTGAATAGAATAAATTTCTTCAGCTTGGAAATGTTCAGCCATACAAGGACACCACAACTGAAAATACTTTAAACAATTTTTTTCATCATGTTCTTAACATTCTTGGTTAAATAGGTGGAAAAGGGGGGAAATAACTCTCTTTAGGGAAAGAAGTAGGTGGAGAAATTGTGTTCCGCACTCTACTAGAATCTTTATAACCTGTTTTCCTTTACTGCAGTCTTAAAACAAATAGTATTGTAAACAATGCATTTAGGACTTGTACACTCAGCAAAACAGGAATAGTGATGCTACCACCTATGAGCATTGCTATTTCCTAACTGTAAGTCACGGAAAAACTAGTATTTCCTAATGGCCAGCAAATCATTCTCAACCCAGAGACAAGATTGTTAGAGAATTTTTAGCTATACTAGCCTGTTTATTCTCCTGGATGGAATTTAGAATAAATTATTGAAGTTAAAATAAGAAACTTAGTGTTTTTTACTAGAAAAACTTTAAAAACCTAGATGGTTGGTCATCATCAATGTTGTTTTCTTACTGAGAAATATACCAGGTTGTCTCTTCCTTCAGAAACTCTGCATTTTTGTTGCTGGACTCATCCTTATTTAATATTTTGTTGCTATTGTGAGTGGGGTATTTCATTTGATTATTTATAATTGATTTTTGATATCATAAAAGAAAACATCAATTTTAAAGTGCACTGCATATTTGTCACTATTCAGCATATTAATTATTATAAAACTAAAACATTTCTATTAAATGAAAAGTAAGCTCATGCAGCAGACTAGTAAAAATAATACTAATAAAAAATTTATTTGGGGCTTAATATGGTGCATTATGGTAAATGTTTTCTAATGATTCCCTCATTTAGTCTTCACAACCACCTGCGAAGTAGGTAATTCTGTGGCTTCTTTTTCCATGGACTCACAAAGGTTCCTTTGCTCCTTTGTGGTCACTCAGTTACTAAGGGGGGGTATTCTGGATTCAGGCCCATGCAGCCTGACAGGGTTTTAACCTCCATGAAAAACCTGTCTTACAGGCTAGTAGCATGGATCATATACATATGTAATTGCACACTATAATGAAATGAAGTGACCTAGCAGGGGACATCAGAATGGTGGGTAGGAAAGGAACTCCTTGTTTGCTTAGAAAAAAAACAGGAAGTTAAGCTTTTTTGGTTGTAGAAAGCTCAAGTAGGAAAGAAAGAGACTGTAGGAGATCTTCAAAATCCTCCAACATAAAAAATGAAATTTGGCCTGGGGAAAGCCAAATATTATTTTGCAAGATTGAGATAAGAAAGAAGAGAGGAGAGCAAGGAACAAAGAGCAGGCAGAAGTGACCAGGATACTTACCTGGGCATCTGCAGACATCTGAGGGAGAGTGCTGGTTTATCCTTGGACTGATGAGGCTGTGTCGATTCTATCTAACTCAAGAGGAGTTAGATAGTATAATATCTGAAGAATCAAGTACATATTGGTGTTTGTTATCCTATTAGTAATTTGAGAGCCATTTTTGTATCAAACAATTGAAAATATTATGAAAGATGAGACTATTTTGATGTAAGTACAGTAGATCACAGCAGACCTCAAATTAATGAAAAACATGATGGGAATATTTGGCTTTACATGTTTATTGAATAGGGAAATTAAATCCATAGCTTATATAACTAACAATTTGTAAAGACACATAGAGAGTGATTGTTTTTATGGTTGTAACAAGATACCTTCCTGTGCTCTGTTATTCAGGCTAATTATTTTCAAAATTACCTTGAGTTTTATCATAAAACATCACACAATTTGCAAATAATGTTATTTCCTCTTTATCACCAATATTTCTTAATATATTAAAAGATTTATCACAATAAGTGAGAACTCTTCCTGGTTTACCTAGGTTTCCTTTATATTTTTAATCAGGAATGGGTATTGCATT
This sequence comes from Corynorhinus townsendii, assembly GCA_026230045.1. Lineage (NCBI taxonomy): Eukaryota > Metazoa > Chordata > Mammalia > Chiroptera > Vespertilionidae > Corynorhinus > Corynorhinus townsendii. Next base: position 60,490,435 of record JAPDVU010000005.1, read on the forward strand.
TTTTTAAGATCCTTATTAATATTCATTGAGTAATCATGTTTTTCTGAAAATTAATTTTAATTTGTTAATTAATTTCTTAATATTAAATAATAATTACATATAAATACTATTTGGTTGTGGTGAACTCTTTTGATACTGTTTACATTTCATTGCTCTTATGTGATTTAGCATTACTTATCTGTGTCCATAAGTAAAAGCAGCTTAGTTATCTTGGTTTTGCAGTTTTAAGGCTTTGGAACAGAAAATTTGCTAATGTAATAAAAATAAGCTCATCCTATATAATGAAAGGGTAATATGCAAATTGACCCTAATGGTGGAACAACCTGGAATGACTGGTAGCTATGACGTGCACTGACCACCAGGGGGCAGATGCTCAACACAGGAGCAGCCTCCTGGTGGTCAGTGCACTCCCACAGGGGGAGCTCCGCTCAGCCACAAGCTGGGCTGATGGCTGTGAGTGCAGAGGCAGTGGTGAGAGCCTCTCCCGCCTCCTTGGCAGCACTAAGGATGTCCGACTGCAGCTTAGACCCGCTCTCCACCACAGTTGGACATCCCTTGAGGGCTCCCAGGCTGCCAGAGGGATGTCTGACTGCCAGTTAGGCCCGATCCCCCAGGGAGCAGGCCTAAACTAGCAGGTGGACATCCCCCAAGGGATTCCGGACTGCGAGAGGGCGCAGGCCATGCTGAGGGACCTCCCCCCTGCTTTAGTGCAAGAATTTTTGTGCACCAGGCCTCTAGTCTTACATATGGGAGAGCAATGGAAAGATCTATTTCTTAAACATTTGAAAGATTCAACTAGTAAAGTATGGTTATATTGGTGAAAATAAAAATGTTAAACATAAAAGTAAAAAACCGCTAGGCTAGTGTGGCTCAATGGTTGAGCGTCAACCTATGAACCAGGAAGTCATGCACAGTGGGCTTCCCATCAAGGCACATGCCCATGTTGTGGGCTCTATCCCCAGTGTGGGGCATGCAGGAGGCAGCTGATGAATGATTCTCTGTCATCATTGATGTTTCTTCCTATTCCTCTCCCTTCTTATCTGAAATCAATAAAAAAATATTTTTAACAGCAAATCTCTTCATAACTCAATGCAATGTTTTATATTTTAAAACAATAAAAGTGTATAATTTTGGAGTAACTTTTTTATTATTTTCTTTCCATTATTGCTATATTTTGAACAGCATATCTATTTCATTAGAATCAGGAATTGGATGTGTTGACTAATTAAATTAAATTATTTAATTTTATTATTGTAGGTGCTCCATAGTGTAGGAGTGAATCATGTTTTATTTAACAATTCCTCTTGTTAGGTATTTGTTTTATATATTTTTTAACATTTAAAACTTTCCCTCTCCCCTCCCTTTCTCCTTTCTTCTTCCTGTCCCTCTCTCTCTCCCCTCCCCTCCTACTCTTCCCCTCTAAGCCTTCTCCCTCTTTCTTTCTGTCTCTGTCTGTCTTGTCTGTGTATGTTGATCTATCAACCTAATTATTCTTTTAAAATATTTCTTGGTATTCTGCTGATTTGTATATGGTTTAACTTTTTCTTGCTGGTCAGCATTTAGTTTGTTTCCAGTTTTTCATTATTGCAAAAACTTTCTAATGAAAATCTCTCTATGTATGTACTTCTCTTGAAGGTAAAAAAAAAAAAAAGGCTTAATCAAAGTAGATAAACATTTAACACTTTTAGAGCTACCATCAAATTGCCCTTCATAAAGATATGTGTGACAAAATACTAAATACAAGTTTTAGAAAATTCAACAACACCAAGTGCATAAAATAAGAAATGAGAGTCCCTGTTTCTAGGGTGATCATCTTAGCTAAGTTGGAATACATTTGAGAGCAAAAGTAATTAATATTCATATTCTAGTAATTATTCCGGGAACAAAGGTGAATCAGAACTGTCCCTCAGAACCAATCCTGTGATCACCTCACCTATTCCCTTTTCTGCTTCCCAAACTCCTCAAAATTAACAATTGTTAAATTTTACTGATATAAACTTCCAGGTATTTTCCTATACATACATGAATATGCATATTTTTACAAAAGAGAATTAAACAGGAATAATTGTGCAAATTTTCTTTTAATTTAACACTATATATAATCATACTCCATATCATTTCTTACTGAAATAGCTTTCTTTATTGGTTATATTATCTATAATAATAAAAGCATAATATGCTAATGAGACCAGACAGCCGAATGACCTTCCAAATGCCATTCTGGATGTCCTTCTGGATGAAGCCCCCACGGCGGAGGCTAAGGCAGAGGTGGTTAGAGGTGATCAGGCAGGCAGGTGAGCAGTTAGGGGCGATCAGGCAGGCAGGCAGAGTGGTTAGGGGTGATCAGGCAGGAAGGAAGACTGGTTAGGGGATGAGGCAGGCAGGCCGAGTGGTTAGGGCAATCTGGCAGGCAGGCAGGTGAGTGGTTAGGAGCCAGCAGTCCTGGATTGTGAGAGGGATGTCCGACTACTGGCAGTCAGACATTTCCTGAGGGGTCCTGGATTGCGAGTGGGTGCAGGCTGGACTGAGGGGCCCCCTCCCCTGCAGGAATTTCATGCACCGGGCCTCTAGTATTCCATAATAATTCTGGACCATATTTTATGCAACATCTTTCTCATTATTATACATTTTGGTTGTCTTTCTTTTTCAATTGCAAATGTACAGTAAAAATATTTGTACTAGTAACCTTGAGCAGATGTTTGAAAATACTTGCAGAAGTAGACTTATAGGGTCAAAGAATATATTCATTTTAAATGTCACTGGGCATGAATAATTTGCTGTTCTAAAATCTTTGCATAAACTTATAAACACACCAAGATTTCTTCACTCTCTCAATAACATGAACTATTTTCAATCACTTGGCAATATGAAAGGGAAAGACTAATATCATATTATTGTTTAATTTGCATTTTTTTCTAATAATAAAGGTGAAGTGATTTTTTTATATATGTATTGTCTATTTGTGGTCATTTTTCTGAAGTGTATGTTTTTGTCATATAATCTATTTCTACTGGACTGTGTTTCATTTGCCATTGTTATATACTAAATTACACTAAAATGCAGCAGCTTAAAAAAATGGGTTTATTGTGTTACTGCATTTTGGGGGTCAGAAATTTGGAAAGACATAGCAAGATACTTCAGTTACATGATGCCTGGGACCTCAGCTATGGGACTAAAAGCTTGAGAGTGGTGTCATGTCTGCAGGCTAGATCCAGGGCCAGTTTCATGAGTGGATGTGCACCCTGTGACATCGCACAGGGCTGTGCACTTAGTAGGGCCCCAGATTTGGTTTAATATCCTCCTATGGCTGTCTTGAAAGTCTTAATAATTTTTAAATATAGAATCCTGCATTTCATCTTCCTCTGGATCTTAATGGTCCTAGCTGTACCACCTTGTGGTAGGCAAAATGATGGTTCCCCAAACTGCCCATCTTCTAATCCCCCGGACCTGTGATTACCTTATATGCAAAAGGGACTTTGAAGATGTGATCATGTAAAGAAGTTTGAGGTAGCGAGATTATTCTGGATTATGCTGCTGGGCCCAATGTAATCATAAGGGTCCTTATAAGTGGCAAAAGGGAGGTAGGAGGGTAAGTGTCAGCAATGTGATGGGCCATTGTTGGATTTGGGCACAGAAACAAGTTACTAGCCAAGGAATGCCAGTAGCCTCTGGAAGCTGAAAAAAGCAAGGGAATAGATTCTTTCTTAAAGCCTCAACCTGAAAAGAAACACAATCCTGTTGACACTGATTTTAGCCCAATGAAACTTATTTTGGACTTCTGATTTCCAGATTGTAAGATAATATATTCAAGTTGTTTCAAGCCACTGTTTGTTATAATTTACTAGAGGCCTGATGCAAGAAATTCGTGCAAGGGACTCAGCCCTTGTAGCCCCTTGCAGCCTCGGCCAACCCTCACAGCCCCGGCTTAGTCCAAAAGGTCGTCTGGAAGGTTGTTTGGCTGTTTGGTCTAATTAGTATATTAGCTCTTTATTATATGGGATTATAGCAGCATAGGAAACTAAAACACACTGGGATTGATATATACAATTAATACTATACACACAAAAACTCATTCATTCACTCATGTGTCTGGTACCTGGATTGGGGATGACTGAAAAACAAGGACTGATGACTAAGGTCTCCCATGTAGTCTGGCTTCCTCATAGTAGTGTGACATCAGAATAGGTGGACAGTTACATAGAGGGTCAGTTCCAACATGAGTGTTCTGGTGAATCTGCATTGTCTTTTATGATATATTAGTGGCCTAGTGCACAAATTTGTGCACATTGAAAGGAAATTAATTAGAAGAAATATTTTAATATAGCTATTCGCCCTTTCTCTATAATAGAAGTGTCAACTAAATTCATGATTGACCATGATAGATCAAAACACACTCATGCAATTGGCACCAGCAAGAGCTTTGTATGTATCTCACATGCACGAGTCAATTTAGCCTTTTACAGATATAGAATAAACTTGCTTAATTAGAGCTGCTTTCTGATTTAGCTAAACATTTTCCAGTCCAGTGAAGCACCCCAACTTCTCTTTCAGGTAATTGTCAGCAACACAGCAGTAAATATTAACATGAGGCAGATTATTATTGTAGATCACCCAGGGAGAACAAAGGGTAAAATACTTAACTGCAGCAGTGTTTGACTGTATTCTGTGCAGTGAGAAAACCTGAAGTCATTTTCAAGGTCCACCATTTCTTACTTCTTTTCAGTCAGATCAAGTTTCTAAGCTTTCTAAAACTCTGTTTTCCAGCTAATGAAAAGAAAATAGGATTCCATGGAGTCTCCTATCTACTTACTCCAGGACGTCTGTGAGGATCAAATGAAATGGGGCATGGGAAAATGCTTCACAGACATTTGGATACAGTGTAAAATGATTCCACCTGGCTATAAAGCAAATCGTGTTCCTGGGCTGAAGAAACTCCAAGGAGGCTAGTCGCTAAGGAGAGGAAACCAGGCATTGCTACCTGACATCATTACGTGGATGGACACTTAGCATATTGGTCTTTTATATAAATAGATACTTGGAAGTTACATAGCATTACTCATCCATTCTCTATTGGTTGAAGCAGTCACAAGGCTGTCCACATTCTAGGGAAAGGTATATAGACCCTATCACTGACTGGGAGGAGTGGTAAAGACTTTTAAACAAAGAATATGAACCCAGTATTTCAAAACTACTATAGATGATTGGTTTATCTTTGTCCTATTAATTTGTTGCTTATTATGGTGATGAACCATTTGTACTTTATGATTATTGCAAATTGTTTTGACCAGGCTGCTACCTATATTCCTATCCTTTGAAATGAGAAATATTATGTTTAAAGAAAAATAAGTAAAAATTAACTAAATAACTGAATTTTCAGAGATTGTCTAAGACCAGATTTAATTTACTCATAATGGCAACTTAATTTTAAGGTTAAGCAGGAAAAACACTATAAGATTTCAAGGTAACAGATATTAAAGAGTTGAGGGGAAAATGAATTAAATACTGTTTGATTTGATCACATGTGCATTGACTTCAACATTTTGTTCTGTCTCTGCTAAATCCTTCTTAATTTTTTTTTAAAAAAAATCTTTATTCAGATTATTACAATTGTGTCTCCTTTTTCCCCCCATAGCTTCCCTCCACCCAGTTCCCAGCCCACCTTCTGCCCTTACCTCCCCTACACTGTCCTCATCCATAGATTTTTGTCCAGTCTCTTCCTGCACGCCCCCATACCCCTTTTCCCCTGAGATTTATCAGTCCACTCCTTTTCCATGCCCCTGATTCTATTATATTCACCAGTTTATTCTGTTCCTCAGGTTTTTAATTCACTTGATTTTTAGGTTCACTTGTTGATAGACATGTATTTGTTGTTCATAATTTTTATCTTTACTTTTTTCTTCTTCCTCTTCTTAAAGAATACCTTTCAGCATTTCATATAATACTGGTTTGGTGGTGATGAACTCCTTTAGCTTTTTCTTATCTGTGAAACCCTTTATCTGCCCTTCAATTCTGAATGATAGCTTTGCTGGGTAGAGTAATTTTGGTTGTAGGTTCTTGCTATTCATCACTTTGTAGATTTCTTGCCTTCCCATCTGGCCTGCATAGTTTCTGTTGAGAAATCAGCTGACAATCGTGTGGGCGCTCCCTTGTAGGTAATTAACTGTTTTTCTCTTGCTGCTTTTAATATTCTCTCTTTGTCTTTTGCTCTTGGCATTTTAATTATGATGTGTCTTGGTGTGGTCCTCTTTGGATTCCTTTTGTTTGGGGTTCTGTGCTCTTCCTGGACTTGTAAGTCTATTTCTTTCACCAGGTGGGGGAAGTTTTCAGTCATTATTTCTTCAAATAGGTTTTCAGTATCTTGCTCTCTCTCTTCTTCTGGCACCCCCATAATTCTGATGTTGGTACACTTGAAGTTGTCCCAGAGGCTTCTTACACTATCTTCAACTTTTTGGATTTTTTTTCTTTTTGCTTTTTCGGTTGAGTTTTTTTGCTTCTTTGTATTTCGATTCTTTGACTTGATTCTTGTGTTCCTCTAGTCAGTTGTTGGGTCTCTGTATAATATTTTTTATTTCAGTCAGTGTATGGTCTAATTTCTAGTTGGTCCTTTTTCATATCTTCGAGGATCTCGTTATATTTATCGGCCTTTTCTAGGATATTCTTGAAAAGCCTTATAACTGTGGTTTTAAATTCTATATCCAGTTGTTTGTTTTCCTCCATTTCTTTCGTTTGTGATCTGTTTCTTTGTCACCGCATTTTCACTGCTTCCCTGAGTTTGTGTGCTAGGTTTCCTATATGGCCCAGTGGGTCGGACTCCCTAGTTAACCTGAGGTGGACTCTCTTGGTGCACCCCTTTGTGGACTGTGTGTACAGCCTTGTTGTAGTTCAGTCTTGATTGTTGTTGGTATCACTGGGAGGAATTGACCTCCAGGCCAGTTGGCTGTGAAGATCAGCTGTGTCTACGCTGGGAGAAGTTTGGTGCTGGAGGCAGCCTTATAGGATTAGACTTCCCAAATTGCAAAAGCCTCTGTGTTCAGCTTGGATGGGCTGGAGTCTCAGGACAGAGCAGACAGTCTTGGCTTCCCATCAGCCCTGCCCTTGAGTGCGCGCCTCCAGACCTCTGCCTTCCCAGACTCCCGAGCCTCCACCCAAGAGTCCAGATTCCCCCAGCAAGAGCGTGGGTCCCCAGGGGCTCGCCTGGAACTGGGGTTCAGTGCAGTCAGGAGCTTCCGACTCCCTTCTGCTAGGGAAAGCCTGTGGCAACCTCCTCAGTCTTTGTGCGCACTGGTGCGTGTGCCTCCAGACCCCTGCCCACTGGGGTTCCCCTGCATGTCCCCTAGGTCTCTGAGTCTCTGAGTGCCTTTCTCTCTACCTGACAGTCCAGACTCTCCCTGTATGAGCCTGGGTCCACGGGGTTTCACCTGGAACTGGGGTTCAGTGCAGTCGGAACTGGAGTTCAGTGCAGTCGGGGGCTTCCTTCCCCCTCCCGCCAGAGAAAGTTAGCCAGGCTCTCAGCCGCCCTTCCTCTCTGCGGGCACAAAGAAAGACCCTTTGCTGTACCTCAACCCTTTGCCGTTCCTCCAGTTCTCCATGAGCTTTTCTCTTTCCTTCTAGTTGTAGAATTTCTACTCAGCCAGCTTTCCTGTGGTTCTGGATGGTGTCCGTTCTGTCTTTTAGTTGCAGTTTTGAAATTGTTGTGCGAGGCAGTGGTTTAGGTGCTTAGCTATGCCACCATCTTGGTTTCTCCCAGTCTTAATTTTTTAAAAGTTGTGTTATCTCTGAGTTTCTGTAACTAATGCTTGAACCAAATTAAATTTTGGATATTTTTTGGTAATAAAAACTATATTTTTATGGCATCAAACTATCACAATTAATAAACATTCCCTTCTCTTCTGTTTAGGTTTCAACTTATTTTATTTTATTTAAGTCCAGGTAATTTATTTTTAAAATGACAGAGCAGTTCTAAGTTAACTTCATTAAACTTCATTACTTTATTTTAAAGGACTTATAAGAAGAAAATACATTTAGAAATAAACATGGTTTGAATTATAAATCTGTCTATATTAAAGTTAGTATCTTCAAGCATTTTAGTTTCTCTTATATTTTTAAAATCTATATATTAATAGATACACTGCTTTATATGATAAATATAATCAGTTTTTCATCATCTTGCAGAAAATCTTTGAAAGAGACCTTAATTAATAAATATGGATCAATGTTCAAAACTTAATGTTCTTTTAAGAAAGATCACCTATTTAGCACTCATGTATTTAACACATATATGCTTCAATATATTTGATTGGGACATTAATAAAACCTTATTGCTTATATTAGCATCCACTTGTATAAAACAATTAACAGGCAAGAAGAACCAGGCACAATACATTAATCACTGATACAAAAGCAGAACAATTTAAAGAATTTCTTAAAGATAATCACTTTTGATGAAAATAAGAAAATCAAATGTAATATTATTCTCTTAATTAGTCTATATACATAAAACTTTAGTGAGCTGATGTTCAAAGGCCATAAAAAAAACAGGAGGGGGAAGGGCTCTGTCACAGCCAAATTTATAAACCAAAACGATTATGCTTTGTGTGTTAGTAAAAGACTCGGTCTTCATTACAATGATCGATAGTGTATTTAAGCAACTGGTCATGTCTAAAAAGTGTTTGTTTATTTTCAAAGAACATGCATATTTACCATTTTAGGATTCCTTTTAGATTGTCCACAGATAAATTGGGATCACACAATGGGAAAATAAACAGTACTGTTGTTCTGAAGAAATCTCATACGGAAAATTTAAATTTGGCCTAGCAATCTATCATGCAACTTTTCGCTTTCCAAAGAGGTTTTTGAGACATATCCCATTGCAATTGTTTTTTATCAACATATCATGGATCTGCTAATAGTATGCACAGAAATTATGCTTAAATTGATGCATTTTTACAAATCTTTCCTTAAATGGTTTACTGTCAATTTCTGGCAATAAAGTGACTCCTACTAAAAAACTGAAAAATCAGAAAGGCCAAATCCCTACTAACCTTACTCATGATCTGAAAGAGCTCCACTAAAATATATTTCTTTGGTTATGGCACTGCAGCTAAAAAGATTTCAGTGAGAATGCACTTATAATGGCTTAGCAGTTCAGTTGATGTCACTTTGAAAAATCTGGAAGACATGGGGAAAAGAAAATTAAATTCTGATAATAATGAGGGTGTGTGAAATATTGTGACTCATTAGGTATTATTGGAGAGAGAAGACTTGGGTCAGGCCTTAAAAGGGAGAGTCTCCAGAGGCCAAAGATGAGAGTAGAGTACTTAATCAGTATTGAGTGAGCAACAAAATAAAAAATAAACATGAGAGTGTTTTATATATTTTTGTAATTGAGCACCTACTCTTTTGAAGGTTTTGTATTAGATGGTGGAGATACACACTTATTTCCACCAGATTTCACTGGCCAGAGATGTCATAAGGCCATAACTGATTGCAAGTGAGGCTAGAAAATTCTGTCAAACCGTGGGACCAGAAAGAAAAGAAAGTCCTTTGGTGGACATATAGGTAACCCCTACCAGCGTTTACCTTCTTATAATATCTATCAAACTTTTCCTTTCAAATGCAGATTATATCCCCTTCTCAAGAGAAACATTCTAAATCAAGCTAGGATCTCAGATGATAAGCAGTTCTTTTCATCAGATTGGATGAGATTGTTTATGGTCCAATGGCCTATGAACTAGAAAGATAAATTATCTATGTTCTCCCTCCCTTACCAAACGAATATGCAATTTTGGAGTAGGGATAAAATAACGATAGTTAATTACTCTCATTGGAAAAAGAGAAGAACAAAGAACATAGTAGTTGCTGGACTATAGCAATTATGAAATTTCTCTGGGACTTATTATGACGCACGACCCTCCTCCCTTACTGGGGTGTGGGAATTTCCTTTATTACATCCTAACTTTAATTTCTACTGGAATGTATATACAATTGGCCCTCTATATCTCTGGGTTTTGCATCCATGAATGTGGAACCTGTGGAAACAGAACTCATAGATAGGAGGGCCGACTTAAGGGACTTGAATATCCATGGATTTTGTATCAGAGGGTAGGGATGAACATAGATACAATCCCTCATGAACACTGAAGGCTTGTATAATGTATATGTATAATGTGTATATATATATACATATATATGGTATATGTGTATATATGTATATATTTAAATTAATATAATAGTTAAATGACAATTGATTGCTCCAAGTGTCAAGGTCATAATAAATAATGTTTTTTTCATCTCTCTTTGTCAGGAAGTATTTGTTGTAAAGTGTACACTGCATTGAGGATTTTTTGAAGACCTTGACTTTTTATAGGTGTTTCAGTTCCAACTCTTCAGCTCACATGGACTAAGGCTTTTACACCATGTCACTTACTGTTCATTAAATGCCCAGTTCTTGGTCAGCAAGGTTAGCATCCACTACCAACTGTCTCTCTATTCATACCCACAACCAGGACAGCTAAATCCTGTGTTCAGTTCCATCCTGGTTTTCAATTTTCCTCCAATTTCTGCCCCTACAGATAAATCTTATTGTCTCAGGAGCTCAGCTACATAGTTAAAAGGCTTTATCTTATATTTTACATTAAAATTTTTAATAACGTTTACCTTTTTTTAATGAAGTTTCCATAATAGCCAGTCAGCCATTATTTTGGAGCTACAACTCTAGGAACTGAACTGTGAAGTTGGACTATGCCAGACATTTCAGGTAGGATAGGTCCTATCCTATATAATAAAGAGGGAATATGCAAATTGACCATCACTCCATCACAAAGATGGCTGCACCCACAGCTGAGGCCAAGTTCCCATAACAAGCCTTAACGAGCAATCAGCAGGGACCTGAGGCTACACCCTCCCCTGCTCCTGTGGGGCTTGACAGGGGCCCTCAGGCCGCACCCGCAGCCCTGGTGTCAGGCTGTGGGACCTCAGGCTGCACGCTCTGCCCCAGTGCCAGGCCAGGGGACCTGAGGCCACACCCCCACCCAGTGGGGCTTGATTGGGGACCTCAAGGTGTGCTTTCTGTCCTGGTGCTGGGCCAGGGGACCTGAGGCTGCACCCCCCTGCCTGGCTGGGCTTGACAAGGGTGGGGCTGGCCGGGTCTGGATCTAGCCCAAATGGGGGGGGGGGGAGGGCGCTGGCCGGGTCTGGGTTTCATGCTATTTTGAGGTGCATGTGGGTGGGCAGGGACTTGACTCTGGGTCCCATGGTGAGCCCCAGACTCTTACAGGAGGAAGGTTTTCATATACATTTTACTAATTTTCTTTCATCTCTGACACTTCTATTATAGAAAAAGGGCAAATAGCAATATTAAATTATTTCCTTTAATTAATCCCCTTTTAATGTGCACGAATTTTGTGCACCGGGTCACTAGTAACTATAAATAAAAGAATAAAGGATTACATAAAATAAACAAAGGTAAATTTTATAAAAGTTTCAATATAAAAATATAAGGATTATATTTTTGTAATTTTAAAGTCTTAAAATTTTAAAATTATTTTAATATAATTTATTTATTTATTTAAACTTTGTGTTTTTTTTAAAAAAGATGTGAATAAATTGGGGCCAAAAGAAGTCAAAGACTTATCTAGAGATATAATGCTACCACATGGGAATAACAGAAGATCCATTTTCTGTTGGTCCTGACAATATCATGTGGCTGTCTTTTATCCTATATAACAAAGAGGTAATATGAAAATTGACCTTCACACCCTCGTGTCACAAGATGGCTACCCCCACGTTGTTACAAGATGGCCACCCCCATGTCATCACAAGATGGTCGCCCCCACATTGTCACAAGATGGCTGGCAGGGGAAGGCAGTTGGGGGTGACCAGGCTTGCAGGGGAGGGCAGTTGGGGGGACCAGGCCTGCAGGGGAGGGCAGTTGGGGGTGATTGGGCTGGCAGGGGAGTGTATAGGTGTCAATCAGGCCAGCAGGGGAGCAGTTAGGGGGCAATCATGCTGGCAGGCTGAGTGGTTAGGGGCAATCAGGCAGGTAGGCAGGTGAGTGGTTAGGAGCCAGCAGTCCCAGATTGTGAGAGGTATGTATGACTGCTGGTTTAGGCCTGATCCCACATTCCCTAAGGGGTCCCAGATTGGAGAGGGTGCAGGCTGGGCTGAGGGACAAGCCCCACCCGCCAGTGCATGATTTTCATGCACTGGGCCTCTCATTACTTTATATTGATGGAAGCTTTGAGAAACTTACTTAAGTTTCAAATTAACCAAAATTTCTTTAATATTTTTCAAATGATTTAAAATACATTTTTCCATAAAATAAAATAAAAATATTTTCAAAACTAAACAATGCGTTATGGTGTTAACTATGGTAAAATGTTACTTAATACAAAAACTACTATTCATAATAAAGAGGGCGGGAAAAGTAAAGCAGGAAGTAAGATTCTTTCAAGAGGATAAAATTCAAAGGTCACTCACACAGAAATCTAATTTAATAATGATATTTGGTTCTGTTTGATTCCATTTTCATCAGAGCCAAGGTTTCCTTCCAAGCACTGTATCTAGTAACCCTCTTCTTTGCCCAAAGGACTTACAAATGTCCAGAACTGTTGGACAGCAGCTTGTCTCTGGTTTAGGATGACAAGATTTATAAAACAACAACAGTAATAACAACAAAAGAAGACACCGAGTTAAAATTGAATTTCAGATAAAGAAGTAATACATTTTAGTATAATTCTGTCCCTTGAATAGTGCATGTGATCAAGTTATAGTATTTATCATTTGTTTATCTGATATCAAATTTCACTGGGGATTCTGTATTTTACCTGACAGCCAAAGTATGGGGACGTGGTGGAGAAGGAAGAGGCCCACAAGCAATGATAGTTAGTGCTGAGTCTATCATTTCCTGGCTCTATTAGAAAAGTCTTCTCTCCATTATCATTTCCTGGACTCCACTTTCTAGTTTCCATTTTCTTTCCAGTTTGCCTACATGCTCCTCTTTATAACTGTAAGGTTAAATACACACACATACCAAAAAAATAATTAAAGAAATAAAACCCAATAGACAAAACACATATAGATTAATATTTCAAACTAAAGCCCTGTTCATTGGTATCTGTTTATGAAACATATCACACAAATGTCATTCTCTTCTTCAAGAAATTGAATTTCAGTGTTACGCTCCACTCTTTCAAGATAATTGCATTTAGAAAACCAGATATTTTTCTTTCAATTCAATTGCCAAATTCACCTTAATGGTTAATAAGTGAAATCCTCACACTGATCCAATAATATCTCTCCAGTTACCTCTTGCCACCACGAAAAGTTTTTGTTTATGACCATACTGTCATCTGCCCTTTAGTCAACATTCAATCCATTTTATGTACATTTATGTCCATTCTGTTTTCCTCCTTTTGTAGACCTCAATCTCTTTACCAAGACCTGATCTCTGATGTGGAACTTTGTCAAATGCTGTCTGAAAATATAAGAGCACATTCTTCCCTGCATGAAGACAAAGCCAGAGTCTTCCTTGAAAGGCAGGAGGATGCCAAGTGAATAAACATTGGCATTTCATGGTGGGGCTCTGTCAGAGGCAAGCAGCTCTAGATATGAAATTTGGATTCGAAATTTCAAGAGATGTTGTATGGAAGGGCATCATTTGTCCATTGTCTAGTGATTTTACAGATACAATAATACCTTTCCAAACCATTTGTTAATGGTTAAGGAAGAAGACAGAGCAGTCAGGTGCTTTTGACAGCATTGCCCAAGACAGTACAATGGGAAAGAAGAAATATTTTTCCTCCTTTTTGTTCAGAAAATAACTAGTTGGGATATAGTTCTTAGGAATAGGTCACTGACTGCTGTAGCCTGGAAGCGGCTTGGTTGACTGCAAATGAATATTCAGTCTTTTAGAGAAACTGATTATATTTTAGTGGCTGCTATATGTTTTTATGAACAAACATGTTTCTATTCCAATTTGCTGTACGATAAATTCTTTGGAACAAAATACAATATATAGAGATGAATAGATAAAAAGATATCTTTATAACTATCATCTATCATCTATATAGTGAAATGGATGACAAGAGTTTCCTTTTAAGAGCCAATTAAAACTGGAAACCCATAGAATATCAAGAATTTTATTCAGCAAAGTTTATAGTTATAAACTTCTTTGAACTCAGTTAAATTTCTTTTTAATTTTTTTCTATTCTCTATTTTATAAATGGAGTATACAAATTATTCCCCTGCCTTACCTGATAAAGGAAAGGAAAAACTATAATGTAATCTGTCTCTCATCTTTTTCCTAATCCACTGAATCTGAACTCCCAGAATTGAGGTCAGAATTGTGGAGAATATTTAAAATTTATTTATTTTATATTCAATAAACATAGACAATTCAACTTGCAAAATTTCTGAATTTTATCTGCAACTGTTGACATCAAGTTTTTAAAAAGTTCACAACGTAACAAAATAAGAAATAAGTAAATATATATAAGTTCACATAAAGATTTTTATTATGATTTTATAATCTACAGAGCACACACTTAAAAATATTCAAATAAAACATTAATACATTTCCTTTAAAAAATTTTAAGGTCTAGAAAAGTATCAAGAATCATAGTACAGTATTTCCCTTTGCCTTTCCCCCCAATTTTATGTATATTCAGACTTCACTACTGCTAACAGCTTGTAGCATTTTTCTATGTAGTTAGGTCTATAGCATATGCTTATAGTTCTCTCTGATGGCTTCTTCTTTGGATATGCTAAATATTGTGACGCTCTGATGTTCAGTCCTGTCTCACTTTTTTGTACATTCTGGTATAGAGTTAAAAAATACAGTCCACAGATTCTTTATCACCTCCTTCCCCCATTGTTTGGTAGGCTCCAAGCAACTGGCCCTTGAACCTGAAAGAGGTTTGGGTAGGTTTGTGCTTGCTTCAGTCAATGAGTATGGTGGAAGTGACTTCACAGGTTAAGTGACTAGAAGGCCAGGCAGCTATAAGAAGTGCAAGCCATATGCAGAGGGCTCATGTAGGCCAGATCCCGAGTGCATTCTTCTAGTTGGCCAGATCATGTACCAGACATGTGAATGAAGGAGCTTTTGAATGGTTTCATTCCCTAGCCATTCACAATGTAGGCTCCAGACATCCTAGAGGAGAACAAGCCATTTGCACTGTGTCTTGTCTAGAATTATCAAACCACAGACTGCCTGACCATATAAAATGGTTGCTGCTTTCTATCAATAGACAACCAGAACACTAGGGAGTCTCATGTAGTTCCATAGCTTTAAATGTACCTATATAAAAATATATTATCTATATGAAAATAAACCTCCAATTGCTCTCCTCAGATACAGTTTCTTGCCTCTTTAAGGTTTCACTTGGGTATGCAACAGCTATCTAAGTAATAAGACGTGCTTAAACATAACTATAACGCAAGTGTTAGTTTTATTATTAAAATTAACTCAAGCCCAAGATGATAAAAATTGAATTTGTGATTCCTACAAGTTTAACATCTGCTTATTTTCTTGTCTTTCCATCTTAAAAAATTGTTCCACCATTTACTTTGACTGCTCAGGTCCTAAATATTGGAGTCTAGTTTGATTTTTTTTTTCAAATTCCACATATCTGTAGGTTCTGTGGTTTTGCCTCAATATACGCTAAACTCATGTAACATTCTTTATTTCTACAGCTAGTGCATACCATTGTAATCTGTCATTTGGACTGCTGGAACACATTCTCGAATGGTCTCTCTGTCCTCTACCATTCATTCTTTCTGTGACAATAAAAGTGACCTTTCCAAATACAAATGAACTATGTTACCTGATGAGAACCCTTCAATAATCATTTCATTGTACTTTTAATAAAATCCAAACTTCTTGCTATGGGCTGGGGCCCTTTGTGATCTAGCTGCTGTCTACAGCTCTGCCTGCATTATCATGTGGCAGTAGGTGATGTTGTCTGTCTTTTCCATAATTAAGTGCTCTACACTCATTTTCTGCTTTAGGGCCTTCTCTGTGCTTCAAATCAACTTTCCCTTCTCTGGTTTGCTCCTTCTCATTATTCAAGTTTCTGCTCAAACGGAGCTCCCTCAATACTGCCTTCTGTAAACCACTGAATCTATAATTTGCCACAGCCCCTCTTTCATCTTCTATGGCATTTTTTGTGTTAATTAATTTATAGTACTTCTTAATGTGTAAATAATTACTATCTGAATAACATCCTTACACAGTTACTTATCTGTTATTCTACTGTTTACACATCATTGTCAGCTTCTGGAAGAAGAGCTTCTTGAGAGTAGGGACCATGTTTGTCCTAATCATGAACAAGACTGGTGTATAGTAGATGTTCAACAAATATCTCCTGCATGAATGTGTTTCCTCCTTTCCTCCCCATCTCCTCCCTCCTCACTCTCTGTCTCTGTCCCTCTACTGTACATTCTCCTTTATAAAATAAATAAATAAATAAATACATAAATAAATAAATATGTGATACATTTTATATATGCAAATTGATCTGTGTATCTAGTATGTTTTAGAAATATTTACACATTAGTGTATATAGTTTTAACTTATACTTTTAAAATAACTTCAAGGTATTGTATTGTGTAAATGAATCATCATTTATTTATCATATTATAGTGAGGGAAATAGAGATGGCTTACCAATTAATTTAAAAACTAGTGGCCCAGTGCACGAAATTCAGCCTGGCTTGCACCCTCTCCAATCTGGGACCTCTCGAAGGATGTCCTACTGCTGGTTTATAGGGATCAGGCCTAAACCAGCAGTCGGACATCCCTCTCACAATCCGGGACTGCTGGCTCCAGCCACTTACCTGCCTGTCTGATTGCCCCTAACCACTCTGCCTGCCAGCCTGCTTGCCCCCAAGTGCCCCCCCCCACCAATCTGATCACCCCCAACTGACCCCCCTGCTGGCCTGCTTGTCCCACCTTCCCTCCCCACTGACCTGCTCACCCCCAACTCCTCCCCTGCTGGCCTGCTCACTCCAAACTGCCCCCTCTCCCCTGCTATCCTGATCACCTCCAACTGACCCCCCTGCTTACCCCCAATGGCCTGCTCACCCCCAACTGGCCCCCCTGCTTACCCCCAATGGCCCCTGCCTGATCACCCCCCAGCCTCCTTTTTTTCTTTTTCTTTTTCTTTTTTCAGTGCCTCCTTGAGTGAAGGCCAGGGCCGGCTGGAAACAAGTATCTAGGATTTATTTATCTTCCGTAATTGAAACTTTGTAGCCTTGAGTGGAGGTCAGGGCCAGCCAGGGTAGGTGGGAAGCTTGGCTTCCTCCATCGCCGGGGGCAACCTAAGCCTCCTGCTTCCTTCAGCTCCATGGCTGGCTGACATCTTGGTTGGGTTAATTTGCATACTCGCTTCTGATTGGCTGGTGGGTGTGGCTTGGAATAGTGGAGTGATGGTTAATTTGCATGTTTCTCTTTTATTAGTGTAGTTAAGCAGTCAATGCTGTAAAGAATATCCTTACATAGTTTTTTATTTATTAATGCATGCTTGCATTTATATAAAAATAATTTATCTCCTAAAAGGGTTTACTAAAAATGCAGAAACTTGCCCATTTTTTTTTTTGGCTGTTTTTTTAATTTAAATTTTATTTTTCAGTTATATTTTACATTTAATATTATTTTGTATTAGTTTCAGGTGTATAGCATAGAGGTTAGATGATCTTTTTTTTTTTTTTTTTAATAAATCTTTATTGTTCAGATTATTACAGGTCTTCCTCTATTTTTTCCCCCATAGCTCCCCTCCACCTGATTCCCCACCCCACCCCATGCCCTTACCCCCGCCACTGTCTTCATCCATAGGAGTAAGATTTTTGTCCAATCTCTTCCCGCACCCCTCACACCTGCTTCCCCTGAGAATTGTCAGTTCACTCCCTTTCTATGTCCCTGATTCTATTATATTCACCAGTCCATTCTGTCCTTCAGATTTTTTATTCACTTGATTTTTAGATTCACTTGTTGGTAGGTATGTATTTGATGTCATTTTGTTGTTCATAATTTTTATCTTTACCTTTTTCTTCTTCTTCCTCTCCTTAAAGAATACCCTTCAGCATTTCATGTAACCCTGGTTTGGTGGTGATGAACTCCTTTAGCTTTTTCTTGTCTGTGAAGCTCTTTATCTGACCTTCAACTCTGAATGATAGCTTTGCTGGGTAGAGTAATCTTGGCTGTAGGTTCTTGCTGTTCATCACTTTGAATATTTCTTGCCACTCCCTTCTGGCCTGCATAGTTTCTGTTGAGAAATCAGCTGACAGTCGTATGGGTACTCCCTTGTAGGTAATTAACTGTTTTTCTCTTGCTGCTTTTAATATTCTCTCTTTGTCTTTTGCCCTTGGCATTTTAATTATGATGTGTCTTGGTGTGGTCCTCTTTGGATTCCTCTTGTATGGGGTTCTGTGCGCTTCCTGGACTTGTACATCTATTTCTTTCACCAGGCAGGGAAAGTTTTCTGTCATTATTTCTTCTAATAGGTTTTCAATATTTTGCTCTCTCTCTTCTTCTGGCACCCCAAAAATTCGGATGCTGGTTCGCTTAAAGTTGTCCCAGAGGTTCCTTACACTATCTTCATATTTTTGGATTCTTTTTTCTTTTTGTTTTTCTGGTTGGATGTTTTTTGTTTCCACATATTTCAGATCTTTGGTTTGATTCTTGGGGTACGTTGATCTACAGTTGAGTTTCTGTATATTATTTATTTCAGACAGTGTATGCTTCATTTCTGACTGATCCTTTTCCATTTTTTTGGCATTCTCATTAAGCTCCTTGAAGGTCTCATCAAGTTTCTCAGCGGTTTTAAGAAGATTCTTGAGTAACCTTATAAATGTGGTTCTGAACTCTATGTCATCCAGTAGTTTGCTTTCCTCCGTTTCTTTCATTTGTGACATGTTTCTTTGTCTCCTCATTTTGGCTGTTTCCCTGTGTTGATGGAGTAGCTTTGTGTGGTAGGTGACCTATAGGGGGCGGTAGCTCAGCCTCCCCAACCACCTGATGTGGACACTCTTGGTACACCCCTTTGTGGGCTGAGTGCAAAGACTTGGTGCAGTTAAAGCCTTAATTGGTGTTGGTATACTGGGAGGAATTGACCTCCAGGCCAATTAGCTGTGAGCACTCACTGTGTCTATAATGGAAGAACTGCTGCGCTGAAGACACACTTATGGGGCAGGACTTGTTTCAGTGGGGCTTTGGTGCTCACTGAGTCTGCCTTTGAATGTGTCACTTATGGATGTGAGGAGTTGAAATCTGGTGTCTCACTCTGACCACTAGGTACACTGGCTTCTGGATCTCCAATGGGGTGCAGGTCAGCTACTATCTGAGGCCATCCAGCAGGAGCTACAGTGAGAGCTACAGTTTTCTCCTCTTTGCTTGGGGTTTGGAGGTTTTGGAGCTGTCTGACCCAGGCTGCAAGTTTGCTAGGTTAAGCTGCGATAGGGCGGGGCTTTCTTCTGCTAACGCTGCTGCTTGGAGCTTGGGTGGGTTTGTAGGTTGTGCAGGGCAGGGTCTCAGGGTGTCACTAGGCTAGGGCGTGGCAAACAGCAATGGCTTCTAGTTAGCCGGCTCTGTGTCCCCAAGGGCGTCCCGGAGTCCCGTGCCCCAGTGCCGTAAACAATTATTCCTGCGCGCAGCTCTGCAAGTAAGCCACCCTCACTGGCAGACAGTCTAGCTTTTCCCCCGTAGGCGTTTGGGTCCCCCGCGTCTCCCCAGAAACTGGATTTCAGAGTAGTCGGGGGCTTGTCTCCCTTTGGGTTGAAAAAAGCAACGCCCGCCACCAGCCCGGATCACGGATCACGCGCGCCTCCGTACCTCAGCTTTTCAGCGCTCGTGCACGTCTCGATGCTCTTTTCTCTTTCCTTCTAGTTGTAGAACTTCCACTCAGCCAGCTTTCCCGTGGTTCTGGGTGATAGACGTTTTGTCTTTTAGTTGAATTTTTGAAATTGTTGCGCGAGGCAGCAGTTTAGGTGTTTACCTATGCCGCCATCTTGGATTCTCCCCCATTTTTCTTGTCTTTACCAAAACTGGATATTTATTTTTCCTCAGTTTTTTTATGAAATATGAAATCTTATTTTTAAGTTGTCTTAGCTTGAATTCATAGTGAAGTGGAAATATTTCATGATTGGCTAATTTTATTTCTTCCCTGAGATGCTTTTTCTTATTCTTTTCTTATTTTTTATTGCATTTTTCTTTTTTATATATTCTGATTATAAATATTTGGCTCTAGCATGTGTTGAAAATTGTTTACCATGTCCCTTGCTTTTTATCTTTGGCCATAAGATCTTTGAAAATACAGAAGAATAAAAATTTGGCCAAATACGTTAAATGTTTTCTTTATGGATTTCAGCATTTGTAATTTATTAGGAAAATCTTTTCCATTTTAAGACAATTAAAATATTTTTATTATTTACCAAATGTGCCATCTTTAAAAATGATTACATTTGTCTCTCTACATATCTGAAATACACTTTTGGGTATGCTCATTTGTATATAAGATTTAACTTTATCTTTTCTACCTAGATAGCCAATTATAATATGGTTACTTATAAATAGCCCATATTTGTTCTAAATGATTAAAATTCTTAAATGCCCACATAGGTATTTGCCTCTTTCAGGACTCTATGTTCTCTTCCATTAATCAATGTACATATTTCTGCAACAAATGATCATTAAGAATTGTTATAGCTTTATTTTATGTTTTGATTATAAAATACTGACAGTATAGAGTTGGACCATATTTGATTATAAATTCTATCTCATGGAGCATCAAAGTACAAATACTAAAAGCCATGTCTATGTAAAAGTTCAAAAATAACAAAAATGAAAAGAATTGGGTTTGAAAACATACACATACACACACCCATCCTTGTGAGTCCAAACACATGAGACCTGGGGAAAAAATATAAAAACACAATTATTGATTTATTTATATTTATCTCATGCAAAGGAAAATATGATATAGATTAACCTTTGGCAATCATTTTTAAAGCTTAAATTCACTGTTTAAAAATTTAACAGGAGAGTAGAAATGAATGCATAACTTCCAAAACCTTAGATAAAGAAAAAAACGAAGAAAGAAAATTTGAGCACTCCAACCAATGTCAGGAAAAATAAGAAAATATAAGAAAAATAAGAAAGCAAGGTAGGTAGAACATTTAAAAAATATAGCAGAAATAATCTCAAGTAGGCTAGTGAATCATGATAAATATTAATAGATTAAGTAAACCTTTTAAACATAGAGACTCTTGATTTATCTTATTGATTGATTGGTTAAATTTATTGGGGTGGCATTAGTTAATAAACTTATGTAGGTATCAAGTATACATTTCTATTATATATGATCTATATATTACATTATTTATTTGTCTTTTTTTAGAAACAGAGAGAGAGAAAAAAAGGAGAGGGAGATAGAAACATTGATGAGAGAACTTCCTTCTCTCTCTGATTGACTGTCTTCCTGAAACCCAAATATGTGCCTTGACTGGGAATTGAACCTGGGTCTTCTTGGTGCATGGGTCAATGCACAACCGCTGAGCAACACCAGCTGGGCAATTTGTCTTTTTAAAAAAATATACGTTACTAGTATATACTACATAAAAATCCCACAAAAATGCAACTACCCAGGAAAATGAAAATAAAAAAAGTAAAAGGTATATTTATAGGTCATTAATTACAAAATATAATTTCTGATAAAAAAATGTCAAACCAAAAAGCATTAAGTGAGACAAGCATTGCTGTGTGTCAGTCCTAGCTTATAAATAACCAATGTGGTGGTTCGACCAGCCTTGTGGTTCTAATGGTTGCAAGATGCCCTTCAGTGATTATCATCAAGAAACTTTGAAAAGACAGAGGTTTACCTTCAGGACTTCTGCTTTTGTTGGGGTTGAAGTTGTGGGTGAAGGATTTCTCAGGCTCATTCTTTATTGGTGAATTTAGAACATAAGATCAGGAATTTAAAGCGAGTGAAGAGAAAAACAAGTGGCCCAAATGGTCAGGTATTGAAATAACTAAGATATCCAAAGCAAAGGTGCCTCGGTGTGAAGAATGGGCTTGGCTCTTTACCTAGTGTGTGCCTGGTAATGTGTTTCTTTGAGACAACCATCTTTGAAGTGTATGAGTCTTTGAATGCCTCCTTAATCAAAGTTTAAGTCAGGCACTTATATTACAAAAATAAGAAAACCCACTGTCAGGACTTATGCTACAGACACATTGTGTAATAAAATGAAGTGCCCTCTACCAAGAACATGCACAGTTATGTGCCTTTATTCACCTAATGATATAACAGCTTCAGAACATAAAGCAAGATATGCTGTAGAAATGGAAAACCTATAATTCATATGTTATTCCTATCTTTTTTTACAAAAGCAAAATAAGTCAACAATAAAAAGTAAATAACAATGAGTGGCTTTAAGTAATATTTATATATTTCAGGGGTTTTTTGCACCTAATAAACAGATAAAGTATACTCAAATTTCAAAAGACCAGTCACAGAAATTGTTGAATAAAAATCATGAGCAATTTATAAAACATTCTAATATATAAAAATAAGAGAATACACATTTATCATTCAAATGGTGACATTAGAAATAAACCACAAAAAATATCCTATGGCCTACCTAATGGGACATTTTCAAACAAGATTCTACATAACTTTTGTATAAAGATGAAAACACAATTGAGATGTCAAACAATTCTCAAGTGAATAACAAAAAGACTACTTGTACATACCAATTCTTATAAGTTAAAACCAAAGCAAAACTCAGCAAATACAATTTACCATCATAATTTACTCATTAGAAAACAAGAAAAGTAGGAAATAATGCATGTGTTCTACTTAAGAAAAAAACACAAAAGATGATGATCATAAACATAATATTTCTTGAAGGCACACTATATGCCAGGCATACATCTAAGCCATTAATATATATGTCCATTTTTTGGGGGTGGAGGGAGGGTTAAGCCTCACCCAAGGATATTTTTTCCATTGATTTTGAGAGAGAGAGAGAGAGAAAAAAAAAACTATCAATGAGAGACAGGCACATTGATTGGTTGCCTCTTGCATGAACCCCGACCAGGGCTGGGGAACCTACAACCAAGGTACGTGCCTTGACCAGAATTGAACCTGGGATCCTTCACTCCGTGGGCCCATGCTCTATCCACTGAGTCAAACTGGCTAGGGCTATATGTGTACATTGAAACTTCAAAACAACTCCACGAGGTAGGCAATTATTATGCCTATTTTATAAATAAGATGTTGAAACACAATGAGCTTAGTTGCCTAAATTCATTACAACAGCAAGTTGGAAAAGTTGGCAATAATTCTAACTCAAGACTGAGAAAATAGTAAAAGTAAACTGGTCTGCATCATTAAATTCTAAAGATTGTTTTTTGGAAGGACCAACTAAAGCAAATAAGCATATAGCAAGTTGGATTAAGTAAAAAATAAATAAATAAATAAGACAAAACAAGCATTAGGAAAAGGATAAAATTACAGATATAGAGTAGAGTTCAAAAATGTTATGAGAATGCTATACCCAAATTTTAGCAATATATTTTATAATCTGGATGAAGTGGATGATATAAAATATGAGTGGATAGATTAAAAACAATGACTCAAAAAGATTATTTTTTAAAAAGTCTGCATAAACTAATATTTATAGAAGAAATGTATAATAATAAAAGCATAGTATGCTAATTAGACCAGATGTCCTTCCAGACATCCTTCTGGATGAAGCCAGGGCTGTGAGGGAAGCCCAGGTCCCAGGTGCCAGAGGGAAGCCAGTGCCGGCAGCCAGGGGAAGGAAGGCCTACTCTTGCACAAATTTCGTGCATCAGGCCTCTAGTTGAAAGACATTTAAGGATTTACCTTTGAAAGTGGGTGGCCCTTTACTTCCCAGAATAGCAAAAGTGGGCTGGACTTGGGTAGTTCCCTTTCCCAGGTCAGTTAGGCTCTTCCCAGCAGGTGAGGTTCTGGTTAACTATAGTTTCCCCTGAGGACAGATCTTAAGGACAGAGTGTTCTGGTATCTTTTAAAATTATTCCTTTCCTCTCTCCTTGCTGGAAGCAAAAGGAGTTTTCCTCTGATATTTATTGTTGGAACCTGGTCAAGCTTCTTTCTGGAGTAAATATGACAATATTATTGAGCCCCTCTATGATTGGATTCCCCTGGAGTTTTTAACTCTCTGACTTGTCCACAAAAGCCTCCAGCAACTCAGCAATTACTGTTCAGGTTTTCCTGCGTGGCAGTGGTTCCCTCCACAGTTAGTAGAGGCTCCCCTGTCTCTGATCTTGGGGACAGCTGTTTGCACTGTGTCCTCCCCTCTCTTGCAGATCCAAGAAGAATCGACTTTTCAGTCTGTTCAGCTTTTTACTTGTTGTTAGAGCATAGTGGCTCCTTCCAAGCTCTTGACATTCAGACCAGAAATTGATCTTCTTTCTTGGCTGACTTGTTTAAATCTTTATATTGTTCACTTGAAACACTTATTGGTCTGAACCACGCATTTTTTTAAAAAAGGGTGTACATTCCCTCCCAAGGTCTTTTGAATTTCACATTTTCACAGTAGACACCTGAGTTTAGTCTGCTCTAATATTTTACCTCCAGAGGTAAATACTATCACTATCTATTGAGCATAATATCTGAAACTTGCTTTGAATCAACACATTGTGTATTTCTCCACATTTGGTAGTCCTCTCTTGCTCTTGCAGTTTTACTTCAAGTTAATATGTAGAAGACACTTCCCTAGGGAGATATAGTACAAGAATGTTCCTCTTTTGACTTGGGACATCATATTGATTTCTGCATTTTCTTCACTGTTGGGCCTATGCTTGCCAATACAGCCCCCCATAGAGAAATTTTTTAAAAATTCCCAAATGTTTTGAAGAATGCTTTAGAATGTAACTTCTGCCAGAATCTAATTAGACAGGAAACGTGGACTTGGGGAGACATCCTTTATAGCTGGTTTATTTATTCTTTACCCCTCTCTCAAAAAAGAATCATACAAATATTGTCTTCATCATTATTCCTTCTCTTTATTTTTGGCCTTTTCCATAATGGCTTAAAAATTCTTCTAAACAATAAGGACAAATGTTATAAACAAACTCTTTCACATGCTTTTTCTTCCTCACATTCTCCTTGTCTTCCTACACTCTGAATAAAAAACAAAAACAAAATCTCACGAAGCAGATTTTCATGAAGCAAATGCAGAAATCACACACTTAACAAAAATAAGGCATGGGTCAATTTTTCACAACTTATCAATACATTTAGATTTTCAAAGTGACTTTTCTATCATATCTCAGGAAGCTGATCCCCTTAGCAACAAGCTAGCGTGGTGGTGTAAAGGCTGCTGCCCATTCTGGCATTGATTCTGCCCACAGAAATATGCAGCATGCTACAAGTGGAATTTACCCTTTGCCCTTTAGCTCCCCCTCTTTTAAACCAAGAAGTATTGTTTGCACTGTGAGACCAGTTTTCCACTAGCCAAAAGTGTTTGTAGCTTATTACTAAATGATCTTAAATGAGTTCCAGAAAATATAAAATTTTTATGAGCACAGAAGAAAACAGAGCCTAATGTTATAGTTTTCAAATAAAATAAAACTAGTAATTTCTTTTAGCTATTTTTTATTCTTGACTATTTTTTATTTCAAAGTATATCGGAATTTATTATTAGAATTATATGCATCTGAGAAGATACAGCAATTCCCAATATTTAGATTCTCAATTATTCATCACCTTCCCCAAGTTTACCTATCTTAAAAAAAAAAATGAAAATAGTTTGGAGGTACTTGTAGAATTTTCAAAGACAAGGCTGGTATGCACAAATAAAAGATGTCCAGCAATCAGAAGAAAGAGCTTTGTCTTCTTTTCTTCTAAAGAACAAAGAACATAGATTGACCCATTACAAAAGTAAGATATGCCTTAAAAAATCCAGAAAACTTAGAACATTGATAAAAACTGCCTGAATAATCTTACACATGCAAATGTAGAGAATATGGTTGGAAAATCTGTGATTATCCTGTTTAAAAGATCTGTCCTTACCACATGTTGACTGTTATCCTATTTTTATCCTTTTGTGTTCAAGAGAAGTAAAGAAAAAAGTAGATAATTAAGTTAATGTCTGAGGTTAGTAAAGCATCAAAATACACCTTTGTCTCTCAAGCCTTTTTCTTGCTGCTAAACACTTAGCTTCCTACGGTAATAATAATAAGAAATGCATGGAAACAAAATTTCATCAAAGTTGG
Source organism: Corynorhinus townsendii (assembly GCA_026230045.1). Lineage (NCBI taxonomy): Eukaryota > Metazoa > Chordata > Mammalia > Chiroptera > Vespertilionidae > Corynorhinus > Corynorhinus townsendii. Next base: position 60,516,688 of record JAPDVU010000005.1, read on the forward strand.
TTATAATATACAATGGAAGTGGAAAAGAAGAGTTAAAATGCCAAATGTGATTTTCTTGTCTTAATCATCTCAGATTTCAGATTAAGAACTGAGATTTATTTAAGTCTCTGTTGTTGAGGCATAAGGATGAGTTCTTGTCAGAAAATTGTTCACTTTCTTTGGCTGTAGTAACATTATAAATGCGGTACAAATAATGTTTTTCTTCATAGTCTGCCAATTAAAGTGGCAATAAAGAGTTAACTAAATATATCCACATCTCAAAAGCATTTTAATTTGAATTTTAGAAAAAGATTGTAGTTAATTCATTTTTAAATGCTACAAACTTTCTTAATTGTAAGAAGTAAAAATGGAATTTATATATTAAAAACCATATGGTTTGTTGTATCAGAGAGACAGAGAGAAGACAGAGAAACACAGATTCAAAAACGATTAGTAATCTCTTTCAGTTCTATTTAGAGACTGAGGGTCATGTTCAGGATAAGGACCATTTGATAGTACAATTACTTATGCTCTCTGGTTCACAAAATCACAGGGGGCACAGGAGAAAAGAGACTATCCAAATACTATTCTCTCTTATTTAATTATTTGATCAGAATTCCAGAAATATCTTATTTGTCGCAATAAGAAACAAAACATTTCTTGCAATGTCAGTGAGTGGTTTAATCCCAGGAAATGTAATTCCTGGAACAGATACTATTTAACAGAGAGTTAGATTTATACAAAAAAATAAAAAAATAAAAAGCAGGGTAGGGGGAAAAGAAACCTTTTCCAAAGTGTTTTCATTCTCCAACATGATCAGAGTTTCAAAGAATCACAGATTAGGTATTTTTATTGTTGGTTGGGCTTGGTAAAGAAAGGCAAAAGGGATATAGGAACAAGTAAAATGAAGATATTTTTAAAAATCAGTTTTATTGATATATAATTTACATAAAATTCATAAACTTTAGTTATAAAATTCAATGAGGTTTGGAAATGTATATCTTTGGATAATATGCATCACAATCATCATATAGATTTAGAGACTATTTCCATCACACCAGTGAATTCCCTTGTGTTTCTTTGTTGTCAGTTCACCACCACCTCTGATCTGTTTTCTATCTTTGCCTTTTTCATGATTAGAATTATAAAGTATGCAGTCTTATTTATTATTCTAGATAATCTATCTTGAAATCCATCTATATTATTATGTGTATCAGTAGTGTTTTTTTCCTTTTCATTGTTGAGTTGTATGATATGAATATTTCACAAATAATTTATTCACCAATTGATAAATACTAGTTTTTGTCCATTGTTATTCACAACTTTATGAATATTTAAGTTCATGTCTTTGAGAGAATCTATGTTTTCATTTCTTTTGAGCTAATCTCTGTGAGGGGATTGCTGGATCATATAAGAAAAGTATATTTAACTTCATAAGAAATTGTCAAATTTTTTTCTAAAATGGCTGTTACCATTTGTCATTCCTACAAACAGTGTATTAGAGTTCCAGTTGCTTCACATTCTCAACCACTGTATATGGTCAGTATTTTTAATTATAGCCATTCAACTTGGTATATAGAAGTATCTCAATATGATTTTGATATACATTTTTCTAATAAGTAATGATGTCGACTTTTATGTGCTTATTTGCAATTCATTGGGAGAATATCTATTAAAACCCTTGGCTCTTTTTGTTCACTTTTAAAATGAGGTTGATTGTTTTTCATTACTGAGTTTTAATATAGATTCACATATTTTGAATTGTAGTTTTCCTTTTTTAAAGATAATTTAAAAAATCCTCACTCAAGGATATATTTTTTTCATTGATTTTTATAGAAAGTGGAAAGGAGAGGGAGAGACAGAGAGAAGCACCAATGTGAGAGAAACACATCAATTAGTTGCCCCGTGGCCAGGGTCAGGATCCTGCAACTGAGGTAGGTGCCATGGACCAGAATCGATCCCAGGACCTTTCAGTCCACAGGCTAATGCTCTATCCACTGAGCCAAACCGGCTAGGGCAAGACAAGATAATATTTTTTTGAATGAGGTAGAATGTATTAATTTCTTTTCTTTATGGATCCAGGTTTTGCAATGACATCTAAGAAACCATGACTGTCCTAAGGTCACAACAAATTTCTCCTTTGTTTTCTTTTGCTAGCTTTACAAGTTTAGCTTTTACATTTAAATCTATGATTGCTTAAGGTTAATTTATGCTAATGGTGTATGGGAAGGATAAAGTTTTCTTAATTTTTATACTAGAGGCCCGTTGCATGGATTCATGCACCAGTGGGGTCCCTTGGCCTGGCCTGCACCCTCTCGCAATCTGGAATCCCTCTGGGGATGTCAGACTGCCTGTTTCTGCCTGATCCCCACAAGCCAGGCCAAGGGACCCCACAGGTGCACGAATCTGTGCACTGGGCCTCTAGTATGCATCTAAGATCTTTGGTTAATCTTTCCCCCCACTCAGCTCCTTCCTCCCCTTTCCTCTGAGACTCCTCAGTCTGTTCCATGTTTCCATGCCTGTGAATTGAGCATATGCCCCCTGGTGGTCAGTGTGCACCATAGCTACTGGTCTAACAGCCAAATCCTATATAATAAAAGGTTAACATGCAAACTGACCCTAATTGCAGAACGACCAGAACAACTGGTCCCTATGATGTGTACTGACCACCAAGGGGCAGACGTTCAATGGCCCCTGGTAGTCAGTGCACTCCCACAGTGGGGGCTATCCTCAGCCACAAGCCAGGTTGACGGCTGCAAGTGCAGCAGCAGTGGTGGGAGCCTCTCTAGTCTCCTTGGCAGGGCTAAGGATGTCCAACTGATGGCTTAGGCCTGCTCCCCAGACATCTCCTGAGGGATCTCAGGCTGCCAGAGGGATGTCTGACTGCCAGCTTAGGCCCAATTCCCAGGGAGCAGGCCTAAGTCAGCAGGTGGACATCACCCAAGGGCTCCCGAACTGCGAGAGGGTGCAGGGCAGGCTGAGGGACCCCCCACTGAGTGCACTAATTTTCATGCACCGGGCCTCTAGTATAGATATAAGTATCCAACTCTTCTAGAACTATTTTTTGAAAAGATTACTTTAACCCCTTGAATTACCTTGGCATATTTATCAAAATCAGTTAGTTTGCATAATGAGCATATTTGCATAATTTTATTTCTCAACTCCCTATTCCATTCTATTGACCTAAATGCTTATTCTTTTGCAAATTTCACATACCTTATTGTAGCATTTTTAAAAAGTATTGAAATACATTAGAATAAGTCTTCCAACTTTGTTCTTTTTTTTTCAAAATTATTTTGGTTATTCTAGGTTTTTGCATTTTACATATATTTTAGAATCAGCTTGTAATTTCTATCAAAAAGTGTGCTTAGATTTTGATTGAAAATGTATTGAAATCTAAAATCAGTTTTTCTAGGTCTTTTAGCTTTCGACAAAATATTATAGTTTTCAATAACTAAGTATTACACATCTTATTAAACTTATCCCTAAATATTTTATTTAATGGCATTTATATAGGAATACCATTAATTTTTTATCTTGACTTTGTTTGTGTTCCTTGACCTTGCTAAATTCTGTCTCTTTTTTACCTAAACAAATACTGAAGAGGTAGAAAGATTTCAAGATTGGTTCATTCAATATTATTTTATGTGATGAAGAATCTAGATTTTTTTATAGCTTGGCTCTGCCATCCCCATCATGTTGGCTTTGACCTCAGGTTTGTTTTTTTTTGTCATAGTCAGAAAATGGCTACAAAAGCTTCAAGCATTATATTCTCATACAGAGACACACGCATCCTGGATGAGAAAATGCTTTTTGTGATGCCTCTTAATAAGAAATTTACAAAATACTCTTTCTTCTAAGAGTTATCCATTGGAATGTAATTGCAAGACCCTTCTTGTACAACTGTGGTAGGGAACCAAATTCACATGACTGGCTCTCACTAATCAAGACTTGTCTGCTGTGTCTGGTGAAATGCCCAGCCTCCTCTAAAGAATGTGGCTCTCCCCAAACAAAATCAGGTTTTCTTCACAAGGAAGTATGGGAGAGAATGGCTAATGGGCAATGAAAGGAATTTTTCAGGTTCCTGATAATTTTAAGGATCATTTATGTTTTTAATTACTTGGTCATAGAATGATAAAAATAATTATTCTGAGCTTGACTTGCATACATCAGTGTTATGAGACAGGGATGTGGGATAACATCCATATCATATCCATGATTGGTCTAAATCAAATCTTAATAGACAAGTTAATGGAACAGCAAGTCAAATGCAAGTCTGACCATACACAGATTTTACAAAAGCCTTCACTCCTCTTTGATAAGCAAGTCTATTTAAAGTTTTCCACAGTTATACACTTAAGGTTAATCTTATTTTAGTGAAACAATGGCAAAGGAAAAAATATTCATGTTATTTTTGGGTGTTATAAATACTGGCAAAAATGACTAAGAGTATATCTGTAATCTTAAAAAAAGAAAGACATTAAAGTAACCAAAAAGAAACTGGCCAAATAACACACATGAGAAGAATGTAAAATAACAAAGCATAATGTTGGAAAATTGTTCATTGATCTCTTAAAATAGATATTCATCAAGGGCTTACTTAATTAAACATAAATTCAAAATAAGCACTGAAGTGAAAGTTTAGACAGTCCTTTCACTTCTTTTCTTACTAAAAAAACACAGTATTTTTGATACATGTGGTCCTTTTCATAAAATACCTTATGTCCAAAACCTTTACTAAAGTACTTGAGATTTAAAGATTAAAACTACACTTGAAAGTTATAATTCATAGCTTTCAAGTGTAATTTAAACAAATTAGACTATTTTGTGTTCAATAGTAAGTCCTTATATTTCTGTATAACAATAACTATACAAAATCATATTTTCTGATATGTACTTTAATACATACATGTACATGATGTGTGTGTGTGTGTATCCATGTTAAAACTATGACACCAACAAGTACCTGAAGCTTGTAAATAGACACAATTGTTTCTTATATTTAAAGGAAAATAGAACCATGCAAAACAATACAACTTACCAGGCACTCTTTCAGATGACCAATCTCTGTCCTAGCTAACTTTATGGACATGTCTTCTGCTGCCATTTCAAAGTATTTACCGCTCCACTAATTGTTTTGGCAAAAAAGTAGAATGATTTTCTAACTGCCACATCCAATGCTCTCCTTTTAGTTTTCCTTTAATTTCCTTCTGAGAAGTGATGGGCATTTTTGTCTACTCTTTTCTTTTTGTAACTCTCAACTCCCTTGTCTTTCATGACTCACTTTTTCTTGTTTGACTTAAGGTCTCTGACTACTTCTTTTATGTCTCTCCCTCCCACATTTTTCTGTTTTTTTGAATCTTGCATGGCATCATCAAATAATATGATGTCTATCTTGAAGTGGCTAGCAGAAATACCTGCATGCTGATGTTCTCTAATCTATATATCCAGCCAACCTTTTGTTTGTTGTTGTACTAGCTAGACATAAGCTATTGAAAATCTTTCTAATATCTGAAGCCCAAATGTCTGTTGGAAGTGACTAAATTCACCTAAATAAATTTATTATATCACTTCTACTCTTTCCCTTTGTGGCTAATATCTGTTAAGGACAGGAGTTACTTACCCAAAGCTGAATATGGGAATCAACTTTAACTTTTACCTCACCCCATTCATTCATTCATCCATTCAATCACCAAATGTAACAGAAACAGCCTTTTAGCATAATGGTTTTGATGTAGGTGTTGGACGCCAACTACCTAGGTTGAAATCTTGGCCCCTTTTACTTTCTTGTTCTGTAACTCTTGGAGGTTACCTAACTGCTGGTCTGACCATTTTTAACACAAAGAAGGTGATGTAAAGACAGGTGCCAGTGTGATAACATAAATTAGCTGAGAGGGTAGAAATAAAGGGAGGGTGATGGAGAAGATTATTAACTTTTTCTTGACATATGTTTTTCAGTACTTAAAAAGAGACCATATTATTTTATAAATTAAATAATTTATGAAGAAAAATTGTAAACAAAATGATTTAACTAAGAGGTCCTAATCCAATAGTCATTATTTAGATCCCCAAAAGCATCCTTTTGAGTGGTATGATTAGAGTATTATGCTCTCCTAATTTTCTGATTACTGATAGCCATTGTCAGTAGTAAGTGTTTCCTCTCATTGATACATATTGTTCAGACGTTCTTTACCTTAGTTTTCCTATAGTCAGCTTAACAGTATCTGAGGTCTGCATGAAACATATTACTTGCTAGTATAGTGAAAATTAAAATTTCTCTACTAATTTTGGTTTCAGAGAATTCTCTGAAATTCTATAATCTGCAGAAATTTTTAGAAGAGAAGATGGTATTTCTGAAAATTTTTAATCATTTTTGATTGTCTTTAAACATATGCATTCTTTAATTTGATAGCAAATGTAATATCACTTTAACTATTATCAAATGAGAAGATAGCGACACATAAGGAAAAAGAAGCAGAAATATTAACAACAGCTCCACTGAATAAATTAAATAACTCGATGCACCATAATGAATTTTTCTCTGCCAATAATGTATATCATATTCAATGAAACTTTCTTATGCTTTGACCCATCTTATAGCTTTATTATAGAAAGTAATAGCCTATATTAACCACTTACTAGATAAATACAGAAAAACTGCCTGTCACTTATCAGTTTATACGTTGTCATCTCAAATAGGGCCGAGTAGTCTGATTTCAAAGTGACAGCTGGTGGTGTCTCTTCCTGATACATGCTAATCCAGTTTTTATTATGGAAAAACTGCCTGTGCTTTCAGACAGTGAAAGGGAGTTGCTAAATGTAATCACAAAGGAGGAACCTTGGGATAGCAAACATAAAAGACTAAAATGAACAGTTTTCTCATTACAGAATGGTTTCCTGATTAAATACAGATTAAGGGCAGGGAGAAATCATTTAGAGAATTAAATAGCATTCTCCATTGTATATATACACAGAGAATCACAGATACGCACATCCTTAAGTGGATATGGGTATCAAGTTATATGCACATAGCTATAGATACAGCTTTTGTATGTATGCCATTGAATGTGATACTACATACAGTCATAGCATTTACTCTCTCTGAATATACTCATAAAATAGTTGAAGAGGATGTGGATTAATTCCCACTTTCAGGCTTAATTTTGGGGGACAAGGGGCATAAAAGAAGCAGTGGTCATTTAAATGAAGTGTGACTTTTAGGTAGACCACTGTTATGGCTTTATTGTATCACTCTAGTGTAGATTGACTTGTATCAGAGAAATAGAGAACTGCCCACTATCTTTTCCCAACATGGGAAATGAAAAGCTAAGAGAGAGCTATCAAAAAGGACTTAGTGGCTACTACAAATCTTGTATAACCCAATCACCTCCTAAAGGCCCCATCTCCTAATATCATCACTTTGGGGGTTAGAATTTCAACATATAAATCTGGGGCTACTGCCATCGCTGTGTGGTGGAGTCAGCAGAAATAAGAACATTTAGTGTTTATAGAGGCGTACCTTCCTCATACTCTACTTTGGAATCTTGATGCCATTTGTACTATATAATAAACAGCTCTCTCAAATTTTAACTCCTAGCTGTCAATTGAAAAGGCCACCTAACTATTTCATTAGGCCCTAATTAATAATATACTTCAATAAAAATAATTTCTTTACTCCATAATTTATCAGCATGTTAAATATCTTGCCCAATACTTATTGCTAGGATAAAATAAGCATCCTATTTGTGAGAGGACAGGGAGGCTGTTTAACTGACAGCAAAAGAGATGCAGAATCAAATCAGAAAAGCAATAATCCCTTTTCTTCAATATCTACAGTTGTTGTGGCCACAATTATTTTGGACCTTGAATCACAAATACAAATAACTGTGTTTGAGTTAGGTAGTTATGCCAACAGATGACCAGTTGCCAGCACAATAAGCCATCTGACCTCATTTTGAAAATATAAGTGCTCACAGTTTCTCTGTCCTTGGTCCAATTTGTGACAACACACAATTGTGGGTGCAGAACTTGGCATGAATAGTACAACTCAAAGGTCTAAGGAAACCTTTTTCAAAATCTAGCTGCCTGTGTCAAAAAATCTTCTTTAACCAGTGTGTTAATTCAGAAAGCACAAATTGTCATGCCCAGAATCAAATATTAATTTGAGAAGCCTAAACTAATGCTGCTTTTGATTATAGGAAATGTCTTAGTTCATTTGGGTTGCTGTAACCAAACACCAGAGACTGGGTAACTTATAAACAACAGAAATTTATTTCTCACAGTTCTGGAGGCTGGCAAGTCTAAGGTCAAGGCACCACAGATTCTGTGTCTAGTGAGGATCCACTTTCTAGTTCACAGAGGGTGCCTTCTCGCTATGTCCTTACATAGAAGAAGGGGTGAACTAGCTCTCTGGAATCTCTTTTGTAAGTGCACTTAATACCAATCCTTTATAACTCAATTACCTTGTAAAGGCTCTGTCTCCTAATACCATCACTTTGGGGTTAGAATTTCAAAATATGAATCTGGGGTGGGAAGTTGGGGGGTAGTTCTGGACAAATATTCAGACCACAGCAGGAGGTAAAAAACTATAACTCAAAGTTCACAGAAGTCATAGTCAATCAAATGATAGACAATGGACTCTCTAAATGGGCATTTCTTTTGTATATTTGATGCCATTTCATCATCCATAACTAAGGAAAACCTTCAGAGACCTAAAGTGGCAACACTAAAGTCAACCATTAGATGCTTTTCAATGATGTTGCTCTAAAGTGACCTGTTTATATGAGGAGGAATGATAACAAGACCCCCATCTATTGACAATGCTGTGAGGCTATGTTCCTATTTACAAAATGAATTTTTCATCTTTGATTTTTCTAGAAATATGGTGTAGGCATCCATTTTATGTTTGCGTTCTGTAGTATTATAAATAGGGACCAGGACTCTTTAATTCTAACATCCGAAGTGAAGGGAAAAGACATATAACATGGTCAAAATTATATACTTACTACTCTACATAGATTCAGTTATGCTACTGTAAAACAGACTCAAATGAGAGTTAATATTTCAATTTCAAGAGTGTTTGGTTCACTATGTTTATGGCTATAATATATGAAGTAATAAAACATAAAATAATAAAGTTTCTTTTCTAAATGCCCATATATTTTTGTTCTAAAGTTTGTAAAGTGTTTTCAGAATAACCAAAGTAGCTAATATAATAGAAAAATAAGTAAAAATTAATTTCATATTTTGAAACATGGAAGAAAAAATTCAACAACAAGAATTGCAGAAATAAAATAAGTGAAAAATTAAATTATGGTGTATAAAGGTTCTAATTTAAAATACACATGCATCTATCAATCATTTGGAATGAATTTTATTTTGTCTGCAAAGATTGGCCTGATCTCATATGGACCTCACCTACAATTCTGAGCAGAGTCAGAAGACCTAAATTCTATTACCTCATACAAACTACTTTATTACTTAATGAAACTCAGTTTTCCTCACTGGTAAAGTAAATCTATATTAATAAAAGGGTAGTATGCTAATTAGACAGGACATTTTCTGGATGTTCTTCCAGACAAAGCCATGGTGGCGGCGGCCAAAGCAGAGGTGATTAGGGGTGATCAGGCCCCCAGGGGAGGGCAGTTAGGGGCGATCAGGCTGGTGGGTGGCACAGTTAGGAGCAATCAGGTCAGCAGGGGAGGACACTTAGGGGGTGATCAGGCTGGCAGGAGGAAGAGGTTAAGGGATGATCAGGCAAGCAGGCAGGTGAGCAGTTAGGAACCAGTGGTCCCAGATTGCGAGAGAGATGTCTGACTGCTGGTTTAGGCCTGAACCCTACCCACCGAGGTGTCCTGGATTGGAGAGGGTACAGGCCAGGCTGAGGGGGACCCCCCCCTCACGTGCACAAATTTGGTGCACCGGGCCTCTAGTCTTATAATAATTGGCTTTTCTTCCTTATAGTGTGAATGAGATAATATGTAATCAATCAGGTTGTAACTTCCCAGTCATTTATTTCAAAACTATCAATTTATTGTTCTCTTACATTAAGTCTACAGAAATAGAATGGATCTAGTTAACAATTGGACTGGAAATCTAAAAGATCTGCTCATTAACTTTCTTGGAAGTGCTGTTTTAAAACTCTTAAAACTCAAAAGAACAAAAATTGCTGGACATTTGTACTTTGTCTCTTGTTATCACTTTAAATTAAAATATTTTACTTTCTCCTTAATTTTCCTGTGTCTTTTAATGATTGCTATTTGGTCAAGCCAAACTTCAGAATCATCAAACCCTTTTTAAAAAATTGTTATCTGGCAATATTTAAACACTTAAAAGTTCCATTTATTCTTATTTTCTATGTGCCTTTTCTTTTCTAAGTCTATTATTAATACTCAAGCTCATAATTATAAAAGTACTAAAAAGTTTTTTCTTGTTAATTTTTTTAAAAATTACATGTTCAATGTGAATTGCATAAACATTTAGGAAAAAAAATCAAAGAATACACAACCTCAGTGTTTTATCACCCAGTGTTCTACAGTTAGTATATTTGCATAAATTTCTTTTTTATGCATGCTTTTTACATCATTGACATCCTGTTGTATATATACTGGCTTTTTTTTCCCCAGAAAATAATATTAAGCTATACAAATTATTTATTGTCACTAACATTTCACTTAATATGTGCATTTTGAAGGTACATTTTATTTATTCAGGTAAGTAAAATATGCATGTGGTTCAATGAACACAAGGCATGCTGTGAAGATTCACCACCCTCTTAAGTCTGTCTCTCATCCAGCTAGTATCCTCCCAGAAATAGTTATTCCTGCCAGTTTCTTATATATTCTTCCACAGAAATCATACACATATAAGTGCATAAAATACCACTATATTTATTGCCATATACATCAACATACTTTTCAAAAGTATATATATATATACTTATATACAATTACTTAAATTGTATATATACAATTACTTAAAAAACAGAAGTGTATATCATTCTGTTCCTTGTTTTAACAAGGAGCTTTTACAACAAATTTAGTAAAGTTAAATTGAATTACAAAAGTTTCATTACCTTATCCTTATTTTTAATATTTTACATAAGAATTAATGAAGGATCTTCATAGAAAGTACTTCATCACAAAACAAACTGATCAATAAAACAGGTCCAGCAACATGGATGTATGGAACAGAATGACAGATCTCAGAGGGGTGGAGAATAAAGGGAACCAGAAGAGATTAACCAAAGAACATACATGAATACAGGCATAGCCCATGGACACAGACAACAGTGTGGGGAAGGCCTGGGTGGTGCAGGGTTAGGTGGAAGGGGACAAAGTATTTCATTAAGTCTATAAAGTTATCTGATAACCATCCAATGAGCTATTTGCTAAGCTAAGGACTACCAAATGCATACGAAAGTATTGATTGTATAAAATATACTGAAATTGAGACTTTATTGTTATTATTATTTAAAAATATTTTTATTGATTTCATTGAGGAAGGGAGGAGAGAGAGATAGAAACATCAATGATGAGAGTCATTGATCCACTGCCTCCTGCACTCTCAAACCTCCAACCCGGGTACGTGCCCTGAATGGGAATCAAACCTTGATCTCCTGGTTCATAGGTCAGTATTCAACTATGGAGCCACACTGATTGGGCGAAGCTTGATTATTATTTTTGCAGAACAAACCACGGAGCTGCATTACTATTCTTTGTAAAAAAATACGTGATATTTTGCTATTCTCACTGGTGTCCTCTTTAATGATAACTTAGCCATTCAAATATGCAAAATTTTACAAATATTTTTTTCTGCTCATTCAATCAATTCCTGAAAGTGGTAAATTAAAACCTCCCACTATTACTGATTATATATGTTTCAAATTCTTATAATAGTTGTTTTTTCTTATATGTGTTGAGACTATGTTTTCTAGCCTCAAAGAGGTTATCATTATTATATCTTCCTGATGAATTATTTTTATTATAATTGAATGACCTCCTTCTTTCCCATATCATTTTTGCCTTAAAGCCTAATTTTTCTGACACTCATATTGCCATGCCAGCTGCTTTGGATTAGTATTTGCCTGGTTTTAGGTGTATCTCTTACGATATAAAGAGCGTGTGGACAGATCTTTAAAATCTAACCTTAGAAACTGTCTTAAAAGGAAAGTTTTATTTTTTTTACCTTTATTAGGATAACTCATACATATGAATTATGGTTTTATGAGTTACACTTACAATATTTTTCTTCTGTACTTATTACTCTTCTATTGTCCTTTATTGTATTATTGTCATTTTTACATCCCCCGAGCCCCACTCCTGCCTTTCCCAAGCCATTTCCTTTTACTACTTTGGAAGTTATCAGCTCATACCTTTTTTCCCTTCTTTTAGTGGTTCCCCTTGAATTTATCAGGCATCTGATTTTTACCTGGTAAGTCCATGGACATGTCTGTTTTCTTCATATCATATAATGAGCAGCACACTAACTAAAACCTTGTTTTGATTTTTCTGATACTCTTATCTTGTTTTTTTTTTAAAATCTTTATTGTTGAAAGTATTATCCTGCCTCCATTTCTCCTACAAAATCATTTTCTGAACCAAATATTTATTCATTAAAAAAATAATGGCACATTATTCCTTATGATATTTCTTCACAACACTGTGTCTGCCTAGGATGATAGGCCTTCTTATCTCTGTTGGTAAAATTCTGCTCTTTCTCCAGGACTCATCTTTGTGAACATTCCCAGGCTGCTCCACTCAGGGAATTGTGGAGCATCCCTCTGAAGTCTGCAGTGTGACTGTTTTCTCCATTCGTTTGTCTCTGGCATAACTTCCCTTTAATGTCCTACTCTATTGTAATGTCTCATGCTTAATCCTGCAGGGAGAGGGACCCTGTTTTCAGCCTTCTATAATGCATATTTATTATGGAAACATTAGCATATACTGAAAAGAAAAACAAAACTATTTTCTTATGCTGTTTAAAAATAGCAATGTCAAGAATTTGAAATATTTTATTCTAGACTTTCTCTACTTTAAGGACCCTAACATTTATTGTGAGGCTCCTCCACGTGCCAGGCATTTTGGTGTTTTGTATATGGAATGCTGTACAACATTGTGAAGGACACTGTTAATTGACCCCACTTATGTCTTAGGAACCTGGGGCTTAAAGAGTTTATATAATTCTTCTTCTGTTCAAATGCTATTAACTGGTTGATTGGGACTCAAACCTAATTCTGTTTAGTTAAAATTTTTATTCTCCTAATCTTTCACATTCTGTCTCTGGATTTAAGTGTATAGAAATGGAGTAATCATAATCTCCAACAATGATGCTTTATCATTAACCCTCCTATTTTTCTGTCTAGGTATGTATCATGTATCTACCACTATCTGTCTTTCTATCTTCTTTTTCACCACCACCACCACCATCATCATCATTAATCTATTTTTTATGTAAAAATACTGATGAATCTACCATTCAGCTTGAAATTTAACAAAAACTCTTATCTGTAAGCTCTCCTCAGTCCTTTCATCTAAAACCTAATATATATGTTTGCTCTGCATTTATGTGATATCTGTATGGTTGTGTTATCTTTAGACTCATATAAAGGGTGTCATGATAAGCTTAATTGTTTTAGAAAATGTTTATTTTTTTATTTAATAGGTGTTCAGATTCAGCCATATTGTTCATACCATTGTGGTTAAATCTTTTGACTACTATATGATATGCTAATTGGTACCACAAAATTTATGTATCTATCCTCCTCTGATGAACATGTAGACTTCTAAATTTTTGCTATTTGTGAACAGTGCTTCTATGAACATTCTTATACATGTTTTTTCTTTATTTATAATAATTTTGAATTTAATTTTTAAAATTACCTTATATTTTAAGCATTTATCATCTTATTAAATGGTTTTAAAAATTTTTATTTCTATAATTAAATTGTACCCAATAGTCTATTGTACATTTCACTTAATAGCTCCCTGTTGTAATTTGTACATAGTCCCAAATTTTTCTATTATAAATAATTCTGTGGTGAACACCTTTACACGTTAGAGGTTTTCATGTGTAAGGGGATCCAATTATGATCCATGTGAATTATCATCATCAAGATGGAGACTACAAATAATACATACATGCTAAGATCACATTCTATGAGTCTATGGAATAAATTATATGGTCTCAACTGCACAATTAGAAAATGCTTTTGGTGACTGTTATGACAACAATGACACTATGTTATTGCAACCATAATGACACCTAACCTAATTTCTGGCTTTTAATAAACTGGATTAATTCAGGTCTGAGGTAAAATGTTTTATTGATAAAAAATTTGATGGAACTCAATATAAAAACCTAAGCTTCTTGAGGAGAAAACATATAATTTGTCATTTGGAAATGGCTCAAATTTGTCTAGATTAGAACTAATTTAAATGTTTATTTGCCTTAAGATCTGTGTATACATGTAAAAAGAAGATCTAATTAATTTATTTGATTCAGAGTCAGATAAAATAAGACACATATGGCCATAAATATCTTTTTGCTAAGTTTCAGAGTCCTAGCTCTTCATCTCATCTCACAGACTTCCTCTCAGCAATAACTTTTCACTGCTATTTATAAGCATATCAGAGAGACCTAACAAGGTATTTTATTTACTTAACACTTTGAGTCCTGTCATCATTGTTTTTATCTAAATCAAAATTGACAAGAACTTCTCCATCAATCTTGGACTATTTTCACTGACATAATACCATAAAAATTAACATTTATTATAGCTTCCCCCATAGACAATCAGTTAGTTTATCTGATCTAATTGCTACTGTTTAGAACCTGGAGGGATGTTTATTTCTTCAACTTTACAAGTGACTATATGGGCACAGTAACAAAAGGGAGAAAAACTGAAATGGTCAGAGATAAAATATGAATGTGCATTAAAAGTTTTCTTAGGAGCAGGTTTTCATTAGTATAGGGTTGCTCATGCCTGTGCTGGTCAAAGGCTTTTTATTAGTATCCTAGTTATAGAATTAGACATCTTCTTTGTTATCAAATGTTATTTTACAATGTTTTTAAAAAATACATTTAAAATAGTGGCTCTTACCAATTTTCTATAGTGTGAAAAACTTAGTGATAAACTACAAAGATATAATAAAACTTGTATAGATTATTTAAAATCACTTATCATTAGAATTCTTATAAATCTAAAAATTGCCTACTAAAGAGGGAAACTTTAAAATCTGTCACCATGTATAAAACATATGACTGGATACAAATAAAAAGCATAACAGAATTATATCAATGTGTATACCTTACAATCATATTTCCTTCTGTTAAAATATCAAATGTAGATTTTTTTGTGTTGAAATAAATTTCAAATTTATATAAAATTATTTTAAAAGTACTCAATCTAATGTTTTACAGTATGACAAAATTAAGTAGGTAGAAAATAGAAACTTTACAATAATAACATTCAATACTAGATGCAAACTATTTGAATACAATAGTTACTGATATTATTCCAAATATATTTTGCCATTAGCATAAAACAGGTCTGCACAATTAATAGTTTTGCTGGAAAGCAGAAACCAAATTATATAATTTCAGTTCACAAAAATACAGGAACAAAATTATTAACATTATTGAAACTAGCAGCAATGTGTCATACAATGAAAAGAATAAAAGTCAAACAACTTTTTTAATGTATGAAGCACTTTTTTTTTCAAATGAGAATTATTAAAGTTATGAGAATTTTATACAATCTGAATATAATCCAAGACTTGACTCAAGATTAATTGAAAATTTATAAAACCCATATCATTGTTTTCAATGTAAAATATGCTCATCATGAAACAAAATTAAAAAGTTTTCAAATGGTTTAAATATAAAAATAATAGAAAGTGAGAAATTGAGAGAGGGAACCCCTTCATTGTTTATACAGCTCCAGATATTGTGGTGGGCAATTAGATCATGCCATCTCAACTATTCCTCATTTGGAGGATTGAAGTCAACACCTTAATATTATTTGAGCATAATTTTTGTAGTATAAAAAAAAAACATAACAAAATAATTTTAAGTTAGATTTTGGTAGAAAATAGCCAGGGCCCATTTGGCTGATACTTTCCTTGGAAAAAAAATAAAAGCTTTATCTTAATTAAAGTTTAATTAAGGATCACGTTTGGCAGTACTTTTCACACCGATCTACACCAGCAGATTTTCTAGGGCTTAACTTTATCGTGCAGAAAATCCTCTTTTATTACTCCCAACCTGTTGTAAAAGCTGTTGGCACAGAGCGGTGGTTGCTTCATTCAGATGCCTTGTTTGCCACTGGAAATATCCCAAGTCTCTAGAGATAGCACCACAGTGGTTCAATTTAATATCTGTCCTATCACTACAAGACTCCAGCTCATTATTAATGATACTATTCATTAATTTCTTGTTGGGCTGATGTTGTTATTTATTAAAATATTAAAGAATGCCCCGGGGACACATGCATAATGAGGGACACCTCAGTTTCATGAGCTGTACCAGCTGAAGGAATGAATGAACACACTGCAGATTTACCCACCCTGCACCGCACCATTCCTCCCTCATTAGTCCTGCTACATCTCTGAGTGACACTGTAAATTCATTTTGTGCTCTGTCCAATCAGAGCATAATACAAATGCAGGGCCCCCCTTTTTAATGAGCCATTCCTATGCAAAATGAATTGACTACTGTCTAACTCATCTAATTCGCCTGTATTTTGGGGAAGAATGAAATTGCCTATATTTATGTAGGGGATAAATAAAAGTTGACATATTTTTTTCCTTTTCAGTCTTGCATTTGGAAAATTTCAACATAATAAATTCTCCGTCTTAAGAACCTTCCACCTTAGTTAACTAAATCCCAGCATGACATTTAAACATGTGATCGTCGTATTTAAAAAAGCCTAAACAAGCAGTTTGTACACGGCAATGGTCATTTGATGTGTGTTTGCACATGCATTCAGGTGCAGCTTACAGAAATTCTAAGAAGGCTTGATGTATTTGCTCACCCTTTTAAGACATGGGTATGTAAAGACATCCTTTGAGGGTACTCAAATGTACATGTAATATAAAAGAAGAAAATGTGTGAAATGTTATAACCATTTTCAACCATTTGGGGAATAAATAATATTAAAATATATTTTTAGAGAAGAAAAATCTTATTTTTTTATTCTTTTGTTGGTCATTTTATGCACACAGTGAAATCTGCATAACAATTGAGGTAGCATCTGAAGGTAAAGTTTTAATATGTTCTATATGGTTGTTATTTTCTCTCTTGTGCAAATAATTACTCTGGTGAAGAAATACCACACTGTTTTGAGGGGATTAACTGGGCATAATTGCAGCCTGTTTTGATCCTTCTTTTAATAATGGATTCTTTCAATCTATATCTGGTACAGCAGCTTTGTAGGGATAGTTTAAAAGCTTTTATAGATGCCTATGCAATCTCTATTCTGTGATTTTATACCTGTTTCTTTTTGAGCAAAAAAAAAAAAATTGTATTTTTATGGTGACATTAAAGGTGTGCACACATTGCAAATCTTAACCCATCTTTGCCTAAAACAATGAATTGTGGCTGTTTTAATCCCATCCAATAGTTTATATTTAACATACATAATTTCTAGATTATATTCTCTTGAACATAGAGCTTATTGTATGTTTTATTTTGAATTACTGACTCGTTTTATGAAATGTTTTTCCTGGCCAGTGCTAAGGTGTTCAAAAATTATTTTTATTTGCAAAAATAAAGTACGCTAGATAGGCTGCAAAATATTTAAATTGTTTATATTTGCAAATCTTGAACTATTAATGACCTGATTTCAATATGTAGTATATTTGCTTCCTATTAGTGGCTCAGAAAGGTACTAATTTTTGGCCATATTTTTTTAAAGTCCTGAGTAAGATAGATGTTATCTTCATATTTTAATTTATCATTATTGGTCATATTCAAGAATGGCATATGAGTTTAATTTCTTCAAAGTAAAATAAACCATGATGAACCAAAATGATGATTTTGGTTCTCATAAAACTGCATATCAAAAATGATGTAATGAAATTTCAATTCTAAAATAAAGAGAGAGGAGAAATGTCCTTAATTATTTGAAATAAAAATAAGTGTAGAAAAGATAAAGGTTGAGAAAAGCAGTGTCTTTGAAACTGCTAATAATAATTCAGCCTATGTATTCAAGAAATTCAGCCAATCCAAAGTAGAGTAAATACAAAGAAAGCCACACTTAGGCACATCCTAGTCAAATTGCTGAAAAAACAGCAGCCAGAGAAAAAAGAAAAAAGACACAGTATGTTCAGGGAGCAATCATAAGACTGAAGGTTAATTTCTAAACACAAACTACAGGAGCAAAAATTACAAGGGAATACTAGTTTTAAACTTCTGGGGCAAATATCTGCTAACTTAGTATTCTGTATTCATGGAAAACATCATTGAAAAATGAAACTAAATAAAGACATTTTAAGAAAGGTTAAAAATGAGAGAATTCATTGCCAACAAAACCTACACTGTAGAAAATAGTAAATGAAAATTCAGGTTGAAAGGAAACCTTCTAGATAAAAGCATGGGACGATCTATATATATAAAAGCCTAATACACAAAGTGTCCCCTCGGGAGTTCAACTGGGAGACTGGGAGTTCCATCTCTCACTATGATGTGCGCTAACCACCAGGGGGCAGCATGGAACAAAGGAAGGCAGCTGGTAGCTGGGGAAGGGAGGCCCTGGCAGGCAGCTGCTAAGGACCCTACCCATGCACGAGTTTCGTTCACTGGGCCTCTAGTATGTATATATTGTATTTACATATATCAAGGTAAAAGGGTAGATAACCTATATATCACTGTACTCATGTTTGATAAAGTGGACTTTATGTCAAAATTTTATCAGAGATAATGGGGGACATTTCAAAGTGACAACTGGGTCAATCCAGCAGGAAGACCTAATACTAAATGTATATGCAATTAATTACTAAATACAAAGATATAAAGAAAAAGAAACAGGAGAATTAAACCAAAAAAGAGAAATAGACAAGTTCATAATCACAGTTGAAGATGTACAACGCTTCTTTCAGTAATTTTGAGAACAAGCTTATAATCAGAGCATTAAAGGAAATGTGAATAATTTAACCAAATTGAGTTAATATTTATAGACTACTACCCTTAATGACTGCAGAATACGCAAGTATATAGAGCTTTTGGCCACATGCTGGACCACAAAAGCAGTGTCAGATAATTTGTTAAATAGTGTCTACAAATAATGTCCTCAAAATGTTCCCACATGCTGGGGTAGGAGGGAAGTAGAAAGAGAAATATTACTGGCTTACCCTCCCCATCATCTCCATGGATCCCAGATGACACTAGATGGTTTTGGATTGTCATCACTGTCTTATTTTAAGCACCCCTCTGCAGGTGGAAATACTTGCAGGCTCTGGAGACATCATATTCCACTTCACTTCACAGCCTCTTTCTTGCTCTCAATTTTTGCCTGGGAAATACGTTCTTATTTTCGAAGACACACCTTATATTTCCCCTTTATTGGGAAGATTTTCTTGTCACTCCAAGTTGTGATGCCCTGCCATGTGTTTTCAAAATGCCTATGCGTTTATGCCCAGCATAATTCTTACTACATTTTATTTTATTTTTACCTTTCTGACCCAAGTTTAAACAAACCTATAGATTTTGTCATTCTTGAGGACAGAACTTATAGCCACAGTTTCAGTTACAATAAATATTTTTTTGAATTCGTAAAGTGATTAAAAATAAATGAAAGTGTTTATGAGTGTCTCTATATATATATATATATATATATATATATATATATATATATATATATATATACTTTTGAACCTTGAACACCTGTGGGTTAGGGGAACTGACTTCCTGCATAGCCAAAAATCCATGTATAACTATAATCAGCCATCACATACTCAATTCCCAACTGCAGAGTTGACACTGGAACAACACGGGTTTGAACTGTGCAGGTCAATTGAAAATAAAAGCCATATAAGTTGACCCACGTAGTTCAAAACACTGTTGTTCAAGGGTCAACTGTGTAGAGGCAGTGTTGCTACACATGGTAGTTTTTTTGTTCTACATCTTCAGTTAAGACTCTCTTTGTTCTTTTGAGTAGCAATACATTTTCTTTGAAATGGTAGAAAATGATTTTTTAAAAGTGTTTTGCAGAATGTACATACTTCTCAAGCTAATTTTTATTTAAACTAGATATGTACTGGGAAATGTTACCTTCCTCCATTTGGCCAAATATCTATTGAGAGTTTGATATGTGCTAAGCATGGCATGGCTGGGCAGAGAATAAAAATAAATCAGGTAAAAGCTGTGACCCTTAAAGATATTATAGTCAAGTAATTGATATAACACATGTGCATTAATAGTCCTATTATAATGTGAAGTGATTGTGTCATTAGGTCTAAATAAAGTGCTTTCGGAGTTCCAGTGAAGGAGGGATCTCATTCATCACTCGGGTTTGGGGCGGTCAAGGAAACTTTCAGGGAGGCAGGTGCATTAAAAATGACCTCCGCAGAATGAGTAGGATGTGGGCACAGCGAGCCAGGCAGGAAGGACATTCCATGTAGATGAGCTGTTTGAGCAAAGGCATAGAGATGGCAAAGCAAAGTGTGTAAAAGTGAAGTTTCTCAGCTGCCTGGGGTTCAGGGTGCAGAGAATTCATTGAAGGAAAGGTTGGAATAATGCAATTGATATGTGTTACTAGTTTGGATTTCGTTATGTGGGTGTGTATTGGATGAGGATACCCTGCATTTCCTAAAATCAAAAAATATGCTTTAGTCTCTTACAAGTTAGATAAAGTATCTGTAGAGACTGACTGTTGCTTCTTCTTAGTGTAGATTTCCAAAAGTTCAAACTTAAAATTTAAAAACATAAAAACAATTTTAAAGGAACTTGTTTTTAAAAAAGAACTCTAGCCTTTTGGGTAGACAATTTTTTTTTCCTGTATGAATTTATGCTATTCTGAGAACATTTTGAGAATCACATTAAAAAAAAAATCTGAAGTGTTCCCTGTAAAACATTTCCCGAGGGTTGATGTGTACTCCACAGTGTCAATAGAGTAGCTATTTCACATTAAGAACTAGGCAGCCGCAAAGTGAATAAATTGTTAATGCTTTTTGACCTGAGTGTACTTTGCTATGTAAAATCTGGAGGAACTAGTTTTATAAAAGAAATAAAAAAATGTGATTAATATAATTGAATGTTTAGAACTGCTAGTGTTAAGGTCTCAGGGAATCTGTTGTGAGGGTTAATAACTCTTGGAGAGGGAAACATTTTTATATCCTCAGCAACCTGCAAGACTGTAAAATGTTTCCAAGGGTAATTTTCTTGAAGTTAAAGTTGGGTTATTAAGGTTCACTTAACAGATAAAGTTTGCTACAATTTTATGGGACTCTATGATACGATGACAAGATTTCTCATTTCTAAAATCAGGACAGAATACTAGAGGCCATGACCATGCTCTGGGGACATTTCCAGTGTTTCTCTTTTACAAGAAGTCTGACTGACAAAGACATTTTGAGGCTGTTCAAGCTGAATTTTACACAAGTAGCCATCTTGGATTCTTATCTCCTTTTTCTTTTTGTAAATAGATTTTGATGGGGTTTATGAAAACAGTGAAAAATATTTTCCAACATCATACTTTAAGTCTAATTTCTATTTATCAAGATTTAATATTAACTGGTACAGGATATTTGAAATAATAATTTACTGTCTTTACAGTATTACAATAAAGACAGATTTGTTTCTTACTAAACAAAGCTCAACAAGCATTTTTTTTAAATTAAAAGAAAACATTTCAGTAAGAAGGCATTGAGATATAATAAAATATCTAGATTGTATTCAATTGTATCATGGTTTAAAACTAATTTGTATATCAGTAAGAAAATGTAGATTGAGGTATATTCTTAAAAATGGGCTAAACTTCTTAAGTTTAAAAATTGGCTCATCAAACCAATATGATTTGAAAGAGTCCTCCCAGGCTTAAGAAGGTGTTGTGTTTTCTTATGAATGGGATAGGATAGCAGGTGGCATGCAGTTTCCTTTCAAGATAATATATCAAAATGACCTTAATTAGACCAACATAAAAATCGTTCCATTAAATAGATACACATTGCTTTTTTCCCATTTTTCAGGCATACTTTACATACATAAAAATTCATCCCCCTTCGGTTCTATTCTGTGAGTTTTGACAAACACAGTTTTAAAACACAAACATATCAAGATATAGAAGAGTTCATCAACCCGCAGACTTTCCCTATGTCTGTTTTAGTCAACTCTTCTCTCTAACCCAGCCTCTGTCAACCATTGGTCTGTTTCCTAATCTTAGAGTTTTGCATTTTCTAGAATTTTATTTAGATAGAATCATACAGTATGCAGCTTTTTGATTATGGCATTTTCACTTAGCATTATGTATTTAAGTTTCATTCATATTATCATATGTACCAGCTGTTTTTTATGTTTTTGTTGGTGAATAATATTCCATTGCCTATTATTCAACCAATGTCCTTTGGAAATTTTTTCTCTATATTTTGATGAATATGAAGAAAGCCACTACAAAATGTGCATTCTAGTTTTTGTGTGAACATAAGTTTTTATTACACTGGGTTAATTCCTAGGAGTGGGGTATTTGGATTATGTGGTAAGTATATATTTAACTTTATAAGAAACGAACAATGTTTTCTGAAGGTGCTATAACATTTTGTATTTCCACCAACTGTGTATGAGAGTTTCAATTGCTTCATATTCTCAACAGGTACACATTTTCACCAGCTCTTGGTCTTGTTTAATATTGTTATTATTATTATAATTATTATTAAAATATTAGCCAATATAATAGGTTGTAGTTTTAAATGACAATAGGATTTGATTCTGGTTTTAAATGACATTTCTCTAATGACTAATGATATCGAGCATCTTTTCAATATGCTTATCTGCTTTATGTATGTCTTCTTTGGTAAAATATGTGTTCAAATAATTTCCCCACTTTTTAATTGAGTTGTTTATTTTATTATTACTAAGTTTTATAAGTTTTGAAAATATATACCGGTTAACCTATTTTAACAGATATGTGATATGCAAATATTTTCTTCCAGTTTTATTATCTTAACACTGATGTGAAGCTCCTCAATACTTAATTCTAAAGAAGCCCATTCATAAACTTTTTTTATGGATTGGGAACAAATGACTTTTAACTAAATAGTTTATAAAATGCAAAGGATATTATAAATATTATTCTTTATTGTATGCACAAAGAAAATATTTAGTATCTTTGATAATCTTAAATTTTGATATACTCAAGTGAACTTATTTGTGTAGAGTGGAAGAATGAAGTACTTTTAAGAATTACAAAATTATATTTACGTATATTAACAGTTTTATTATTATTTATACAACTGACTTAATATAATTCTCAATTTTACTTGGAAATTTAATATCATCTGATTCAATTTATCACTTCTGTCTTCTAGAAATTTTATGTGATTTAACATTAGACTTTGAATTATAGGTGTTGCAAGTGCAATAAAAAATTGAAATACTATTTTAAAAATGTAATTTGATAAAATGCAATAGTTTTGAGCTAGGTTAAAATTGAAAATATTTCTTAGTATATTATAACCTTGTTATTCTATTTGAGGATAAGTTGGTTTTTTTGTTTATTTTTGGTGGTGTTGAAAACAGAAAGTTTAATTACTCATATATTTAAATATGTGACATGATGTCTTCTTAAATTCTTTAATCTAAAGTTACCCTAGAATTGTTGAGATTTCCATAGCTTCTTTAAATTAAAAAAATATCCAAATGCTGATGATTCTGTATTATCTGGAAATTTGACTTTTACAAGTTGAGGTTTGTTTCTTATATATTTGCTGCCAGTATCCCAGATATCAAGATTTCTGCTCCAGGTGCTTGTGGTTTTATTTATTGAAAGGCTATCTGATGATGACGAGTTTGAGGTCTCCCTGCCAGAATGTGAACGGATTTCCCAGAGTTTAGCATAAAAGGGTGCAACGTAGATACAGAAACTGAGAGATGCATGGCCTTCTCAGAGAAGGGTTCTTTCCAGTGTGTTAATAGAACACTTTTCTCATTATGTACTGTGTGAAAGCCGTAATTAACTGGTCAGAGGATGGCTGCTCTTCCTAGATCCCCTTTACTGTCAGGGGTAGTCATCTCCCAGCTGCTGTGAAAGCTGGCACTAATAGCCCACCACTGCCCTTTTTTTTTCTCTCCAGAGAGAAATACCCTTTTATTAAACACTTGCTGTCTGACATAGAAGGTAGCATCTCCCCTATACGCACAATCCAGGCAACACAAGCCAATGATGGACTGGCAAAGGGGTACAGAAAAGCTAGCTACTGTGCCACAGACTACTTTGTGGTGCAATATGTGCTCTCCTGGAGGGTCACACTGAAGCAAATCTCCCGCTGAAACTGTAGTTTGCTCGCAAACATTTTCTCAGTGAATCACCTGCACTAGAAAGCCTGTCTCAAGCTCAGCTACTGGGAAATCTGATTTAAGACAAATATGTTTGGGGAAAAACCTCTTATTACTGCCTACTCTTGGGGAGTCAGTGAACATAAGATATTAGAGATTGTAAAATTCTGCAGTCACCAATATCATTAATTTTGTTTAACCCATAACTTCCCAAATTTATTTAACAATGGAATTATTCTTTCTCTATATTAACATGTTACATATTTCATTTCTAGTGTTTCTCTGGAGAAAAAAAACTGGCTTAGGATATATAAATTTTAATTTTAGCCTAAAGGAACCAAAATTTAGGCTTGAAAACTTATACCTAGGACAATGCCAGGGCAATGCCACTGTTGTTCCAGGCTCCTTAAGCTCCAGCAAATGCCTTACTAGTTGAGGGGAAAGAATTAGTTACAGTACATTAGAGATTTCAGTCAGACATCAAAGTATACCAATGTCTTTCAGGAAACATTCTTTGTTGCTATGACCAGCTCTTTTTGAGTACTCTAATTTGGTGAATTGCAATTCTGACTCATAATAATGTTTACCCTTCTTTTCTCTGATTGCCTATTGGTAAAAAGACCATCCATACTGTTTGCTCTGCATGGTAGAATCTAGGATTCACTTGCTGTCTAGTATAATAAACAATCTTTCTTAAAAGTGTCCTTGTTTTGACAATAAATTGTGTGGCTACCATCTCTATAATCACAATGATTTTACTTGTTGGACTCTGAGACTCTTCCAAGACCTGCTGTCATACCTGATATCATCACGTGCTGTTGAGTTTGCCACCATAGATGACATTTTAGTATTGTGTGAATATGCTCTACCTAATGTCCTCTGTCCACTTGATACATTGGAATTCAATATAGAAATAAATTGAGATTATCATGCCCAGGGAGAAGTTATTACATTTATTTAATTAATATATAAATAGATTACTAATATATAAATAGTTTCTTTCCTACTCGTAGTCTTAACATTGGCTTACCACACCATCAATTCTTTTTTTTTTACTTCTTTAGAGAAATAGGAAGTTTGTGCATATTTTTCTTGTAAAATTCTAGTTCTAAGATAGAATAGTGTGTGAGTACCACTACTTATACCAACTTGGAGGTAAAATGGTGTGAAAATATCAGAAGTGTTGAATGTAAAACAAACTTTTGGAGATTATAGTTATAGTAAAAAAATAGGTCACTTAAAGCTCAAGACTACAGAAGTAAGTAACCAAGATTTAAGAAATTTGCCTGAGTGTGACAAATAGTAGAAAAAAAGATACTTTAAGAATTTTTAAACATTTTTTCATTCTTATGAATAGGAAAATAAATCCTTTTTATTTTTATGCATTGAATAATCAATTTATATTGTTTTCTTCTGAACTTAAAACATAGAACAAACTCATATATTTTGAATCTTTACCCTGAACTCCATAATGCAGTACCACAAATGCTCCTTAAATGTGATTTTCCTGTGTTGTTAGTGGAACTCATATGTTTCACTGTACAGAAAATGGATTAAGGGAGAATAAAGACCAATCCATTTACTCATGCTCAGGGGTGTGGAAGTTCCATATCCCTGTCAAGAAAAATAGCATAGTTCTTATTTTGTTATATTTTTCTGTTTTGACAAATTTTTCCATGCAGTTTTATGTTATAATACAAAATCAATATAAATATATTTTAAAAAGAAATAAATGTTTTTAATATGTTGATGTATAAGCATATAGATTACTGAATAAATCTAAAGTTAATTTAATTTTCTAACTTTTCTCTGTAGGGTTCATCTACCCTACAACTCTCACAGTAGAATAATAAGCAAGTAGACTTTTTAACATTATGGGGATATTTAATAAATATTTTTTATTGATTTCAGAGAGGAAGGCAGAAGGAGAGAGAGATGGAAACATCAGTGATGAGAGAGAATCATTGATCTGCTGCCTCATCTATGCTCCAGTGGGGACTGACCCCACAACCTGGGCATGTGCCCTGATCAGGAATTGAGCAGGGGCCTCCTGGTTCATAGGTCAATGCTCAACCACTGAGCCACACTGTGTGGGCCAGCATTGTTTTTTAGATCAAACCTTATAATCACTGAGAACTATAAAGTCCAAATATATTGGTCTATATTTAAATAACTTTTTTTAAATTTTCCATCTCCAACATGATGTGTTCACCTTATTTTTCAGGAATTATAATTTTAAACTCCAGATCTGTTATTTTTTCTGAAAAAACTGAAAATAAGTTTGCAGCTTCCTGGGTCAAGTACACTGTCCAACCCCCAAAATATAGTTTAAGGAAATGGCATATGAGAAACAAAAATTATAGTGAGAAAACAACAGATTTATCAAGTAAAGTTACCAGAAACTAGTATTTGAGTATGGAAAACATCTAGAAATTTAAAAGAGAAATCCAAACTGGGAAGAAACAAAGAATTCAACCAGTTTAGGACATAAAATGTCCAAGTTCCTGGTTGGCAGTTAAGTTATGCATGTGCACAAAACACCACAAAGGACACACTGAAAAGAAACAGAGACCACAAAGAATGCTCTTGAAATTCAGAGTAATAGAGAGCCAGAAATGTGAATTTGATGCTTTTCTTAAACACCTATATTCTCCAATTGTAAATATCTTGGAGTGCAGAAAGCCCAAAGGGTAATATTTCAGAGTCCAAAATCTGCAGAGTAGCTGAGATTAGGGATATCTTGAAAACTAAGAAAACCTGCCAAATTTTGTAGGTAAAAGAGAATCCCACAGGGACTAGGTTAAGTGACAATGCAGCAATGAGAAAACGTTAAGAATGGGACAAAGATGTAAGTAGCTTCATAACTTAAAGCAGAAATCGTTTGTGACTTGTTCAATAAATGTGATACATCACATAAACAAATTGAGACATAAAAATCACATAATCATATCAATTGATGCAGAAAAAGCATTTGACAAAACCCAACACCCTTTCTTGTAAAAACTCTCAACAAGGTGGGAATAGAAGGATCATACCTCAACATAATAAAAGCCATATATGATAAACCCACAGCTAACATCATACTCAATGGGCAAAAACTAAAACCATTTCCCCTAAGAACAGGAACAAGACAGGGATGCCCACTCTCACCACTCCTGTTCAACATAGTACTGGAAATATTAGCCATTGCAATTAGACAAGAAGAAGAAATAAAAGGCATCCAAATTGGAAAAGAAGAAGTAAAGCTGTCCTTATTTGCAGATGACATGATATTGTACATGAAAAACCCGAATAACTCCATCAAAAAACTATTAGACTTAATAAATGAGTTTGGCAATGTAGCAGGATACAAAATTAACTCCAAGAAATCTATGGCATTTCTATACACTAATAGTGAACTTACAGAAAGAGAGATTAAAAAAGCAATCCCATTTACCATCGCACCAAAAAAATTAAGATACCTAGGAATAAACTTAACTAAGGAGGTAAAAGACCTATACTCGGAAAAATACAGGACACTGAAAAAAGAGATAGAGGAAGATGTAAACAGATGGAAGAACATACCATGTTCATGGATTGGTAGAATCAACATCATTAAAATGTCCATGCTACCCAAAGCAATCTATAGATTCAATGCACTCCCCATTAAATACCAACGGCATATTTCACAGACCTAGAAAGAACTCTCCAAAAATTCAACTGGAATAAAAAAAGACTCCAAATAGCCATAGCAATCCTGAGAAAGAAGAACAAAGTAGGTGGGATCTCAACACCAGATTTCAAGCTGTATTACAAAGCCACTGTTCTTGAAACAGTCTGGTACTGGCACAAGAACAGACATATAGACCAATGGAATAGAATACAGAACCCAGATATCGACCCAAACCACTATGCTCAATTAATATTTGACAAAGGAGGCATGAACATACAATGGAATCAAGACAGTCCCTTCAATAAATGGTGTTGGGAAAATTGGACAGATACATGCAAAAAAATGAAACTAGATCACCAACTTACACCATACACCAAAATAAACTCAAAATGGACACAGGACTTAAACATAAGATGGGAAACCATAAAAATACTAGAGGAATCCACAGGCAGCAAAATCTCAGACATATACAGAAAGAACTTCTTCACTGATACTGCTCCTAGGGCAATGGAAGCTAAAGAGAAAATAAACAAATGGGACTACATCAAAATAAAAAGCTTTTTCACAGCAAAAGAAGCCATCAGCCCTAACCGGTTTGGCTCAGTGGATAGAGTGTCAGCCTACGGACTCTAGGATCCCAGGTTTGATTCCAGTCAAGTGCGTGTACCTTGGTTGTGGGCACATCCCCAGTAGGGAGTGTGCAAGAGGCAGCTGAATCAATGTTTCTCTCTCATCAATGTTTCTAACTCTCTATCCCTCTCCTTTCCTCTCTGTAAAAAAATCAATAAAATATATTTTTTAAATAAAGAAACCATCAACAAAATAACAAGAAAGCCCACTGTATGGGAGAACATATTTGCAAATGTTATCACTGATAAAGGTTTAATCTCCAACATCTACAGGGAACTTATACAACTTAATAAAAGGAAGATAAATGATCCAATAAAAAAATGGGCAACGCACCTACATAGAATCTTTTCGAAAGAAGACAGAAGGAAGGCCAAGAGACACATGAAAACATGTTCAAAGTCATTAATTATCCGAGAGATGCAAATCAAAACGACAATGCGGTACTATCTCACACCTGTCAGAATGGCTATTGTCAACAAATCAACCAACTACAAGTGCTGGTGTGGATGAGGAGAACAAGAAACCCTCGTGTGCTGCTGGTGGGAATGCAGACTGGTGTAGCTACTGTGGAGAACAGTATGGAGTTTCCTCAAAAAACTGAAAATGGAAACCCTATTTGACCCAGTAATCCCACTTCTAGGAATATATCCTAAGAAACTAGAAACACCAATCAGAAAGGATGTATGCACCCCTATGTTCATAGCGGCACAATGTACAATAGCTAGGATTTGGAAACAGCCTAGGTGCCCGTCAGCAGATGACTGGATCAGAAAACTATGGTACATCTACACAATGGAATACTATGCTGCCATAAAAAGAAGGAATTCTTACCATTTGTAGCAACCTGGATGAAATTGGAGAACATTCTGCTAAGTGAAATAAGCCAGTCAATGAAAGAAAAATACCACATGATCTCACTCATTTTTGGATAATAAAAAACATATTATAAACTGGTGAACAAAAAAGATAGATACAGAGGCAGTAAAGCATCAGACAGACTGTCAAATTACAGCGGGAAGGTTAGGGAGAGGTGGAGTAGATAAGAGATCAACTGAAGGACTTGTATGCATGTATATAAGCATAACCAATGAACGCAAAACATTGGGGAGTGAGGGCATGTCTGGGAGTGGGGTGGGGGATCAATGGTAAGATATGTACACATATAATACCTTAATAAAAGAAATAAAAAAATAAAAATAAAAAGTAAACAAAGATTGAAAAAAGAAGAAATCATTTGTGATTTGATTCTGGGCAGCTGAAGTACTGATTAGAACAAATATCCAATAATCTTTAGAACATTGTTCATTGTCACTACAATAAATGATCTGAAATGTGCAAATAATAACCACATCACCAAACATGCTAAGAAACACAAAAATGTGATCCATATGCAGGCAATAAAATAAAATAAAATAAAAAGAAGCAGTCAACAGAATCATACTTGTAGGTCTAGATGTTAAAGTGAGCAGAGAAAGATTTCAAAGCAGCCATTCTAAATATGTTCAAATAATTAAATAAAATATATTTAAATATTTGAAGGCAAATATGGCATCAATAATTGAACAGATGAACAATCTCAAAAGAGAAATGCAAACTATTTAAAAAAAAACAGATCTGGAGTTTAAAATTATAATTCCTGAAAAAAACAAGGTGAACACAACATGTTGGAGATGGAAAACAAAAGAAGTTATTTAAATGTAGATCAATATATATTGCCAATCCAAAACCCAAAAAGAGAAAAATTGAAGAAAAATGAGCAGAGCCTTGGAGACCTGGCAATAGATAAAGGAGTCCAACATACATGAAATTGAAATCCTAGAAGAAGAAAAGCAAGAAAAGGTAACAAAAATTTTGAAAGAAAATGACAAATTTGGTAGAAAATATGAAATAAAGATTCAAATGCCTCTCTGACTCAGTTGGTTGAGTGATGTCCCATGCACTGGTTCGATTCTGGGTGCATAATGTATGATTCCAACTATATGACATTCTGGAAAATGCAAAACAAAGAGACAGTAAAATTATCAGTGGTTGCTAGGGCTTAATGAAGAGAGAAGGATGAATAGATGAAGCACAGGGGATTTTTAGGGCAGCGAAATTGCTCTGTATGATATTTTAATGGTGAATACAGCATTTCACATTTGTGAAAACTCATAGAAATCACAGCACCAAGAGTGATCCTTAATGTTAACTATGGACTTTGGGTAAAAAACATATAGAATTTATAAATCTATATGTTAATAGATTTATAAATTGTATCAAATGTACCACTCTGGTACAAGGTGTTTATAGTGGGGGAAGGCTGTGCATGTGTGGGATTGGGGCACAAATAAAACCCACACTAATAAAATTTTTTGTAAACCTAAAAATTAAGTCTATTAAAATTATATTGGATTTCTCATTTGCTGTATTAGTTGATATTCCTTAGAGCCCCTTATATTAGATATGATAATTTATCTTACTAATATTTACTATTGTTATGTATTTGGTAATATTGTGTTGCCATAATTTATGTTCTCTATTTTACACTTTCCAATTATTTCCTCTCTCTTTTTCTGAGTCAAATGCTTTTGGCTCCTTCTTTTCTACTTAGTTTCTTAAAAGTTTTTCATTACATTTTCATTCTATTAGCAGTTGACTTTAGTTTCAACTTGAACATTTATAATAGAGCTACATACTTTTTCTTACAATATTTAGTGTCACTTTAACAAGGTTTAGAAAGTAATGAGAGGTAAATATATGAATAAAATGTTCCATTCTTCCAAAAGTCTTTCAGACAGCAATATATAAAGTTACAAACATTTTTATGTAAACATTTTACACACATTTTTATATTTTGCTTAATGTTCTTAGTATCGGAGGATTCTAAGATATAACGAATGTTGATCTGCAGTTGTAGCAGAAGTTTCTGAGAGCTGGAGAATGATTGCACGAGTATGAAGAATGAGATGTTCACAATCAATTAAAG
Organism: Corynorhinus townsendii; assembly: GCA_026230045.1. Lineage (NCBI taxonomy): Eukaryota > Metazoa > Chordata > Mammalia > Chiroptera > Vespertilionidae > Corynorhinus > Corynorhinus townsendii. The sequence goes on from JAPDVU010000005.1 coordinate 60,548,400, forward strand.
TTCTTTATTATTTGGCATAATAATTCAGTAGTAAACATAAGACTTGGCCATGTTTATAAAATAAAAATAGACTAAAAAAGTATCTTAAAATTATATGTAAGCCATGAACTTAAATAGTTGGAAGATGCTATAAGGCACTAAATAATCTGAGATAGAGACTGGAGCTGAACAGAAATGTGAATTACTATAATATTTCATATACTACAGTAGTGGAAAACACACTCAACTTATGAACTAGAGGAAAGGCAACCCATTCTAAGACAAGGATAGATGAATTATTTCACTGGGCTGTCTTTTCTATTATGTAGCTATATATGAACTATTATATAATTGTAATGGTACTTAATTCTAGAAAATAAAGGTTAAGTAAATAACAGTTAAGAATGATTTCTCATGACTCTTATTCCTAGAATTAAGTGTGCAATCCAACTAAAATTTTTCATTGACAAGACTAACAAAATATTTTGAAACACTTTTAATGATTTATATGTAATAAAAATGTGGAAAGAGTGAGAATTAATAATACTATACTAAAAATGTACACACACACACACACACACACACACACACACACACACACATATATATATATATATATATATTTGTTTTGTTTTTCTTTATAGGCTAACTCAGACCACTTCTTTAATAGATAACTTTATAGATTGTTTCAAAATGCTGTATATTTTTCTAAGCATTGTAAATGATAATCTTGGTAATAATTACAGCACCCTACAACGTGGGTACTATTATTATATCCATAGAAAGGAAAGTGAAACACAGAAAGAATAGGTAACTTAATCCAAGATCACAGATTTGTAGACCAACAAGTTCCAGATTAACTTTAATCAGTATACCCTACCCTGCCTCCCACTGTATTTGGTTGGTGTGCATTATTCTGAAATTTTGAGTTGAAGTAAGCAAAGTTTTGAATCACTTCATAACAATAATAGAGGTTATTTTAGAATGACATGTTGGTCAAAGATGGATGTGGATTAGACTATTTAATATTTCCTAAGTACCCTAAATATGTTATTTCCATCAGTTCAAACTTTTACCTATAGTAAAGCAATAGATAATGAATTCCCTCATTTTTCTATTATTAAATCTTGTGTCAGCATGTGTCTGTTTGTACCCAAATATTCTGCCTTCTATGTTGTTAGAATGAATCAATATTCTTAATTCTAGCTAATGATAACCTCTTGTTAATAATTGGTTAATAATTTTATTAACCAACATCACCCCAATAAATTCAATAAAAATAAAATAAAATACACACAAAAATGTATTAAATGCTTTCTCTCTGAAAAGCAGGACACAAACATAACATCAGCATGGCTGTAAGAGCTCATAATATAATGGGCAGATTATATATACAATCAATTAGGGGGAAAATGCAGAATGAAATAAGCATTAAAAACCAATATATTGTATGAACAGAAGTAAAGGGGCAGTTATGGGAGAAAATATATTGTGTGGTGGCCATAAATCCACATGTGGAATCAAGCAGATCTCTATGTGAAGCTCAGTTTTTAGCACTTAAGTACTGTGTGACTTTAGCCTTGATGCTCTCATCTGTAAAATGAGGACAATAATGCCTAATACGTGCTATTTGCTTGTTTGCTTGACTTTAAGGTTAGGCAGTGAATGTAAAGCAGCTTTTTATAATGCCTAGCAAATAAAATTTTCAACATGTGACATTAATATTTCCTCTAGTTTTAGTTTTGCCAGTCATCATGGACTGCTTTATCAAATCTTGTGGGACATTACTAAGACGTATTAAATAGTTTCTGTCCTTGACTTTGATAACCTAAAAAGAGGAAAAAAATGCTTTCATGCCTATATTATCCAACAATATAATAAGTATTAATAAATGAATCAAATAATTCATCAAGTCTTTAAGCATTTTAATGTCTATGATGAATATACTATCTCAATGTTAGCTTGGTTTGGGTTAGGTTGAGATCCAAAATCTTTTATTCAGATATTTTCAATGGCAATCACATAGAATACTTCCACACAATTTAAAATGTATTAAGCTAAATATAGGGTAGAAAATACTGTGTCAACCAATTAGAGACTTAAAATGTGAATGAGTTCATTTAATGTTGAATATAGCAATTTAGATAAACAATAACATATTCTTTCAAATATGATAGAAATGAAAAGTATTAGATCTTTAATTAGATAAGAAAGCCATTAATATTTCTTGTTAAGGTTGTAATTATCCTTATTATATCTCTGTTATGATCTGTCCATTATGGCAGCCACTAGCCATATGTGGATATGGAATAATTGAAATGTACTAATCTGAATGTGCTAGTACATTCTTATTTTTCCTTTTATTTAAATTAATTTAATTTGAAAACTGATATTTAATTCCATATTGGAAAACTTTTAAGTATGATTAGGAAATTGAGGTAGGTGAGTTTACCTTTTCTTTTCTTTTTAAAATATATTCTTATTGATTTCAAAGAGGAGAGGGAGAGAGAAATAGAAACATCAATGATGAGAGAGAGAATCATTGATCGGCTGTCTCCTGCATGCCACCCACTGGGGATTGAGCCTGCAACTCGGGCATGTGCCCTGCCTAGGAATTGAACGGTGCCCTTTTGGTTCATAGGTGACATTCAACCACTGAGCCATGCCCACCGGGCAAGTCTACTTTTTCGACTGCACACTGTATGTAATCTACAGGTAAAATGTTTTCAGTGAAAATTGAGTATCCAAATCAGTATGTGATTAAGTGTAAAATACACACTGGATTTCCAAGATATAGTATAAAAATGTGAAATATACCATTAAGAGTGTTTCATATGCATTATATGATCAACATAATATTTTGGATATACTAGACTAACTAAAATATTTTAAATTAATTTCACCTGTATTTTTTTAACTTTGTGAAAGTGGCTACTAGAAAATTTAAAATTGCACATGTGATTTTTATTATACTGTATTTCCAGTGAGCAGTGTTACACTAATTTGGTCTTGATCTTTTATTTTTATCTTATCCCATTTTTATCTTATTTTTTATTGGGAAATATGTAGCCATTTTAAAATATATATATGTAAAAATTATAAATCTTTGAGAGAATTTTACAAAATTCACATTTCAACCCGCACAACTGATGCTGTTTAGGTGGGGAAAAGGGATGTTTTTCTCCAGTGTGATATGAATTTCAGTGGAGGAATTCACTTTAGCATGAACTACTTAGTTTTTCCACAATCACCTTGAGATTTAAAACAAAAAAAAAAATGCTTTTGAGACCTGGTGCCCAGTGACTGAGGGAGACTAGCTCCATCAGAACTATATGAAAAACAAGGGCATAGATTAATTGGTTTGGGTTATTTTCTCTTTCTCGGAACTCATATACATTTCCTCTCTTAAACTGGTAGAAGAAAATAAATGGAACCTCTCACTGAACTCTAATCTTCCTTAGTTGTTCATGCCCCAGAGAACACTGCAGTGCATTGCAGAAGACAATAATTAAAGCCAAAGTGATGTTCTGCAAGCTTCCCTTGTCTTAATTTAAGGTAAGATTAAGGTTTAGGCTTCTGTTTGTGTTAGGTTTTTGGAATATAATGAATGTCTAATTCATGTTTTGGGAGGATGCTAGCATATATTTATGTCTTGTTGAATTTGTAGTAATTACCAACCTCCCAACCTTTTGTCTGTTACTATTAAAGTTTACGAAAAGGGAGGGAAATAGTGTCAGATATATACATATACATACACATATACATACCCATATACATATGCATATACATATTCATATACATTCACTGCAGGCTTATTGGGTTAATTCTCATAGTTTGATATTTTTAACTCAATGAAAAGCTGTAAGTGAAAGAGATTTGCACACTACATCTTTAATCACTTTTTCCCTTTAATGCTAAAGTGAAGAAAAATATTCGGGTATATTTATAAGTTGCTATGCGAGCAGTTATGTGAAATTTATGCTGTGTAATGGATTATGGAAAGCAGCTTTGAACTAAATGCCCATTTCATTTGATCAAAGCATGTTTTTACTAAATCCAATAATTATGCAATGTACTGTGTGTGTTTTTAAAGTTTTCCAAAGTCTGGTAAACAAGCAGTATGCTTTCCTCATTTGCACAGTAATATGGCCTTACAGGCTAAGGGTGATTTATGTACTGAAGTCATTTAAATTCCATACCTTCAAAGTCACAATGCATATGTTACATGCCTATAATTATACTCCTCCGGGTGTACAAGCCAAGAAGGTGGCAGAGTCAGACATAGAAAAAATAAGTAGATTGATGATATGGTATTTTGCTAATACAGTGTAAGGCACTAACAGATTATGAACCTCATTCTTGCCTTTCCTAATAGTACCTTCTAAATTGCATTTTCAAACTGGTAACTTCACTGATCTCTCATTTATAGGATCTGCCTTCATTATAAAAATAATATCTTATAAAAGATTAACAAAATATTTTTAATATTAAATTTAAAACTTCTTCAGTTAAAGGATCTTTCCCCAGCACATCATACCAACTCTCATATATTAGATTTGAGATACATATTCTTAAGTGTCAAACCATGTTTTTTTCTTAAATTTATAGTCATATGAGGAAGAAGAACTGGTTTATGGCAACCAAAACAATGCACTAGAGTCCTTTAGAAAGTCACACCAAAGGAAGGTAGAATATTTTAGGACAGTACTAGTCATTTAACAACTTTTAAGTTACAATTCTTACATACTCATGTTTTAAAAAGAGTGTTGCTGTGGGTTTCCCACAGGTTGCCAGGCATTTTCTTATTTCTAAGTGTTGGGTGACCTTTAAGCAGACTGAACATTTATACGGAATACAATTAGACCTGATAAGCAAATTCCTATTAAATCATACATCCTAATTCCTTTATTATGGTAGTGCCATGGTGTTTAATGGCCATCTCCTTTGGTTACTTCAACTTCAGGTTCTATAGACTGTAGTTTTCTATAAGCTAATAATGAAATCCCACTTAATTTCAAACATTTAAATAGACATTTCTGTGTCTTTTCCCCCTAAAAAAGCATGTCATAACATTAAAGATAGTGTCACAGTGTGCATATTCAAAAAGAAAATAAATAAATATTGCTTTACATTTGGGAGGTGGTGGCTACCATTTGATGCAATACATAAGATGTCTGCTTGATTTTTAATTTCATTTTTTAACATTATTTGGCCATTTCAGATCAAGATTTCTACAGAACTATTTTATACATTTGATGGGATGATGAAAAAATTACACCCACACAAAAACACACAAAAGTTAACTGACATGTAATTTATCTGAAGGAGGGTAACAAATTTAAAAATATGGAAACTTGCTACTTCTTACTCGAAAAATGAAGATTCTTTTGTATAGTTTGTTAATGTTACTTGGTTTGTTTGCTTTATCTGGAATCCCTTGAAGGGGATATATTATGTGATTATAGCGATTTAAAACCTCTGTGTTTCACATTCTTAGGATTACAATAGGCTCACACAGCTACAATTTGTTTAGGTAGTGTCTTCTTTAGAAGATGCTCTTTTGACCAAGATTTTAAAAAGAAAAAAATTAAAGTAGAAAATTGAATACTAATGATTAGCAATTAATTTTAGAGTGAAATAAATTTGGCCATTTAAGTCATAGGATAAAGGTGCTATCCAAACTGTCTTTATTTATTTATTTATTTATTTTTTCAAACTGTCTTTAAATGACCTCTTTGTTTTAATGTGTGTGTGTTTCTTTATGATCCTTTTTCTGTATTTAATTAATAGGGCAGTGTTCATATATGTGGTTTATTCAGAGCTGTTGAAGTGGGGTTGATTTTTGACACTAACTTATTGTCCAGGACTTCTGAGTTACATTTTGAATAAAATTTGGGAACTCAAAATAAGCATATTTTTGAAGCAAAAATATAATTATCAGTAATCATAATATTTTAATGTTAATAAAGTTAGAACTAAAAAATTTTTGCAAGTATTGAAGTAGCTTTTTTAGTGCTTCAGCATTTATTATATTTAACAATCCAAATTCTCTAATAGATTTTGCTCATTAGTTATTCCATGCTTTCTCAAAGTTACACAGCAGTCTTTGTTTGTTTAAACATTTTCATAAAGCTAACTAAAGTCATAAGCTGTCAACTTGTTTTTAAGAATTTTCTTACTGAAGATTAGGTAACAATTTTTTCAAAAGTTAAAAATAAATTGATTAATAAAAATATAGTAAAATTCTCTTAATTAAAATAATTATTTTTAACCCTTTATTTTCCCTAAAAACAGCACATCTTGTATTACATATTATTAATAATACTTCATTCTTTTGAGTACTAATTATTAACTATTTTACTGGTTAATAATTATTCAATTCACCAATATTTATTATAAGTTCAATTAGTTCTAAGTATTATAGATTTAAAGACAAAAATATGATATATTCTTTGAATGTTAGTGGAAATATAGAAATGCAACACAGTTACTGATCAAAGTAATTGTTACTTTAATAAAGGCATTTCAGTGATTAGTAAGAGCATAGGAGGAGGGCTATTAAGTTAGAAAGGAGAAATTTATTTCTTATAATTTTGTAGATACTTACATTACTCTTGTCAAAGCTCTTTTATATTAGATGCTATATTTACAAAATGTAAAACACCTGACCAGCTGCTGAAAAGTAGCAATTTCAGTTTTATAGGAATTAAAGACAAATAAATATATGGACTAATTTTGGTACATTGAGCAATTATTTTGACATCATGTAGATGAAGGCTGCATCATATATCTTGCAAAAAATTCCAAGGAGAGTTTTAAGAGCCACACTTCTCTACATAAGTAAAAGAGGCATTAGGGATATAATATTCTATTTTTAAAAGATTTTTAGAATCTATCAAAAATAAAATGGAAACTTGATATATTAGAATCAAGAGTAAAATTTTATAGTGTTAGAAATCTTAAAGATTAGGTACTGTTAACTTTTTTGTGGGGACAGTCCACCTATTTAAAAAATGGGTATGCTATATAATCCTACATATTAAACACCTAATATGCTAATTAGACTGAACAGCAGAATGACCGTCTGAACAACCTTCCAGATGAAGCTGGGGCTGCGAGGGCCGGCTGAGGCAGACCGGGTTGTGAGGGCCAAGCCCTTTGCATGAATCTCGTGCATCGGGACTCTAGTCAAGGATATAAAACAAATAAAAATGAGCACTGTGCTAGTAAAGTGAGTTTGACATCCCCAAAGCCACCAAAACACCTGACAGTGGTGTGCTATAGCCAGCTCATACTGGCTCATGAGACCCATTTGTAGGCATCTTTTCCAAACTTCACATCCAGTGACATTACAGTGGTAGATTGTCTTTGGTCATGGTGGGAGTATTTACACCATGGAAAATGGCAAAAGCAGCAAATCAGGGCTTATTTTTATTTTCCAGAAAGCCATTTTTTAAAATCTATCAACCTGACACTGAATATTGACTATGGAGCGCGATACTCTGAGGAACACAATTAACAATATGTCAATCTAGTGCAATATCCTTGTGCTATACTAAGGGACTCAGAGAAATAGCATTTTCTGCAGGTGAACATACTGAGATAGGTTACACTGGATATTTAGGATAGGCTACAAGTGACACTGGTATGGGAGGAATTGTGTTCCTCTGTAGTTCATATATTGAAGACCTACCACCCATACTTCAGAATGTGACTGTATTTGGAGACAGGACCTTTAAAGAGGTGGTTAAGTTACATGAGGCCACTAAGGTGTGCCCTAATTTAATCTGACAGGTGTTTTTAAAAGAAGAGAAAATTTGGACACACAACAATTCATCAGGGATGCATACACACAGGCCGCGTGAGGACACAAGAAGAAGGTGACCACTTATCTGTAAGCCAAAGAGAGAAGCCTCCAGAGAAACTAAACATGCCAATGCCTTAACTTCAGAATTCCAACCTCCAGAATTGTTAGAAATGCATTTCTGTTGGTTAAGCCACTAGTCTGTGGCACTTTGTTATGGCAGCCCCAACAAACACATACAGGTGCTTAGGGTCTTTGCCTGGAACAGTTTGGCACGTAAGTGGACAGGCAGAACAATCATGGAAATTCACAGCATGGCTTTATCCAGTGTGTTTCTGATCATTGTTTCACAATGCCTCTTGGTTGCGGAAACCTTGTTTTCCTTATATACATGCATGTCCAAACAGATGAGTATGCTAATCTTAATTCCTGCCTTGCTAGAAATCAGCTTTTATTCGTAATTCTTTTATTCTTCCTTAAAAAATAGCAGGCATTTAACTGCACCTAGCTAATCTTGAATTAATTTGGGGGACATATATTTGCTGTAATTCCAGACAGAGTGACCAGGTTCTAGCTTTAATAAACAGACAAATTACTCACCAAAAAAGCATGGGTATGTTTGATAAATTCTTATCCTCGGATTACATGAATTTCATGCGCATCTTAAATTCTTTTAAAGAAGTGAAGTGTGTTAACATGTTTCCTGAACACAAACCATATGAGTTCATTTGACAAGTATTGCCTGTTGTAGGAGAAAATTGTATTGTTTCTTATTGTGCTATCACAACATTCTAATTCATGGGTGTTCTATTATTAAAATATTTTCCTTCTTATTCACATGGATATTACTCAGCTGCTCTTTTTACTCTCTACCTCCCTAACCACTGCATTTTACAACATCCTTTACTTAACCTCCTTCCTTGTTCTCAGATTTCTTTGCAATGATGCTTCCTGGCAGTAAGAAGTAAGCTGACCTCTGCTGTTTTTGATCTAACAGAACATACAGGAGTGTCTCAGCTCAACAGAAAAAGATGAACAGCCTTCCTCTTATTTTAAAAGAGCTGATATATTTCCACAGCAATAGAACTGGAATCCGGGGCAACTATTGGCAGTAAAATAGCAAACCTCTGTTATTTTCCTGACTATGAATACAAGCAGCATACTTGCGAGCCATAATATCACTAGAAATAGATGATCATTAGTGAATTGCATTTACCATATTTAAGGTGTGATTCCCCACAAGGGAGTGGTTGTAGGACTCCTTTACAAGTGTGAGTGTGCTATTTGACCTTTATAGCTCAGATTCTTGAATTCTAAACATTTGATTTACAAATTTCAGTTTCTATTGCATGTTTGTCACTCTGTATATGCTTACTTCTGGGATTAAAACTTTGAGACAAAAATGAGTATCTAGCAACACATTTTTGGCTGTTATTGTTGCTGTCCTGATTCATATTTTTATAATGTACCATAATCAATATTTAAAAAGAACAACTATATTTAGGATATGTAGACTCCAGTACAATGTGCCCTTTCTGCTGGGTATTTAAATAAGATACTGAAATTTAAAACATCAAATTATGTAAATGATATATCTAAGTAAAAGAATATCAGAGAATAGCAACCCATTAGCTATTTTTTGGATCTGGACTTAGTTTTCTATTTCTTGCTTTGTGACTTTGGAAAGCCACTGAAATTCTCTGTACATTGTTTCACCAGAAATTAAACAGAACAGTCCTTTCCATTAGATAATTATGAGACAAGACTTGAATACTCAAGCAGACAGGAGTTGCTAACATGGGATTGCTAAATGTAAAGTTATTGCATATGCATAAAACACCTTCTTTTACTTCTCAGCATCAAGAGAAGTACTGATGCAGTCATCATTTAGAAAATAACATCTCATTTCTCAGTAGTTTATATTTTTACTTTTTATTTATGGGTACAAATTTTATTTCAGAAATTACTTTTAAAGTGTAATATGTACTCTGAGTTGTATCATTAAGAATAGTGTCTTGTTGTTAAATAGAGACTTAAGATTGTAATATGACATATTAATAATTTCAAAAGATCATAGCTAAAACAAAAGTTTGGATAAGAATGGAGTTCATAGGTCAATGTTCTGATAAATTTTTGTGCATGCTAAATAAGCAATTCTGGGGCTTTTCTAATGTGGTATTTATAGAATGTCTTCTTTTAAAGATTTCCACATTTCTAACAAATAGGACTTTACTAAATCTAGATGAGGTTGCATCTTATTATCCCGAGAATATGCTGTATAGGTGAAAATCAGAGGAGTTGAACAATTATATGTTGAAATGCATGGCAGAGTCATCAAGTTACCAAACAACTAAATTGCTTTATCTTCTGAAATTTTCTACCAATAAGTGTATCCCAACATCCTTGGAAATATTATTATGATATTAAAGAATAGCAAAAAAGAACACAAAACCGAAAGCAAAAAAACAAAAAACAAAAAACCACAACAAAAAACAAATCTTAATTGGTTCTTATTATTTCCTATATAAAATAGACTATTGATTTTAATAAAATAGAATAACTTCTTCATATTTGATAAAAATGTAATACTTCATAACATTCTATAACCTCACATTATTACTTTTATTCTTATTGAAGAAAAATAGCAAGTATTTAAGAAAATCACTAAACATTTTGCTTACCCCAAAATGTCCATACCTCAGAAATGTAACAAGAATTATTTAAAAAACAACCTCATAGAATTGATCTTCATAAATATCACATATACCTATAAATTTAGGATTTTATTTTACTTTACTTTTTAATTTTTAACTACAAAGCAAATATATTCTTGTTGTTAAAATCAGATAGCTAAGAAATATATTTAGTACATTGTGTAATTCTCACTTTAAACCCCTCTATTTCTATTCCCAGAGATACTTACTATTAAACATTTAGTGTATATCATGTCAAAAATTCTTTCCTATATAACAAAATATAGAATTTTAAAATGGAATTATTCCATACATATTTTTCTGCTGTTTTCTCTTTAAACATTTAACCACATATAATGCATATCTTTTCAAGACAGTGCATACAAAGTTACCTAATTTTTGCAAATGACCTATCAGCATTTTATTGTTAGAATATGTCATCATTTAATGAATTAATTACCTAGAAGTAGACATTTAGCTTGTTTCAATTTTAATGCAATTTCTAAAGGAATAGTTGCAAAAGATGCGTTTTAAGTATGAGCCAGAATATTGGTCATTTAGATGAAAAATGCTAATCTCCTAAGGAATTCTCAGTGACCAAAGTGAGGATTAAAAAAAAAAAAAAGAGAGAGAGAGAGAAATGTTATCTTGTTATCTTTTTACATCAGTTAACAACTGTGTAGTGTATTGGAAAGGTCTATAGATTTGGAGCCAGGGAACAATGGTCTCTTTCAAACCCTGTCACTTATTAATTCTATAACATTGGGCAAACTATCTCACTTCTCTAAACCTGTTTCTCCATCTACAAAATGGTTAGTGTTAACTACATGGTCTTTAAAGAGTTTAAAAAACTGTAAATAGAATTTTCTATGTTGCTGTGGTTAAAAATTACATAACCTTCACCAGCTAGATGATGTGAGGATTCTAGAGAAAGGCAAGTAGTCTCCCATCATTTTAGGTTGTTTATTCTGTTGTAGGCAAGGCTGATGGAAGTCATGGCACATAGATTGAGAAAACACCTTTGCATGCTTTCATTTCAGCCATTCCTTGTCCTCTACTCTATACTACAGATATGAGTATATCATCCAGACTTTATATTCCTAAGAGGGATGTCCAATACTCTGACACAGCAGTTGAATTCCATTTTGGGTGGAAGAGTTTTTAATCTTTGGTCAGTCTTGGATTAATGAGGTTTCCTAGAGCTTTCCTTGTTTGGGTAGATTCTTGGTGTTAGAACTGAACTAGGACAGGGTGTTTAGAGTTTCATGTATCAAGGGCCAGCTTCTAGAGATTTTGTAAAACACTTGGATGCATGATGCCTCAAGGCAATACAGTTATTAACATATATTTCATGAAGTCCAAATCTTATCTGCAATCAAGCTATGAACAAAAGGAAATTCTCTGGCAGTGACAGATAGGTCATCTATTCCAACTGTAAACACCTGGACCCAGTGCTATTCTTATTTATGCCCTGAATGTTCGAGATTTTCTTTGCTTTATGCAGCATTTCCCAGGACAAGGTACTTCAAAACCAATTTTCTTAATGGCAATTCATGCACAGTGTATTTAATAATGTCATTAATTGCTCTGTTACTAATTGTTTCATTGCCTTTCTTATGGTAGCATGTGTGAATACCCAACATTATTTATCAGGTGTATAAATGCCTCTCTCTCTTGGGTGGTAATGTTCACATAGGAAGATAATAAAATCCTTTAGCAGAATTTCTGACTTTCACCACAACGTCCTCTGTTACCTAGGGTGAAGGCCGCTCTAATTTCTAAAATAATTGCCATGATCACAGTTTATATATACAAGGAGCCCATGAAAACAGCTTCAGAGTTGATCCTCACATTAATCTCGTTTTCCTACTCTCACACAAAAAAACAACTAGCATTATCCTTATATAAATAATTTATACAAAGCCATTCAGCAGGGAAGTGGGTTGTGCTGGTGGCTTATCTAAGAACTCTGATAGGCCAAATTACTTATTCTGGCTAGAAGATGTTGAATGATATTCCTGAATTTGCTTTAATCATTTCCATTAGAAATACAGACCAGAGCCAAATATCTTCTAAAATGTATAAAGTTGAACCAAAAATTTTACATTTCAATGTCTATAATCACATGAAAGCTTTACAGAAATTTATTCTCTCTGAAAACTAAAAGGACTAAGAGTCATGTGTTTTAAATGCTTTGTTATTCATCCGAACACTGTTTCTTTAGTTTACCTTCTTTCTCCTTTTGGGGAACGTATTTTATTATGAATGATCAAAAAATTGCAGCTGCTTATAAAGCAAATGCATCTCTTTATTTGTGTATAGAGTTGTCTATGAAGCATCATTTTATTTAAAAAAATAATTGTCCACATTTTTATGTTGAACATTTTCAGATACCTTCATCCAGTTCTAACAAAAAAAGCCATGTTTAATTATTTTTATTTTAGAATCTTGATGTTAATGGAGGCACCACTACTGGATAAGACAGAATGAATCCATTTTCTCAGCAAGATTCAAGACTCCATGCCCCCTGTTAAGACTCATGCTATGCGCCGGGCTGGTACTGTTTATGACAGATGCAAATTATATTCAACATCTTTTGCAGTTTACAATTTATAATCAGGCATGCATCCCCCAAATCCAATTCTTCCCTTTAAAGCCCGGAATTCTGGACACTTCATAAAGCGAAAAGCTTACTGCCACCTTCAAGGAACTCAAACTATCTGATTTTTTTTTTTATTTGCTGCTGCCATTAGATTGAAATGATTTTTCTTTAGTTTGCTCAAAGCCAGATTTAAAGTCAGGTCCCAGAGGTAACAGGAAAGTCGATCCCCTAAGCTACTCAGTCGTTGTTTGCTTTTTTTTACATGTAATATCCCCCTTCTAGGGCAGAATATAATTTAAAACACAAAACACACTCTACATGAGTATGTCCTTTAGAAATTGTATAATCTGACATTTAATAGACGTTAATGAAGGGCTTTATATCATGTTTGTTGAGGAATATGGAGAAATTATAAATATCCTTTAAGACAATTATTTCTTAATAGTTTTCTACATATTTTAAATGCTGCACACTTCCTTACTACTTTACATCAATAACACTAGGTGGGCTCTTGGAACATAGAACTGCTAGATTTCTCATTTACAATGCACCCAAGTAAGCCAGAAAGCATTCTAAAACACAGCATATGTTGTGAGCCTCTGGTTAGCCATTCCCAGAGCTGTGTTTGCAGTTTCTGTTTGCTGGGGACCAGCAAAGGGTTACTTCAGCCCAGCCGCTGTGAGTATGAGCAACAGGAATCCATTGGCTTTAATTTGTCCATGTCTCTCATTTGATACCACCAGTATTAATAGCTTCTCAAGGAAATTCTGCAGTCATTAATCATAATAATTAATCAGATCCAATTATATTGCATATAAATGCGAACAAATTGCTGAAAAAATAATGATCTATCACCAACATGTCACAAGGAAAAAGAGACTAAAATAGTAATTAGAAGCAGGGATTTAGTTGTGTACAAGTGCCCCGCAACTGATTTTAACAGAATGATGGTCCGATGATGCAATTAGTCGAAAGTCTAGCAGGATATTTCAGCAGGCCATGTAATGACTGCGCAGTGGAGAGAACAAGGTCCACTTTTCTCCAAGATCACTCTGCATTTGCTCCTAGCTTTGCACTTCTGAAGAAAGGAGAGCTGCGAATGCTGGGAACTACTGCATGTGTTTTCTGGACATTTAATGTCTGTTTTAAAAGGAAGGCTGTCTGTTAACTGAAGTTAGAAATTAAGACAGTCCACATGTCATTTTTTTCTTCTTACTCTTATAGTGACAGAAATGTGTAACATATAAATCAAAATGAAATGTTTTGGGTATAGTTAGTTAACACACTGCTGGTAGCATGCATGTTCGCTATTTTCACCTACCTTTCCCCCCCCCCCCCCCTTGAATTAAACTGAAAACATTTCAGAAAATGGAGTTACTCTGTTTTCACTTCAGTTAGCACCCTCCAGAGCACTGGCAGATTTGATCAGAAACCATTTTTAAAAATGTGTATGTGTGTGTATGTGTAAATTATTCTGTAACAGATTCTTAAACCTAACCGAAGTGAACTGTTGGATGCAAATTATTGTATAACATCATTTTCATGTCTTTCTTTTCTTTTTATTTTCATTCTTGTCTCACAGGATAAAGCATCCAACATTTATTTTCAGTTTAAAACTTGTGTTATGCACAAACACAATTAGCACTAGTTTATTGTGTGGCCAAATATGTATATTAAGACCTTTCAAAATATATACATTTCTTTTGCTTAACTCACAGATTATACAGGAAATGGTTAACTAAAGATTGATGAGCAGTTTTCATGTTAGGTCTGTGACTTGAAAATAAATGTTAGGTTCATCATAGTTTTCAATACTAAGCACTGCACTTTACTGTCTTTGATCTCAGTGTTGTGACTACTACAAAGAAATAAAACCTTATCTTACCTTTTCCAGCATCTACTGCAGAAGACCTCAATAATGCATAAGAACATCTGGAAGTACGGTAATTTCAGCTATCAGAGATAAGAATTGACACAGAACAGGTAAACCCTACAAAGTCATCATGTTGAAATGAACTGATTAAGGTTTACTAACATAAAACATCATGTATAGTGTTTCCATGCTTGCCCTATCTTGCTATTTTATATTTAAAAAAGAATGCCAATTATATATATTTAATAGGTTGATTAGCTGGTAGCAATATTATATTTTTACATAAAGAGACAGAAATGTCTGCAGATCTATTGCCATATACATCTATTTAGAGTTAACTGTGAGTTCATAGAAAATACATGGGCATAGTAAACAGGGTTTTGAAATGACAATTTTTTACTGGTTGCAAGTGCTAATTGCTAGTTTCTCAAGGGTATAGAATTAATCACCTGCTAGATTTACAGTCTCTAGGTTGAGACCTGAGGATGGAGGCAATAAGAAAAGCTCTTGAGGGACATATCATATGGTGAGTCTAAATATCAGTCTCTATGCATATGTAAATTGGTAACAAAGTTTTTTCAAAGCTCAAGTATGCTAATTTCAAACTGGCAAGACTAAAGCTAGCTTTTAGCAGCTGTTTAACGTCTGCCTGTGGGTGGTAGAGATAGCTTAAAATACAAGCAAACAGTGGTGCATAAGTAATTAAGCAACATTTTGCTGGGCATAAATAATTCTGTTTATATTGCTCTTTTGAAGAGTATAGAATACAAAATAACAGATCAAGTGCACCTTTGGTCACCAGAGGTTAACTGTTCTTCCTCTTTACCTGTTCTTTGGTGTTACAATTTAAGGGAAATAGAATCAGCTACACCAGCTTTCATAACTTTATATAAAATGAAATCATTTAAGTTGGAAAATATCCCATTACAAAATCATTGCATTTGTAGCCCAATTACATTGCTTTTAGTGTATTACCCTAACAATTTATCAGAAAAAAATTAATATCTAATTTCAGATTTGTTTATTGACATTATGTTTTAGGATTATTAAAAGTAGAGTTTGGGTTATTTGTTAAAATGGGAAAAAATCAAACTATTTTCAAAGTCCACAAAAAAGAAAAATGACCTCAGTTTTTCAGGAACAATTTTAAATATCCCAAGCATTGAAAATAAATAAGTAAGTAAATAAATGATTCACTCAGAGGTAGAGGACTAGAAATAAGAAATGCTTAAATCAATGTACTGCATATAGCATAATCACCTCATTTGAACAGCTCTTGTTAAGCCAGTGGAAGTGTCTAAAAGGAAAAGGGAAAAAGCTGGTATAAAAAATGTATTTGATTCAATAAAAACCTTGAAATTGACCAGAAGGAAGATGAAAGATTTAACACGATTTAGAAATACCTAGTCTGGAAAAAGGGATTATAGATACTAACTGTGAAAGAATCAGGGATTTAAACTTCGTTTGGGTTAAATATTCATGGTTTAAGGAGTTAATGGTAAAAGGAAGTACTCAGTTGGGTATCAGATATTATAAAAGGCTTTAAAACACATAAGAATGCTAGGAAAGCAGGAGCAGCTATTTAAGCACAAGATTGCTATTTCCCTTTGCACTGAAGGAACAGGTAAATGAAGTAGAATTTTCAAAACCCCTTTTACCACCCTTAACATTCTAAGAAAACAAGTTAAAATTTGGTGAAATAAAAAACATCATTTTTTTCTGACATTTCTACATTTTCTAATTTTGCATTTTTTTAACCTGTTTTAACAGGGCTGGGTTTTAAACCACGTGGCCTGAGCACAATGGACTGTGGGTACAGACTTACTATTCAGGCAACGTTAGTCTGTGGTCCTTCACTATGAAAGATCCTAATACTTTGCACCTTAGTCTGCCTCTTCCTCTTCTACAAGATGTGGATACTAACAACAGTTCCAGTGTCCCTAACAAAACAAAAAGATGAAATTCAGTTAAATAACTAGAAATAACCATTTCTTTGAGCCTGTGTTCTAAAGCTCTCAGACTCATGGAACATCTTACTCAAGTTCACTTCATGGAGTAGTTAATTCTCTATGTACCAATGGGCCTTGACTATGTTTAAGTAAGAACTTGCATATTATTATATCTTACTAGGTTAATACAAGTCTTGGCTGTGTATGATCAGGTAAGAACTTTAAATACTGTTTTGAGAGATTGAAAGTGTTCTGTTTGGCCATACCATATATATATATATTTAATATTCAGGTTACTGTGTGCGAATCAATACCTGTTACCACTTTGAACTTGCATTGGCCTTGAAGTGTTTGTCCTATCAACAATGGACAGTTACTAAAAAATGAAAGTAACATTGGAAGTGGAATCATTTTACTTTGGGTTGCCATAGATATACTGTGAAACCCTTCTACTATGCCTTCTCACTTTATTTGTCAGTGGAAGGTGAAGGTTTAGATACTTGACTGTGTCATAAGTAAAAATGTTGCTTATTTCTCTTATTACTGTGGTGGTATGAAGGCAGCCAACCTTGAAGCAAGTTTAGTTTAATGCTTATTTAGATAGTAAATAAGTATATTTTTTTGTGTTGAATGGTCTGATTGATACAGACCTCAAAGTAGTAATGAATTATGATCAACTCCCCTTGTTCCATTGACAAAATGAATATTAGCCTGCAAGGGATGCAGGGACAGTGTATCGCTGACTAGGAGAGATCAGAAATAGAGGTCCAAGCAGGCAAGCATGATCTGACAGACACTGAAATACAAAGTTTTATTCCAGAGCTGGAGTCCAGCACTAAGCAGGCAGGACATGGCAGGTGCAAGGTACATAGATAGCTAATGCCAGAAATTATCATAAACTTTATGGACCCAGGACAATCCAAAGGAGAATTCTGGTCCCAAAATAAAGGTTGCCTTTTCTCTACAAAGTTTGATGCTTTTTTGTAGTGTATTCACACATACACATAGAGTCAGAGACTCTTCAGTCTCTGAAGTTGCCTTTTCTTTGAAGGTGGCTGGAGCATAAACATTCCTTACAAGTAGTAGGCATAGTCTCAGAAATGTCTATATCTATCCCAGTTTGCGATCAGTGCTTCATCTCATTATAAGAAATACGATTTTACTTATTCATTCATCCATTCATTCAGCCACTGACTGTTTATTTAGCTACTACAATGTGCTTGACACTGGACGTTACTACAGATTCAAAATATGTAGGATATGATAAAATAGTAAGGTCAATGAATTTGAAATTACTGGAAAAAAGCAAATTTGAATGTTGCTCATTACTGGCAGATTTCTCACTCAATGTCTGACTTTTTGAGCCAGGATTGTGCTGGCTATTAGGAAAGGAGATTACCTGTCAATGTGATCCCCCATACACAGAATACAGAATATATGTGAATATAGAATATCTGACTGTAAGCTCTCCCAAAATGGGTTACCCATTTAAGCTCTGTCTAGGGGATATTCATACACTCTGCTAGCTTCTGATTGGTCTCTTCAAGGAATTCTGGCAATATCCAATTATATCAAAGTTCAAGTTCCCACCTGTGGGAGGACTTGATTGAGAACTGCCACTTCAGGTCCAGGCGACATCACTGTTCCTGCCCAGCCAGGTCAAGGGTCTAGTTTTCCCCACCCAGCCGGGTTCCTGCCTAGCTAGTTCTAGGTCCTTTATTTGCCTCCATGTCTGACTTCCCTTCCCCTTACCTCCACATAGTTCCTGTCCCTGATGGCCTACCTAGCCCTCTTTTCCTATCTCCTCAATAGTTCTCTTTTTAAACTTGGAAGCAGTACTCCACTGGTTTGCTTTAGAGGTTTGCTGCTATACAGGGCAACAATACACATGTGGAAGAGTTTATTTGGGAAAATTGGTGGTGTAATACATGCTGATGAGAGAGAATAGGGAGATAAATGAAAGATAGGAGTGTCTGAGAAAGGAGATATCCTGTTCTCTTATACCAGTTTAACGTTTTTTCCCCAGAGATTATTCAGAACTTTTTGACATGCAAGATAAATTTGTTTCATTAATTTTCTTTTAAAACATTTAAGCTTTGCTTTCTTTTTAAATGTATTTTGATTAAAAATATTTAATGTTGACATTATTTTAGGTGTCCCCTTCTCCCCCTCCACCTTTGCCCACCTCCACCTACCTCTGCCTCTCCTTCCCTTGGCCTTCACCAAGCTATTGTCTGTGTCCATGAGATAGGCATATATGCTCTTCAGCTAATCCTTTTACTTTCTTTATCCAGTCCCACCCCCCCCACTTCCACCCCCTCAGGCACCTGCCAGTCTGTTCCATGTATCTAATACTTCCAGTTCCATTTTGTTCATCAGTTTCTTTTGTTCATTAGATTCCACACATTAGTAATATCATACAGTATTTGTCTTTCCCTGACTGGCTCATTTCTCTTAGTATAACACTTTCTAGACCCATCCATGTTGTTGCAAAGGCTAAGAGTTCCTTCTTTTATTACAGCCACATAGAACTCCATTGTGTAAATGTACCACTGCTTTTTGATCCACTCATCTGCCGATGGGCACTTGGGAGGTTTCCAGATCTTGGC
The DNA here is from genome assembly GCA_026230045.1 of Corynorhinus townsendii. Taxonomy (NCBI): domain Eukaryota; kingdom Metazoa; phylum Chordata; class Mammalia; order Chiroptera; family Vespertilionidae; genus Corynorhinus; species Corynorhinus townsendii. Next base: position 60,567,909 of record JAPDVU010000005.1, read on the forward strand.
AATCTACACTAATAAAAGAGAAACATGCAAATTGACCATGGCTTTGTGACGCCCACCAACAAATCAGGAGTGAGTATGCAAATTAACCCAACAAAGATGGCAGGTTAATTTGCATTGAGTGGCCTCTGGGAAGCATGGGAAGGTGGAAAGGTGGCTCCAGACCGGAGCAAAAAGTCAGCTCTGGTTGGAGTGAAGGTGGTGCCGGCAGCCAGGGGAAGGAAGGCCTGTTCTTGCACAAATCTTCATGCATTGGGCCTCTAGTTGTAAATAAAGCTGTTATGAACAAAGGAATGCATGTATTCTTCCTGATCTTAAGCTTCTCTTTCTGTTTTTGTTTTGACTGGACTCAGCCCATAAAGTTAATATATGCTTGGACCAAATGAAGGTGACATTGGCAAATTATGTACTAACTAGAGGCCTGGTGCATGGATTCATGCACGGGTGGGGTCCCTCAGCCTGGCCTGTGGGGATCGGGCCGAATCTGGCTCCTCAACATCCCCCGAGGGGTCCTGGATTGCGAGAGGGTGATTTTCGGGTGATGTACTCTGGAATCGGGCTCCCTCCTCTCTGATTCCAATTGTGTTACCTAAGAACTGCATCTGCCAAGTCACCACAGCTCAGCAGCTCCTGCATTGAGCACCTGCCCTCTGGTGGTCAGTGTGCATCATAGTTACCAGTCAGATGGTAGGACAGTCGCTTAGGCCTATATATATATATATATATAGGCCTAAGCGACTGTATATATATATATATATATATATATATATATATATATATATATAGTAAAGCCAAAAAGAACATATATATATATTGTAAAGCCAAAAAGAAGCACTTACTAATGTAGGAGAACAAGTTTGTTTTATTTGTAATTCTCTCTCTCTCTCTCTCTCTCTCTCTCTCTATATATATATATATATATATATATATATATAGTATAGTATAGTATAGATGCTCTTACCTGAGGAAAAAAAATTGTCCTTATGCATTACATGTTTATGCAGAATACTATGTGCATATTGCATATCTTGAAGGTAAAAAAAACACACAAACTATTGAGAAAAAAAATTAATATCTACCCTAATGTCTTTCCAACCCACCCAAATCAACAGCTATATGTAGGGTGGGATGCAGCAAGGAAAGATTAGAATTTCTTGTCCAAGGCCCAAAGGTCTGCAGTTTGTATAAGATACCTCAAACCTGGAATGACTTCCTCTGTATTCTCTGGTGTGATATGTACACTCACACTATCTATTGCTGATCTAAATCCTTGTTTTGCTTTCTGAACTGAAATTCTCTTGGAAAGCATCATCAAGTCTGTTTACTACACCTCATGTTAAGGGAAAAAATGTAGATAGACCCATTTCAGTATGTAGGTGTTTCACTTTGTTTTTCTTTATAGCTTTTTATGGAGTTGATTGTGCAATGTTGAGATCAACTGCAGCCGAGAAACTTCTCTCATTATATTTACTAATTTATATAGCAACCAAAAGGTAAAGAGGAAATAAAACAAAAACATGTTTGGTAATTTCATGAATTTAAAAACTAGCCCTGAGGGAAAATGCATCACTTTTTATTTTGTATCACTGCTGTGTTTAAGAAACCTAAAAATGGGAATTTCATATTCTCATATTTTGACAAGTACTTTACATTTGCTTGAATAAATATTTTACTATGAAAGGAATATGATTAAAAAGAAAAGAACTATTAACTTCTCAAGAACATAAAAGCGGTAAAAGTACACATTCCATAAACCAAGAGATGCAGCAGCATTCAGTTAACTCCAACCAATCCTGGAAAGAGATTTTTTTCTCTGATTTTTAAGCTCTGAGAAACCCCACACTTAAAGAAAGAGAAGATGTGCTCCAACTATTATATTGATGTGGCAGAATTTAGCTTCTTTCTGAAGAAAGTCCATGTCCCACGAGCATAAAGACAATAGTACACTATAGAAAGAGCCAATAAATCAATTAGCTTTAACAGCCAGAGTTCAGGAAATGCATTTATTCTCTTCGATGAAAACACAGCTTTTACTTGTAATTCTATTTCATACTGTTAGGGTAAATTTTTCATGTAGAAATTATGTTTAGTGGCTGAAAAAAACCACTCATAAATTTTGTAAAGCCAAAAAGAAGCACTTACTAATGTAGGAGAACAAGTTTGTTTTATTTGTAATTATCTATCTGTAAAGTAATTGAGATTCTAAACAGCAGCTAATAGCCTCACTGTCTCAAATTATGACTGCCTGTAACTTTACCTTGCCAAATATCAAAGAGCTTTTCAATTGCAACTCTACTACTAAAACCTGGGTCATTTTCTAGCAATTAATTGGAAGAGGTGATTAATAGCTTAATAATGGGTTCCTCTGTGTTTAAGAAATGCAGGGATGTGCATAGGAAAGGAAAATGCAATTTTGTATCCCTGAAACATAACCTAATTGAAAAATCAGCAGTTGGTCTTATTTACTTTAGGCTTGTATTTCCAAACCCTCTTTTGATCTACTCAGAAAAAAAAGTGTAAATCTGGAGAGTATTTTTTAATTAACTCCTTGGATATTGAACACACTATGAATTTAAGGAGCACAAGCTACTCTATGCCACCTGCTGGGCTGCAGTCAGCTTCACAGGAATTTGTGGGCAATATTTGTCAAGTATCTACCTGGATGATGCAGATGACAGTGCCCACTGGGCAAGTCACCCACTATAGGGGCACCCGTGGATTCATATGGCACATTCACCTATAGCATAGCCTTCTGAGTGTGATGCCTGGGAGTCTTCGTGCAGTTCTATGAATTCCTTCCTATTCACCACAGACTTGTGACTGGAAGATCTAGCTGCAGTCTATCATAATATCTTTCCAGATACTTCCAAGGAGACAGTCCATGAAATTTAATCAGTTCCCTAAGCTGAACACTAGTTCTCAAGGCAATGGCAAGTTGACTAAGATGGAGAAGAGTTCAGTGAGTGAGGAGGTCTCAATGGTAAAGGCAAAGGAGGAGTCTAGCAAAATGAAAAGGAGCAGGACTCATTTGTCCAACTCATTACAACATCAGTGCGATCCATCATAAGAAATCATCTTAGATATAGGACTCGATATACACTGAGTGGCCAGATTGTTATGATCTCTGAATGCATAATAATCTGGCTACTCAGTGTGTGTGTGTGTGTGTGTGTGTGTGTGTGTGTGTGTGTGTGTGTATTAGAGGCCTAGTGCATGAATTCGTGCATGGGTGGGGTCTGGCCAGCCAGGCCAGGGGGAGGGGACATGGGCGGTTGGCCGGCCTGCCTGCTGGTCAAACTCCTGGTCAAGGGGACAATTTGCATATTAGCCTTTTATTATATAGGATATACACTGAGTGGCCAGATTATTATGCGTTCAGAGGTCATAATAATCTGGCCACTCTGTGTATGTTCCATTGTCTACTACAATGGCTGTGAATTCTTATGGGTTTCACCCTTAGGTTGCTAGAAGTAAAGAATAAGGCTCTCAGTTTTCCATCATTTCCTTCACATTGTACATCCCTGCCTCTCATTTTATCCTAGTTGAAACTAGAAATACTGGGCTATTCATTCCCCACTGTTTTTACTTGATGGCTTAACATTAGAGGAAATAAGTACTTTACTATCTGACATTTTTCCCATGGCACCAAACATAAAATAAAGGAAGGACATATTAAATAAAATAAAGAACAACAACCTGGAAGTGAACTCCACTTCTCCGGCTCTCACTACCCAGACATCCATTCTTGAAGCCTTGTTTATTCTAAGGTTAATGATCCAACTGCTCACAGATTTTTAACTCTTTGAACATGTATTGGAAAATAAATAGGGCTAAATGAAAACACTAAAAAAAGAAAAAAAAAAGGACTTGCTCTCCCATTACTAAAAGATATACAGTCAACCAAATTTAATCAGCTATAATAAAGAAGGAGCAGCATGTCAGTGAGGTTATCTTGTCAGTTGAAAACAAAGACCAGAGTGGATTTATTAGATTGGTATGTGTTCTCAAGCAGTCCCCTACTCATACTCAGAAGTCAAAGGCTGGAGGAGGCCTCGTGAACAGAAAATGTCTCAGCTGCAAGAGGGCTGACCTGTGTTTAGAACTTCCTGCTGGACAGGGAGCCACAGTCTTCATTATCTTCCAACTCAGAGCGGTAAGAGCACCACTTCCAAGATGTGGTGGAGGCAGACACACATAGCTGAGGTCAGTGTTGTTTTTGTGTGTGTTTTTTTTGTGCATATTTTTAATGGTTTTCTTGGGATAATAAATTATTGTGTTTGATTTGCTTACTTTGTACCCCACTTACTCTCCTCATAACCACTAAATTCTTAGTTCAATGTTCTATGGATTTAGATTTTGAATCTGTCAGTTTTATTTCCTGGTGTCCTCCATCTCAGAAGGCTCCATCCTTGTCTCAATTGTTTTCAAGCTAGACTTGCTAGTAGAAATTGCATCATCTTTGTCTTCTGCAATTCTCTTTTCTCTCTTGCTTGAATTAACTTCCTTAGTTTGAAGGAGTAAACTTCTGATAGCTTTCTGAGAAAGGGTCTTGGCAGGTAAGTTGTTTGAGCCTCTGTCTGAAGTGCCTGTAGCCTATCTTTAATTGTTCCATTATTTGCTAGCAGGAAAAGATGCCATGGAATTAGGATTTTTCTTGGCAAAGCATCATTTTGCCCTGCCTTTACCCCAGGACAACTATTCTCCCCATTGAAGTCTGTGTTGAAAGTTTTGACTTACACTAGGGTATAAGTTATTGGCAATAGTTTAAAAATTGCCATTCCCTGGGGCATTTGAATGTACATTTAAGCAAGATCTTTGATGAAGCTCAGCAGTCCCTGAGGAGTAAAAGGAGACTTATTTTGGACACAGGTAAATTCCTGAAATAGTTATGTACATGGGCATCTATGTTGTCTACTTAAAAAAGCAAGTTATTGTTGTTGAGGGGAAAAAGTGAAGCCGTATGACATCACTAGCCACTATGCCATCTTAGTAGGAAGAGAATAAAGGAGAGAAATACCTGCTTGGGATGCTGGGATGATGGGCCAGCTCTTAAGACTTGCCTCTCAGAGGTGAGCTTGCAACATATTTTATCCAAAGCAGCTAGGAATAAGGAGAAAAAGAGTCTGAGGAAAAGCCAAGTGAGGAAATGTGAATAGATGACATAGAAAAACCATACAGTCTCCATGGGTTGAGATAAATTTATGGAGTGTCTTATATTGAACCTTATTATATAGGCAATAGGATGTTAATGGCAATTTTTGCACTTGGAATTCATAGACGTATGCTGGAAGATAGTTAATGGTAGAAATGTCTTCCTTATCTTTATATGTTTTTGAATTATGAACAAGAATATGAGTGAATTAAATGAACAATAAACTCTAGAGTCACTATAGATAAAATGACTATAATTTGTTGTCCAGCCAGATCACTTGAAAGAGTGAAAGAGGGATTTGGGGGCCAAGGGCAAAAACATGGAATCTCTCAAGCATGTTGAAATTATAGTCATCTTACTTAGTGTAAAGATGGAGAAAGGAGGTAGAATATACTAGTAGTAAATAAAAACTTATCTGAATATTTTCAGAAAGAGAAGGGAAATAGGAAGAACAATGAGTCATTATAATAAAATCTTCGCTTTACCAATTCCATATTTAAGTTTTTTAATGGACTGAAATACAACATTTTTTTTTCTGGTGTAGATCTTTCTAATTTTTAAAGATGTCCCCCCCCTCCCAAAGGGGGGAAAAAAAAGACTGTGTTCTTTTGAATCCATATATTCAGGGATATTAAATAGAAATATTTTTATTATTTAAAAATTTTGCTTTCATTTGGTTAGAGAAACATATTGTAACTCCTCTAATAATTAGGGCACATGATAGGCCTTGAGTTTTGTTCAAAATATGTCTTTGCCTTTATCTGAGCAAGGCCGACCTGTTCATTAGGCTCAGTAGGCATAGCAGCCTGGCCTACCATACTTTGAGAACCAATAAAAATGACTTACTTTCTTTTAAAATATGAATAAAAAACCATAAGTTTTCAGGTCATAAATATGTGCCTAAGGACTAAAAAAGTCATTGAATCCAAGTAAATGAAAAATATAAATATTTTTTAAAGAAATAATATTTAAAAACCTGGTGGTATAATGCTGGAAAAAAACTTTTTAATTTTACCTAAGATTTAATTTTAATTTGTGTATCTGGAACGAGGCAACACATTTTCTTTGGTAGTTATCCTCTTTCTTCAAGAATTCTTTTATGTTTTGTGGGGAGGAACTGCTTTTATTTCCTAATGTCCTTTCATCAGTAGTGGTAAAGGTCCTCATGGGGACTGTTAAAGACATTTCTTAGGGAAAAGTTGAGGCGATGCTTGGAGTCGAAGGCATCAGGCAAGCCTACCTGATGGAGGCACAGGGGTAGAGAGGGACATTTGACTGCAGTGCAGGTCTGAAAATATACTAGATGAGAGCTCCGCTTTACATGGCTGGCCTTCACGTCATTTAGGACCAGTCCTAGGTGGCTATTACACAATCCTACTTTGCTCATTGCTGAGTGAAGTAAATGAATACTCTTCTACATTCAAGTCCTTGCTGGCAGTTAATGAAGGCTAGCATCACACATGATATATAAGGCTAAACAAATGCCCCTGTTATGTCAACACTTTAGTAGGGTAGGGAGCTATGGTTTCCTAACTGATATACACTTGGCATATACTATTTTTATGTATAGCTACTTATAACACTACAAGAGGCCTGGTGCACAAATTTGTGCATGGGTGGGGACCCTTGGCCTGGCCGGTGATTGGTGCCGATCAGGGCCATCTCGCCCAGTCCCAATTGGGGCTGACTGAGGCCAGCCAGCCGGGGGGAGAGACTGCAGAAGATTGGCTGGCCATGGGAGGTTGGCTGTGGGAGCGCACTAACCACCAGGGAGAAGCTCTTCCATTGAATGTCTGCCCCCTGGTGTTCAGTGCGCATCATAGCAACCAGCTGACCAGTCATTCAGTCACTTAGGTTTTTATATATATAGATTAACACAAATAATGATATCAGTGAAAAAAGTAATTTAAAATAACAAAAGGTAGCATATATTGGGTCACACATTATTCAAACATGTTATTGTTGACTTTTCACCACAATTTTATGAAAGTTGTTGGAATATCTCTAATGTATCAATCTGTTCTAGACTTTAGAAATGCAATAATGAATAGGTAAGTGAGGTTTCTACTCTCTGACAGTTGACATTCTAGTGAGACAGAAAACAAGCCAACAAGATAAATTTCAGACGGTAATAATTTTAGTGCAGGAATTATAAAAGAATGATGGGATAGAGAACATCATGGCTACATTAGGTCGGTTAATCCAACATCAGATATAAGACATAATGTTCAAAAATTGACAATGGCCGATGTGGCTGGAGGAGAATGGGAACAGGGAAGAGGGTCAGATTATGTGAAAATCAGAAACAAATACAGGTAAAAAGCATGATTTTCATTTTTATCATGATGAGAATTTATTGGAGGCATTTGAATAAGAGAAGGACATGACCCTCCATTTTTGGTTTGACAAGCTGTGTGGATGGTCATTTTCATGACTGAGTGAATTAAAGCAGCAATTTTGACAAGAAAAATAAAAAAAAAATGTGTTTTACTGTTAATTTTGTTCCACTGTTTAAGGAGCATAGTGAATTAAGCAGTTGAGTGTGAGTTTTGACTTTCAGAAAGATAAAGAGTGAGTCTTAAAATTACAGTTTAGAGTTGGGGGACTGGATGAGGTCACCTAGAGGAGAAGCAGAGGTAAGAAAGAGAAGAATAGAAGATCCCTAAGAAAGAGTTCTGCAGAGGTTGAGCTGAGTAGGGAAATCTAGAAAATGGCAGAGTAGTCCCCCTTATCTGTGCTCTCATTTGTGCAGTTTCAGTTACCCACAGTCAAGCACTGTCTGAAAATACTAAGTGGGAAATTTCAGAAATAAGCAATTCATAAGTTTTAAATTGCATGCCATTTTAATTAGCATGATGAAGTCTTATGCCTTCTTTCTCTGTCCCACCCCCAATATGAATCATCCCTTTGTTTCACTTATCCAAGCTGTATATACTCCTCACTGGTTAGTCACTTAGTGGTCTGCTTGGGAATAAGATTTACTGTCGGGTATTGAAATGGTTGTGATAAGTAGCCCTTATTTTACTTAATAATAACCCTAAAACACAAGTATAGTGATGCTGACAATTTGGATGTGCCAGAGAGAAGCTATAAATCAATTCTTTTAAGTAAAAAAGTAAAATTTTTCAGCTTAATAAAGAAAAAGAAATCATATGCTGAGGTTGCTAAGAACTATGTTAAGAACAAGTCTTCTGTCTGTGAAACTGTGAAGAAGGAAAAAATAATTTTAGCAGTTTTGCTGTCGCACCTTAAACTTCAGAAGTTACGGCTACAGTGCATGATAAATGCTTAGTTAAAATGGAAAAGGAATTACATTTGAGGGTGGAAGACACGAACAGTTGTTCCTATTAAAGGCAATATGTTGTGCCAGCAAACACTGAGCCTATGTGAAGACTTCAGCAAGAGATTTGCTAAAAAGAGCGACACCAAGCCATTTACTGCAAGTAAGGGATAGTTACACAGATTCAGGAACAGGTTTGGACTGAAAAAACATGATTTTCACTGGAGAGAGACCACATTCACATAACTTTTATTACTATAATGTTGTTATAATTGTTCTATTTTATTGTTGTTGTTAATCTCCTACTGTGCCTAATTTATAAGTTAAATTTTATCATAGGTATGCATGTATAAAAATAATACATAGAGAAATTACTACTATTTATGGTTTCAGGTATCCACTGGAGGTCTAGGAATGTATCCCCCAGAGATAAATAAGGGGCTTCTGTAACATGAAATGGCCATCAGTGGAGCAGAAAAACAAAACAAACAGACAAAACAATGTGAAAGTATTGAGGCCAAGAAAAAAAAAAAACTTTTGGAAAGATGGAGGGGCTAGTTGTGTCAAAAAATGGTGAGGGTTTAAATTAGATAAGAATAGAGACTGAATCATTGTATTGAAAATGTGGTGATCTTAAGAGCAGTCTTAGTGACACTATGAGAATGGTAGTGTGATTGCATTAGGCTGAGGTTAGAATGATATCAGAGGATGTGAATATACACCTTCATTTCAAGAAATGCTGGTGTGAAGGAGAAAGTTTAAAGGGAAGTGGGCTAGAGGGAGAATTGTCTTCCTCTATCCTTCCCTCCCTCCCTCCTTCTCTTCCTCCTCCTCCTCCTCCTCCTCCTCCTTCTTCTCCTTCTCTCTCTCTCTCTCTTTGATAGGATATTTTAGGTCATCTTTTTATGCTGATAGAAATGATATTGTAGGGAGGTAGATATTGATGACATACGAGCTGCAGGAGAAAATTAAGGAGCAAAGTAATTGATGGGAAGAAGGAAGGATCCAGGGCATAAGTGGAGGGGTCGGCATTGCCAGGTAGTAGGTGGGACGATGGAGCCTATCATGTTGACTGGTTGGTTGATTTGGTGGTGGAGCTAAAAATGACTCCTCATGATACATATTTGGGCAAAATAAAATGACATTATTTAAAGAAGAGAATTTTTAACCAGTTGACACAGAACCACAGAAACAAGGACTTAAAAGCAAATCAAGTAGGAAAGACTAGAACCTGCTTTGTAAAGCATCTCTTAAAAGGAAGTCTGAAATCTCTTACTATGTAAATTTCCAAAGATTCCATTCATTTGAATAGTGGTAATTATTCATGGATCTTATTTATTGATTATGGGTAAATCAGCTTTGTTTAATGTACAAATGTAACATGTAAAGGTATTTTATTTAAAACCATTGGAATTTTAATATAGATTTTTTAAATTTCTTAAAATAGCTGTCACAAATAATTTCTTTAAATACATCTTACAGATGCAATTGTCAATCTCAGAATTCTATTATTCAACTTGGGGACTCATTATTGGAGAGTCTGTGTTCCTATCAAAGGCTATCTATTCCTACCCACCTCCTCCCAGTGTCCCTGTCTTCTTGATCAGTCTGTGTTTGTTTGTTTTTTCCCTTAAATGCTTTAGTATAAACAATATAATGTCATGTCTGATTGTATACAGTTTAAATTAGATAAGAATGTCTGTCTTGATACTTGATTTATCGGATTAATTTCTCAGTGAATGTTAAACACTACGATCAAGGAGCTGGCTGATTGATAATTCCCCACTTCCTTTTCAGTGCCTAACCTACTGTTTAGAGTATTGTGAGTCTAACAAATGCTTGCTCAAAAGTAGGAATAGACATATTTCTAAGGCAACCTATTCCTATATGGTGACACACTTTTTAAAGATTTTTTTGGAAGAAATAAAATACCTATGTTAAAAAAAAATTCAATCAGTACAAAAGTGAAATTCATGTTAAATAGGTCTTTCTGCCCGGTATTCTTTAGCCCTGATTCACCCTCTCCCCAGAGGCACTCCCAGTTCCACTTTCTGTGCATCCTTCCCAGTGACCTTCATCTTGCTCAGCTGTGTTCTGGGTGGGCAATGAGCCCTCTTTTACTGCAGATGGGGTATGTCTGCATACTAAGGAAAGTTCTCTTTGAGTTGGAAGACTGGTTTGTTTTTTAGTTGCCATGAAATAATTAAAAATGAATGGATACGCTTGAATTGTAGGAAGCATATTTATTATTTGGAGTCGTTATAAAATAATTCCTTGAAATTAAAAATCATACTTTGAACAGGTCGATTAGTCAGATTTAATTTTTCTTTCATTCTCTTACATTGGTATAAATATTTTCATCTGTTATGCATAACGAAAAAATATATTAAACTGTCAAAACATAAATGATTTCCTTTTGGCCACCATGGCTTGAGGGATTTATTTCAAGTCTGTTGTGCTACTATTTGCCCCTAGGATGTGTAATCTATATTTTAGGGGAATGTGGCTTACTGCAAGACACCTGTATTATTTATGTGTGATTAATATTTGCGTTGTGGTGAATGAGGTCTTTTGGCCTTACTTTTCTCTTGTAGTGACTTAATCATTTCTCACAAGAATGTAGTCATTGTAATAAAACATTCCACATACTAGTTTGTTTTTCAGCAGTGACAAATGCAATTGTTGTAAAATGTGAATTTTCTGTTATTAAATATGGCATCATGAATGTAATTTACTGGGCCACCTCTACAAGATGCTGCTATGTGGTACTGCTGAAGCTGAGACCAAGCCAATCCTTGTTTGTATGAATTTAAATATAAACACTGCTGAACAGCACCTTTAAAACACAATGCTTAGGCCACCAGACCTAATTTTGTGTTTCTGCAAATAAATCAGTAAACTATACAATGGGAAGGTTATATGGATGCCTCATAAAATGGTCTCATTGAAACTTGCAAATTTGCAACAAATTATAAAGATCCTTGATCATCCCTGACAGATAATATCATGTGCCAAATTAAGACATATTTCAAACTTCCTATCTGTGGGTTATAGGCCATGACATTTTTCACAACTTCCTCTCAAAGAAGTCACTTATATCAGAAGAGTGAGAAATTGTAAGAGTTCCAAAATCAGCAAGACTAAAATTCAATGAGATATTAATGTTTCTAGTCAGAATGGTCTTCCTTCAATATAGTACTGTAAAACATACTGCTTTCAGCATTTATCACACAGATTTGGTGGCATATGGACTATTGAATATAAGAGGAATATATCATAAAATGTCCGTGATGAGTCTTTTAGTCATGTTTTGGAGAGCTTTGCCAAATGATGAGAAAGAAGTTATAAACTTAAAAGGTAACGTGTATGGTGTTAGATAGCTTCCCTTAGTGGATACATAAAAGGAGTATTTTTGTTGCTGTTGTTAAATACCATATTACTTCAAATGCAAAAGATGCAAATAGTTCTAATATTTAATCTTTTTTTCTTTGTACCTTGCTAATTATTAGAGCTAAGACCCAGTTCTTATGCTGTAATATTGCACATAGTAAATATTTTTTTTGGAGAAAACTCTCAGTATTTCAGGGAAGGCATTAGACTATGTGTGTACTAAGGTGTGAGAGAAGAATCTCCTATGTAAATATTGGCTGTGACATATTAAATACCTTTCCGGTGTACTTTAAAATTGTGAAAGTGCTCCAACTTATTGAGCTTCCAGAGAAAGTCATCAAGAATATTAAGAAACAATGTTGATTATGACACTAAATTCAACCAGGATACGGTGGACAAGGGCTTTAAAACTTCAGAAGCATCAATTAAAGCCCAAGTTGTGTGCAATAAGCATCAAAAATTGATAAAAACTCAAATTTAGGTTTTTAGATTTAGTGTTTAAATCAATCAACTGCAAACAAGATTTAATTAAAGAATATTATTTCAAAGTGTAATTACCTACTGGGATTAGAATGAACCTCTATTGCCCATAATGTTCTCCTACTGTGATCCCACACTGAAAAATGTTGAGTTTTAGATTAATATGCATCTTGTAAGTACAAGTCATAATCTCAATCTTAAAGGACATTTAAAACACACTTGGAACCTTCTATGCAATCAAGCCCAGTGTGACTACTCTGTCCACCATGCTAAATTTGTGATTACATTTTTTATGTGCATGATTTAAATCGCTTTAGCAGCAGTCCAGGGAGCATTTTACCCTGCATATTAATTACACAAAGGCTTTGTCATGTGAGGGTCTCAGTGGTCATGGTCTGTAATCCAGCTCATTTGAACTGTGAGTACAGTTTTTGAGCATGCTGTGCACATCAAGCCCAGCTTTAAAGCTAGAATAGGCTGAGATGGTTAACAGGTATGGTTCCTGCTTAAGGAATGAATGCCATTTATTTAGTGACATCTGCAAACTAATTGCTTAAAAATCTGAAAGTGAATATGTGTGTTCAGAAGACTGTTATTAATACAGAAGGAATGAGACTGTCACAGTGTTTCCAGTTTCTATTGTCTCAAGTTAGCATTATCCAAACAATCATATGATTCCTTTATAAAATTCTTCATGTTACAGGAAAGGGCTTATTCTCTCTTTAGGTTTCAATAATTTTATCATCAGTAGCATATTTATATATTTTGAACCATTTAAAAATTGTTATAATTTCAAGAGAAATCATCTACTGCCTCCTGCATGTTCCCTAATAGGGATCGAGCTTGCAACCTGAGCATTGCCCTTGACTTGAATTGAACCCAGGACCCTTCAGTCTGCAGGTCGATGCTCTATCCACTGAACCAAACCAGCAAGGGTTATATATTGCTTTACTATAAAGGTTTGTTCCTAAAGGATCAGAAAATTAATATAGTCTTTGTTTCACATCATAGGGGCTTAGTCATATACTATTAATATACTATATATTGTTAAGTTGGAAACAAAAATGGAAATGTACATCTGCTATGACACTGGTGCCTGATGTCATGGAAGTCAACACTGGTTCATAAGTGTGAGGGAGAATCAGAATTATTTGAGTGAATGTTGCATATAAATATCTAGGACCCATCTCAGAATTTAAAAATAAAAACCAATAGCCCTAGCTGGTTTGGCTCAGTGGATAGAGCATCGGCCTGTGGACTGAAGGGTCTCCAGTTCAGTTCCCAGTCAGGGCACATGCCCAGGTTGTGGGCTCGATCTCCAATAGGGGGCGTGCAAGAGGCAGCCAATCAATGATTCTCTCTCATCAATGATGTTTCTATCTCTCTCTCCCTTTCCTTTCCTCTCTAAAATCAATAAAAACATACTTATAAAATAAAATAAAAGCCAATAAAGGGACATACACATGTGTATGTGTATTCTAAAAGAAGGCTCTGGAAATTCAGAACCATTGATGGTTAGTTGAGCAATTTAATAGAAAATAGCTCAACTTTAATCTCTGTACAAAGAAGTCTAATGACAGGAATATAAAAAACACTTACAAAAGAATGGCAAATGTTTTCAAGATTCACTTTGTTGGAAAGCTCCATTGAATCATTGTCAACTAATGATGCAGCAAGCAATCAACTAATTGACACATGTCACTTTACTATCACACTTTATTTGAGGAATAGGGTAAGTGCAATATTTTTAAATGCTAAATTATGTCCTAAAACATTAAATGAACAGACTCTGAAACGGAAATGCCTTATAAAGCTTAAGTGGAATTAAAGAAAAATGTCAATACTTGTTTTAAGTTTGATAGATGTAGCATATCTATCATGACCACCAATATTTGAAGACAAAAATAATCATGTCTCAGAAAGAATAACTATCCCCATTTGAAAAAAAAATGTTTTATGTTTATTTTTTCTATTTAAAGCAGTTTTTCTTTTATTTATAGTTGAGAAACCCAAGTTGCGGCTAATCTATTTGAAATTCTTGCAAGAAGTTGGAAGAAAGTTCTACTTATTCTACATTTGATATAGGTAGTTTTTAAAAAGCATGCTCCATGTACAAGGCAATATATATGGTGCTGAGGAGAGAGAGCTAAGCTACGATCTGTGCCTTAGGAATTCAGAATCTACTGGAGACAATAACAAAAAAATTAAAATGTAGTACAAGAACTTTATAAAAAGAACTTTATTTTTCTGAGTCTCTCAGTCTTCTGTTGTTAGATTCATTTTCATTACATGTGTTTCACAAATAAATTAGCTCCCATATTCATTGAAGTGATTATTTTGAATGAAAACACAGAATATTTGTTATTAGCTTTTATAAGAATACTAGTGGCCCGGAGCATGAAATGTGTGCACTCGGGGGGTCCCCCCAGACTGGCCTGTGCCCTGTCACAGTGTGGGAGCCCCACGATCCATCACCCCAAAGAGGTAGGCCTCCGTGAGCCTCATGTCCTTGGGCCCAGCGCCAGGGGCAGGTACGCGAGCCTCTGCGAGCCTCGCATCCCCAGGCCGGTGCCCGGTGCCAGGGGTGGGAATGCGAGCCTCACACAAGTCCCTGATGCTGCAAGTCTCTGCCCACCTGTGCCTGCTGTGCACGCAGTCTCCTGCTGATCGGTCATTATGCGTGAGGGCATCACAACCATTTGCATATTAGCTCTTTATTATTTAGATGCATCCTGTGCACATACTTTCATTTAATCTGGGTTAGTTTAAGATTTAAATGGGGTGGATATATTCTAAACCAAGGTAGAGTATTTTATGTGGTTTTGCTGCCAGTTTTTTTTTTTTTCTTCTTAATCCTCACCCAAGGATATGTTCTTATTGATTTTTTTTTTTTTTTTTTAGAGAAAGAGGAAGGGAGGGGGGAGAGAGAGAAACATCCACTGGTTGCCTCCCATATGTGCCCAACAGGGGATCTACCCCAAAACTGGGTGTGTATTGACCAAGAATCAAACCCTAGACCTTTTTGTTCCTTCAGTGAACTGGACAACGTGCCAACAAATTGAGCCACACTGGCTAGGGTTTTGCTGCAGGTTTTTATGCATAATTTTATGAGTTTTCGCTGTAAGTTTAACATTAGGTTATAATATGAAAAGGGTATGTAAAGTTACTGATATTTTTGTAGATCTGTCTTAAATTTGTCCTATGGATTGAGTTGTGTATTTAAAGGACTTTTGCCTTTAAGCAGGGCTGACAGCCTTTGTAGGGGTGTGAACACAAGAGTTCATGTAACAATGCAGTGCTTATGTCTGAGCATTTGGGCTCTCATAATGTTAGTAGGGTTACAAAAGACTATGATGTTCTTTAAAGAAACAGCATTAATGCCGTCAATTTTAATACTTTAATATTAATTTTGACATGAAGAAGTTTTAGGGTAAAAAATGTAGGTCATTCAAATTATCTAAGCAGCCGTGGCATCAAATGATCTGAATATATTACCAAAAAAAAAAAAGAACTATCATAAGGGTGAGACTGGCTTCTGTTCTTTGTTTCCTTTTTGGCCACATTGATGCCAAAAATTATGAATATTTGGAAACATCCTCAGTAATTGAGTTTTTCACTTTCTTCACAATGTTTGTTATTGCATAGTCATAGTCCTCATTGAATTTTGCAACCTTTACAATGATTTCATAGCAGAGAAAACAATTTCATACAAGGCATATCTTAAGAGAGTATTACTTAAATCAGTTTGAATATTAAATTCTGATGTCATTTGATTTACATATTATCAAAGAAATAAAGTGTGTTTTCTTAAAATAATCTTAGTCTTCCAGTAACTACCTAAAACTATTCATAACATAGTGTAATTCTTCCTAGACAACTCACTAAAAATTATGCTTTTGTGATCATTTGTTTAAACTTACCGGTTCTTTTTAAAACAAAATCTTTCCTGTTTTATAACTTGTCCAAAGTTTGATAATTTAAAGTTAAAATGCCCTTTCAGAGTTGATGATTGTTCTTTAATGTGCTTTCTCCTGTTCACTTAATAGAGTTGTGCATTAATAAAAATCTGTAGATTAAAGCTATGTAGTTATTTTTCTAATAAAAAAGGCTCCCGAAATATCTGGCATTTTGGATCAAATTTTAATGTTTCCAATTTTGTAATCTCAGCATAAAACTGTTGATGTGGGTCCCCTTTGATAAATTATAAAGGTAAACTTTAATGAACATTGGATTGGGTCACCTTTGCTACTTGGGGTAATAGAATAAAATAAAACAAGCAAACACATTTTTCTTACTGCCACATGCCTCTCCTTAATAATAACTTTTGTCTCTTCTGCAGAAATAGATGCTGTGTAAGTCTCATTAAATTACCTGACTGATGGAATAAATACACAGTCCATAGCTCGGCAGTCCATAGTAAACTGGGCAAGGGTCTTGATATCTCAGAGTTCTGCTTATTTACACATGCCTTGGACTCTTCTCCCAGATATGTAAATTATTCTGGTTAAAACTAAATGCTAAAGTCTACACCATTAGTCTTCCACTTCATGATCTCCACATGGGGCTGTTAGAGGGATAATGTACCATACAATACACGGTTTACTTTTAATTAATAGAAAAAAATGTGAAATGAATATTAAATGTAGCTTAATGTGGAAGAAAGCTCAGAGCAGTTCGGTGGTTATTTTTTTATTTATTTAATTTAAAAATATTCAGCCCTGCTTCATCATTAGAAAATAAGTAATGCATTACAGGACCGCAAGCCTCGCAGGAACCTTTGGAAGCAGAAGGGAGCTTGTAGAGGCCTTAGCAAACCTGCTAATGGTCCCAGGCCTGACACAAAGAGGGGGTGCTGCAGGGAGAGCTTCGGAGTTCTGCTCAGTGCCTTTTGAATCCGAACAGAACGGAGCTTTTCTGCCGGAGTCTCTATTCCCTGCTAAGATTGTTTCCTGTTCTATATGCCATACGAATCGCAGGATCTGGTATGAAATCTTAGACTAAAAAAGCTCATCAACTAGAGCATTTAATTAAAACACACGATCTGTTTGTCTGTGTTCTAATTCAATGTGTCAAAATTAATAAATAGAATTACCAGTTTGCAAACAGTTTATCACACTGTTCCCGACCACAGAATGCCATTTTAATTATGCAACCTTATTTATGGCTATGAAATGATCGCGTTTCATAATATTTGCCAACAGCACAAGTTAGGATTTAAAAAGAAAAGCTCTATTAAATCATCACTTTCTCTGGTGGATTCCCTTTTGTCTCGTGTGGCTCACCTAGGATGAGGTAAGGACCCCAACACAAGACAAAAAGAACAGGAACGGCTTTGGTGAGGCTTTAGGAGATAACCAGGTCCTCACCGAAGGCACTCATTTGCAAGATTAAAGGATTTGAAGTAAAGCCTGAAATTAGTAACTTTTCATCTCCTTTTACCCAGACAGCCAGTGTTTTGTAATAAAATAAAGACCTTGCACTTTCAAACCTTCGTGGCAGCCAGACTGTGAAACGGAATGCTACTCAATTTTAAATTATTCATACATTCTTAATTGTGATGTTATCCTTATGAATGATAGTAATGGTACCGTTTAAAACCTAAAAACCAGCAGGCACCTGCCAGTGAAAGCACAACCATTGAATTCTTAATATTAGAGGCTATTCGAAAAGACTCAGCTAGGAGGAAGTCAGTAAGACATTTGATTTTACACTTAGGAATTAGGTAGCTTGATGTGATTAGCAGAAGGGAAGTGAAATGCCAATGCTTAATTTACAGACCATTTGGAAAAATCAGCCTGAGCTCAGAGAGTACCTGCAGAAAATTCTAACTCTCCTCTATGAACATTAGCTACAAACAATTATTTTTACATTATTTAGCAGGGATCAAAATTTACTGTGAGGCAAAGAAGATGTATGAGGTCGTGAATAAAACAATGTGTTCACTTTCAAAAATCTGAAAATTTGTTTGTGTCTGTCCCCGTGCATCTGTGTGTGAATGTGAGTGCTTAAAAAAGTTTTTGAGAAAGATCCTTGTGACAGTCCAAATAGTTCTTTCGAGTATTAAGAGAACGAAGTGAAAAGTCTATAAAAACTAAGGTCTTTACAAGACATATATACCAAAGTCACTTTATTTTCTCCAACATTTAAAAAAAATGATGTTGCTTTGAATTCATTTTCAGAATCCTTTTAGTGATATCAACACTTGTCATGGTGTTGGGAGAAGAAATGTCTCTCTGAAATGTGGCCATATTCTTTTGGAACACACTTGTTAAAAAAAACTGAAACTTTTTGAGGTTGTGTCATTTTTAGATGGACATTTTTATATGCATCATTTTCTGTAACCTTTTGAGCATTTTTTTTTTTTGCTTTTTCCTATTTGTAATTTCACATTAAAAGTCTTTAATAGTAAAAAAGAAATTAGCTTTTAAATGTTTTATTCAAGTATCATTTTTCAGAAGACTAAATAAGTAAGGAGATAGTTATTAGTCATCCAACTTTGCTACTGGGACATGTGTGTCTCTAGAATTCTAATGACACCGTCTTAGGAATCATAAAGTGATTCCAGCCTACATGTCATTAAAGGCTTAGAGGAGCTGGTGTTAGTGAATCACACTTGAATGTCTAGAAATCTGTTATTTATTCCTGAAGCCTTCTCTCATATTAATCAAGGAAAGTTATCTTTATGTCCAGAAGTCTAAAAGTTGATCCATGTGGGATCTTAGCACTATTTTCCCCAAAGCCCAGCCATAACAGTATTTGTTGTTGTTTGCTTGTGTCTGCTCTGTGGCCTCATTGAAATGAACTACTTTTCTACATGTATGTATGCTGAAAATATACATTTTAAAAATGATAATAAATACTTGGTTAGGTAGAAAGCCTAGTAATATTACACCATTCTAATAAAGTGTCTCAGTTTTGAAATGTATTATTTACTTTGAATTTGAAATTTTAGAGTTTTAGAAGAAATGTGGTTTACATATTTCAAGCATGGGTGCTTGATTTAGAAAATTGGGGTTACTCCAGGATCTGCAGCTTATTTACCAGCTGCATGTTCTTAGACACATTGATTAAGAAATGAGATCATGCAAGGAAAGCATTTAGACACATGATGAGGCCTAGTGACTTTCTATAGTTATGGGCTAATTTGAAGGTCAATTTTTGGAGAAACCAGCTTTGTATATTGTTCTATATAAATGATCAGGTCATTAGACTATGTAACAAACAAAATGCAATGAGACTAATAATAAAATCAACTTTGTTTAGTTGTTCCATCCTTTGTGGGATAATTCTTTTCTGGCTCCTTGATGAAAGTTCCAGCAGGCCAACGAATTCCCGCTCATCTTTAAGTGCTAAAAAGTGACCTATTATTGTTTCCTTAAGTTCAGTATTCAGTTTCAATTCACTAATTAAAAAGTTTCAGTTCCAAAAATAACTTTTTTAAAAACATATTTTTTTATTGATTTCAGAGAGGAAGGGAGAGGGAGAGAGAGATTAATTGGCTGCCTCCTGCATGCCCCACACTTGGTATTGAGCCTGCAACCCAGGCATGTGCCAGGAATGGAATCATGACCTCTTGGTTCATAGGTCAATGCTCAACCACTGAGACACTGGCTGTGCCCAAAAAATAATTAAAAAATGTGGCTTAATTTAATCTTAAATCTCTTCCCAGTCTCTATGTCATCACACTGACAAGAGCTGCAGGTGCAGTGAAAGGCATGACCTTTGCTCTTTCTCCACCAAGTTGTGGTCCAGCTTCCAAGGTTGCTGGCCCAAGTTATCAGGTTCTGTCAGGGTCAAAGGTAGGGGCAGGGAGGAGAGGTCAAGACAGAAGACAATTCAACACAAGATGCTTTTACTTATGCACTATTTCTTTCTAGAATATATTCATCTGTATATTTGAGAAACTTAATTTTGTTTTTTAAGAACTAGCTAACTTAATGCTACCTTTCTCCATTGCTGCTTTCCCTGATTTCTCCAGTCAGAAGTAACTATTTTTGTGTGTTTGTGGCACTCTGTATATTTCTTTAGGACTTTTACTACTTGATGCCACAAGTAATTAAGTCTTTTCCCTTGATCAACTGTCAACCACATGAAGGAAAGACGGTGTGTACAGATTACTCCTTTTGTGGGTCTCTAGACCATAGCATAGCTTTGGAATGTATAATGTTGTAGCTAGTTGAATTTTTAATCTGATTTGGACAGACTGGATCCATATTTACTGTTAGTGAAGTAAAAATTTATACCTAAAAACCACCTGACTTCTATCTTCCTCTCAGTGTATAAATCTTTGTGTGCAATGTTTTTAGTTTATGCAACAGTTCTGGCACTTTCCCCACATTTGGAATTATTCTTTCTGGGAAAACTTAAGTGCCTAATTCTCCTAATCTTAATAGTACAAATTTCTCATTAGGCAAGTCTTCTTGGTATAAGAAATTTATTTCCTTTGGATAGTTCTGATGCTAACTCAATATTCGTTTAATATGCAATCACATTATTTATAAAAGTATAATACAGAAACATTTGAAAAATAAACAAAATAACTCATAATCCAATTTTTCACAAAGGAATGAATGGGAAAATATTTTAACTTGACTGCTAAATTTGTCAGATTTAATATACCTCCAAGGTAACTAATTGAGAAAGCTTCTTTGGCCACAGTACCTGTAATTGATTTATAATGTTTGCCATGATGCAGAAAAGAGTACTATATATATGCCATCCTCTTCCTAATACAGCCACTAATCATAAGGTAAGATTTCTTTCTAGTCATTTTCACCTGTGTATGTTATTTATGTTGTAGTTATGGTGCCAAATAACAATTCTGAAATCATTTATGTATGTGGCTTAAGCATTACCAATTTTTACCCTCCTTTTTCCAGCCTAATTTCTGCTTTTGAATTTATTGAAATTACCAAATTTTTATGAATTACTTATTAGTATACAAGATGAGAAGGAATTTTTTATCAATTTTTAAATTCCAGGTAGAAGAAATATAAGCAACAGTCCTATTTATTTTAATCTGTCATGAAGTATCTTTATTATGTTGAATACAAATACTTCACTAATTTTATATATTTAATCTATAATTCTGTATTAAAATAATTAGTTTCACATTCTTTCTTGATATTAAAATTATTGGAATAAATTTTGATAAATTTCTGGAGAGAATATTTTCAACCTGTCATATTTCCCACCTGGGCTAGTAAGCTTACAATGAATGCATCTTATGGATGGCAAGACAATAGGATTTATTGATACTCGGCATATAGATAGATAGGTAAGCATTTTTATAGGTAGATGATAGACACATAAACACATATACACATAAATTTAGGCATTACATCTTTTTTTAAAGATAAATCTTTATTGTTGAAAGCATTACATATATCTTTTCCCTTTGTACCCTCCATTGCCCTCTCCCATCTCTCCCTTCCCAAGTCTTCATGGATATTACATCCTGATTGGCAACTCTCTCTTTGGAAATGACTACATAATGTGTCCTGAAGATTAGGGTGAAGACTACATATTCTAAAGATAATATTAATTACACATTAATTATACCCTACATTCATAAGTCATTTGTTTTATTAAACTTTTTACTTTAAGAAAAATGTAGATTTGCATATGTTTGTAAGAAATGAGTCCTTTTACTAGTTTCCCCCAATAGTAACCTCATATAAAACTCTAGAATCATATCATAAAACTGTATTATCATAAAATCAGAATATTGATATTAATATAGACAAGATACAGAGCAGTTCCATCATCAAAGGTATCTCTCCAATTGCCTTTTATATCCACACACACACTTCCTCTCCCACACTATGCCCATTTCTATAACTTTGCCATTTCAAGGATTTTATGTAAATGAAATCATGCAGTATGTAACCTTTTGGTGACTGTTATTTTTTTACTTAGCATAATTCCTGGAGATTTATTTGTGTGCCTCAATTTTTTTTCTTTTTTGTTACTAAGTATCATTTTCTTGTATAGATGTACTGAAGTGTGTTTAACTCTTCACCCATTAAAGGACATTTGAGTTTTTCCATTTTCCATTTTTGACTCATGAATAAACTGTGATGAATATTTTTGTACAGATTTTTTGTGTAAATCTAAGTTTTTATTTCTTTGAGATAAATATACCAGAGTTCAATTGCTGAGTCATAGGGCAGTTAGTTACATGTTAACTTTTATAAGTGACTGCCAAACTATTATTTTTGTTGTTTGTTAATCCTCACCTGAGGATATTTTTCCCATTGCTTTTAAGGGAGGGTAGAAGAGACATGGATGGGGGAGAGAGAGAGAAAAAAACATTCATGTGAGAGAGATACATCAACTGATTGCTTCATGCACGCTCCCTGACAGGGGATGGGGAGTGAACCCCCAACCCTTCGGTCAATAGGCCGACATTCTAAGCACTGAGAAAACTAGTCAGGGCCCAAACTACTTCTGAGAATGGCTATAGCATTCTCACCATAAATGTATTAGTTTCCAGCTTCTCCGAATTCTCACCAACAAATGGTATTGTCATTATTTTTTTTTTTTTTTGCATTAGACATTCTGCTAGGTAAGTAGTGTTATCTCATGGTTTTAAATTACATTATCCTGATGGCTAATGATGTTGAACTTTTTATGGGCTTATTATTTGTCTACTCTTGTGGCAAAATATTTCATCATGTATTTTTCCCATTATTTAATGCATTCTTTTTTAATTCTTGAATTTTGAGATTTTTTTAGTATATTCTAGATATTAGTCTTTTGTCAGATATGTGGTTTGGAAATATTTTCTTCCATTCTGGAAACTGTCTTTTCATCCTCTTCACATGGGTGTTCACAGAGCACTGTTTAATTTACATAATATACAAAGTATTATTTTTTCTCTTATGGATAGTGTGCTTGGTGTCAAGAATATTTTAGGTACTCTAGGACTGGTGCTTTTTCATAGAAATTTTAGAATAATCTTCCTTATGCATACTTTCTGGGATTATGTTAAGATCTGCATAAAACATATAGATAGGAAGAACTGACATCTTCACAGTTAATTATTCTGAACTTAGAGTCTTCTTTCATCAGTGGTATGTAATTTGAAACATAGAGATCCTGCACCTATTTTGTTAAGTTTCTACCTAAGTAGTTGATTTTTTGGAGTAATTGTAAGTGGTATTTTGTTTTAACTTTGGCTAACAGTGTTTGAATTTCTCCAGTTGCCCAACGGTTCTCTTCTCTCTTGCTCTCCTAATTTTAAGGAGGACCATATGACCATTCACTTTTAGGCAATGCTTAGCCTTCTATGACATTTCTTCCTTATTCTAAAGAGTTTATAATGCAAAATGGAAGCAGAAATGCATGACATTTTCCAAGTCTTTATATGGCCATATTGTTGGTGAGAGTAATGTTCAAGCAAATTTGGATGACATAGACTAACAGACAAAATAGAGACTTACATGCCAAATAATAGCTCAAGTGTAATATCAGCTGTTTGAAACTGTGGCCTCTATAGTTTGAAATGATGTATTTATATCAGTATAAGTTTATAAGCATCCCCATTATTATATGTGCATGCATATCTAATATACATGTGGTTAATTATATTGCAATATATTATGAAATAAGAACAAAATATCTCAGCATTTTTTAATGAACAAGATAAACAAATAGAAATCCCACATTATTCTCTTATTTCAAAGAATTACTTGCATATTCAAGTTTTGCGATCACTTTTGAGGTCACAAGTTTAATAACCATATTCAAAAGGTGGTTAGCTAAGGGGCCTATCATGCTATAAGGGATGTCTGAAGTATTGTGTTCCTAGCTTAATCCTGTTTAATATTTTTATTGATATGTTTTCATGTGTCCTCTTATAAATATCCAATGTACTATGCACACATGACACAGTGATCTTTATAAGTTCTCTTATTGAAATGTTTACAGTGGCTTTCTATAGCACATAAAATGCAAACTCAAATCCTTTATGACAACCTGCATGGTCTGGTCCAGTCTCACTCTCCTCCTTTACTTCTTGCTGGCATCTCCTGTGTCATCTTTACAGTTCATCCATCAGCCTTTTTCTCAAACATGCTGAGCTCTCTTTCCTTGGCCTGCACTAAGATTTCCCCAGATCGTTCCTTTGTTGCCTCTTGCAATTTAACATAAAGGTCCCAGATTCAATGTGAATTCCTTTATTTTTTCTTCCTTAAATTCTCAATTCATAGTAGAGTTTGTCTACCTTCCATCTCCTATTTCCTATTTTCCTGTATCACAGCACCCTGTCCCCTCTTTACACTATCACAAGTAACAAGTATTCCTTCTTAAATTCTATATATTGCCAATATTCATTCATTCATCAACACGGATCTGTTTAGTCCATTTTATGATGTGCAGAAATGAACAAGAGAGTTAAAGACCCCACACTCATATAGCTTACAGTCACTTAGGGGAAATAGATGTAAAACAAAAACAAGAGAATGGGCAAACAAAATAATTATCAAGGAATAAAACTGGGAATTATATTTAAATGTGTTTTTGACTTCAAAAAACAATTGTGTATACTTTCCCACAAATAGTAGAGGGTCTTGCAATTTTTCTTGACTGCATATTTACTATGAACCAGCACTGACATGGCTGAAAACTTAAAGTAGAAAAGTTATGGCCAGAACCAGAGAGGTGATAGCTTTAGTGCATTATGCTCTCTTTGGACAATGCCTCAGGCACTGTGTTCCATTTGGGTGCATCTCTCTCTGTCTCTTGCCTCAGCATTTTTGTTGTTGTTTTTCACTAAGATATCATTTGTATTCAATAAAATTCACCCATTTGAGGTGTAGTTTGATCTGCCTTGGTAATTGTACAACATCATGACTTTCAAGATACAGAACAGTTATTAGGGTGATATATTAAAAGGTAGCATCAATTACTTGAAATATATATGGAAAAAGATCAAGATTATGGAGTGATTAATACTTATGCATGATGGAACTGATGGAAGTAATGGGGCATGTTTTCACTTGGAGAAAATGTAAGAATGAAACATGACAATGTTTCGAAGGACCATCATTTGAAAAGAAAGGAAATAAATGAATTTTTATTGTACATAGGAGTAAAACAAAGATTAATACTAATATATGAAGATTAGAGATAGGTAAATTTTAGCTCTTAACCATGGTGAAGATGTTTTAGAAATTAATGCATTACAAAGTAATAAGCTTCCCATAGTTATGAGTACCTAACCAGTAGTTAAATGTGTCAGGAAATTCATAGAAAATTTTTCTAACTTGGATGGAGATTAGAGAACATGATTTCTAAACTAGCTCTTATAAAATTTATTGAGTGAATGAGATCACTGAAGGTTGGGAAGGGAAGGCAGTAGAATACTCAAGGAAGAAGCAGGATTTGAGTTAATGTAGGGAAGCCTTGGAGATTTCAGTTAGGTACAAAGAAAAGTAGGTGGAAGTAATATTCAGAAGAAAAAGTACTAGAAATGCAAAGGTATGCAACAACACATTTCAAACTAGGTTAGATTGTTCTAAATAACCACTTGGATTTTATGGATCACAGACCATTGAAATAGAAAGGGGGGAAAAAAGTGTCCTCTTACATTGTTTTTCTTAGTCTCTTTATCCATAAAATGGATTTAAATGTAAAAGGAAAAAGATTTTGATCTACTTGCACAAACTCCCTGGTCTCTTAAGCAGGACTAATGATCTTAAATGTATAAATAGCATACAGCTACAAACAAATGTATATTTTTCATTTAAAAACATCATGTAGATTTGCTTTTCCTTCAGGCAGATAATGGGCCTTTCCCCCTCATCGTTCAACTGACAAAGAAGAGGTAGATTTTTCTCTATAATTTGCTATTATTCTAAAACTCAAAAGCAAACCCAAATGCCATCAGTGGCTATAAACTGTGATGTGTTTGAAAATGGAAATTTGACCACTTCAAATAGCAAAATCTTCACTTCCATTAGAATTTTATGAACTGTCTGATTGTAGATCAGGATAAAACACACATTTTTCTATAGCCTGCTATGATGCACTAGGCAAGGTGATGAAAACAAAGGCAATTATTTGTACTAGAAATAGCACATATAATTAAGCATTTTATTCATGAATATAACCACATTGGTGCACCTTGCCTTTTACTGGATTTATATCCTCAAATGTATAGAGAGGCCTTCTATTTTAGCTAGGAGATTTGCCCCTGGGCGTATTATGTTTATCTTTTAATTATACATTTAAAACACAATATTTTAAACCATCAACATTCAATAGACTAAATAGTCAATTAATTTGGTAATCATCTTCCTCATCAACTCACAAAGAAACTACCCATTAAAAAACACACACAAATACTACCATATGTAATACTTCAAGCAATAAAGAATTAAAAAAAACTAAAAACACAGATACATTATTTCTCATTATTTTAGCCAAGGAAAATAAAGATAAAGGTTAAACAAATTCTTTTCATACAATTAAACACAGATAAGAAGCAAAGTTTAGTAGATCTTTCAGAATTGACAAAGTAATGAAATATTTTATTAAAAACTAGAGGCCCAGTGTATGAAATTCATGCACTGGGGGGGTGAGGGGAAAGGTGTCCCCCAGCCCGGCCTGTGCCCTCTTGCAGTCTGGGAGCCCTCTGGGGATGTCCGACTGCTGCGGAAGCAGGAGAGGCTCCTACCACCACCCACCACTGTACTTGCCAGCCATGAGCCGACTTCTGGCTGAGTGGCGCTCCCCCTGTGGAGCACCACTCAGGGGGCAGCTCCTGTGTTGAGCGGGATTGGGCCAAAACCAATTCTCTGACATCCCTGGAGGGGGTTCAGCTTGTGAGAGAGCACAGGCCAGGCCTAGGGACCCCAGTGGTGTACTATCAGGGCTGGGAAGGGACATGGGAGGTTGACCAGCCAGCGAGGGACCGCAGGAGGGCTCAAGGGTGTGTCGGGCCCATCTCGCTCAGTCCTAATGGGCCAGACCTCAGCAGCAAGCTAACCTACAGGTCAGAGCGTCTGTGCTCTGGTGGTCAATGCACGTCATAGTGACTGGGTGACCAGTCGATTGTGTGCCCCCTCATGGCCAGTGCATGTCATAACAAGCGGTTGAGAGGCCTTAGTATCTCATTAGCATATTATGCTTTGATTGGTTGAACGAACAACCTGACGACCAGACACTTAGCATATTAGACTTTTATTATATAGGATAAGGACCTAAATATGGTTTTGAAAAATTATCAAATTGAAAGAGTATTACTCAAAAAATAAAAATGTAACTGAAAGTTATTGTGAATCTCCTAGCTAGTCAACCTAGAATAAATCTAGGCTATTTTATCTTCCTTATGGAGATAAAAACAAAGTAAATAGAAAGGCTCCATTTTTTTTTTAAGGAAACTGACAACAAATATTTCCCAGTGGAACAGAAGTGCTTGCCCAGACTGTTGGGATAAATGTGCATTATGAAAACAAGTTTACTGAAATATTTCTCCTTTTGTATAGCTTAGAAACATAGGCTTTAAAGGATAGGTAGGATCTTTCTTTCTCAAGATGCAAGACCTTCATGTACTTAAATCTTGAATGTAGCGGGGGAAGGTTTCTTTGTGATCCTTGGTGTCTGGGAATAGATTATCTGGGTATTGGTCATCCAAGCTTGCTAGTGATTTTTCTTAATATTGTAGGCTCAAGAATATTCAGGTCTGTGTAATCGCTGGTGCTTTTCCTTGTGCATTAGAGTTGTAATATGCCCACTTGGGGCAGATTTGGAGATTAAATCTACCACTTTTCAGCTATGTTACTTTGGACAGGTTTCTTAACTATTCTGAGCTTCAGGTTTTCATGGGTTAATGCTACCACTTTAGGAGGATTGATGTAAAGATTACAGAGAATGCATGTAAAGCATCTACTGTAGTGTCAGGTTGACATAAAAATTGACACAAAACAAAGGAAAACTAGCATATTTATAATTGGGGGAGAGAAAATTAGAAGATCATCCTCATGTTTGGAAGGGATGAATGTGATTTGTTTGTTGGTTGCTTGTTCAAACCTGAGAAATACTAGATTCAGCTATATTGAAATCTTCTAAACTCTTGACTCCAAATATTCTCATCTTCATTCACTTGTAGTCATTCATTCAACAAGCCCCTGTTAAGTGCCCACTGTGGTTCAAGTAGTACTTTAAATCCTAAATATTCAAAGATGACTGACGAGAAGAGAGTTTAGTCCAGCTCTCCATGTGATCCCTTCCATTCATTCCAATGGGAGAGACAGATTCATAAACAAGGATATATTAAGTGCTTTTGTGGAGTCCCAAAGTACTATGAGTAACTAAGGTGCAAGCATTGACATCCTCTTAGAAAAGTCAGTGAAATTGCTAAGCAGAGGTGAAATTTGAGTTGAACTTTTAGAGATAAGAAGCTGCTTGCCAGGCACATAAGATGAAGAATATTCCTGGGAAACAGTCCAGAATATACCCAAGGAGGAAGTTGAGGAAGATCCTAGCATGGGAGGGGGAGCACACATGGCTGAGTGTAATTGCTATCACATGGTGGGAGTAATAGAAAATGAATTTTTAAAAGTAGGTAGAGATCCTATACTATTCCATGGAAACAGGTGATCCTGGAAAATATTAAGCAAGAATCAGATACCAGACTTGCATTATACAAAGATCCATTGGCATCAGTTTAGAGCATGTATTTGATGGTTGGTAGGTAGATGTAGAGAGACCAATTGGAAGTCACAAAAATCTATTCTTGATAATTTAGTATTGCAATGACTGTTAATCCAATCCAATTAACTTTTGCATATTAACACTATATAACTGCCTGAAATAACGAAAATGCTCACTGTTGCTTCAGACAATTTTTATGTCACCCTCCCCTAAATTCTTCTGTTTTATGTAGCAAAAATAAACCTATACAGTGATATGAAGGGTCAAACATATAGCTGTAATTTTATGTCTAAGTTTTTTCTTCTGCAAACTTATTTTGCTATTTGTGTAATTATATAATGCAAATGTGCATAGTATATACACATTTTAAAATAATAAAACAAATATCCAAGTACACAAAACCTACTTTAAGAAATAAAGTTTACCAACACTTTTTAAAGCCACTTGTGTGCCTTCCCTGTCACATTCTCCCCCAGCCCCGTTATCTCCATTATCTGGGATTTTGCACACTTCTTCCTTTATTTTTCATAAGAACTTTGTAGGTTTTACATTTCTTTGTAATTTTCTCCCTCTGCCCCATGCCAACCTAAGACAAGATTAAGAGTTGTAGTGTCTTCCCTATGTCTGATTGACATACATGAGAATATTCCCCAGTTGGTATTATAGAGCACAGAGTTGGTGAGGTGAAAGCACATTTTATGTTAGAACAGACTCAAAAAAAACTTGGAGCACTGGATTGCACATATGTTATCTTTGAACTGCTGCCAAATCACAAAAGAATGTAAAGAGATATGAAAACTATTATGCAGAGTGAGATATTGTCATTAAGATTATACATTTTTGGTGTCAGTCATTTCTATATTTTTTGAAATAAATTTTGACTATATGAAATACCGCTCCAGGGTTCCAAATACACTTCCTATGTCAATAGTAACTATTTTCTAGGTCTTTTTTGAGTAGGACATTTTATATAAAGCAGTTCCGTTACACAGTGCCCAGCACAAAGTACTCAACAAATGTTGGCTCACAGTGTTGTTGTTGTTGCTGTTATCACTATTGCCACTTCTACTCCTTTAGCGATATCCTTCTATTCTATTGAAAAAAATGCAGCGATGGGAATGTCAGTGTATAATATTGGGAACCTTGCTACATTAATGTATAAAACCTTACAGTATTTTCATATTTTGCCTATTGGTAGGATTTCAGTGACCCTAGAACTAAAGTTTTGTACAACCTTTCTCTCTTTCCATTTCAATCAATGTAACCATCCCTATTAGAGCATTCTTTTCATGGTATTTAAGTCCTGAAAGCAGTAGTGGTAGACATTACTACTGCTCATCAATATCTCCATTCTTTCTGAGCCCACTGAGTCAGGCCTAGCATGCCTCTAGGTAGGGTCACATAACTGATTCTGGCCTTGAAATGGGTCAGTTTTGGTGGAGGCAATGAAAAGCCTCTGCATGATTCTCCAGTCTTTATTTTTTCAGTAGGAATCATAAGAATTGTATATTGAGAGGGTGGATCAGCAAGATTGAATACCTTAGGTTGTTATGTTGCCACAATGAGGACAGCTGCCCAGGAGGGTAACCTGACCTATAGTACATTTTGCATGAACTAGAAATAAATTATGTATTAAGCCACTGAGATTATGAGGTTGTTTGTTACCTAGTCTGCCTTGACTAATACAAAGTACTACTTTATTTTTCATGCACAACTAAGGCTGGCATTCTTGTCTTGAAGAAAAAGAGCACATTACTCATTTTAAAGGACTATCACTGTGCTTGTACTAAAAGGATGAAAACATGGGAGATAAATATTTATTGCTGTTGGCATTTACTTGCTTTTACTCAGTATTCTAATAGCCATTTCTAGATATTTAAATACATATACATAAACAAACATATTAATATCTAATTCTTTTGACATCACAAATGAAGTAATCTAGATGATGATGATATTGCTATGATTTATGAAAATAGGATCTTATTTGGTATCAAACACCAAACTCAACCGGATTAGTTTGTGCTGGTAAATTATTGTGGGTAGAAAACTCTTTTGTTTAGAATTGAACAAACCACAATAAACATTGATTGGACAGAGTTTGTGTTAGGTAGTCCAAACTAAGTTTGCTGCAGGAACAGTCTCAAAACAAGTGACTAACAACAAACTTATTACTCATTTGTATATATTCACTCTAAGACGAGCATGGCTATGTTCTGAATCATTTTCATTATGGAATCCAGGCTGAAGGAGCAGTTGCTATTGCTGGTCTTGTGGAAGCAGGGAAAGAGATTATTAGAATCACATGATCACCTCTCTTAG
This sequence comes from Corynorhinus townsendii, assembly GCA_026230045.1. NCBI lineage: Eukaryota > Metazoa > Chordata > Mammalia > Chiroptera > Vespertilionidae > Corynorhinus > Corynorhinus townsendii. Next base: position 60,599,189 of record JAPDVU010000005.1, read on the forward strand.
AAGTGTCACACATATCTTTCCTCACATTCCACTGGATATGGAATTAAGTTTGGCCATACAACCATGAGTTGTATGGCCAAATATGATTCATTGGGGTAGGGTAGATAATTCTCCCACAAGAAAGGGCAATGAGTATTTTGAACAGTAAGGCAATATAGCCCATAGGTAAGCAGAAGTTTGTAAGGCTAGGGATAGGATCAGAAAGGTAAGACTTTGGCATACCCAAGAGCACATGGTCAGTGTCAGCGATGATTTTAGATAATTGGATGGTTGAAAACAATGAAGAATATAATAGAAGCATCTGTTTGAGAGCCTGATCTCAATCCCACTCTGACACCAGAAAATAGGAAGCCCATGAGAGTAGGACTGAAAAAGAAAAAAAGGCACCAGCTAAATATTTACAAGATTAAGTCCAAAAACTGAAGGTATATTTCAGCTTTGAATCAGAACTTTTTAAAAAAATGGACTCCTGAAACCTATATAATTTTATTAACCAATATCATCACAGTAAATTCAATTTTAATGTGTTAAAAATATAAATAAAAATTTAAAAATCTTTATATTGTATATAATTTCAAATATATTCATAAGTAGAATAACAATGAACCCATTGTATATCTATTATTCATATTCAACAATTATTAAAGTATGGCCAATTTTATTTTATTGCTCTCATGCTCAAATTCCTGATCAGATTACTTTGGATCAGTTACTAAACAACATTACCAACAGATTGGGGCAAACTGTATTTTCAGAAAAGGCCACAATATATTCTGTTCTACAACTCAATGAAGAGAATGCGGTGAAGTGATTGCTCTCTCTCTATCTCTTTCAAGAACCATACCTTAAGAGCTCTGAGCTGGCACATAAATCTGTCTCCTCTGAAATCATAAAGCTGGAAAGACCACGTGGAGATAGAGAGATATGACCAAATTGTCCCAGTTGTTCCATTTCTCAGCTGTTTCAGTCTTTTTAGCCAAACACCACCTTGTAAATTTGTGAACCTTCAAATGATTCTAGACCCCAGGCTTTGAGCTCACCTAGCAGACACTAAGTGAAGTAATATAAGTAGTCCCAACCCAAAATACATATTTTGTTGTTTTAAGCCACAAAGTTTTGAGGTGGTTTGTTAGACAGCAATTAATAAGAACATCAAGGAATTTAGTCCAGTTTACTTCATCAGGTATTTTAAAATGTTCTACTTTGTTCCAGGCATTGTAGAAGGTTATAGAGATTCAAAAGTAAATAAGACATGATTCTTGCCATCCAGTAACTTATAGTTTAACAGGATTGTATATATGGTTATATATAAAATCATATATAAGAGACTATATAATTTTAAAGGCTCTATGAAATAGAGCTGGTCTTAATAAAAATATACATCATTTATTATACATGTATTATATTGCCAGCCATTATACTAGATGTTTTACATTATTTCACTAAGCCTGAAATAAATCCCATGAAGTAAGCATTAGGAGCTGTAATCTTAAACTTGACCAAAATAAAATTCAGAGAAAATAAGTAAAGTGCTCCAGGTAATCTGGTAAGTAAATGGCAAAGCTGGAGTTTCTATCCAGATGATGTCTGATAGTTGTGAATGCATATAGTTGTAGTTTTTCAATGGAACCTTGCAAATTTTTTTGAAAAGTCAGTTTCAGTTAAAGAAGGCAAGGTGTGCTCATTTTCAAGTAAATTCACCCCTGATCCTAAATAATATTTAAAGTAGACTCTCTGTGGTCCACAGTGACTTCAAGGGTTGTTGGGATCCTCAGCAGTGCCTCACGTTCCAGCAGCTAGGGACCAGGATAGGACAATGATGATGATGGGCAGGGCTGCACACACTCAGCTGTGGGGACAAGTGGTGGTGCCTGGGTGGTGGTAGGAAACAATTGCAGACATACATGTAGTAGTTGGGGCCAGAGTCAGCAGTGAGGGCCAGGGCCAACTGAGGCTACAGCTGTGTGGGCCCTGGCTGTTGGTGTGCACTCCTGTGGTTGCGGAGTCTCACCAAGGGCACATGCACAGCAGTAGAAGCTGGTGATGGGAATTTGGGCTGGCGGAATGCAGGTGCACAACTGAGGGGCCAGTAGCAAGCAAACCCAGCAGTGCAGGTCAGTGACAAGAAACAGACCAGAACTAGGCCCACCTGCAACTGTGGGGCTCCTGGCTGTCAGAGTGCACTATTGTGATTGCAAAGTCTTACCATGGGTGCATGGCAATGAGAGATGTCAGAGTCAGGAGCATAGGTGGGTGAGGCTACTGCAGGTGAGCCCAGTAGTGCTGGCCAATGACAGAAAGTACAGTCATATCAGGACCTATACACAGCTGGGCACACACAGTGTGGTGGAAGCTGGTGCCATGCATCAGGTTGGCTGTGTGAGGTATACAACTGGAGTGGCTAGTCCCAAGCACACACACAGAGTGGTGTGTCTGGAGGGGTGGGTTCTACTTCAGGGATCTAGATTGGCTTCCTGTGCATCCACAAGATGTGGATTGGCTGCTGATCCCAGGCTCAGGTGAAGGTAGAGGGAGAGAGCTGGAAGGGATTCAGGGATCTGGCATCTGTAAAGACAAATATTTGTGGACACAATATGATGCTATCAGTAGGGGCCATGGTAGCTGTGTGACACCATTTTCCTCAGTGGTGAAAACTGCTGAGCAGATGACTATGAACCATTGTCACTCTTGCCATGTGGTTGATACTGAGAGCCCCTGCTCCTCTGCCTTGTTCTTGGCCAGCTCTATAAGGCTCAACTTGGCTGGTCTCTGGAAACCAGAGTGGTTCCTTCATCTGGTGCCCCAAAAGGCTTGAGAAGCTAGTTGCTTACCTCCCTTTTCCTTTTTAGCTGAGGCATTTCCTCTTGGCACTGAGCAGTATTGGCCTGCAGGGTAGGATGATGCAGAAAAAGTGAAGTTGTTCTACCTTCCCTTTTTGTTCAGTTATTTTCAGATTTTTTTGTTTTATTGTGCTGCTCGAGCTCTCTCTGAGCAATTTTTCTTCATGGATAACTGTCTAATTGTTTATCTTTGTGGCTCTGGAGGCTGAGGTCTCCCACTCCACCATTTGGCCCCTTTGCTTTTTTCTTGAAATGCTTTTCATTATTTGGCTTCGAGCAATACCATAACACCTTAGTATTTTCTACTTCATTGGTCTTTCCTTCCTTCCCAGACTCCTTTGTTTGTATACTCTGTCCCACCTCTAACATTGGAGGGCTCAGGGGCATGGCTCTCCCTCTTGTCTGCCTGTATAAACACCAGAGGTGAATTCTGTAATCTCAGGGCTGAGGTGAATCTCAAATTGATCACCAGTGCTAATTTGGCATTCCCAGAGGCATGACTCTAAGACTCTAAAAGTCAAAACATGGCCAAAGCAAAACTTTTATTCTCCTCTTCCCAAGGAAGTAGGTGCCTCCTCTATTCTTGCCTATTTGAGTAAATTTGCCCACATCTACTTGTTCATCACCAAAAATCTTGTTATTTTCCTTTATTCCTTTCTTTATTGGTTCTATTGCTACCTCTTCTATTGTTGCAGAAGACCAAAGAAAAACCAAGTGACGCTTTAAAGAAAAGGAGTGACACTTTTTATTTATGCCGCAGACTCAGGGAATAACTTTCCAAATCTGAGTAAAGTAACATGCAGGGAGCTTCTCTTTTATATCTTCCTGGGGTCTTTGTCCCACAAATATGAATTATGCTTCTGGTCTTTTTTGTGGGCCTTGCAAGAAGGCCCCCAGGTGTTGGGGGTCTCCAGGCCATATCTGATGGTTTGGCCTGGCACCAGCCTTAATAACCCTCCCTCCGGGGCAGTGCACTCTTCACAGTTTTATGGCCTCTGTAACAGGTTCTGCAAGACCAGTTTCTGGGAAGGAGGTAGTGACTTAATTATAGTTTATCAAGTATGTACACTCAACTTGCTGGCATGGATTCAGATTGCTAGCCCCTCGCCCCCCCCAAATATCAGGGTTACATTGGAATTAGCCTTTTAGCCTCCTCACTATAAGAATGTTCTGTAAACTCTACTTCCATATATATTTCAAATCCTCTCCTTTCCATTTCACCACCTCTTCCCTGGTTCAAGTCATCATCTTTTCTTGTTTGGACTACTGCAACAATCAGCTAACAAGCTTTTTGTTTTAAACCCCAATACTTCAATTTTCCCCACTGAAGCCTGAGAGGGCTTTTAAAATCTTACACTGTACACGTATTTTCTGCCCTAAGAGCCTCCAGAAACTTCTAATGGAACTAAGCTTATTTTTGCCTTTTAACCTTTTCACTAACTCTTCCTTTCACTTGAAATGTTCTTCCCATAGATTTTAACAGGCTATCTCCTTTGTGTCATTCAGATCTTTGCATAAATATCACACCCTCAGAGAGATCTTCTGAAGTCCTCAGTCTAAATTTGCATTTACTATCAGACAGTGCTCCTGATTTTCTGCCAAATACTTTTAACTACCTGAAAATCATCTTGATTTTTGTTTTGTTTTGTTGATTTTCTGCCACTTGTAGTGCAAGCTCCATGATAACAATGACATTCTCTGTTTCTTTTTCCCTGCGTCTGAGAATATATCTCTAATTCTGTCACATAGTAGGCAATAAATACACATATTTTAATAAAAAATATGACTAGGCCTTAAAAGCATACACATACAAAAATTTTAAAATTATTTAGGGATAAATTTACTCTACCTGCATTAATAACCCACATCTGGAGAGTCACATTCATAATCTAAAAACTCATGCTGTAGATTAAAATTCTGTTTTTTGTTTTTTTAAATTCATTTTTATTAATTTCAGAGAGGGAGCAAGAGAGATAGAAACATCCATGATGAGAGAATCATTGATTGGCTGCCTCCTGCAGACTCCACACTGGGGATTGAGCATGGGAATGTGCCCTGACTGAGAATCAAACCATGACCTCCTGGTTCAGGGGTTGATGCTCAACCACTGAGCAACACCAGCCAGGCAAAATTCTGTTTATTTAAGTAGCTATGAAGTAGTAAGAAACTAGAAAAAGAAAAGCATCAAGATAAGGAGCCCATTAATTAAAAATTTGACCAGAAAAATAAATCAATGAAGCCTAAAGTTTCAAACTGAAGATTACCAAAGATCAGAACCTGTTGTATGAAGCACATAGACAAATTTTATTAGCAACATTTCTGATTCACAAATAGCAGTGAATGGAAAGGAAAACAACAACAACAATAACAAAGCAAAAAGCTAACCATAATGTCAAATGTTGTCACTGAAGACAAGTTCATAATAATACTTTTGTACTGGAGAGGGAATGGGAAGTGACAGTGTGACATCATAAGAAGTGCATTATGTTGAGCTCAAGAAGAAAGCAAGGTGAGTAGAACTTATTATATAAATAGCAAACAGATCACAATAGAAGAAAATAGTTGCCACTGTTGGTATTCAGGATAATTAGATTATGTACTTTGGTAGCCAACTTTACAGAATTAACTCCTCTACCCAATGTTAAACAAGTATGTTCAGTAGTGCATTATGGAAGTAGCCAAAAGAAACATCTCATTGATTAATTTGGCCAAATCCTTTAACATATTTGGTGTCAGGTGTTCACTTCTTATGAACTGAACTTCAGAACTCAGCTTATTACACTTGTTGGTTTTTGTCTATGTACTCTTTGCTCTAAACCTGTTGGAGTGTTGCATAAAGAAAATAGGATTTTGCTTTAATTGACATGAACATCATTCTTTCCATGCCAATCACTTGAGGTTGTGATGACTGAGCCTTGCCACCCTTACTTAGCAATGTGGCCCACTCTTAAACAAATTCCAATAGAAAGGACCAGGAAAGCAATGAAAAAATAAAACTCATCAACACTCTTCAAATAAATCCTCAATCTTTAATATGAATAAATAGAACAGTTCTCTCTGCAATCAGATGGTTCTTGACTGTAGGGGCCTGATTAGCATTGCAAAGGATGAGGTTGATAGACAGGGTATGTGCATGCCAGGAACAGAGTTCAGAGAGTCTGAGGAGAGGAAAGGATTATACTTAATAATGGATATATTTTTGAACTCCTTAGGAATGTTTTGTTGCCTTGTGACTGCAGAGCACTGTGGGATTTTGCTGTACTGTGTTTCCCTAGGGTCTTATCATTAGATGGTTACCTAATTAGCACACAGCACATTCTTGCCTATGTTCTATTTGCACTGCAGATGCTTTCATTTCATACATCATTCACAACCTGCAGCAATTACAAAGTGGTAAATGACCTTATGCGATAATTACACTAATAGATCTGTATTGTTTCATTTGGAGAAGACTGTTTGGAGAAATGAGGTGTCTGACATGTACGAAGAGTGGTTACAATTATATTCTTTCTTTAAATCCCAAACACAAACTAGTAAAAAATAACTTTTGATCATAAAAGTTATATCATATACTCAATCTAATGAAATTCTTAGGCAGAGATTTCCCTTTAGAGTGAATATAACCTCTCCGCCGATATCTCCAATATTGTACTTTTACTTAGACAAAGAGTACTGGATTTATAACTGGTATTTTAATAAATCAACAATCTTCTGGACTGTTAAAATCAGGAAAAGAGGATGATTATTTTTCTCTAAAACTGCTCAAACACCAGTTTTAACTAATAGTTGTAAAAATCAATAAATGGGCTATGATCCTACTCTTTAAAAAGGTTGCAACCCAAACCAGTAGCAATTTTCAAAGGGAATGTACATTCACTAAAGATGAATGCTAATGTAGAAGAAAAAGAGATGAAAATAAATTATTTGGGCTGGTACTTACCTACCCTCCCTTCCTTCAATACAATGAAGTATCTTAGTAAGTTGTTTTGAGATGATTCCTTGAAAGAACTTCTATCAGCTGAACAAACTAATAAGATAATTTAAAATTCATATAGCTAAGGATATACATAGAATTTCTTAGTTAATTTGAACTTATATCATTGTGTTTTGAATTTAGTCTACAATAATATCTACCCAATATATGTGAAAACACTTTGAGGCTTATTTGGTGACATATCAATTAAACAAAGTTTTATTAGCTAATTCAACATGATAATTTTAGAGTACCTTTCTGTACAAACCTAGTCTTCAGAAAATATGAGTGGTCTTTACTGACAAAATTAACAAAATATTGACTCAGTCTCAATTTTACTTTGTGCTGACCAGAAGCTTAAAGGTGAGCAAACCATCATTTTTTTTCTATAATTTAAATATTTGTCAGTGGGTAAAAACAATAATCAAAATGATAAATGTGATTAAGTGAAGAAAACACCAGCTTGATTCTTTAAAAAGATGTTTTCTAGACCTCATATAGCTAATATTTCAGGGGATTTGGAATAATTAAACAAAAAATGTTTTTAGCTATAGTTGTTGTGATATTCCTCCCCAAATTCTATCATATTCACATTTGCTCATTGGGAATTTTCTGCTATTGTCTTAGATCTCAATCTGAAAGTTATTTGTTCAACAGAAGCAAGAATGTAATATGGGTCATAGACTTAACAACAGCTCTTTAGTGGGAGTAATAAAGAGGGAAAGTGAGGAAGAAAAAGATAATAGCAAAGAAAGGGAAGAAGAAGGAAGGAAGGAAGGAAGGAAGAAAGGAAGGAAGGAAGGAAGGAAGGAAGGAAGGGGACAGGAAAGAAAGAAGAAAAGAATAGAGAAAAAAAAGAAAACATGGCCTTTTAAAATACACATATTAATTATAAATTAATTCATATTTCAGAATTATAAAAATGTGAAAAAATAAATATATGATTTGGCATGAAGGAATTAAACATTATTTCCCTGGCTATGGCACACACACTCACACCCTGCAAGTACAAGCTCCGACAGTAACTATGCTAGTGGCATTGACCAGTCATGTAAATTGTTTCAACTTATATTTTCTTCAACCAAAGGTGATTGGAAGAAAAGGGATAGACCACAATGTTCTAGCATGACCTGCAGCTTCAGATAAATTGTCTCATCCTATATTCATGAAGGAGGAGATATTTTTGTTTTGTTTTGTTTTTTTTCTTTGTGGGGCAAAATCTGGAATTCTTTGAAGGATAACACAAATAATGCTCAGGGGCCACCATTCAACTATTTTATTTCTATTAATTAATGAAAAACATTTAAGTGATTCTGCTTAGCTCTTGATTTTCTCAACTGTCCTGGTTTTTCTCCATGAGATTTTCTGTTATACGTTTAATATGGTCACCACTAACGTCAGGTTTGTTTTCAGGCTGCCTGGTAATTTTTCTCTTCCCTCCCCCGGTACCCCTTCCTACCAGTAGCTCTTTACACAGACATTTTCTTCGAGTTTTTCCCATTTAGTCACCCAGTGCTTTGGTGACCCTCACTCCTACAGGGTAGATTTAAACTTTGCTTCTTTTGTAGTCTTGGGGTTCTTTGGGGGATTGTTTGTTTTAGATTTTGTTTTGGTAACATCATGAGACTCACTTTTTTCCCCCTCCCCTAAAGTATTTATCCTCTGATGAAATAAAAAAAATTGCATTATTTCACTGTCTTCTCATCATCACTATTGTTATTTTATTTTTTTAAAACCACACATTGTTCTTTTCTACTCAAAGCTTGGCATTCTGAACTCTGAGTAATAATTCAAACAGTAGGAAAGGAGGTAGTGGGACACACTGTGCCAAAATGAAATACTTGCTCCTAATCAGTGCAGTTAAATAAGACAGACTTTGTTGAATATCTTATAAAGCATTCCCAAGTACACATTTTACATGTAGCTCAGGAGTAAACAATTGGGGTACTGTAAGTTGCTTCACAGCATAAAGCTGAATAACTCATTGAACGAACTTCAAGAACCACAGTTCTCTTTTAGAGAACTAGTGTGTGCTTTTCTTCATTAGAAACACCTCCTTGATGTCACATTTTGGGACACTGAGAATCTTAATAAAGGCATTTTTCATTTGATATTTCTTGTCCCTTTCTTTTGTTTGATGATCAAATTTGAGATAATCAGCTACAGTAACTCACTCAGACTTGTATTAGCCTTGATAATAATGAAGGCCATCTTACGTTTTTGATGGCAATTTCTCCCCCACATGGTAGTGGGAGGGTGGAGAAGAATGACAATGTGAAAGGAAATCATAATAAAGGCAGTCTTGGTAATCCAGTTTATTGGGTACCCAGTGGGCTAGTTTCTAGTACAGGAGGAAGATGTCACAGGAATGGCGATAATTCATATATGGGCTTTAAAGTCAGATGAAAAGCTTCAATGTGCTGGCTGCCAACTACTAGCCTTGTGATCTTGATCTGGCTACTCCACTTCTCTAAGCCTCTGATTCATCTTTAAAATAAGATCATGATACTTCTTACTTCTCAAGATTGAGAACTTTTAAATGCTATTTTATTTTAGCATTTGCAGAAGCTGATGAACAATTGATAATTATTATTATTATATGGGACTGCTGCTATTGGTGTTGTCTGGAGCCTTAAACATGGTCAAATATGACAAGGCAATTACACTGCTTCAACCAAATTCAATTATCAAGCAGATATTTCACACACACATAAAATAGTTAGAAGGAAATTCATTATTTTACCATTTGTTTCCTTAACTAGTAGCCTTCGTTTTAATTTTAATGACAAATTTTAAGGAACAAATGGTTTAGGAATCCTTTTTTTAGAGAAGATAAACTTATAAAATGAAGCTTGAACATGTCAGAAAGAATTCTTACAATTAAAATCCTATAAAAATATTATTTTTCACAAAAACTGTACCTTATTTAAAAGTTTTTTTTCCATTTGCTCATTTGAGAAAATAATCCCAGTTTTTGTTTGCTTTTTTTTTTTTTTGCCTATTCTGAAATTTCATGAGTAGAATAAAACAGCATCATTTTCCTCCCCTGGGGTTCAAGAGTTTATTCTTTCTGATCCAACAATAAATCAAGTGACAAAATGGAATTTCTTTGCAATACATATGCAACAAGTTAAGTTGCACAGACAAACTGAGCTGCAATTTAGATACAGCAACTCTGGAACATTTTATTGAAAAGGAATAGTGCTGGGAAGCTACTGAAAGAAATTACTTGAAGAGTAACTATGAGAAGACGATAATATGATTAACAATAGTGGACCTTAAAAAGTGATTTCTGCAATTTTGGAAATATCTGCTGACCAAGTCAAACAACAATGTATATGGGGTAAATATAAAATAATGCTTATTTAATTAATATTTCTAACACTGTTAGCTTCTTAGAGAGGATAGAATGGTTAAATTTTTATGTGCATTAGCATAGTTTCTTTTTTTTAAATTTTCACTGCAGATTGTGTTTTCATAGAATCCATACTCACTGTCACTACACCTTTATGGCATCACATGTTTGGAAAACCCCATAATCAGATCTGTCTCTCCAAGAGACAAAAGCCAACTTTGTAGTTATAGACAAGACACAAACGTTAAGCCAGCTCATATTTTCCTATAGCTTGTCTTTCTAGTTAAGTCTGCAAACTAATTTGGGTTAAACTAAAACAGACTTTTGCTCCAAGCATTTTGGAAGTTTAAGGAGTTTGGCTAATTTTGGTTGCCTTTTCAAAATATTTCTTATATGGCTTCATGTCTGCATCCTGGAAGGGAACCAATATGTGCTTAAATCTTGTAAAAAGTTGCTCTTTTCTTTTGCCCAGGCTTTTGAAAAGCAGCAAATACATGGACGTTCTAAGGATTTCTGTCTTCTTTTATCAAATGAGATACTGGACAAAGTTCATTGCCATTAGGACTTGAAATCTTTGGAAAGAAATGTAAAATATGCATTGTAAATAAATTGTTGTTTTTCTGATATTTTAAAACTTAGTAGGCACTTAAATTATTTTTCAAGGACAATAAGAAAGAACAGATAATTATTCTTGCCGTCCTTTCTCTTCTTTGTTTCTTCCTCTTTCAGATTTACTATGACTTCATTTTGTGCCAGCTAAACCTGAAAGCAGGTTATTTTAATTTCTACGTTAGATTCTGAGCTATCATTGGTACATGATACTACATAAGAAATCTACTCTTCTAAAAAATCTTTGCCATTGATGCCACATACAAATACCGTATGGACTAGCTCTCAGAGCCAAAGCAGGAAAAATCGCCAAAGGGTAAAAATAGTTCTTGATATGATGATATGCTGCTAAAAGCCACATGGTGTTTGGGTGCAGCATTTCACAGTCAAACAATCATAATTTCATGCCTAAAATGTGCATGTTATTTCAGGAAAACACAAAATCTGAGCATTGCACATTTGCTACAGAATGACCAGTGAGTGTTGCTATAATGATTTGTTTTTCTTTTACAAATGAATATTTCTTGCTGAGCCTTTTCATGCCATATTGCCTGGGATAGCAAAGGGAGTAAGGACAGGCTGAGGTGAGAGGAAGAGAGGGTATTGAGTATATCTGGTCTTTTGTGCTAAATTCCTATAATTTTGCAATCTAGGTTGGGTATAAAGCAAGCCTCTTTTTTCTTTTTCCTCTGAAATGTTAGGTGATATAGTCTTCATCTCATAAGAATTGAACTTTGTAGGGCCTCTGCCTGATGGTAGGGGACAATTTTTCAGAAGAAAGGTTTATAATCTGCCCCCAAGTGTTTTACAGTGTTTATTAAAGAGTTCCTATGTATTCTTTAATAAATATGCATGGGAGTAAAACTCTTCCTCCCTTAAAGTTATAATGGATTTAAAAGGGTTCAATTGGTCTGGGCCATGGCCATTGTAATGTAGATATAAGAACATAATGACAATTCCACTAAAATACTCATCTTTTATTTAAATTATGAGATGCTTCACACTCAGACTGTAAGGGAAGAAGGATAGTGAATGAAGAGCAAGGAGGAATCAAGAAGGGAAAGAATTGGAAGCAAACAGCAAAATGAATTAAGGTATGTTTAGCTGTTTCATTTTGTTTTGGTAACAAGAAGTTGCTTACCCAAAGAGAAAAAGCAAACCTTGAAGCTATTAAACAAAAGTGGGTTTGTGGTATTGATGAAACTAGAAGCGTATTTAAAGGCTGGACACAAAAGAGACAGCTGAAAGGCCATAATACTCATGAGGATGGGTAGTTTATAAAAAAATGAAACTAGGATAAATGGAAAGGGTCTGACACCTTCCTGTAATAATAATTGACAGCCTTTTGTAAAGCTTACTGTGTGCCAGGTACTTGGAAAATTAACTCAGTTTTCTAAAAAAAACCCCCAAAACCCATACACTTTATTTGTATTCTTATTACACCCATTTTACAGATAAGGAAACTGAGGAGGGAGGAAAGTTATGATGTCATAGGCAGACCTCTAGGTGTATGAAAAGGGGGTTATATGAAACATAACCTCATAGGGTGAACTGATCATAAATTCCTACCTGGGCAATCATGGTGGGTAGTCATGTGTCCAGCCTGTAACATCTTTATAGTGAAATGTTTTTAAGCAAACCCTGTTCATTTGTCTTGCATATCTAGGTTAATACACTTTTCAAATGCCAGAAGTAACACTCCTTGAAGGTGTAGCCACAAATACAGCACAAAATCTTACCTATCCTGTAATTCTATATCCAATTTGCTTCTCCCCTTTTCAGTAACCTTTCCTATATTCCCAACTTAATATCAAAGCATAAAAAAAACAACAACTACAAAACTGTTATTCTCCTGAACATTTTAAAACTTCCTTCCTGATAATGGTCAGAATTATATACAAGTTTGGATATTTCCTACATTGACATTGTAAGAATAGTTGGGAACTAAGGCTGAAGGTGCAAGGGGGCAACCTGTGGATATGAAATAACCACAAAACTAGAACTAGTGGGGGAAAAAGATTATTAAACATTGAATTCATTTAAAGAACACTATAAAAAAAGGGAAATTATAATAAAAACTAATATAATTGAGTTATTTTACTCTGTATGCTTGTTATTTAACTCAACTCAGTATTTTCCAGCCCTGACACAACATATTTCAAGCTGGAGAAGACCTTAAGTGTCATCCAGTCCAGTGGAATTCAATCTTTTTCTGAAAAAAACTCACCTGAAGGACAACATTCACATATAAGGTACATCCTGAGATGAAGAAACTGGGCTAACTGTGGAGAATAGTTTTTTGTTTCCTCAAAAAACAAAAAATGGGACTCCCATTTGACCCAGTGATTCCACTTCTAGGAATATATCCCAAGAAACTAGAAACACCGATCAGAAAGGATGTATGCACCTTTATGTTCATAGCAGCACAATGCACCATAGCTAAGATTTGGAAACAGCCTAAGTGCCCATCAGCAGATGAGTGGATTAGAAAACTATGGTACATCTACACAATGGAATACTACGCTGTGGTAAAAAAAAAAAAAAAAAAGGAATTCTTATCATTTGCAATAGCAAGGGTGGAACTGGAGAGCATTATGCTAAGCGAAATAAGCCAGTCAGAGAAAGATAAATATCACCTGATCTCACTCATTTGTGGAATATAATGAACGGCATAAACTGATGAACAAAAACAGATCCAGAGAGAGAGAAGCATCGATCAGACCTCAAAACTCAGAGGGAGGGTTAGGGAGGGTGGGGGTAAGGGGGAGAGGTCAACCAAAGGACTTGTATACATGCATATAAGCCTAACCCAGTGGTCGGCAAACTCATTAGTCAACAGAGCCAAATATCAACAGTACAATGATTGAAATTTCTTTTGAGAGCCAAATTTTTTAAACTTAAACTATATAGGTAGGTACAATGTTATTAACTTAATTAGGGTACTCCTAAGCTGGCCTTTGCTAAAAACTCAAAGGGGCCAAAGAACCACATGTGGCTCGCGAGCTGCAGTTTGCCAACCACTGGCCTAACCAATGGACACAGAAACCAGGGGGGTGAGGGCATGAGTGGGGGGATGGTAGTGGCTAGGGGGGATAAGGACACACATGTAATACCTTAATCAATAAAGAAAAAAAAAAAAAGAAAGAAACTAGCCTAAAGAGATTATCTCAGACTTCCAGGTAATTAAGAGTAGAGTGAGGACTCACTCAACTCTTCTAATTCCCAACTCCAATGATTGAAAATTTGAGGCATGGGAGATAAGTGGAAGACAATGTCTCCAAGACCATGCTACTAACTAACATAGATACTGGACATATTTCTTGACCATCTATTACGTCTCAAGTGCTGTTCTGATGCACAGAACAGATATAATTCCAATCTTCATGTTTCCCATAAGTAGCAAAGAAGAGAAACTAGGCAGTTACCATATAGTTGTAATAGAATAGAACATTCTCAGATCATTGAGGATAGGTGTCACATCTGGACTCAACTTGGAAAGGTTTGCTAGATAATCTCTGAAAAATGGGAAAGTGGTGTTCACATGAAGAAATTGATCCAGCTAGAACTGAAGAAGAGAAAGTATTGTATAGTGGGCAACTTTAGGAAATGTTTGACTTGAATGCAGAGTTTAATGAGAAGTGGCAAAGGTGAGGCTAAAGGGGTAAGAGGGACTAGAAGAGTTTTCTACACAATATTAAGGAATTTGAACTATATCTCAAAGCATGTTTGAAAAGAGATTTATACAGACATACCTAATATTATTGTGCTTCTTTTTACTGTATTTTGCAGATACTATGTTTTTCATAAATTGGAGGTTTGTAGCAATGCTGTATCGAACAAGTCTGTTGATGCCATTTTTTCACACATGCCTTTGCTCATGTGTGTATTGTGTCAAATTTTGGTAATTCTGGTGATATTTTAACATTTTTAATTATTATTTTTTACTATTTGTTATAGTGATCTGTGGTGAGTGATCTTTGATATTGCTATTGTAATTGTTTTGAAGCACCAGGAACCATGTCCATATAAGAGGGAAACTTAATAAATGTTGTGTGTGCTCTCTTTGTTCCACTTACTGATCATTTCTTCATTTTTCTCCCTCTCGCTGGGCCTCCGTATTCCCAGACACAATAATATTAAATTATGCAATCAATAACCCCAGAATTGCCTCTAAGTATTCATGTGAAAGAAGAGTTCCATATCTCTCACTTTAAATCAGATGCTAGAAATGATTGCTTAGTGAGGAAAGCATGTCAAAAGTCAAGATAGGCCAAAAGATAGACCTCTTGTGCCAAACAGCCAAATTGTGAATGGAAAGGAAAATTTTTTTGGGAAATAAAAATACTACTCCAGTAAACACACAATAAGCTTTACTGCTGATATGGAGAACGTTTTAGTGGCTAAAATATCAACCATCTCCATAATATAAAGGTGTAAGGTAAAGTTTCAAGTGCTGATGTAGAAGCTGCATCAAGTTATCAAGAAAATCTAACTAAAATAATTAATGAAGGTGGCTACATCACACAAATTTTTTTTTTAATGTAAATGAAACAGCCTTATATTGGAAGAATAAGCCATGTAGGACTTTTATAGGTGGAAAGAAGAAGTTAATGCCTTGCTTCAAGCCTTAAAAGATAGGCTGACTCTCTTATGAGGGGCTAATGCAGCTGGTGATTTTACATGAAAGCTAATGCTCTTTTACCATTCAGAAAATCCTAGGGCCCTTAAAAGTTATGCTAAAACTACTGGACCTATACAATATAAATAGAATAACAAAGCCTGGATGACAGCACATCTGCTTAGAACATGGTTTATGACATATGTCAAGTTCACTCTTAAAGACTACTACTCAAAAAGAAAAAAAGGTCCTTTTCAAAATATTACTGTTCATTGACAATGCACCTGGTTATCCAAGAGCTCTGATAAAGACGCATCATGAGATTAAGGTGTTTTCATGCCTGCTAAAGACAAAATCCATTCTTTATCCCCTGAATCAAAGAGTAACTTCTACTTTCAAGTCTTATTATTAAAGGAATACATTTTGTAAAGCTATAGCTGCCCTAGGCAGTGGTTCTTCTGATGGATCTGGGCAATGTAAGTTGAAACCCTTCTGGAAAGGATTTACTATCCTAAATGATATTAAGAATATTAGTAATTGGTGGAAAGAGATACAAATATCAACATTAACAAGAATGTAAAAGTTGGTTCTAGTCTTTATGGATGATTTTGAGGAGTAAAAGACCTCAGTAGAGGAAGCACCTCAGTGGTGGAATTAACAAGAATTAAAAGTGGAGTCTGAAGATGTGACTGAATTGCTGCAGTCTCATGATCAAACTTTAAGGGATGAGGAGTTGCTTCTTATAAATAAGCAAAAAAAGCAGTTTCTTAAGGTAGAATCCAGTCCCGGTAAAGATGATGCAAAGATTTTTGAAATGATAACAAAGGATTTACAATGTTATATAAACCTGGTTGATAAAGCAGCAGCGGAGTTTGAAAGGACTGACTCCGATTTTGAAAGCAGTTCTGTGGGTAAAATGCTATCAAACAGCATTGCATGCTACAGAGAAATTGCTCATGAAAGAAAAAGTCAAACTTTAAGAAATGGCTAGAGCCACTCTAACTTTCAGTAACCACCCCTCTGATCAGTTAGCAGCCATAAACACAAAGGCAAGACCCTCCACAAGCAAAAAGATTACAACTCACTAATGGCTCAGTAATGGTTATCATTTTTTGGCAATAAAGTATTTTTAATTGAGATATGTATATTGATGTTTTAGGCATAATGCTACTGTGTATTTAATAGACTATAGTATAATGTAAACATAACTTTTATATACACTGGGAAACCCCTAAATTTGTGTGACTTGCTTTATTACAGTACTAGTGGCCTGGTGCACAAAATTCATGCGGGGGGGTGGTGGGGTGAGTGTTCCTCAGCCTGGCCTGCACCCTCTCTGATCTGGGACCCCTTGAAGGATGTCCTACTGCTGGTTTATAGGGATCCGGCCTAAACCGGCAGTCGCAATCCGGGACTGCTGGCTCCTAACCTTTCACCTGTATGCCTGCCTGACTGATTTCCCTTAACCACTCTGCCTGCCAGCCTGCTCGCCCCCAACTGCCCCCCCGCCAGCCTGCTCACCTCCTATTGCCCCCCACCCCCACTGGCCTGCTCATTCCCATCTTCCCTTCCCACTGGCCTGCTCACTCCCAACTGCCTCCCCCTGCTGTCCTGATCACCTCCTACTGACCCCCGCTGACAGCCTGCTCGCCCCCAACTGGCCCCCTCTGCTGGTCTGCTTACCCCCAATGGCCCTGCCTCCCACCAGCCTGATCACCCACAACTGCCCTCCCCTCTTGGCCTCTAACTGCCTCTACCTTGGCTCCGTGACCATGGCTTTGTCCAGAAGAATGTATGGAAGGTCTCCTGGAAGGTCTCTCAGTCTAATTAGCATATTACCTTTTTATTAGTATAGATAGAGGCCTGCTTCACGGGTGGGGGCTGGCTAGTTTGCCCTGAAGGATGTCCCGGATCAGGGTGGGGGTCCTGCTGGGGTGCCTGGCCAACCTGGCTGAGGGGCTGATGGCTGTTTGCAGGCTGGCCACGGCCCTCAGTGACCCAATCTCCCAGCCCCTCCTTTTTTTTTTTTTTCAGCACCTCCTTGTGTGGAGGCCAGTGCCAGCTGAAAGCAGGTATCTGGGATTTATTTATCTTCTATAATTGAAACTTTGTAGCCTTGAGCGGAGGCCAGGGTGGGCAGGAAGTTTGGCTTCCTCCATCTCCAGGGGTGACCCAAGTCTCCTGCTAGCTCCAGCTCAGTGGTGTGGTCATTTTGGTTGGGTTAATTTGCATATTTGCTCTGATTGGCTGGTGGGCATAGTGGAGGTATGGTCAATTTGCATGTTTCTCTTTTACTAGATAAGATATGCTTTATTGTGGTGGTCTGGAACTGAGATCACACTTACTCCAGCATATGCTTGTATTTGGTTGCTACTACATTCATGAAAGTCTCCTATAGACTGTAAGGGATTGAAGATGATATATGCTCATAATTCTTCTTTGGGGAAAATGTACTTATGTAGATATACTGAGAATTTGAGAATCATTATTATATATTATATGAGATTCTCATAAAAATGTTACAGAAAAGTGTATTTTTATTCCTTTCATGAACAACATATTTTCTTCACCCTTACATTCCTTAAAAAGGAGGATAACTACAAATTTCAAATTTTAATAAAAGTGGTGCACACCAATTTAATTTTAGCACATTCTTGTCTAATTACTTTACAAATATGGGCAACTGCAATTCAGCAGAATTTCCCAAAACTGACTTAATTATCTGTGTGTATGTATAATGTCAAGAAAATAAAATGATGAAAGATTTTTTAAAAAGAAATATTCAAGGTAAAAAACAAGTTTATCCTAATTATATAAAGTATCAATATCTACAAAACTTCACAAGATATTGCTTGCAGACATTCATAAGAATTTTTCTTTAAGGTAGCATGAAATCATCAAGATTTTCTGAGTTATTTGAAAAATAATTAAAAACTTAATGTTTAATATAAGCATATAGGTTCTGTGGGAAGCATATTTTACCTCTTTCTTAATAATTCATACATTGAATATATGTTAATTTTTAATTAAGACACAATTTTAAAATTATCTTGCTTAAACAGTTTAGCCAATAATTTTTAATCAATTTTTTTATTTTGAAAAAGAGAAAATTTAATATTAAAGGCTTATTATTGTGTAAATATCAGGCATTTTTTTTCAATTAGGATGATGTCTTTAGGTATTTAAATTCTCAAAACCAGTTATTCTATTACTACTAACTTTCACATTTTTCATTTAAAGCATGGGGATTATCGCTTGTTTTGAGCAGCAAACAGAAAACTTAGAAGCTCACGCTAGCTTTTATATTCATGTCTTAAATTTATGTAACTTATTTAACTTTTATAGGCTTCATTTTGATTCCTGTGATCCTTGACACATCTAATGTTGTTTGTTATGAGTAGATTCAACATTTTTATATCTTCCTATCATACATGAACTAATTCAGTTTGCAGTCAAATTGAATACAATTATGAATAAATAACAGGCACTATCTCAAGCACATCGCTATGCAGTTAAAACAGAGATCTCAGCATTGCATGTCTACATGCTAAGAGAGTTTTGATATATTTATTCTCTTTTGAAAATGACTTTGCCATTATGACAAAAAAAAGGTTGCATAGCAATGTTTGCCCCAGTGATTTCTTGTTAAGTCAGTTTCCCCTTTGATCTTTAGCACCCTGTGTTTTTTTATTTCCTTCATGACCACATTCACTGGATCTTTTGTGTTGTCTGATACTCAGTCAAAGTTCATGAGTAAATAGCCCAAGAAAGCATTCTCCAAATTCAGATTAACACTACTTTTAAATTGGTCTTGAGAGTGACAGGCAAACCACTTGCAGGGACAGAAGAGGAAGCGCCTGGGGCCTAGCAGCTGAATGCCCCAGGCAATCTGTAAAGACAGAATTGCTGCTCTCTGAACTGGTGCTGGGAGTGCCCTTGCTGGACAGATTTGCTTGTTGAGAGTCTCTCTCTCTCTCTCTCTCTCTCTCTCTCTCTCTCTCTCTCTCTCTCTCTGTGGTTTTGAATCAAGATAGAGAGATCATTTTGCTATGACATTATATTAAAAAAAAGAAGAAGTCAGGTAGGACTTGACTCATAAGGTGTATATTCTCTTCTCAGTGTATCCCTGTAACTCCTACTGACAGCACAGGCAGTTATGCAGATGCATGCAGGAGAAAATAGACTCTTCTTAACATTAAACATCAGATCTGGGTCTCCCCAGAGCATGCTGGTTGCTGGAGTGGCTGTGAATGATGCCTTCTCACAAATGTTTCCGCTGTAAATCAATCCTGAATCATCATTTTCCTGGAGTTCTTTTCTACTCTTCTAAAATCCTGGTGTATCACGCATGCCCCGACTCCATTTCGTACTAAGCCTAAATACATACACTGAACGAAGATTCAGATAATTAAATGTGACTTTTCTCATTATTTTCCTCTGAAGATCCAGAGCCTAATCTGGATCTGGTTAATCAGTTTAATTGGACTTATAATACAGTGTCACTTTATTTAGTTGGAATTAGTTTTCTATTTCTCCCCTTTTTGTAAGCATTGCCTGTTTACTTAACAATATTTGGCTTTGCCTAATGATATGTACAGAAGACAGTGCTAAGTGGAACATCAGCTGTTTACATCAGCTCTAACAATTAATGCATGTTAATTTTTAATTACACTGATTGTACTAGAGGCAGAATGTATGTTTCTTCGCAGAACAGATGTACTAGTCAGCTTGACTGGTGAACATGCATATCGATCAGATGTTGATGCTGCCAGCAATTCAGCAAAGTCTGCTAAGAGTGCTGGCTTCTAATGTACTTACAAGCTTACAGCTTAGAGTACTGGTGGAGGC
Organism: Corynorhinus townsendii; assembly: GCA_026230045.1. NCBI lineage: Eukaryota > Metazoa > Chordata > Mammalia > Chiroptera > Vespertilionidae > Corynorhinus > Corynorhinus townsendii. Next base: position 60,619,432 of record JAPDVU010000005.1, read on the forward strand.
AATACAGCTCCGTGCTATCTCCTTTAATGTTAATGGATTGGATTATCACAATATGTTTTGTGGTGAACCTTCTTCAGTGTGTGATTAGAAGACTGAATGGGTATGAGGGGACCCAAAGTGACTTCACTTGTAGATTGCTTTCTCCATTCTTTTTTGAAGCAGTGTCTTCTAATATTTCATTTTGTCATTAGGAATATTTTATAACCCATGGTTCTTGTGTTAATGTTAAATGCTTGATACAGATGACCATTGTCACTACAAATAGAAATTGAAAAGATAACATAGATACTTCAAAGCAATCTGTCTCCATTGAGTGCTATCAACAGAGCTAAATGGAACATATATAGAAAATGCCAAGGAGTAAGAGAGCAGACAGCAGGCAGGCCTTCAATGAATTGTCCATCAATTAAGAGGCATTTATTGACTATTTCAATATGTTGAGTATTTCAATAAGCACTATAGGTTGTCTAGCTATGAAGGGTAGAAAGAAATCTCAAAGTTTTTTTCCCTTATGGAACTCATATTCTTATTGGAGGAATAATACTTACATACTCAAAACAAATATATACATATGCAGTTATATGCTGGGTTGATAATGTGTAGTTGATAACATGGATTCAGTAAATAGAATGTCGGAAATGCTTTATAATAAAGTTAAATTGGAACTGTTTTCCTTCAAAATATGACTTGAATGCATAGTTACTAAACAGGAGTTTCTTAATTTGCTTTGCCAAAATCTTTTACATTATTCTGCAGATAAGAATATCAAACTAAAACATATCTTCTTTTCCTTCCTTTCCTCAACTCTTGCCCTCTAAAACATTCCTAAAGAAATTCAGTAGGTCTCTTTTTGCTTATGGGTAAACAGTGAGAGCCTGATTTAATCTTGTTGTTCCACTGACTGAGCTTTGGGGTATAGTTGTGTTTGTGTGTTTGTGTGTGTGTGTGTGTGTGTGTGTGTGTGTGTGTGTATGTGAAAATTTTTTTAAAAGATTGAAAATTTACATGACAATACAAAGGACCAAAAACAGCGATGGCAATCTGAAATAACAAAGTTGAGAAATGTACAATAGTAGATATTAAATGAAAACAGTATGGTATTGTCAATAAAGCATTAAAGCAACTAAGTAAAGAATTTAGAAATAAGCCTGATTATGTATGCCATGCCAATTTAAAGGAAACAATATGGTCTTTTTAATAAATGGTGATGGCCCTGGTCAGCATGGCTCAGTGGTTGAGCGTCGACCTATGAACCAGGAGGTCACTGGTTTGATTCACAGCACATGCCCAGGTTATGGGCTCGATCCCCAGTGTGGGGTGTGCAGGATGTAGCCAATCAATGATTCTCTCTCATCATTGCTGGTTCTCTCTCTTTCTCCCTCTCCCTTCTTCTCTGAAATCAATAAAAATATGTCTTTAAAAATAAATAAATGGTGATGGACCAATTGTATATCCATATAAAGATGGGCTTTAAACTCTATTTTATACCACACACAAACAGTAATTTAAGATAGTTTCTAGATCTAAGTGTGGAAAGTAAAACTATTTAAGTTTTCAGAAAAAGCATAAGACAATATATTTATGACCTTGATGGAGGCAAAGGTTTCTTTAGACATACAAAAAAATATTCAAAAAACAAAAAAATTGCTAGACTGGAATTTATCAAATAAATAAATGTATTCATCAAAAGACATCATTAACAGAGTGAAGAGACAGACCATAGACTAGGAGAAAGTATTTGCAATGTATGTATCTCACACAATATATAAAAGACTCCTAAAACTAAAATGGAAAAAGACAACCAAACTAACTTTAAAACAAATTAATGAAGAACTACAACTTGCACCTAAAATAAACCATTCATTTGGCCAATATCTGAAAAGATATTTGACATCATTAGTTATCATGGAAATATAAATTATAAAAACAATGAGATACCATCACAGTCCTATACAAACTGCTAAAATTAAGAGGACCAAACAATACCACAGGGTGGCCAGGCTATGGAGCAATTAAAACCTTCATTTATTGCTGGTGGAAGTACAAATTGTAAAAATAATTTTGACAAATGGACCAATATTACTAAAGCTAAACGTGCATGCATTCTATGACCCACAAGTACCATTCCTAGAAATATGCTGAGAACAAGTAATTGTTGATGTCCATCAAAAATGTATGAAAATTGTCTTAGGAGCTTTATATTAATAGTCCAAGACTAAATAATGTTCAAGAGGACAATGACAAATGATGGTCATTGCACAGGAAAGAAGAAGAAATTACCGATAAATGCAATAACACAGATGTATCTAAGAGGCATAACATTGAGTAAAAGTGATGCCGTTGTAATAACCTGTTTATTATTTAACAGGAAAGGAGGAAAGGGAAGACTAGATAATATAGGTGTGCCATTTATATAGCTTTGCTAATTGAACACTCTCCAAGTCTGTTTGCCACTTATGGATGGGGGAAGGGACTGGACAAAGGCATTTAAACGAGTGCGCAGTAAGGTCTGCCTGTTGGGCACACCTTGGAACAAATTAGTGGCCAGGATGGGTGTGGCCACTGCAAGCATGCAAAATCTGCATATTTAAACTTCTGAACAAAGGAGCGCATTCTATAGATCTTTACTCTCTCTCTCCAGCCCAGGGCTTCTGTGACTCCTGTTGCAGGGGCATACTCCCCTGCGCCCATGTAGCTCGTGGCCATGTGGAACTTCACGCAATGGACGAATGATCCTTTAATTAGCCTGGACGTTGAAATACACCTGGCTGTGACCTGAAACGAAAGCTCTGGAACCCCAGCTGCCCTTCTTTCAGGACTAGCTTCAGGGGCTTGGGACTTTGGAACCGGAGGAATATAACTCCCTGCAAATAAAGCTTTTTACTATATCACATTTGCCCATGGGAGTTTCTGAAAATTCTTATTTCCGTGGTACCACAAGAACCTCACTCCCACTCGTGTCTGGGAAATCTGGTTTATTAATTCCTCCTGCAATAAAAGCACCAGGCATAACAAGAGTACACCCATATGATTCTATATAAAATAGCATCGATTTATATTCTTGGGGTTAAAAAATAAGCAAAACGATAGTTTCATTTTGGGCATGACTATATTAGGAGCTCTACAAGCCCACACTCCCCAGTAACACTGGTGAAAATTATAAATGAAAAAATCATTTAAAGTTTTAGGAAATAGTCCTATGAGCATATAGCAAATGAGGAAACATTTATACTAGAAAATCTACTGTAACTCAGAACTGCGAAAATCTGTAGTATTTTAATAAAGGCCCATACCTTCCATTCTCCCTCCTCCTATTTCAGTAAGTCAGAAACTCCATTCCAGACTGCAAGAGCCAAGAACACAGGTCTCTCTCTCTCTCTCTCTCTCCTTCTCTCTCTCTCTGTCCAGCAACTACTTAAAGGGCTATATTTCCTGCAGGTACAAGACATCAGCATTTCTCATCTTGTTTCCAACTACCTGTTGTTGAGGCAAAGTTCCAGGTGAGTGTGGTTGAGAGATGGGAGCTCTCTTTTTCTTCTGTCTAACCCTACTCATGGGACTGAGGCTCTACCTTGGGCATGGTGCTTGGGCAAGGTACAAACTTACAGCTTCATGATGAACACTTTCTGGAGATCTGGTTCACAGCATAATGATTATAGTCAAAATACTATATTATATATTTCCAAGTTGCTAAGCCTAAATCTTAAATGTTCTCACCACAAAAAAAGAAATGACAATTATGTGACATGATAGAGGTCTTAGCTAACAGTAGGATGACAGTCATATTGCAATAGTTAAATGGTTCAAATCAAAATGTTACACAACTTAAACTTACACAATGTTAAATATCAATTATCCCAATAAAAATTATATAAAAATAAATTACACATGATAAAAGATCTAATTATATATAAAACTTTCAACCCAACTTAAAAATATATACATAACTTTTGCCTTTCTACTCTTAAAAAAAGTAATTCATAAGCATGTCAAAAGGCCCAGAACCTATTATCTCCTACCTGGCCAATTATAATATCCTCATACATGTTCTCCTTCTTCAGCTTCTATTCTCATCTTTTATAGACTATTCTCTGTTGTTCAGGCAGAATGATCCTTAAACATTAAGTCAGATAGATTGCTCAAAACCTCCCAGTGGCTTTCAATATCAGGGCCTACAAATTTCTACCTATTGTGGTACCTGCCACCTCTCTGACCTCAATTGCTCCCACTCACCCTTTACTCATCCTCTTGGCCTTTGGCCTCTTTGCCATTCACACACACTTAGCAGGTTACTGTCTCACCATTTCTCTGGATGGAAGGGCCTTCCCTATGTGGTTCATTCTACTTCCTTCTGGGGTCTGATTAAATGTCATCATCTCAGAGAGACTTCTACCATTGACCTATGCAACCATTTTGACTCTTTCTCCTACTTATCTTTTGCAGCACAGAATAGGAATCACCTCATATTTATACATTTTTTTCTCTATCTTTTCCCACTATATTATAAACATTTTTAATCCTTTTATATCCCTGGCTCCTAGAAAAAAAGTCTGATACAACACAGGTACTTAATGATGAATAGGTAAAGAAAAACAATAATCTTTGACTATATAAAATTCTTTATTAAAAGCACTGTAAGCAAAGTTGAAAGACCAACATTAAAATGGGTAAATTCTTTTCAACCTCTATGCCAGAAAAAGGCCATTTAGTATATAAAGAGCTATTACATATCCCTTAGGAAATGACCAGAAATACATATATAGGCAGTTAAGAGAATAACCAATAATAATAGTGAGCGGATATATGATAAGATCTTAAAACTCACTAGTAATTAGGGAAATGGAAGTAGAAACACTGTTTCTTGCCCAATAAGATTAAGGGACATTAAAAAATTGTAACGGTCTGCAGGGTTGACAAGGTGTGGGGAAAATAAGAACACTCACACAGTCTTGGTGTCAGAGCATTTTTGTAAATTAGATTGGAAGGTAACTTGCTAATATTTATTAACATGTTAAAGATGCATCTATTACACTTTTAGTAACCTTTATGACTGAGACACTCACACCAGTACACAGCATTTATGTTATTTGTCTAGGTCGTTCCTTGAAATAGTGGAAGTGTGCAGGTAACGTAAATGTCCTAATGACAAAACCATTTTCTAGTATAGCATGCTGGCCTATTCAGGTCTCTCTGTTCTAATCTCTCCTGCCTGCCTTCACGATCACCTGATCTAATGTATGGTCTGGTCCAGATTTTGTTTTGTTTCCCAAAGTGTGAGAAGCACTCAAATATTTATTAAAATAAAATTATGGCTACTGTTGTGAAGGCATAGTCATAATACCTTGCTAAGAGAAGGAAAGCAAATTATAGATACCTGGAAGAATATAAAGCAACTAGAGGCCTGATGCACGAAATTCGTGCAAGGGGCTCGGCCCTTGCAGCCCTGGCTTCGTTTGGAAGGTTGTCCGGAAGGATGTCTGGAAGGTCATTTGGCTGTCTGGTCTATTAGCATATTACCCTTTAATTATTATAGATATATGAGGAATGATTCCTTCAGAGGAGTAGGATGGAAAACAATGTTTTCTATTTATTATCACACTCAACTGTTTGATTTATTCTTTTCACAAGAATCATGTGTTTATTTGACACTATAAAACATTGAAGAACAATAAACTTATATTTTAAAATAGATGGCAAAACTTGCAATTACTGAAACCATGATGTCAAATGGGGGTCAGGGTTAGGGTTAGGGTTAGTGTTTGGGATTGTAATTTTATTTTATTCAATTTTCCCTCCAGAGAATACATGAGGGAGCACATGGCATGGGAGTGCAGGGAGAGGATGTGTGAGCATACACGAAGGTGTGTGCATGTGAGATGTTGCTTCTCACTCTGTTCCCGCTTCAGAGGTGTGTGGCATTTGGGGTCCAAACACAGAAGAGCTGTCATACATATAAGATAAAGGAGCACCCTAACTTTTCCATTTTTTATTCCTACAACAAACCCCCTATCACCACAAAAGTTGTATTTTTAATAGAGAATATGAACATGTGTTCAGTATTTTAATAAGGCTCTATTAATTTAAAGAATTGGTATAATAATTCACATTTTTTTCATATTGTTATTCTGCAATTACTGGATGAAATGTATCTTGTGCCAACTCATATTGTATTTCTAGGACAATTATAGAATATGAAAGATTTAATGTAAAATTTTCATTATCCTTCATAGACACTTAAAACATATTCTCTTAACTTCTTACTAGATCTAAAAAAGGACCTTTGAAATGCTATTTTGGTGAAGAGCTGGATTTAAAATCTAAAATAATAAATGGAGCTACAAAAAATAGAAAAGAATTCTACCAAATGTACTTCTGTTACTGTGACAGCTACTAAGACTCATAAGCACCAATATTATTACCAGCATTCATTAAGTTCTCAGTTTATGCCAGAAATTATTCCAGGTGGCTTATGAGCACACAGCTCAGTATATTCTTGGTGCATATTAAATGTTCACAAGTATTAACTACCATTATTCTATACAATGAGGTGACAACTATTACAGTTGTGCATAGGGGAAAACTGAGGCACAGAATTTAAAGTCCATCCTCTTAACATTAATTCCAGTCTTCTTTTCAGTAAAAGAAATCTAACATGTTACATGGTGTCATGTAAATGATTTATATTGTTTGATCCTTAAATTAAGTGGGGCGGTGGTTGGGGTGGGGAGGGGGGAGCAAGAACACAGAAAAATCAATTCATTTGCTGCAGCATGCCAGCAATTTCCAAAGAAGTCAGAACTAGCCACTCTACACATTAGAAGAAATGATTTTAACCCGAACTTGAAAAACATTCTTGTGTGTGGCCTTAAGAATAACAGAACTATGTTACACAATAATCTGTGATTCAAAAGGAAAGAACTAGAGACTCTTTAAGGCTAGTGGGTTATGATTACCTAATTGGAATATTAATTTCATTGGTCTTCCTTTGATTGATGTTTCATTTTTGTTTTACTCCTTGGTGGTACATTCAATTACTGAAAACAGGATTTGCTTATAAAAAAATCCAATTCCCAGCATTGAGGAGCAAAGGCACATCTACTAGTAACTGCTGTTATTGAACCAAGTACCACGGAAACCAAAACAGCAAATGGTAATGCTAAAAATTAAAACTAAAACAAAAACAATCTCACTGTATTGTGCAATAGGAAAAACAGGGAAAACATTATTCAGGGTTTAGATTTGCTTCCTCAGAACTGAAACTACTGAAAGGAAAGAAACTTGGGAATGAGTTTGTTTTGTCCTTGTCAGTTCCATTCCATCTTATTTTGTGAAATACACAGAGGTGGTACAAGGCTCATATATTTCCTGGACATTTCTGCCGAAAATGCTGAAGTCCACATGCCCACCGCCCATCGGCACTGCAACAGCATTATTCACAATGGACAACTCCTGCCCGCGGCCTCTCTCTATAATGATGACAAAACTCTTGGTGTAGAACTCAGTGTGCCTGTTGTAGCCAATTGTCAAAGGAGAGAAGAAAAGAGTCCTCCTTAACATTTTGGAATAAGGTGTTAAAAAAATCTTTCAAAAATAGGTCTCTGTTGGAATCAAAGACTAGAAAGGGGTACCATGCTTTTAGTCAGGTCTGTGTTTATATTCTACCAGAGAGTAGAGACTATGTTCAAATATTAAACCTATGCACAAAGATTCCACAAGCTCTTATGAATTTCAGCAGTAAGATGTATAAGAGGAAGTTTATTTACTTATTGTATGTATTGATGTTACACAGTTCTAAAAACTCTAGAGAGAATATTTTACTTTGTCATTTCTGTTGGGATACTGCCATTTTTAAGGAATTAGGGCTGCCTCTGATATTTTATTTAGGTGTTCAAATCCCCAAGCAAGCAAGCAAGCAAGCAAACAAACAAACAAACAAGACTTTTATTAGATAATTCTCTTTTGAATTTGCCAGGCTTTATGATTCCACTCTATGACTCATTAGTCAAAGCTCTTCTAAGCATTAGAGGATTGAGTTCTTTCTTGTCTCAGAATTTTGTACTTAATGATTTCAACTCTATCTCTTCTTTTTAATGAATGCATATGAATATCTTAGATATGAAGTTTCCTATACGCACAGATTGCACTTGCTATTTATTCGGTAGAGAAGCCAGTACAGTTTTAATACATGTTTTCTGGCGACAATGCTGAGGAGTCGAGGAGGTTGACACCAGGTTAAGTATGGTCAAATATTTTTAGAGTAAAAGATGCTTGTTTTAGATTATGCTCCTCTCAGATTGGGTAGAAAAAGCAACAGTTGAGATCAAGGTATGTAAGTCAAGTAGTTGTAGTTGCTAAATGTCTTAGCTGGCTTTGACAACAATGATCATACCTTCTATTTAATTTTAATTAATATTTAGATTTATTATTACAGGTATCCCAGATCCTATTTCTGAAATCCAGTGTTTTTGATAACTCTCTAAACATTGCAACATCTTAAAATTCAGGAAGTATGTCTTCTTCATCAGCCAATGGACAAAAATGTAAGTGAGTAGCACACCTCAATCTGAAAGATATTAGTCCATCCTTCTGTACTCAGGTAGGTAGTAAGTGCTCAACTGATTATTAACCTAATTGCTTTGGCAATCAGCCCTTATAATTTCTACCTTAACCAATTGTTCCAATATCAGTCAGTACAGGCTAGATTTATGCTGTGATCACAAACAACCCTGAAGTCTCAGTGGCTGTGACAGTTTTCTACTGCTGCCTACAAATTATTGCCAATTTCATGGCTTAAATCAATTTACATTCATTAACTCAATTTTTAAATTTATTGATTGATTTTAGAAAGAGAGAGGAAGGGAAATAAAGAGAGAAAAACATTGATTTATCGTTCCACTTACTTATGTATTCATTGGTTGATTCTTATATGTACCTTAGGTTTATTAAAATTTGTCCCGTGGGAACTTCAATTTAATTAGAAATTTTCATGCAGCATTTATTTTAGCAACCACAACTGGGGATTTAACTATATTTTAAATTTTTCTCTAGTTTTGGAAAACACCTAAGACTAATCATAGCACCAATATCCTCCATTACTATTATTAGGTTACATATGTTTATAGCTAGGTCTCTTTAAGTGGTCTAGCCAGGGATCCCAGTTTTAGCAACTTTTGTTAAAAAAAATTGTAAATATAACTGGAGGAGTACATTCTTCTTCTGCAAAAGACAAGTTAATTGTTTAAATAGTAAGGAAATGTCTTCCTTCCCCATTTAAGTTTGGTCTTGTTAAGTGCACTCTTCCACAATGTGGGCAATCACTAGTTTCCATGGTATATTGAACTGAATTAGTACATGCATTTGTATTTGCAAAAATCTTTCCTCTTTGTTTCTAACACAGACTTAACTCACCTTCATATCTGTTTTCTTTCCTGGCTACTAACATCTGTCCTGAAAATATATTTTAGTTCATGAATATTAAGAGCATCAAAGTTGCTAATATGTCTATAGCTCATTCATTCATCATAAAAAAGTTTTTCTCTCCACCTTTTTCCCATTGTCCAAAACAGTTTAATCTATTTTACTTAATGTCTCTGTTTTAATACACAGGCTTAGTATCATTTGGTTCTAGTTTTTGTGAGATTCTCTAGTAGCCTTACAGATAAACTCTTCTAATCCATACCATTACATCCAAATCTTATTTTCTATAGGACTTGAATTGTGTCTGTTTTATTTATGGTAGAAGTTTATTTTTTATCCCCTGCCACCATCACAATGAGTCATTCCAAGTTGCCTTGGTGTGTATTTGCAGATTCAATCAGCTCTCTCCATACCATCTGGGGCCCCAGTCCAGTCTCATGTAGGAATGCACATCAAAGCTCCCAGTTCTTGCTGCAATCTGAGCTGGTGACAGTTCCAAAATTCAGATGCACCTCAAGCTGTGCCTATAGAGCTCCAGAACATGGTTAGCCCTATTATTCAGAAAATGGTTAGCCCCTATGTCTATGGGGGTTTTGTGCTGAAGGATTTGCTTTAGGCTAACAGACTGTTGCAGTATTAATAGAAACATATGCAATCTGCACACACAGTCTTTTTCTCTTAAATAAGTGCCCATTAAAAAAACTATATGATAATTAATGAGGAAAGAAGGGTAGTACAGGGTAGATGGTTTGTCAATATTGTAGTTAGGTCATTCATCTGTGGAGCAGTGATATTCACCTACTTCCTCCTTTTTCAGAGACATAGAGTTAATATTTCACTTCTTATTTCAGACACTCTCTCAAGCATTATTTTAAACAGGCAAACAGGGACCACTTCCAAGATAAAGAAAGTCGCCATTCTTTAATGATGAATTCATAATGAAGGGAATCCTCATTCCAAATGGACTTCTGTGAGGCACCACTCCCTGAAGCTAATGTACCTGAGTACGTGGGAGAACCAGTTAATGAATGATAAATTAAGTTGTAACACACTTAGAGACATGGGTGATGTTTATGTGACACTAGTTTACTTTAAAACACTCCCTATTGACCTTTACAAAAATAATATGAGAGCAATTTGAGATGAATATTTACAGTAGGTGGAAATAGTTCTGAAGTGCTAATTCCCAAACCACTGTTTGTGGAATATCCTGCTTCTGTGACCCAGGTTTTCATAGGTTTCTTTAGGCAGAGAGAAGCAAGCTTGCCAAGTTCAACAAGACAATTTCTTACTTGAGAAAAGACATTACCTGCAGCCCTTAGATGGCAGGAATCAAGTGGACTAAGTTACTGCCCCCCACCACTCCCCCAGCAAAAGAAAATAATCACAATTTTTCACATGATAGCACCTGCATTGAAACTCCTAGCTACATTTGAAGAAAGCCTGAAAAATTGTAAACTCAAAGGGAATATATCATTTAAGTAGAAAATCTATAAATAGTAATTCTTGGTACTTCCATATTAAAAATACTACTTTAAAAATTAATTCTATTTGTTGATAAATAGTGTCTTTGCAGCGGATACCTCTCTATTCAGACCTTATGAATTTGTAAATTGTGGGGGAAATCTTTTAAATCAAGGCCATAAAATAAGCATAGTTAGAGAGCTAACATGAGGATTTTTACTTCATTTACATTCATTACATATTATGGGTTTAATTACCTTCCTCAAATAATACCAGTATGAAGGAAAGATGCTGAAGAAGGCGTACTTCTATGATGATTTTATTGATTGTGACTGATGGATGGCATCAACATTTCATAGTGAAGAATCATGGTTTTGTTACATCAGGAAAATTAAATTGGGAGAGTTATTTTCTTTCCCAGTGATAGTGGCAGTTAGAATATTTCACCTGTAATGAGATGTGTGCGTTATGTGCCATCGTGAACCACGGCTCAGCCATTAAATATATGTAAATGAAGAGAAACACAAGAGAGCCCGGGCATAATAACGTGCAGAACAGAGAAATGGATCCTGGAAAGTGATTAATTTATTTGATGATGCCTCAAGTGAGGAATTTTAGGTCACAAATGAAGTGACAGAATGACAAATTACCATTTTAAAGAATTTACTGGGCATCATTACTGAACAATTGTCAGGTAGTTTATGGTGGCTGAGAAGATGGTATAAATATAGATCTTTTCCTTATCTGAGATGAATTATTAATCACCTTTTTAAAAATCTTTGTGAGTGATGGTTGGCTGTCTGATTGGAAATAATGTGTTCTACAATTTTAACTAAATTCTAATATGATATGTAACAGGAATCTTTACAATTAAAGTCTCAGTGGAGAGTGGTAGGAGGTTTACAGTCAATTGCAGTTTTAATGTGATAGAAGAGGATGAATCCACTGGCATATTTCAATAGATTTCCTTAGGTATATTATCCCTGCTGTGATGTTATTCAAATGTTTACAGTTTATTTTCATTTGAAAAATGACATTCAGATACTTAAATTGTTTTCCTTGGTTTATTAGTTAATGAAAATGAAATTCTAGTAATTGCTATAGTTTTGCAGCCTGCCACATTATTTAAAGGGAAGTGACTGCCTTTGTCAGTGACATTATACATGTTGTCCTCCTGTGTTTTGTTCCATTTTTGTTTGCTTTATCTATGTCATGTCCCTTCTCTGTTTATATGTCACTGTGTCTAATACCAGTAACAACTGGAGTGTGAAAGACAAAGTCAGAATTTGAAATAAAGGCGTTTTCTTAAGTTTCTTTGTAGTTTTGATAATTAAAGCACACACTGACCTGCTTTATATATAGCCCTAACAATCCTCAAACTAAAAACAAAACTCTCCAATATGAGGTACATTAAAAATCTAATCACAAATATCTGTTATTGTTAGGTTACTTAAACTAGAATTTATACATCTATTCATGTATGATCAGCCTCTTAGATCAAGTGTATTTGCTATTGCAGAGACATTCTTTTTTATAAGGATTAAAGACAGAGGTTGTTTTTAAACAGAGTTTGCCAGTTATCGAACAGAGTAGAAATGTCTAGAAAACTATTTTTGACATTTAGGGAAGGCCCTAAATGACGAATTTTTTTTCACCTGGAAGAAAGCTTGAAATCTTGCTCCCTTTTCACTATATGTGCACCTTCTCATTTTAATCTTGATTCATTCTGAGAGTATATGAAAAATTTAAATAAGTATTCCCCGTGTTACCCATGACATCTTACATTGCTAAACTGGCAAGAAATTTAAATTGTGAATGTACAGGCTACTTTTAAACTCATTTTGCTTTTATTTTTCCCCCTCAACCTGGGTGGTAAAATTTCACTGAATCTCTCTGTCATAAAAAAATAAAAAAGAAAACAAAACAAATAGAGTTCTTTACTTTTACTTTCAGGGTTCATGAATAGCATGCTGAGTTTAGAGAACATCTTGGTGGTACTTCCTCCGCCTCGTGCTTTCCTTTTCCACGAAGGATGCTGAGCTTTCCCCTGATGTGAGTAATGGCACATTGCAGGTCAGTGCACTCCAGTGTTTCTGCATTAGAGATGACCCTCACTTCCCACATTCCCTTTATTCTCGCTTGCCACAGAAAATATAAGTATGCAAGCAAATGAACGAGGGCACGCCTCTCTAAGGAAAACTCAAATCCTCTATAAGGTACTACAGAGACATTGGACTTGTTTAGCCTACCGCAGTTCAGAGTGATCAGGAGTGTATCAGAGGAAGAATGACTGCTTTATGTACCTTCTGCCGCACTTTAAGTACCTTTCGTGTTCTGCCAGCTTACATCAGCTGTCAGAGGGCATTGCAAAATGAAATGAAGATGTCTTTGACTCCAAAGCATTGAGAGAGCAAAAGAAAAAATTTCTATGTAGCATGGTGAAGAACAGCTTTTAAATGAACTTTACAGACATGGCAAAGGAGAAGCTTTATGCAGTTACAAGACTATAATTTTTGGCCCTTCGCATGATTTAAGACTATGATAGAGAAAGAGGAGGAACATTTGATTAATTGATATGTCAAGAAATGGTCACTGTGCCAAGAGCATCGAGAAAAAAATTGTTATCTGTGCTCGTAACAATCTTACAAATGGATGAGCAGTTGAGACACAGAAAATGTTCAGACATTTCTTACAATTCTATAACTTGAGATTTCTGAGTTTTATTATACCAAAATGACTTAATTATGTTCATCTTCTCTTTCTATCAAGATTGGTTTTTTCCAGGAGCAGTTCTTCTCTGACTCCCTTTTCCCCTCCAAATCTTTGCAGAGGCATTTCGCCTGTCAAAAGGAGACCCAACAACATCGCTTCAGAAGTCTTCTCCCTACTGCCTATTTTTCCAATTTTTAGGTATAAAACTGAACATCTATATTAGCACTACCTATATTCTAGCATTTATATTTTACTATACTAATTTAATCAGATACATAACCGTCTACCATTAATCCATCTTGTAATTCTTAAATGTATTCTCAAGTAAATTACAGACATTATTACATTTCTCTTAAATACTTTGGCGTATATATAATGAAATAGAACTTAATATTTATATTTATTTTTGCTCTTTTTTAAAACAATATATTTGTATTGATTTCAGAGAGGAAGGGAGAGGAGAGAGAGATTGAAATATCAGTGATGAGAGAGAATCATTGATCAGCTGCCTCCTGCACATCCCACACTGGGGATCGAGCCTGCAACCCTGCATGTGCTCTGACCAGGAATCCTAGTTCATAGGTCGACACTCAAACACTGAGCCTCGCTGCCTGAGCTATTTTTTGCTCTTGAATTAAATGTTACATATAATGGAACGCAAATTATTTAAATTTCAATAAATATATATGTTGATATAACCCAAGCCCCTATCAAGAGATAGGACATTATTATCACCTTAGAAATTTCCTCCTCCCAAGCAATACCCTACCTCCCTTCCCAATGGGGAAAACTGCTCTTCATAATCTTTTTCAACAAAAATTAGTTTTGCCTGTTTTGGAACATCATATAAAACAAAGTCATACAGTATGTACTAATTTGTGTTTGGCTTCTCTCTCTCTGCAAATCATTTTTTGAGATCAACCATATGGTTACATGTATCAGGTGTATGTTATGGCTGAGTAAAATTACATTTTTGGAATACACTGCAATTTGTTTATCTATTTTATATGTGGACAGTTGTTTTTATTTTGAAATTTGGGGTGTTATGAGCAAAGTGGCTGTGGATATGCTTTTCATGGACATGTTATTTCATTTGAATAAATATGAATAAATATGTGGGTGGAATTGATGGCTCATGGAGTATATGGTTGTTATAAAAACTGACAGAATTTTTAACATAATCATGGTGCCATTTTATATTTTATATTTTCACCAATACTACATCAAAATTCTGGTTGTTTCATTCTCTTGACAAAATCTAGTATTGCCACTCCCTTTGTTTTAGGCTGCTTTGCATTTTTACTTTTCTAATTTTTCCCTCATCTCTTTTGTGTCTTCAACCATTTTTTTTCTTCAAGATTGCCTTTTAACCAGGTGTCAAAACATGCTCTTGTATTTTTCTCCTTGAAAAACAAATAAAACAAAATTTTTTACCAAATATCTACCCCTAGTTACCCAACTATTATTCTACTTTCCTGAATAACTAAGTTTTTTCACTTTGTTAACTAGGCTGCTTCCTTGCTATTAATAGAATCTTCTCAATCTTCTGACTTCTAGATACTAGGATTCCTTATCCCTTGGTCCTGGGCCTTCTTATGCTCTCACTGTTTCCCTTCTGCCAGGAGTATAATGTTGATTCTTATGATTTTTAAATCAATCTCCATGCCAACAATTCTCAAGTTTATGTCTCTGGCATGGACTTCCCTCTGAGTTTCCCCTGCCTAATTTACATTTGCACATGTCTATGATTCTGATATGTCTAAGTCACCATATCTGATTTTGATTTCATATTCTTCTAATTATGCTGTTCCTCCAGGATTCTTAATTTCTACTAGAATTGTGCATTTCCTATTCTTTCTGCCTAAGCCAAAAACAAAACAAAACAAACAAACAAAAAAACACCCACCAAAAAAAAAAAACCAAACAAATAATTTTCAAATCCATTTAAACAGCCTAAAATATATTTTTCAGGAAAAACAAAAATAAAACTTAAAATATATAATGTCTAAAAAAATTATACAATACTTAGAATGAATTAAAATTTTACTTATCAGTACTTAGGGAATGTAGCTGAAAGGAACTCTAGGGACAAAATAGGCAGGTTTAGAGAATAAAGAGTGTCCATGGGAGAAGAATGCATAGGTGAGAGCTTGGAGTCACCAGAAGAAAAATGAACAAAAAGTTACTAATAAATTAATAATGAAAGAAATAAGAATCAGAAAATAGTAAAATATAATTAATATAAGAAATAAAACAACAAATGGTATAATCAAAAAGCCAAATATATGTTACTTGAATGACTAATAAAATTGTCAAATCTCCAGCAATGTTCATTGAAATAAAAAGAGAGAAGTTCCAAATAAACAAAATTTCATATAAAAAAGCAAGCATAAATACAGTACAGATTAAAAATAAAATAAAAAATTAACATTTATGCCAATAAATTAGCAATTTTGAAATGCATTGAAATGTCGTATTCTCAGAAAAATTAAGCTAGCAAAAACAAACTCAAGAAGAAATAGAAAATATGAATGGTTATATAACTACTAGAGGCCTGGTGCACGAAATTTGTGCATGGGGGGGGTGTCCCTCAGCCCAGCCTGCACCCCCTCCAATATGGGACCCCTTGAGGAATGTCTGACCGTCCTTTTTAGGCCCGATCCTGCTGGGCAGTTGGACATCCCTCTCACAATCCAGGACTGCGGCCTCCCAACCACTCGCCTGCCTCTGCCTGATTGCTCCTAACCGCTTCTGCCTGCCAACCTGATCACCCCCTAACCACTCCCCTGCCAACTTGATTGCCCCTAACTGCCCTCCCCTGCAGGCCTGCCCCCCCCCCACTGCCCTCCCCTGCAGGCCTGGTCCCTCCACAACTGCCCTCCATTGCAGGCCTGGTATCCTCCCCCCCCCAATTGCTCTCCCTTACAGGCCTGGTTCCCCCCAACTGCTCTCCCTTGCAGGCCTGGGTCCACCCCAACTGCCCTCTTCTGCTGGCCTGGTCACCCCTAACTGCCCACAACTGCCCTCCTGCAGGCCATCATGTGGTGGCTATCTTGTGTCCATGTGGGGGCAGCCATTTTTGACCACATGGGGGCATCCATCTTGTGTCTTGGAGTGATGGTCAATTTGCATATTATTCTTTTATTAGATAGGATTAAAGGTATTGAAATAGTAATTATAATAATCATATTAAAAATTACTAAATCCAGGAAGTTTTATAGGGTGACTCAAGCAAATATTAAGCAACACTAAATATAGTTCATACCAAACATAAAAGAACTATTCCAAACCAAGTTGTTATTATATAAATACTAGAGGCCTGATGCACAAAATTCATGCAAGAGTAGGCCTTCCTTCCCCTGGCTGCCGGCACCAGCTTCCCTCTGGCACCTGGGACCCGGGCTTCCCTTGCAGCCCTGGCTTCATCCAAAAGGTTGTCCAGTCTAATTAGCATGTTATGCTTTTATTATTAATTCATATGTACATTATATACTTTGATATGCTTGAATTATGCATAATAAAATTATTTTCAAAAAAATTAATAAAATTTCACTTTGTATGTGAATAAAGATCTAATCTGAAGATAGAAAAATCTGACATTATTCTCTGTAAAATGAATATAAACATACTTTTTACATAGATATATTCTTTTAACTTATATTTAAAGATAGAAAAATTATACAAACCTAATGAAAGTAAAAATAAAGCTATCATAAAACACTAAAATCATAATTATCTGAGCAAAATTCTTTGTAACTAAATTTATTTAGATGGAAAGTCACAGAGGTAGAAGACATGAGCCTGGACGAAGTGAGCCAGCTGGGCTGCGTGGGCTCAGGAACAAGTCACAGAGGCAAAAGAAGGCCCCCTGGACCTTTGGAAAAAGAAAAGGAAAGAAAGCACACCTGGGTGAAAGAAAGGAGGCAAAGACTCAGGACTGCTCTGGAGAGAGAGAGTGGGTCTTGGGGAAGTAAGGGATGGAGAAAATGGGGGTGTGCTCAGCAGAGAGAAAGAGTGAGCTGTATAGGATTTCTATGTCTAATTAAGTCATCATATATGTAATAAAAATAAAATGACATTATAAACTAGGTAAAGTTTTACAGGTAATAGTTTTCACTATCTTTTGTGGGGTGACACACCTTAAATCATCATAATGTAATTGCCAATTTACATGTGCAATCTTGGCCTGAAGATTGCTGGAATCAGGTTCTGATAGTTAATGCTGATTAGTAACCTATATTTTATTTTATTTTTTCTTATTTTGGACTCTATCCTGAGTGGAAGATTTCCTTCAGGAATTTTCTCTGATTAGTCTTCAGCATCTCTTAGACCATATCCTTTCAAATTCACTTTGGTTTCTCACTATAGTAACCCTCATTTTTTCAGACTTTGGATTTAACAGACAAAATTTCTAATCCATATGTCATATGTGAAAATTAACAACATGTTAATTTTAAAATGCGTTTAACCAAGATTTGCTTGTAATTAAATTAACAGGTTATTTTTTGTTGCTGTTATTTCACTTTTATTTTTAACAAATTTTAGTGAATAGGCCATATGTTGGAGAAAACACTATAGTAATTTTGCCAAGGTAAATAAATATTACATATCTACAACTATCATCTCTATACATTGGAACCTCAGTTCTCCAACTTAATTCATCCTCGAAGGCTGTTCAAGTGATTTGTTCGAAAAACAAACAAATTATTTAGAAATAATATAAATTGAATTAATCTGTTTGAGACCTCCAAATGATTCCCTATTTTATATATGGTTTAATCTGTAAACAAACACTTTTCTTAAATTTTTAGAACCACCCCCTCCTAGCCTTAAAGGAATCATTTTCAGCATTCATCCTAGGGGTATCTTTCAGGTCAGCATGTAGCATATTTGCTTGTTCATATATCACTGCCTCTGAAGTGCTGTCACTGGCTAACTGCCTTTCATTTATCCAAACCAACAACAGTTTTCTACCTGTTCAATTCCCTGTGATCATTGTTTCTTTCACACCCTTAGCAACATTAAAATTCTTGATGGCTTCCTTATATTTTAAAATTGTGTTAATAGATTTTACCAGCAACAAAAGCAGTCTCTCCTTAGTTTGTTGCCTGAGAGACTTTTTTTTTGTCATGCTGAGGTATCAGCATGAAAGAATTGTCACGTCAAAAACCAAAGTTTGGTTCAACAGCAGAGACATTTTTTCTGTGAACAACTTGGTAGAGAACCAAATTGTTCTAGGTGGGAGACATTGGAGAAATGAAGTTTGACTGTATTTAAATGCAAGTGTCACAGCTTATAAACAATGTTTGGTGAATGATTAGCACATGATTACACTGCCTCCAGCAGTAATTGGTTCTGTTGTGAAGTGGTGTGACTTTCTGCAGCAGTTTTAACATGTGCCGGCCAATGTTTGGATGTGAGCTGTGTGCATTTGTTTACTTGTGGTGACTGGTGATTGCATGCATTTATGAGACCCATTCAGTATACATTTAAAATTACAGTAATACACTCAGAAAAATTTTCTGTGAAATTAAGCTTCCTATCTAATAAAAGAGTAATATGCAAATTAACCACCACTCTGCTACATCCACAAGCAACACCCACCAACCATGCCCACCAGCCAATCAGGAACAAGTATGCAAATTAACCCAACCAAGATGGCTGTGGCCACAGAGAGAGCAGGAGGGAGGCTTGGGTTTCCCTGGCAATGAAGGAAGCCAAGCTTTCCGCACTCCCTGGCTGGCCCACTCCAGGCTACAAAGTTTCAATTATAGAAGATACATAAATCCCAACAGAAATGGCTGCTGCCACAGAGCGAGCAGAAGTCTTCCCTCTGCTCTAGGCCACAAAGTTTCAATTGTAGAAGACAAATAAATCGCAGATCCCAGGGCTTCTGCTTGGGTGGCTGGGGGGTGTGGCCGGTCAGCAATCCACCACAGGCCCCTCGCCCAGGCCGCCCCATGCCTCAAGGGAACCCCCACCCTGATCCGGGACACCCTTCAGAGCAAACCAGCCGGCCCCCACCCATGCACCAGGCCTCTATCCTATCTAGTAAAAGAGTAATATGCAAATTGACTATGACTCCAACACACAAGATGGTTGCCCCCATGTGGTCAAAGATCCTGCTCCCATGTGGACACAAGATGGCCACCACAAGATGGCCAGCAGGGGAGGGTAGTTGGGAGGGACCAGGCCTGCAAGGGAGGGCAGTTGGGGGCAATTAAGCCTGCAGGGGAGCGCAGTTAGAGGTGACCAGGCTGGCAGAGGAGGGAAGTTGAGGGTGACTGGGCCTGCAGGGAAGGGCAGTTGGGGGTACCCAGGCCTGCAGGGGAGGGCAGTTAGGGGCAATCAGTCCAGGGAGCAGCTAGGCATCCATCAGGCTGCAGGGGAGTGGTAAGGGGGTGATCAGGCTGGCAGGCAAAAGCAGTTAGGGGCAATCAGGAAGGCAGGCAGGAGAGCAGTTGGGAGCCAAGAGTCCTGGATTGTGAGAGGGACGTCCAACTGCCCGTTTAGGCCCAATCCCACCAGGATCGGACCTAAATGAGCAGTCAGACATTCCTCATGGGGTCCCAGATTGGAGAGGGTGCAAGCTGGGCTGAGGGACATCCCCCCATGCATGAATTTTGTGCACCAGACCTCTAGTTTTATATATAATTTTAATTACACCAATGTGTCTACATAAATAAAAACAGGTAAACTAACAAATTTGTCAGTTTTTTAACATATGCATTTGGTAAACCTACATTATTGCATAACAGATTTTTGGCTTAAATGGACCCCTGTCACCCAATTAGTCCATATATGGAGATTTTACTGCAAATACAAATTAAGCTTAGTTTCTGTTGTGAAAAGCAGATTTGTGGAATGAGACTCTATTAACCAGCAATAAGGAGTTATGTTCCTTTATGTGAAAGAAAAATATCACTTTACTAGAATTACTATAAAAGCAAAATAAAATGATGTCACAATAAAAATCACAATATTCACTAAGTAAAATCAATTTTGGAGATGCATTTGAATTAAAAATTAATTTGCCACTAGAATAGTACAAAACAGTTGGAAAGGCTCTAGGAGACTTTAAATAAATTAAAAACTGTGATTCAGATTAAACTGTAAAAAAAATAAAAACCGGTGAAGAAAAAGAGCAACCTACTTAAAATACTTTATACTTCTTGAATCTTTGCATTCCACTCTTTAAAATATTTTTTTAAAATTCTTAGCTGTTATCCTTAAGTATTGCCTTCCAGAACTCTCTGTTTCTTTGTGTATTTTGTTTGTTTGTTTGTTTTGTTTTGTTTTTTTTACTATTATTAGACATATATTGGATTTCTCTTGTATATATATATTAGGCTTCCTTTTTCTGTTACCCATGACTTCTAACTCCCTTCCATATCTTGATTTTTAATTGCTTTTTTCTTAATGCTGAGTAATTTTTTCAGATATACTTTCCAGTTATGAAAACTCTCTTCAGCCATGTCTAACTCATTCATTAAGTTTTTAATTTCTATCCCTATATTTTTGTATCTAAAATTTCTATTTGATTATTTATAAATACACTCTCAGTTTTAATTTTTATGTTGTATTCTTATTTTCACATGTGTTCATATCTTTATCTGTAATCATTATAAACAGTGTATATATGTTATGATCTATGCCAATTCTAAAGATATAGGAGTAATCTAAAGAGAGTCCTGCATAGAACTATCATTTCAGTATAAAATTTATTTTTTTATTTCCATTACTACTTGTTTTTCCATTCTTTATTTTTTAATCTTCACTTTATTTTATTATTTTTTCCACCACCATTTATCCCCCATAGTGTGGCTTCAAACTCTACCCATCCCCCTTCACCAGTTATCACACTTCTTTTTGTACTTATTCTCTTCCAGATAAAAATCCCCTTTCCATTTTCCCTCAATCTATTCACTTACTTTCTCCTCAGCATCACCTTTCAACTGTTAGATAAAACTCTGAGTTCCTCTAAATTTTTAGTGCAAAATATTTCAGCCCTCTTTATTTTTATGCTCTCTTATTTAAGAACTTTCCCCTAAATACATATACAATCTTTCAAGGAATCTTCTCCCACAACAAGCCAACATTTTTCTTTCTTTTTTTAAAATTATTTATTTATTTATTTTTTTATTGTTTTAAGTATTACAAATAGTAGTACATATGTCTCCTTTTTTTTTCCCCCATTGACCTCCCCCTGGCCTCCCTTACCCCCCAGTATATGCCTTCACCTGCTCACCCTCCCCCCCGCCCCAGTGTCTTATATCCATTGGTTGTGCTTATATGCATGCGTACAAGTCCTTCGGTTGGTCTCTTACAGCCCCCCTCGCCAACCTCCCCTGTCTTCCCGATGTAGTTTGACAGTCTGTTCAATGCTTCTTTGCCTCTGTATTTTTTTCCCACCATTTTTTTCCTTTAAAAAGTTTTGCCTTTGCAGACTAGAAATAAACATATAATAAACAAAACAAGACAAAACAAAAAAATGTTTGAGTCCCAATTTCAATGTCCAACAGTTCTGAGTCCCCGTTTGTGTACATGTCAGCAGTGATATCTGGATGGTGGGCACATGGTGGCAATGTAGATCCGACCCTCTGGTTTGGTCCTAGGCAATCTGCAACAGTGCACAGCTGCTGACTGCTCGCGTGGCAAGGTGTTGTCAGCGTCTTCCATCTCTGGACTGTTTTTCCTCTTGTCTTCGTGGTTGGAGCACACCTGTCAATTCCTCTCTGTTGCAGGAATCCACCTGGTCTTGGGGTTGTTTTCTGAAAATATACAAATATATTCTCGACCACAAGTTAATAAAGGAATCTTTTCTATGTAATTGATTTGGGATCCTTTTTATTTTTGTTCAAACGATTTTCCTTTGTCTTATTCAAGCCAACATTTTTCTATAAATTATACACTTTCTAAATATGAGAGGCAGATATAGTGTCAGGTATTTTGGTAAAACATTTAATAACATGTTTTTTTCTTATTGCTTCCACACAGAAAACTATGCTAAAGCAAAAGTCACAATAGTAAAGAGATAATTATGTATGAAAATGTTCATGAAAGTTCTTTTTTTATCATAGTATTGTTTGTAATGTATTTTTAAAATATAAAATAATCTAAATGTCCTTCACTTAATTAATAGATGCATTTCACAATTTGCCATAATTGCATTATAAACTATTACAATAAATATTGTTATATACAATTATATATAACAATATATTAATGTGATGTAAATAAACAGATATTATTAGTGTTATATATAACATGGTATATATACATATACACACATATATACACATATTCATATTTACCCACAACCTGTTGAATTAAGTTCATTTAACAGGTTGTGACAAATACAAACAACATACATACACACATTGCTTGGCATGAGTTAATTCAAGCAGATCAATTAATTGGCCTGAAATAGACTTAAGATTTTTTTCTCACTTCCATTATTTGATATGAAGCCTATATTATTATCATCTGTCAAGTTAGAAAAGCATTAAATTAGCTTAATAAGATTAATTTACATATAATATACAATTGAGACTACCTATTCTAAGAGAATTAGTTTCCAACATTTGAAGGAAAGGTGAGGCAGGTAATTTAAGGTCATGTGAGATAGTACTGAGAATTTTGGAATTGACATAAAACAACATGAACACAATAGGCACTTGAGAACATAAAAAAAAAGATACTTGGAAGTGAAAAGTGGTACGGAATAGAAAGATATGTACTAAAATGTTCTACACATTTTTTTTCTTAGAATGGTATGTAGACATTCATTCTTTTATTCCCCTCTTATCCTCTCCTATGTGTAATATCCCGATTTTAAATCATTTCTACATGATTTATAAATTAGTCTCATTTTGGTTGAAATAATATACTGCTGGACTTCATGGTCTTATCTACAATTATAAAATTATTCTATATAAAGTATATTATAAAGTTTAAAGAGTTCTCTTATCAACATTTGAAGCACAACTAAGTTTAAAGTTGGTACCACCTACAAGTTTATTTTTACCATATAATTTATTTTAACTACTCTTACACCCTCTAAAACTTTGAGAATATGTGTACATTACCAGTTCTCAAACATTCAACAAATATATATGATCTTAATCACAAGTGTCATAAAATGACATGATGTGTAACAGTATCTCCCTGTCATTCCTCTGACAGGCAGTGAAATTACTTGAGTTTAATGTCTCTTTAAATTTTACATTTCCTCAAGGGATGTAATAGCCAATTGTAAGGCATGGTAAGACAAAATGACTAAATTAGAAAGAGCGTAACAGAATGTCATAAAATCAAGTGAAAAATTTCAAATTTGGACTTCCCACATAAAAGCACAGTGAGCTAAAAAAACCTGAGTGTCTTAGGACATGTGGACAACCTGTTAAATGAACTTAATCTTTCTCTTGAAAGAAATGTCAAACTGTGATCAATTTCTATATCATGTTATTATATTGAGCAAGGTAAAATTCTGTCTTGAACTGTTCTTTTTAGACAATGTTTATTTAAGTCCATATTAAATAATTTAAAATGTCCTTATAACTTAGCCAAGCAGTATAGTTCATTACGTTTCATCCTAAGGTAATCGGCAAGTAGGCAAATGTGATTTTACAAATGTTCTTTGCAACAAGAGTTATAATGAAAATAAAAATATCATAAATATATGATAGTTCACCTTTCACACTAGTTTATTATAATCTAGAGGCCCAGTGCATGAAATTCTTGCATGGGGGGGTGTGTCCCTCAGCCCAGCCTGCACCCTCTCCAATCTGGGACACCTCGAGAGATGTCCAACTGCCTGTTTAGGCCCTATCCCGGTAGGATTGGGCCTAAACGGGCAGTCGGACATCCCTCTCACAATCCAGAACTGCTGGCTCCCAACTCCTCACCTGCCTGCCTTCCTGATTGCTTCTAACCACTTTTGCTTACCAGCCTGATCACCTCCTAACCACTCCCCTGCCAGCCTGATTGATGCCTAATTGCTCCCCTGCTAGCCTTTTGCCCCTAACTGCCCTTCCCTGCAGGCCTGGTCACCCCTAACTGCCCTCCCCTGAAGGCTTGATCACCTCCAGCTACCTTCCCTTGTAGGCCTGGTCCCTCCCAACTGCCCTTCCTTGCTGGCCCTCTTGTGGCGGCCATCTTGTGTCTACATGGGGGCAGCCATCTTGTGTGTTGGAGTGATGGTCAATTTGCATATCACTATTTTGTTAGATAGGATAGAGGCCTGGTGCACCGGTGGGGGCCAGCTGGTTTACCCTCAAGGGTGTCCGGATCAGGGTGGGGATTGCCTTGGGGTGTGGGGTGGCCTGGGCGAGGGGCATGTGGTGGTTTGCAGGCTGGCCATGCCCCCCAGCAACCCAAGCGGAAGCCCTGGTATCAGGGATTTATTTATCTTCTATAATGGAAACTTTGTAGCTTGAGTAGAGGCCTAGTCTGGCCAGGGTGTGCAGAAAGCTTGGCTTCCTCCATCACCGGGTGGGGGGGGGGGCAACTCAAGCCTCCTACTCTGTAGCTCTGTGGCTGCCACCATTTTTGTTTGAATTTATTTATCTTCTATACTTGAAACTTTGTAGCCTTGAGCAGAGCCAAGCCTCCTGCTTGCTCTGTGGATGCAGCTATTTTTGTTGGGATTTATTTAACTTCTATAATTGAAACTTCGTAGCCTTGAGTGGAGGCCTGGGCTTGCCAGGATGTGTGGAAAGCTTGGCTTCCTCCATTACCGGGGAAACCCAAGCGTCCTGCTCACTCCGTGACCGCAGCCATCTTGGTTTGGTTAATTTGCATACTTGCTCCTGATTGGCTTGTGGGTATGGTTTGTGGGTGTAGTGGAGTGATGGTTAATTTGCATATTACTCTTTTATTAGATAGGATTACACTTGCATTGAATTCAATAACTTACAGAAAAGTTTTGTAGACATATTACTTGGTTCCTCAAATAGTAGGTTTTATATCTGCTATTATACTCAGTTTTCTATTTTTATTTTTCATTGTTTTATTTTTCCTCTACTGTTTTCTCCTCCAACTTAAAAAAATGTTTCTCTTTTCCTCTAGTGGTTTAGAGAGTACATTAAAAAATTAAGGGCCTACTATAATCAGCAAATATAACTTTCATTCACATAAGACAAGATTTTCTTCAAATTGCCTATCGCCCTTAGCTTCTTTTAATTTTTTTCACATTACTGATAAATGCCTTTCATGCCTCTTCTATTTTAGAATTTTTCTTTTGAAATATAAATTACAAAAAAAAAAAATAAAAATACGTACTTTAAATAACAGTAACAAGTTTTTTATCTTAATTATAAATTTTATTGGGTGTGTAATGTGTTCTATGGCTTCAGTGTTTGGTATTTTTATTTTATTGCCATTTTAATTAAAAATAACTTAAATAGACACAGAAACCTTGAGAAAGAACAAACTTGAAGGAATCATGTTATCTGATATCAAACTACTCTACAAGGCTATTGTAATCAAAACAGCATGATACTTGAAAAAACAAACTAACAATAATCAGACATATAGATATAAACCCATGCTTTTATGATTATTAAAATTTTTTTAAAAGTCAGGAATATTCAATTGGCTAAAGATAGCCTATTCAATAAATGGAGTTGGGGAAAATGCAAAAAAAGATAACCAGACCACTTTCCTACACCATAATCAAGTTTTGAAACCATAAAAATCCTAGAAGAAAAAATAGGCAGTAAACTCTTGGACATTTTGAGGATATATATATATATATCCTCAGACAAGGAAAATAAATAAAAAAACAAATGATACTACAGAAACTAAAATGTTTATGCATAGCAAAGAAAACCATCAACAAATCAAAAGACAACTTACTGAATGGGAGAATATATTGGCCAGTGATACATCTGATAAGGGGTTAATATCCAAAATTTATAAAGAACTTATAAAACTCAACACACAAAAATCAAACAATCCAAATAAAAAATGGACAAAGGACTTGAATAGACACTTCTCCAAAGAGGCCATACAGATGGCCAATAGACATATGAGAAGATGCTGAACAACACATCACTAATCATCAGAGAAATTAAAACCATAGTGAGACATGACCTCACACCTGTCAGAATGGCTATCATTAAAAAATCCACAAACAACAGGTATTTGTGAGGATGTGGAGAAAGAAAACCCTTGTGCATTGTTGGTGGGAATGCAAATTGGTATAGCCATTGTGGAAAGCAGAATGAAGTTACCTCAAAAAATTAAAAATGACCCAGTGATTCCACTTATAGGAATATATCCAAAAAAAAACAGAAACTCTAAGTTGAAAGAATATATGCACTCCTATGTTCATTGTAGTGTTACTTACAATAGCTAAGATTTGGAAACAGCCCAAGTGTCCATCAGTAGATGAGTGGATAAAAAAGCTGCTGTACATTTACTCAATGAAATACTACTTAGCCATAAAAAAGAAGGAAATCTTACCATTTGCTGTGGAATGGATGGACCTGGAGAACATTATGCTAAGTGAAATAAGCCCGTCTGAGAAAGACAAGTACCATGTGATGTTACTTATATGTGTAATCTAATGAACAAAATAAACTAACAAACAAAATAGAAACAAACTCATAGAGAAAAAGAACAGACTGACAGAGGGGAGGGATGTTGTGGGGCTGGGTGGAAAAGCTGAAGGGATTAAGCCAAAAACAGCTTGTATACACAGACAACAGAGGGAAAGGGGGTAGGAGGAGATATAAGAGGGTAAAGAGGAGAAAATGGCAATGGAAGGAGATTTGACTTGTTATGGTGAACACACCATACAATATACAGGTGGTATATTATAGAATTGTATACCTGAAACTTACATACTTTTATTAACTAATGTTGCCCCAATTAATTTACTTAATAAATTAAAATTTAAAAAAGAAATGTTTTCTGCTTCTTTGGTACAATGCTGGAATAAGTTGTCTAGATTATTTGGATTTTCTATAGGTTATGAATTAACTTGTCTGTTTGATTTAGAAGTTCCTGTAAAAGATGTATACATACAAGTTATCTATTAATGCTATAGAAGATGTTCTAGAAAACATAGTCTCAGGAAAGGACTGAAATGGGCAAAGGGTAAGGAAAAAGGAATGGGCTAGAAATATGAAATGATGCTAACTGATGTGTTATCAAGGATACTTCATGACAAGTCTCAAAGAGAAACAGCTCAATAGCTATGTCTGTTCAGTATACATAATTCTTCTTAAGCAGGCATGCTTTAGAGTAGCACATCAGTGAGTACACTTTATGGATTAAATTGTGTTTCCACAAATTCATATGTTGAAACTCTGGTACCCAATGTGACTGTATTTGGAGAAAGTGCTTTAAGACCTGCATTGCCACCATGTGCCCACCATCCAGATATCACTGCTGACATGTACACATAAGGAACTGTTGGACATTGAAATTGGGACTCAAACATTTTTTTGTTTTGTCTTGTTTTGTTATTACATGTTTATTTCCAGTCTGCAAAGGCAAAACTTTTTAAAGGAAAGAAATGGTGGGAAAAAGATACAGAGGCAAAGAAGCATTGAACAGACTGTCAAACTACATTGGGAAGACAGGGGTGGTTGGGCGAGGAGGGCTGTAAGAGACCAACCGAAGGACTTGTACGCATGCATATAAGCACAACCAATGGATATAAGACACTGGGGTGGGGGGAGAGGGTGGGCAGGTGAAGGCATGTCCTGGGGGGTAGGGGAGGTCGGGGGGAGATCAAAGGGGAAAAAAAAAAGGAGACATATGTACTACTATTTGTAATACTTAAAACAATAAAAATAAAATAAAATTAAAAAAAAAAGAAAGTAATAAAGGGAGACATACCAGTAGTGTGTGTACATAGAAGAAAAACCATGTGAGAACACAGAGAGAAGGCAGCTGTCTACAAACAAAGAAGAGAGGCCTCAGGAGAACTAAAACCTGCTGACACCTTGATCTTGGACTTCCAGCATCCATAGATGTGAGAGAATAATCTTTTTTGTCTGTTTAAGTTATCCAATTTCTGCTATTCTGTTATGGCAGCCCTAGCAGACTAACATAATGAAAAGAGGAATCTTCCAGGCTCCCATTTTTCTCTTTATGAGATAAAGTTTATTGCTCTAGGTATTTACATCTTTGTACTTAAAGATAGCACTATTCCTTGGACAGAAGCTTAGGATGTCATATCTCATGCTCTTTGGTACAAAGTTTTAAGTCTAGAAATGTCATTAGAGCTAGAAACTCCAGGTGTGTAGCTAGTTAGCTGAGATAATGTGAGTAGCCAAAGGTGGGTGACTGGCACTTTAAGAGCAAGTGAATATTTGGCATTGCATATGGCAGTGTGTGTCTAAATTTGAAGCCATCCTTAAGATATGTCTTTTATATAATAGGATAAGCGGGAAAATTAATACCTGAACTCAAGCCATCCTAACTGGATTCTCATACATAGACCTTTATTCTCATTTTTCTTGTCTTTTTTATTTTACTTAAATGAACATACATATTTCACACTTGAATATACAATAAATTTTTGGGATTATCTAGTTTAATACTTTCACTTAAAGAGTGAGAAAACTCAGGCACACAGATGTGATATTCCTTGCTTCATTTGTTGATACTAAGGAGTTTGCTTTACCTAATTTGCTTAGCCTTGGAATTTGGTCCTTAATTCATAAAATCCAAGGAACTTCCCATTATTTCACACTTACTCTCTATGAGAATATATTAGTAAAAGATAACACGAGATGTGGCATGAAAAGCTATGAGGTTTCAAATGCACATAAATTGAGTTATTTACTTTTGTTTCCCAAATATGGTATCTGACCTAAAAGAACTTGAACAGATTCAGGTGTTCAGTAAAAAAGGTAAAGCTGTGATGTTGACTTCAAAGTTTTCAGTTGAAACGTTCACTTCCTTCCAGGGAACTGTAAAAGGTCAGTTACCAGAGAGAAAAAGAGCAGCTGAGGCTTAGGGTTAGTGCGGTAATGCTTTAGTTGGTATTGGATAATCAGATTAGTAAACTTGCCTTACTGACTTTTTTGTCATTTAGTTTTCTGAAAGGGCATATTAAATTCCAATATGTTTTAATTAAGAGAAAATAATATGATTATTTGAAAAATACAGAAATCAGAAAGAAGTAATCATTACAAATTGAAACGAGAAAACACACTAATTTTTTTTTAGCATCTAGGTTAACAAATTGGCAAGCGTATGATCCAATTTTGGTGACCTGATCTTTAAAATGAAGGTAATCAACAGCACATAATGTATATTGTTTGAAAATATAACAACAGCAAAATTACAAAAAGCACTCAGATTTTGTTCTTTATTGTCATAGGAAATAGAAGCAAACATTGCTGTTTCCTGGTTTGATGCCAAGTGAATAGGTGATAGCTTGCAATTCATCCAGAATCACTCACATGCAATTGGTACATGCAATGCCTGATGTGACAGGTCTTCATTTAGTTTAATTTACTGTAACTCACATGTATTAATATCTTCATAAGCTCCCTGGTGTCCCATTTCTGGCAGTGAGTGTGTCTCATTTTCTCTGTATGGGATTCCCTTGTGAAATATTTGGGAGCCCTATGATGTAAAACATCAGGAAGCAGAGGATGCTGCTTAAAGTAGAGTTTTATATGGTTTACTATATAATCTGTTACTCAAAAGGTGATAAAAATGTAGTTTGGCTAAATTGTTGCAACATTTATTATACATTTAAAATAGCATATTGTATTGAAAATAATACCATTGAATAAATGTAATACCTTTTGTTTTTCTTACTATGTTTCATTCCTAGACTTCACAAGTATTTATAAAACTCATACTATATACTCATATACTATTACTGTATTCATATACCTTAGTAGCATATGTTTTAGAGACTCAAAACATATTGTTGGAAATTCCATTTTCACCAATATGAGTAAATAGATACCTCCAATTAAAAATGATGAATGCTTGATAAACTTTAAAGAATTATTTATTTATAATAATATGGCCCATGGATTTTTAGTCTATGCAATGGATTATATTCTATTAATACAATTATTCATTTTTAATGCAAAAATGTATGTCAAATTTGTTTAGTGTGGTCCTTTTAAATCTCTCTGTGTGCTTTTTTGGTTTGTCCCCTTCATTCTTTGCATGCTTCCTTATTGAAGAGAGTATAAGACATTTCAGGCATACTTATTAATTTCCATATTCTAGTTATGGGATCAGCTCTTTCTCTAAAAATGCCCACAACCTTTACTGGAAAATGGTATTTAGAAACCAAGATTAGGGTGTTTGGTGTGCTCATTGCTACCTGTGTCATTGCTTCTAGGCCTTCTTAGTGAGCAGAGAAAGGGAATGTGTCATAATTAATTTTCACATCTATCCATTTTTTCTCTTAAAACCATGAGTTCATACTGATATTTCCAATTCCCAAAAGTGAGAAACTGGACTTTGCTGTCAATATGTTTAATCATTTGCTCAAACCTAAAACTAACATAAAGTAGTTTCAAAATAGCTAATTGATAATACTACCAAAAGGAATATCCTATTTGTATACTGTTCTCTCTTTGTGGAATAAAGATATCAATAATTCAGTTCAAGTTGACTTGTAATTCCAACATTTGGGCCACTTTGAAGTTAACATCAATTATTTTTCTCTTTGGAATTTGTAACATATTTCTGGTTATTTTCATGCCAAGAAATTTTGGATTTATCTTAAAAATTTTAAAACTACATTGTGAGTTTATCACTCCTATTATCCTCTGGAGGTTGTTAATTTTTACTTGTTTATTTTAACAATTAACTTGGTTCAGTTTAGACCTCAAGTCTATGTTACCTTCTATGAATAATGGTTCTAATATCATTTCAATTTTCATAGCCTCTTTTTAAAAAATATATCTTTATTGATTTCAGAGAGGAAGGGAGAGGGAGAGAGAGAGAAACATCAATGATGAGAGAGAATCATTGATGGGCCGCCTCCTGCACATCCCCCACCAGGGATCAAGCCCACAACCTGGGCATGTGCCCCGGACTGGAATTGAACCAAGGATCCTTAGGTCCTCAGGTTGATGTTTTATCCACTGAGCCAAGCCAGCCAGGGCTCATAGCTTCTTTTTAATGTTTCAGTTCTATTTAGAACATGCTCATCTCAGGGGTTACACTGGAATTTGAGCATGTAATTTCATTCTTATTTTAATTTGTATTTTAATGATACCATATGATGTGGAACATATTGTCAAATGCTTATTTGCCATTTATGTATATTCATTGATGAGTTGTCTTTTAAGGTATTTGGCCAGTTGTATTTCTTTTTCTTTTTAAATTGGGTTGTTTGTTTTCTTATTGTTGGGTTTTAAGAGTTCTTTGTCTGCTTTAGATAACAGTCCTTTGTAGTATGTGTCTTTTGCAAATATTAATCCCAATATTTGCCATGTCTTCTCATTCTCTTGACAGGACCTTATACAGTGCAAAAGTTTTTAATTTTAATGAATTCCAGCTTATAAATTATTTCTGTCAAATATTGTATTTTTGGTGTTGTATGTAAAATGTCATCACCATACCTAAGGCCATTCTGTTATTTTGAAAAAGTTTTATAATTCTACATTTGTATTTAGGTGCATAATGTATTTTTAGTTAATTTTTTGAAGAGTGATAGGTCTGCGTCTAGATTCTTTTTTTTTTTTTGCTAGTGGGTGTCCAGTTATTTTTTTGAAAAAATTGTCTTTGTTGTATTTCCTTTTTTCACTTTTTCAAATATCAGGTAAGTATATTTATTTGGGTCTATTTCTGGGTTCCTTATTCTATTTCATTGATTTATTTGTCTACTCTTTGGGCAGTACCATACTGTCTTCATTACTATACTAATAGCTGTATAGTGACTGTAAAATTGGGTTTGTTCACCTTTAATATTGTATTGATTATCCTGAGTGCTTTGCCTCTCCATATGAACATTGTCTATTTGTCTTAGGATAGATTCTCTTTCATAACTTATTCAAAATAATTCTGACTTTAATATGTCAACAGTTTTCCTTACATGAAAGTACACATTCTGAATATTTATAGAACTCTTTTTAAACTTGGATTTTATTCACAATGCTGTATTTTGTTTTGATCTAATTAGATTACACTTTTACTCAAATACACTTTTTTCAAAGGACTTGAACAATTGTTCTTTCTCTGTCTCCCTGTTCTTTCTTTCCCTTGAAACTCATTGTCTCTTACGTTATTTTCACTCAAAAAAAATTTTTTTTTGTTAATCCTTACTTGAGGATATTTTTCCATTTATTTTTAGAGAGTGAAAGGGAGAGATAGAGACACAGAGAGAGAAACCTTAATGTGAGAGAAACACATTGATTTTTGTCTCCCATGCACACACCCTTCCCCAATCCCACCCCAACCCCTAGGTTCTGGGATTGAGCCTGCAACCATGGTACATGCCCTTGACTGGAATCAAACATAGGACCCTTATTAGTCTGCAGGCCAATGCTCTATCCACTGAGCCAGGGCTCCCTTAATATTTTATGAGAATGTGGCCCTAGATGTACAGTCCTTCACTTCTTAAATAACATCAAAGTGCTGTAAATATCAAAAACACGTGGAGTAAAATAGGATGAAAAATACCTATAGTTATATATTACAGATAAAAAGCACGTATTTCCTTTTATTTCAAAATTTTTAAGTGGCTGTCTTGTGTTTTCTCAGATTCCTAGTCACTATATTGAAATGTGGAAAATGTAATAGCTGAGATTCTAATTCATTACAATCTTCAGGCCAATTGCCCCTAGATTAATTCTTTCAGTATAAAAAGTTTATTAAACTTAAATGATGTTTTCTGAAATAAACTTATTTTCAGAATGGAAATAGGAATTATCAAATTGTATTTATTTGTATAAATTAATTTAGAAAAAATTAATCAAGTGCATAAACTAGTGTTCATAAGATCACTGTAGTAAATTTTATATCTTCACATTATATATGTTATATGGCCTCTACAGATAGCAGTCAGTAAATCTCAGTTTCATCAAACTAGAGGTTGGTAGTTCTTTATGTAGGGGATTGTATTTAGAGATTTCCTTGCCTTATGAAATGACAGAGTACAAGTTGATTGGCCTTCAGGCCTGTGATCTTGGGTCATGCCATTGATAAAGTTCAGTGGCTAAGTAAGGGGTCACTGATTACTATTTATAATTTGTTTTCTGATAATTTTATCATGCACATGTACTCAGAGGCCATGGGTTGCAGCTCATAAATTGCAACAAATGAATAAAAATATGTAAAATGAATTCTGCCAATTTCCAAAGCATATAACTAAGATATTTGTTATATTCATGTAAATTAGTATGACTTTATGCATTCACTATAAAGCAGACACAGACAATAACAAAATATACTGTGTATGTCCCTTTTTGAATTTTCAGGTATGAGTTTTTATAAAATTCATATTGATAAAGATTACAAGTCAACACAAAATATTAAAGGATACCGCTTTTCATGTAATTCACAATTCCTCATTGCTATTTCTTACTGTTGAAGAATTTAAACACTTTATCTCTTTTATATGCATAATAAAATGTTCCATGTGAAATATATCATATATAAGTTTCTAGAATGGTCATTGGTAAGTAAGTATTCACCTCTTACTATTTACCAATTCTCTCTTTTGGTGAATTCTGTCAAGACTTTTGGGAGCCAAATATTTTATTATGCTTGATGGATAAACAGAAATTCTACATTGAATTTATTGTATTTTTAATAGTAAATTTTGTTTTACACTTAATTAAGAAAATTCTTAATATCTTGGAAAACATAATAATTTATATAATATTTTACTAAGAACAACTATAAGAATAAACTTTTGTTTGCATACATAAGCATTACTTTACTTAAATAAAAACTCTTATAAATACTATCTGTATATGTATATAAAAGCCTAAGCAACCATTATGACCGAATGACCGGAAAGACCAACTGCAGGGGCCAAGTCAGAGATTGTTAGGGGCGATCAGGCAGGTGGGCAGAGTGGTTAGGGGCAATGAGGCAGGCAGGAAGGTGAGCAGTTAGGAGCCAGAGGTCCTGGATTGCGAGAGGGTGCAGGTTGAGCTGAGGGACTCCCCCCCTCCCCATACATGAATTTCATGCACCGGGCCTCTAGGAGAAGTATCATACTCAAACAACAAGCCTGCCATCTTGAAGGCTGTAATAAAGCTAGAAATTTATTTTCTCTTTCTTTGATGTGGTTTAGACTGAAAAAATCTCCATTTCCAAACTTGTAGGAAATGGGTACTATTAAAATATAGTCAGTTGTTAATGGTGAAGTTATTCACTTATTCAGTGGAGGAGATAAAATAATACTAAAAATGTAATGTATTTTAGAGTCATAAAATAATTTAAAAATGTTTGGAAATAGAGTAAGATTGAAAATAATAAAAAATGTAAACAATTTCAAAGGGATTTTGTAGTCTGTCTTTTTAAAGTTTCATAGTAGAATCATTTAGTTTAAACTGTCTATAAGCTTATATTATCTTATAATTTGAATTAGTAATAAATGTACTGAAAAGTCCAATGAATAAGAGGTTATGGTCTTTCTTTGTTCCACTAGATACTTTCAAAGGAATATAATATTTTTATTTGCTTGTAAAGAAAATTAATAATTATCTCATAATAGGCTTTTGATGGAATTCAGATTTTGTGTCTTATATTTAACTTAACATTGTCACTGTAGAAATAAATTTAAAGATGCAATATTTTATTTGGGCTGCTAGTTTTTACTCAGGTAGATCAAGTTTTGGCTAAAGGTAATAGCATCATGGATACTGTAACCTCCTACCAATGTTTTCTAAACATGTCAGAAAATTAAAATCACCCGTTATACACACAGAGTACCAGTTCCATTTGATGAATTTGTGGGGGCCCAAGAGTCTGTTTCCTTTGACATGGGGTCTAGCTGATGCTCTTTTTTTAATATACCTAGACAACTGCATCTCTATATTACCTGAATGGATGAGAAAATTGGAAAGATTTGTAGGTCTTTTGGTCATTAATCACCTCTTTTCTTTTGAATTGTTTACTTTCCTCTCCAGATTTATCTCTCACCATTAGTCTTTTTGTTTTCTAAGGATTAATCCCATAGAACAGACCTTTTCCTTTCCTCATGTTGTTTCTTGCTCTTCAAATCCTGTGACCTCCAGTGCCCTTGTCTGACCACATTTACTAACTGAGACGTAAATCTATGGTGTCCTTTAGGAATGGTTCCTTGGCATCCTGTGCCTGAGATGGCACCACCTATTGTACTCTAAACCACCTTTTTTTAAAAAATATATTTTTTTATTGATTTCAGAGAGGAAGGGAGAGGGAGAGAGAGATAGAAACATCAATGGTGAGAGAGAATCATTGATTGTCTGCCTCCTGCACTCCCCCCTCCCCCCCTTGGGGACCGAGTCCTCAACCCAGGCATGTGCCCTTGACTGGAATTGAACCTGGGACCCTTCAGTCTGCGGACTGACGCTCTATCCACTGAGCCAAACCTGCTAGGGCTCTAAACCACTTTTTATGTACCATGGTACTCAGCTTTCATCATTGTACTCATTTTTTTCTTTTCAACCTTCCCAACTAGACCATGGGATTCTTGTGGACAGACACACTACTATTTACTTCTAATGTTTCCAGACTAGCATAAAATGACCTACAATAGATATCTAATAAATGTTTACTAAAGGATTGAAGAGTACCAATGTTTTTGGTTCTATCTTTACATTTTTAAATCTCTAACATATTGTGCTTTTAGAGAATGCACTTTTTATCTTCTCAGTGTCTTCCATCTACATGAATTATCATAGCAAGTTTAATGTTGGTAGCAAGAGGTCATGGATACAAATTATTTAATAAACCAGTATAAAAGCCATCAAAATAATACATATATATGCAAATATATAAGGTAATATAAATAAAAAGTAAGCCTTTCTTACCATATCCCACTCATAATAACCAGTTTCCTTTTTGTATTTCTAAGAAAGTTAATATACATAAAGTATATATATATATATATAGATATAAGTATATTATACATATTCACATATGTACAAATACACAGACATCTATGCATATATATTTATTTTGTGTATACTTTTATACAAATAAGTTGTATTTTATACAAATAAGTTTTTATTTTATACTAGAGGCCCAATGCATGAAATTCGTGTACTCAGAGGAGGGGGGGTGTCCTTCAGCCTGGAGTGAACCCTCTCGCAGTCTGGGAGCCCTCAAGGGATGTCCAACTGATGGCTTAGGCCCGCTAACCATCAGTTGGACATCCTTAGCTCTGCTGCGGAGGCGGTTGAGGCTCTCACAACTGTTGCTGTGCTAGCCAGCAGCCATGAGCCTGGCTTCTGCCTGAGTGGCGCTCCCCCTGTGGGAGCACCTTGACCACCAGGGGACAGCTCCTGCATTGAGCATCTGCCCCCTGGTGGTCAGTGCACCTCATAGCGACTGGTTGTTCTGCTGTTTGGTCGATTTGCATATTAGCCTTTTATTATCCTATATAATAAAAGGCTAATATGTAAATCAACTGAACAACGAAACAACCAGTCGCTATGACTCACACTGACCATCAGGGGGCAGATGCTCAATGCAGGAGCTGCTCCCTGGTGGTCAGTGTGCTCCTATAGGGGGAGTGCTGCTCAGTCAGAAGAAGCCCTGAGCCGGGCTCATGGCTGGTGAGTGCAGCAGTGGTGGTGGGAGCCTTTCCTTCCTCTGCAGCAGAGCTAAGGATGTCCAACTGTCGGTCAGACATCCCCCAAGGACTCCCTTCTGTGAGAGGGTGCAGGCCGGGCTGAGGAACCCCGCCCCCCAGCCTCTGAGTGCACGAGTTTCATGCACCGGGCCTCTAGTATAAGATAATGTCTTATTATGAGCAAGGCCACTAATTCATTTTTTTTTTTTTCAGATAGGGAGGGGCAGAATTTTCACTTGAGCCTGAAGCTAAAATTGCTTTTAGCTCAAAAATCTGCATACCACTGAGACACATCTTGGTGAGGTTCATTCTGAACCCCCACACTATTCTATCATGAGTATAAGTGTTTGGAACCATCTCATCTCTTTAGTGAAAGGAACTTTTTGTTGTTACAATGGCTAACTTTATCTCATGAGTTGTGTTTTGGCTTCAAGCCTGTATCCATCCAGTATTCATGCAGCACCTTCAGCTCTTCTGTTCAATAGTTACCTGGCATATCTTTTATTTTATTTTCTCTAAATCTTTCTAGGTTTTTATGTATTAGATAGGAATAGCCCACAGACACAGATAATAGTCTGGCGAAGGTCTGGAAGGAGTGGGTGCAGGTTGGAGGAGATCTATGGGGAAAAAACCCCCCCAAAAAACCAAGAACACCTAAAACAAAGGGACATTTGTAATACTTTCAACAATAAAGATACATTTTAAATAAAGGAAAATATCTTAGTTGAATAGAGTTTTATGTGACATAATATAAGTAATTGCTCTACACTGTACTTTATATTCTCAACTCCTCTCAAAGAGATATTAATTGACCCTGAGTTCACTGACTGCAGGACTGACTGCCGCCACGCCGACCCAGCACTGACTGCCACAGGGGCTGTGATCAGGCCCTGCTTCTCTCTCCCGGCCTCTCTCCGGGCCTGATCGCAGCCCCCTGGAAGTCAGTGCTGGGTCGCTGAGGCGCCTTCAGTGTGGCAGTCAGTGTTGGATCAACACAGCACTGACTGCAGGACTGACTTCCGCCACGCCGACCCAGCACTGACTACAGGACTGACTTCCGGTGTTCAGTCGAGCCTTCAGTCGTTTTGGACATTATGGACCCTGGCTCTTTACATCTATAGATAAACAAGTAAATTGATACTATATTTATATCTTAGAGAAAATTTCATATCAGCTTATATAAATCCACCTCCTTTTTATTGGCTCTGTATTCTATTTTATGTATGTATCATGATACAATTAATTAATCCCCTCTTACTAAATATTCAGCTTATTTTTTTTTTCTGTTATAAATAATACTGTAACGAATGGCCTTGCATATAAATCTTTGTGAAGTAAAGAATTATTTTGATTAAAGTCATATAGATTGCAGGTAGTTATTTCTGAATTAACCTTAAGAGAGTCTATATCCCTACCAAGAATAAGAGATTGTCTGTTTCTCCACACCCTCACTACTTTTTTATTATCTAATTTATATTTGGGTGACATCATGAGGTTTAATTAGCATTTATTTACATTTTGGTGAACAGGAGTATCTTTATCAGTATTTAAGGGTTTGTATTTCTGAAGCACATTGGTTGTGTCTTCAATCTTAGAAACTCTTATGTCTCAGTTTTCTTCTGCTCTAAAGGTCTCCCAAAGTCTGTTTTTTCATGCTTTTGATCTCTAGTTCTCTCTTCCTTTCTAAAACACTAGTTTCTATACCCTATTTTATCTTTTCTTTTTCCCCTATTTTATCTTTTAATAATACCAAACTTTTCCTCAACATTTGACTATTTGAAAGATACATTTATGTTTTATATAATGTCAGTTTTCCAGTTTTGCTGTTATGCCCATTCTATTAGAAAGTAAGACTGATATGAACTCATTTTTTTCCAATAGTTACAATTTAATAAAATGCCAACCGTAAACATATCCTGTATGTTTCAGTTGATGTACCTGCCTACTCAGAGTGAATAATATTTATTATCTGTTCAACTATTTCAGGAAAAAAAAACTTTTAAAGTTAAGACAAGTTCTAACTTTGAGAGACATAAAGTATATTCATTTAAAACTATGGAATGCTTCCTGAATTTCCTTGTCATCTTAGCACAGGGTCAGGCTAATATTCTCCATATCATTCTGAATTTTTTAAATAAATGTGCTGCTGAAAAAAACATGAATTTCTCTGAAATGAACTTCTCTGTATTGGTATGATTGTTTTTGTAAGTGAGTACATGTATGTGAGATCCAATATTTATCTAGTTTTACTGCTACCTTAGTGACTTACTTGTTCTGGAGCTGCACTTGATAAAATACTGAAATAATTTGCATTATAAGTTTTATGTATGCTCCAAGTATTTAGAATGTTTCATTTATCTTCACCTCATCCAAAAGTAATAAAAACTGAAAATAACCTTTAATTATCATAGGATTTTGACATACTTTTTAACATTCAATGCTACATGTATCTTCAAACATTAGAGCACTTGCCATTTGATAGCTCTACTATAAAATTTAGCATCTTATGTTTTCACCACCTTATTTTTTAAAATGTATTTTAAAATTATGCATATTAAACATTGTGCTCATTTATTGGCTTTAAACTATGGTTGAAAGGAAATATTTGTTACATTTTGCAGGAGTCGGTCTCTCTCCCTCTCTCTCTCTCTCTCTCTCTCTGTCTCCTTAAGGAAGGCAGGAACAGAAGCAAGAGGATAAAGGTAATTGACCTCTTGACCAAGTTGTTCTGTTTGGTGAAGTTGTACCACATTGCCCTTGTGAGGTTTACAGTAAAAGCAGAGCAGAGGTCTGGAGTAGAGGGACTAACAGTGTTAGGATCAAAAGCCTAATTGTCTGTTTTCTTGAAGTTAGGGTTATTGGCAGCTGCCATTATACCAGCCATGCTGCTGTCACCCAGCACAGCCAACCAGCATGCGCTAATTGCAGTGGCCTTTTCATCAAGTAAGATCATCCCACTAAACACAAAGACCTGTCTTTCCATTAGCACAGACAGTAGCCAGCTACATCAGCTGGGCTCCTTGAGTATGATTGGACTGTCATATTGTTATGATTTGTTCAAGTTTAGAGCATTTAGCAGATACCCTTTGCACCTCTCTTTGTACCTGAATACTATAACCTGACTGCCCCTATCATTTAAGAGGGTACTATAGCTTTTCAAAGTTCAGCAGCACACAATTGCAGGCAGGCAACTGGTTTCTGACAAGAGATCAATACTGTCCTTCCAAACGCTGGAGTCAAGCTGCTGGGTCTGTCAGAGGGATGTGTGCTGTAATTGGATCATGGATGCTGCAAGTCATCTGAGTTTCCCTTCACCACTGTCACAGCTGTCAGATGTCATCCCTTTGTACAGCTGTCACTGCAGGAGGGTTGGGGCTCTTTTTCTGTTCTAACCCAATGCAAATGTCCACTTAGCAGATGAATATTGAAGATATTAGACACTTCTTTATGCCTTTATGCAAAATAAAGATCTGTGTCATCTGTGAATTTCATGGAAATAAGTTGCAATTTATTCACTGTGAGAAAAGTGAAGTGAAGCCTGTAAAAATGAGAAATTATTTGGTTCAGGCTATTAAAAAAAGGAATATTTTACAGGATAAACAACAATATGCAGATATTTTTTCTTGAGATGGCAAAGCTAATACTGTGCGGTATTTAGAATGGTCACCTGATATTCAGATGAGATTTAAAAATATATATGAATCTTTGTTTCCATATTCTTGGGAAAAGGACAAATCTTGACTAGATTTACTCCTTTTGATATCATTAAAATTTATTGATAAATATAAATGTAATACCTATTTTAAATGAGCAATATCATACCATTATTTAGAATCAGGTCAAGGGGTCTCAAGAAAGTTGTTAAGACAAGGAGAACAGTCTCAATAAAAATGAGTATGATGTTTTGGTCACAAAATCCTTTTTATCTAGGTTATTACAAATGAAATAGACATGTCCAGAGTTGGCAAAATAATTATATAAACTATGAGTGACTATAAATTTGTCTATTAATTTCAGCCAATTTTGCTTTTGTTTAAATTTAAAGGAATGCTCAAAATAGAAATGCACTTTATTTTATTCATTTATGCTTATAAAACTACATTTTTAAAAATGACTGATTAATTTCTGGAATGGTTCAACTTGAGTCATGTATACTTGCAAGCTATGGTAAAAATAAAGAGATGTCATCAATGTGGCTTTGGCAATTACAGCCCTAACTTAGGAACTTTTGTAACATCGAGATAGATCCATGACTTTCCCTAGACAATCTCAAAATAAAGTGCAATCTTATTTTTTTTATTTTTATTTTTTTACCATTTTCTTCCTATCTCCTTAAGTTGATGTGAAAATCATTTTTGGGTAGCCGACAGGGTAATTTTGATTTGGGTGGCTGACTTCCTTTTTCTTGAGGTTCAGACCACACACCAACTTTTCTGTCAGACAGGCAGCTTGCACCAGCCCCCGTGACAGAGTAGCATGAACCTTATTTTCCAATATCTAACCTTATCGTCCTGTCATCCGCCAGGGGACTCACTGGGTCAGAACCTCAAATACCCAAACTTTTTGCCTCCAACTGGCATTATGAGGTGACCTCACCTCATTTGTGGTGGCTCATGTTTTTTGGAGCCTAAAATTAGTGACTGCCAAAATAAAAACATAGACATTTGGTCCACATTGTGGGGTAGAGCAGTGGGAAGGGAGGGAACCAATAAGTAAACACACTCAATGTTTTTATTTAAAAGATGATGTGTTTGAAATTATTATAATATATGTTAACCAGGATAAGAAGTATTATATTTCCTATTGCTTCAGTTAGCCATTTTTTCTCAGTGTGATTTTACATTTATAAGAAACTGGATTAAAAATGTTATGAAAATTAAAATGCTTTACTCTTATGAAACAAATTAGTTAGCAATCAAATCTTAGTTGAATGTAACTGGTATAATAAAATAGTCTTTAATAGTTACTTAAGCAGAAAATATAGGAATGAATGAAGTAAAATTCTTAAATGAAGTTTCTAAGGTTATTCTTCTGTGATAACTGTGAACTTCATATGCAACTCCAGTGACTCAAGTAGGCACTCTTCCTTTTTTTAAAAAAAACATGGTTTATGGCTAATTACATCAGAGATCCAAAACAGTCTTTTTTACATTTGCATTAATAAGGTTGTCACATGACCACAGTGAAGTAGAAGTATACATCAAAGGTAAGATTAAAGGTTGGTTAAGCATCAAACCATGTTCCATATGTAAATTTATAGCAATGATGTGCTGTAGGAAGATAGCTTACCCTCTATTTCTCTGCTACTAAATAAAATTAAAAATTCACAACTCTGGTTTATGGGAATTTAAATGAATTTGATCTCTCTTTTGGGCAGGGCAAATAAGTGTTTTGTGATGTATTATTTTATAAAAAGAAAAAAAAGACCATCGTTCTGGCTCATTTAATTTTGCGAGTGAATGATCTAAGATTAACTGCAGACTAGTCAGTGCAGTTTTAAAGCTGAAAGCAATTTTCAGC
The DNA here is from genome assembly GCA_026230045.1 of Corynorhinus townsendii. Lineage (NCBI taxonomy): Eukaryota > Metazoa > Chordata > Mammalia > Chiroptera > Vespertilionidae > Corynorhinus > Corynorhinus townsendii. The sequence goes on from JAPDVU010000005.1 coordinate 60,662,273, forward strand.
CATCGATGGTAATGCCACATTCAGTCCACAACCGAATGACTCTAAATGACTAAGCTCTGAGGTCTTTGTATATGACCATAGGGCCTGATAAAGCCATAGGAACACAGTAAAAGCACAAAAATAGTTCCAATTTATTTGGTGCCATCACCTTAATGAGATTAATACAGACGTGTTCATGTGCCTAATTGGTGATTTTGTTTTAACTAGTAATGAAGGATTAAAACTTCAGGCAACAGGCTGCTTGCTGGAAAAAAGATGGGAGGGGAAAAGTTTTTAATTATAAAAGAAAGCCAGTGAAATACACCACTGCAAAGTTAATAGTAATTCTTTTTTTTTTTAATTGTGTACCTTGGATTGTTCTGGCCATTTTGTGAGGCAGGGTGATTTTATGAGACATACCACATACAGCTTTTATTTACCAAAAGACCCTTTGGCATACAAACACATATAGAACTGTTACTCCTGGTGAAAAAGTGTTAAAACTCAAAAGCTTTGGCCCCCAGGCCACTGTTGGATTTATAGTAGGTTGGATTTTTTCTAACTTATTTTTTAACACGTTACTACTGCTGGGTGACCTGTGGCTAGCTGTCCCTAAATCTACAACATCCCAGTCAACCAAAGCCTCTTGGGAGAAACTTCACCTATGACTTGAACGGGGTCCCTCCCCTCAACCTCTAGTTGTAACTGTTTAAATGCTAACACTATTAAGCATGCTGCCAAAACACAAACGCTCAGCCTGTCGTTAAGATTTAATTATAAGGGGCAGCTGAGCCCTGTTTCAGTTTTGAATCTGAAAAATCTTGTTTAAAAAACGAAATCAGAACTACCCATCCAAACCTATCAGCATCTGCCTGTACCAGCCCAGGGAACGATGTTTGACCAAAACCGCAGGCTTTATCAGACTTCAGCATGCTCGCAGTCCTCACATTGGAACATATTTTGATTATTACTCATCTGGCATAGCCGTAACCTGGATCATTGTTTTATGTGGCCGTTGGTGGTGGGGAGCTGGATAACCTGTGCGGAGCATATCTGTGCCAGGTCATGGTAATGTTGTCTTTCAGAACAAATAGTGAATTAAAGGAACTGTGTTGCCCTACACTGCCAACTGACTCAAACAATATTATCTAGTTTATGATTCCCGGCCCCCTGAAACTTTGCCCAATGCTAAGGTGTCTTTTTGATTAGGAAAAAACAAAAACAACAACAACAAAAACCCTGAAATGCAAGAATTTGGTCTTTGACGTTCTATGAGTAACCCCTTTAAATGGACTGCGTAGGGATATTCTGCAGTGTGAGATGCTACCTTCCCAGAGAATGAAGACAGAAATATATTTTACATTTCTTGTCAGATTGAACTTTAAGACATCCTGACTGCTTTCTCTATAATTTAAACATCACAGCCAAAATGGCAACATGCTTTGTTCAGTTCCAGTTGTGTGGAGTTTTAGTGCTTCATTGATTCAGAGGAAGGCTGAGGCCGGCGCGGGGAGCAAGGCGGCGGCATGACGCTCTCACTGCAGCATGTCAAGCCATTATATGCGGGACCAGAATGTCACCGTGGTCTCAATGGTTCGTCAGCTGAAGGATATGGTTAACAAATGTAAAACCAAACTTCAGAGGAGCTGGTTTTCTGTGCTAAGTGATCTGTATTCCCTCTGAATTTACTTTCCCCTAACCCCGTGAAATTAACAGTACTTTCTGACATTCGACCCCCTGACCTTGCACATAATAAGAATTTAAAAAGCACCATGCATGAGTGTGTCTCTGTAATGCAAAACTGGAAAAAATGACCATGTCACCGTTTTATTATACAAAACCTTCTCCATCTTCATTGCATGCTTCATATATGAGTGCTCAGTTTAAAGTTATTATAAAGAAAAACACAATTTTTAAGAGTAATAATTCACTGTTCGTGACTTTTATAGACAATAAATTGTAGCAACTACAGATTGCTACCAAAAAGCTTTGTACTCCATTAATGCAGATATTTACCAAGATAAGTGTTAAAAATAGTCCTCCTGCCGACTCGGCTGGTTCACAGGCAGGGGCTTCCGGGAGCCGGTTGCCAAGGGTGCAGGTGCATTGCACAATGTGCAGGTCTCAGGGTTTAAGAGGCAGAATCGGGAGAGTGTTCTGTGGAAATGATTTTGTGTTATCAGGCTCAGGGGATGACAGCATACAAGAGTAAGAACAAGGTGCTATGTGGCTTTTTCTTCACTGTGAAGTAAAGATTGGCAGCTGGAAGTAAGGCTTACAGACAGACCTGCACACAGGACCTCTTCACCTAGGACTCATAATCACTACTCAAAGGAAAACGCATTTACCAGGGGAAAGCGGCTGTAGCCATCAGAAGTGTGCTTAAAACAGCACTTAAATATCACTTTATACGCTATTACTTGCAAACTGGGGCTTCATATTAAATTATACTTGCATAGGCTTTTGCTTAGGTGCTGATAATGCTTTTGAGGTTGCATTGGTGAAGAAGAATTTAGGCTGCTTTACAAGAGACGTGACCAGAATATTCCACGCAGCTGACAGTGACAGGGTGAAAAATTGCAGAACTGTACTTTCTTTCCCCATATAGATTGTAATTTTAATTGTCATTGTGGCCCTTCTGTTTTAATTATGGGACTTCTTTGATATATACCAGGACATCGTATTGAATGAAAATATGGTGCTATAATAGTCTCTTTATAATTAATGACCACATGTAGATCTTGGTGCATAAAAGGGAAGGAATAAATGAACAATTTATTTAACTAGGTTTTGAATTTCTTTCTGTCTTCCAGTGAATATAAAATGATCCCAGGGCTTCTGAGAATGTTTGATGTAAGAACTACACAGAATATCTAATAAAATTACTTTAAGCTAGATTACAAAACATATTATGTTTTAAAATGTTCTGCCCTCAAATGGTAAAGCTTATCTATTTACCTTGTTATTCTTTTAACATTTTGTCTCAAACAAAGAATCTTAAATTTATTTGCAGGCATATTTTAAATGAGTCTTCTTAAACAGATTTTACTTGTGATGTAGCTAATTTTTACAGGTAAAATGAGCTTTCAAGAAAGATTTTTGAAGCTTCGTTTATCAAACTGTAAAAAAAAAAAAATCTCAGAACTTTTGCTTTCAAAATACACTAGATCTGTGCTGCATTTTTTCCTCTGCAGGAAGAATAAAATTGTCTCAGTGACTACTACTACACAGAAGCTGCTTTTCTACAAATCACAAATAAGTAGTCTATTCAGAGGCAATTTAAAGCTCCTGAAAACTGTGAAGAGGAAACAGAAAATAACAAAAGCTTCACATTGTTCTCAAACTATTACATAACAACATTGCCAAATAGAACACTGGGACATAAATATTCCAGGCTCATAGACATTTCAAGAGAGCCAGACCTCTATGGATTTCTGGAAAGCAGACCTATTTGTCCAGGGTCTGTCACTGTAAAAGAGGAAAATGCCCCCTGACAAGCTTCTGCTAATTTTATTGTGGCACGGAGTCCTGTGCATATATCCTCTACAGGATGACTGCAGTTCAATCGCAGAGCACAATGAAATTGGATCGGCAGAGACAGGGACTACCCTGGGGTCAGCTGTGACCATGCCACTTCCATGTGATGTCTAGTTGGGGTGATGGTGTGTAAATAAACGTAGAGAATTGCAAATCTTGTCATGGCCACGCAGAACAGCTCAAGCATTTAAAGATGGTTGCCCGCAAACCTAACTGGAAGGTGGTTGCTCAGTGTGGTGGCTGAGGAAATACTCAATTCCTTGCCCGAATCTTCTTCTTGACATATCTGAAAGTACTGACCCAGCATTATGTGGCTGAGGGGATTCGTCACTAAATTGTTTTTCATCCTAGTGAAAAATAAAGAAACATACTAATCATGTTTGAATATTGTGCTCTTAAAGCTATAGTGCTGATTCCAAAGACACTTTTTATTTGTATTATCCTGCTTTGATTTATTTTATTTCTTTTAATGAGGTGAAGCATCTTAATGTCCTACTGTTTACTAAATTTGGCATATTAAAGTTCTATGAGTTCTTGTCGTTATTATGAACTTTCTAATGTTAGAAAATAAAATATTATAGAATTCACATTTTCTGCTTATGAATCTAATTTTATTTAAATACTACTTAGAGTACTCATTAAAATATACTTAGGTTTTCCTACCTTCAATCAATAAGATGTATTTTTTACCAGTTTTGCATTTATACATATCTGTTTTTCTGTTACTTTTCCCACATGACAATTACCTTTCATTACAAATTTATAAAATCATTTACATTTTAGCAGTTTAAATGTTTCTGCTGACATTTTGTAACTATTACCCTCTTCTAGAATGGCATATGTTCAGGCAGTTAATAAAAAATTAAATGGAATAGCACTAGACATGGTGAAGCTTTGTATCAGAGTGTTCTCCACATTTCTGAAAATACCATCCTTGTGTTGCAAACTGTGAAGTGAGGTTAGGGCTGTGACAATATGTGTATTTGTCACAACTGTCACAGAGACTGTGAACTAGCCAATCACACAGCCCTTAATTAGACAGTTATATTTTGCTTTTTAGAAATTGTCCTCATGTAAAATGGTGTCTATAAAAGGTGCTGAGAGCTAAGAGGGCAAAGAATGCCAGCAGAAAAACACTTTAATATTTTTGAAGAAGATTTATTAACTGCTGCATGATTTCTTAAATATGGAATAAGAATTGCAATATAAAATAAATTTTGTAGATTTAGCAGAAAAGATATTATAAGGCTTATTGAAATAGCAATAGACTGAATTAAACATTACCATGATGTACAATGTTTTCATATGGATTTTGAAATTATAAATTCAAAACATCCACTAAATGAGCATTCAAGTCATATAGATATCATAGATCCTTTAATCTTTATATAGATTCTAATTGTGACATTAGCTTCATTTGAAAATTTTGTTTAAAGTATTTATTACTGAAAGTAAATTATATATTTTTGTCAAAATTATTTATGCTCTTACTTTTTTTTTAATTTTAGAAATATCTACATAGCATAATTTTCTATTTTTTAAAGAAAATGAATTCAGGTTTTTTCACTCTCAAAGTAAAATGTATTCACATTATGTCATATTTTAATAAAACATAGTTTTAACTTGTATAATATATTCATATAGAATTATAAACTTTGATGCAGAATGGGGAATACAAAAATATATCTGTATATTTTATCTGCACAGTTATTTTATCCTTATATGTATTATCCTTTTACCCATGGCATTGCCATCCATTTTTAGATTTTGTAAATTAGAAATTGAAATTACATTTATCTTTTAAATGCTAAATCACCAACACACTCAGTCAAGTTTGCCAGCAATATTGCCTTTGGATAAAAATATGATGCATTTTATAATCTCAAATATAAGCAAAATTAAATCACCATGATTTTTAAAATATTGTAAAACTTATTACAACCTTTTTATTTTATTTGATTTCTGGTTGGTCTTAAGCAAATTCCAACCAGAGTGGAAGCATTTTGGATTTCTAGAAAGTAAGAGAGGGAAGTCCTAAAAATCCCAATAAATTAAAGCCACAAAACATTATAAAGAGCTCTTCTTAAGAAATTAACAATAAACTCTATAGATGGAAGAAACTTGACTTATTTGTTTCTTTTTAACAATGGAAATTTCATGTACTTTATGAGTAAAAAAAATCTAATTTGGGGTTACTTGCATGGTTCATCCATTTTAAATCTTTATTCAATAGGCATATCATAGAAGTTTTAACAGTCATAGCAGATTAACCTTGCCTGTGCTTTTGGAGGCTAGTCATCTGATGAATTTACATGCAGCTGGATGAAAATGCTATTTGGAGAGAGATTGAGAGTTTATTTGATTAAATCCCTTTCTCCACTACCTTGACCTCTTTCTTGTGAAATAATCAGAACTGTTTAGCAAGAATATTCAGGCATTAATAATGAATTGCTTCTGAGCTGGTTTCTTCTGCATGAAACAAACCCATTGGTGTCCCTGCTTTTCTTCTCTCTTTTAAAAACAGTGCTTTATTTAATGAACACTGTGATTAGAAATAGCAAGAAATATATATCTTTGAGGAGTTTGCTTTATAATTTGTTGACCATTTTGCTATTTGTAGTACTAATTGCTGTTTCACCTTCCTCTTCTCCCAATGACCATCTCCTCACAATCCTTATAAAATGGATGTGTTAGGCAGGGCCAAGTAACTACCACCAGATTGGGCGGTAGTTACATGGTTTCTCCTCACCAACTGTCAAGATGGTTTTGAGAGCTCACAGGTTTTTCTGATCTTAAATACTGCCATTGTTCATAATTTGATTGTTTGTGTATTTATACATTTCTCCCCCAATAGAGTCTTGGTTTCCAACAATTTTGTTACTTCATTCATTCAGTTCACAGTTATTTTTCTGTGCAATTATTAGATCATATGTCATCGAATCCTTGATTTTGAAGAGACTTTAGAGATCATCTGGTGCAGGCTATTTTTTAGAAAAAGAAAATTATCTGTAAGAAGATTAAAATAATTCTTCATCTTGGGGTTAATTGCAAATTCATTCTAAGCCAAGAAAAAGGAGTTCAAGGTATGATTGTTGTCCTCATCTAGTTGAAATATAGTTGAATGACAATATATTCACATGTAATTAAGTAATTTGTAATTAATACTAGTTATAGATGAGTGAGATAGGGACTTCTGATCCTGAAAGTTGAGAGGCAGAATTTTCCTCCTCCACATCTTCCTGGATGAATCTCTGGCTTTGTTTGAACAAAAACATTGCTTTGTATTTGGCAGCTAAAATAACTTTCAAGTGTAACTCTGGCATGAAGTAATGGGAACAAGTGGGAAACTTTAAAAGTACAGTGCTATCGCTCCTGTATCGCTCCTGGCGTATTTAATGCTCTTGGTAGTGGGAGTTTTTGGCAGGTGGCAGATTTGCTGTATACATACCCTGCTATGCTGTCACTCATTAGAAAGCTACAGTATCTTGTCTTCATACCAAATTAAGTTTCATTTTAATTTGATTCTTAATAACATGCACTTCACTGTAATATGTAAAATGCTTGGCTTTCACGAACAACTCTATGGAAAAGCTGTACAGTATCTCATTTGCATTTAACAATTATATTACATTACAATACACTAAGCTGCAGAAAATCTAATCTAACAGCATAATTTAAAGTAATAATTCCCAGTACTTTACAAGTAGGATACAAGTCAGATTAAAGCAATGTACTATTTCTCTGTTGCGTAAAACAGAATGGTTCATTTTCTTTTAACTCAAAAGTATTCAATAAAGATTTAATTCTTTAATAACAAGAAGAGTATTATATTGAAAGGAAGAAATCATTTAGATTGCTCATAGGTAAGTAAAATATGTTTTTCTTGATCATAAATTAGTCAAGTTTTTTCTGGGTCTAATGATATTTTTAATTTGTTAAGTTTAGGGAATAGCTTTTATGAGACTCAAATGACCTGATATCAATCCTATTGTAAAGACTATACATCCAATTTTAAAAAATACTTATGTTTTTAATTAGGAAATAATATATTAATCAAAAACATACATTAAAAATAACAGAAAAATAAATTAAAATTATTATAATGACATCTAAATATACCCAGTCTCCAACTTTTGTTATATTTTTAATGCTTAGAATCTTATGAAGATCACATAATGTCACAAAGCTGATGTTTTATTTGACCATATGGATTTGAGGGTAGGGCTTTTAATCTTAATATATATATTTGCCCCAGTGCATGGATTCATACACATTGAAAGGAAATTAACTAGAAGGTGGTTGGCAGAGCGGGACTGGGGGAGGTGGGCCAGACACACCCTGGAGCCAACTTCTCGCAGTCCCTCCCCGGCCAGCACACCTGGGGTGGTACCATGGCTTGAAGGGCGTCTGTGGAGTGAGTGGGGTCCCTCCGATAGGTGGGGTCCCTCGGCCTGGCCTGTGAGGATTGTGCCAAAACTGGCTCTCGGATATTCCCTGAGGGGTCCCTGAGTGCAAGAGGGCACTCTGCAAAGTTGCTGTGGTACAGGATGTGGAATGCAAATGCAAGTGTGCAGTAAACCAGATTTGGGGCTGACAGTGCCCCAACAACAACATAACCCCCAGCCAAAGATGGAATTGTGTGGCCCCACAAGGAATTAGGCTCTCTCCTCTCTGGTTCCAGGGTGTGTCACCCGAGAACCACCACTGCCAAGTCACCACAGCTCGGCAGCTCATGCGTTGAGCATCTGCCCCCCTGTTGGTCATTGCGCATTTTAGTTACCAGTCAGATGGTCAAATGGTTGTATACACACACACACACACACACACACACACACACACACATACACACACACACTAGAGGCATGGTGCACGAATTTGTGCATGGGTAGGGTCCCTTGGCCAGACTGGCGATTGGGGCTGATCAGGTGGCCTGTGGGGGGCGGGGGGGAAGGAAGGGACCACGACAGGTTGGCTGTGGGAGCACACTGACCACCAGGGGGCAGCTCCTGTGTTGAGAGACCAGTCGACCGGTCATTTGTTTTTTTGGTAGCTTAGGTTTTCATATATATAGATATAGATATTTTTGAAAAAATTTTTGAAAATATTTTGAAAAACTAAAATATACTTAATAAGTATTTGAATACCTATGACATACAATTCATTCTAGAATACTGATCTTTTTGCCCCCAAGTATTTTATGATATATATTGGGAGTGATTGTTTTCCCTATTAATTATAATATAACAATAAAGTGAGTGGCATAAAAGAATGAAAACAATAGCACTCAAAGAAAAAAGTCATACTTAACAAAGGACTGGAAAATGCTTCATGGAGAAAGTTTTATTTTAGATGAGGCTGAAGTTCAATTTAACTCTGCCTAGAAAGCATTTATTACCATCAACATAGATATGATTTCTGTTCTGAAGGAATGTATAATCTGGTTAAAATAAGGGCACATTGGAAGGGACAACAAATTCTGTCTGAGCTTTTAGGAAAAGCCTCATAAAAGAAGTCACATTTAACCAAGTTCTTAGTGAAATAAGAGATAAAGTGTGGATAAGAAGAGACATTCTTGGATGAATGAAAAGCAAAAGAAAAGAAAAGGTAATAGATAGGAAGGGTATGGATCTTCTGGGAGGAGAAGACTTGCCAGTGTGGTCGAATCATGGGAAGGTGGAGCATTGTTGTAGCTGATGAAACAGTATGGGGATAAAGGTTAAGAGTGACAACATCTGTCCTACTTTATTTATTTATTTTTTTAATTTAATTTTATTTTTATTGTTTTAAGTATTACAAATAGTAGTACATATGTCTCCTTTTTTTTTTCCCCCTTTGATCTCCCCCTGACCTCCCCTACCCCCCAGGGGGGGGGATAGTAGGGCAATATCATGTAAGGAAAAATATCCTATAAGTAAATTACATCTAGAAAATTTTTACTTTACCAAATTAAGGTTCATTTGCAATGCTAACAGCAAGACGGCCATTAAAAACACACATGGTGTCTAAATAAGACAAAGGAAATCGTTTGAACAAAAATAAAAAGGATCCCAAATCAATTATATAGAAAAGACTCCTTTATTAACTTGTGGTAGAGAATATATTTGTATATTTTCAGAAAACAACCCCAAGACCAGATGGATTCCTGTCCTACTTTATTTTCTTCTTTTTCTTTTCACATTTTTCTTTCTCTTTCAGGAAAAAAACCCAGGCAGTTTGCAAAAGCTCAATTAGAATGTGAAGAAAAGAGAAATTGAGAAATTTTACTTCATATTGAAGCAAGTCAACTGTTGGAGATAAGCTGACAGCAATCTAAACTTCAGAAGTAATACAATTTTAATTTTTTATTATTATGATGATGAAAAACATATAACATACAATTTTCCATTTTTTTATTATAGTTCACATTCAATATTATTCTGTATTAGTTTCAGGTGCACAACATAGTGGTTAGACAATCATATACTTTACAGAGTGGTCCGCCTAATATTTCAAGTACCTCTCTGCCCAGCCTATACATAGCTATTACAATATTATTATTATTTTTCCTCCATTGACCCCTCTCGGGCCACTCCCCCCCCCCCAGCACATGCCTTCACCCCCCTAGTGATTGTGTCCATTGGTAATGCTTACATGCATGCATACAAGTCCTTTGGTTGATCTCTTACCCCCTCCCCAAGCCCACCCCTCTGCTTTCCCTCTCACTCATTTGTGGAATATAGTGAACAACATAAATTGATGAACAAAAATAGATTCAGAGACAAAGAACCATCGAAATGACTGTCAAACCTCAGAGAGAAATAATAATACGTCCTTGATAATATTTGCGTTTAAGAATTTTTAGCGCATTTCTTACTTGGTTTCCATTTAATGAGACTATAATAGAAAGCAGAGAAATAAGTGAGAAAATTAATCAGCAATCTTCATGCCTAAGAAAATTAATACTTTTCCATTCCTAACTTATGTAAATTACTTGTAAGGTAAATTAAATTCTTAGGTTATAGTTTAGCCTCCTTCTCTTTTATTTCATAAACAAACTTTATTGAGTAGAAAGTAAGTAGATTCCTTTTTATTATTTTTTAAAATTTATCTTTATTTTAGAAAGTATTACAGAAGCCCCCTTTTATTCCAATTAACCCCTTCCTCCCCAATCCCATCCCATCCCCTCCCTAAGCCTTCACTCCACTAGATTTTTTAAAAAAGAGCTGTCTTGATTCTTTGAGTTAACAAACCCAGATGACAAGTATTACAAGTTATCAATTTTCTATATGCCAATAGGAGAAACCATAGCAAATGAAATTAATTTTATCTAAGTTTATATTCTTAAAAAGCACAAAAAAAAACCTGTTTATTGTTTGGTTTGATTTTTTAAAAATATTTTTTATTGATTTCAGAGAGGAAGGTAGAGGGAAAGAGAGATAGAAACATTGATGATGAGATAGAATCATTAACTGGCTACCTCCTGCACCCCCCACTGGGTATAGAGCCTGCAACGCTGCAACCCAGGCATATGCCCTGATCAGGAATTGAACTGTGACCTCTTGGTTCATAGGTCCACACTCAACCCCTGAGCCACACCTACCAGGATGGTTTGATTTTTTGTTCTTTAGCATAAGCTTTTCTCTACTTAGATTCTAAAATCAATTAAAAATGCCAAAGTTTTAAAATATTTAAAAGAATGATATCCACTCTAAATATACTTCATGTTTATACCAGATGAAAATATTCCCAACTTAAAGAAATGTATTTTTTATACTCAGAAAATCTAAAAGAAATCTTAATAATAGAATTACATAAAGCATTATCTCTAGAACAATCAGATTGGGAGACATTAAATTTTAGCTACTATTTATTTTGTATTATTTAATTCTGTGTAGAAAATGTTTAGCAGGCATATCTATTTATTCATGTCTTCAAGGGTACAATATTTAAAGGATGTATCCCCAGAATCTAGTGTAAAAGAAAAATTAGAGAAATAAAAAAAGTATGTACATTTCCAACAATGCTGATTTATTTCCTATTTCTAAATATGCTAAATCAATGTTGAATTTAAGACTAAATTCTAAAGAAGGCTAAAATTATAGAAATACTTTTCAGCAATAAAGTAGGTGAATTGACTAATGATGGGATCAACCAACTTCTCTAATGCTAATTAAAAATATTTAATTCTCAGATTAAAACTATTTAAATGCTCAGAATAATATCTTTATTGTATACAGGTAGGAAGAGGTTGGAACAACATTTTAATAAATTGTTTTAACCGAAACCTGAATTTTGACTATCTCTTAGAAATTAAATCGACTATTTTTCTAAAAATAAAAATATGGAATTTAATAACAGTTCCAAAGTTCCTTTGTCTTAACCAATCAATTTTTTTTTTTTTTTTTTACTATCTCATACCTATCATACAACCTAGTTAATCAGTATGGTTTTCACAGCATCTAACCCAAATCCCTCTAGCTATGGTTGGGAGTTTGAATTCAGTTTTACATATTTCCCTTTGTGATAAAAGGTATATAATATAGAATGTAACTCTTCTGTATAGTTTTGGGAATGGAAGCAACAACCAAAGGCAAAGGCCGCATTCTGAAACTGAATTTGTCCTAAGAAAGGTGTCACATAGGCAAATATACAAGCTCATTACTTTAGAGTCTATTCCTCATTTTTTCTAGAAAGTCCTTATTGTGCAGAGAAAAATATAATGTTGGGCTTTTAGTTATCAGTATATCCAGTGGCGTACGTACATTGTAATATCAAGGACCACATTCTCATGTCAGTTAAGTCTCGGTGTCTCTCTGTAGTTTTATACTTCATTCTTAGCAACTTCATCATTATTCTTGCAGTTGTTTTTTTTTATTCTTCAGATTTTCTGTGCTTTCCTAAGAACAATAACCTCATTACACAATGAGAGGAAGTGATATGTATTGGTCTTGGTCATAAGTTGGTTGGAAACTGGTCAAGGAAGAGGAATAAGGAAGAATGAAGAATCCGAGTATTCTGATTGGGAGGATGGCAATGCTATTAAAAACATTTGGATATAAGGAAGAGAACATATATAAAGAAAGTAGTAAATAATAAAGCAATATTCTATTTTACTTTGAAACTTGTGGCTGCATGGTTTTATAACTTTCATGAGAGAGTATTTTGGAGGCAGTGGTGGAAAGAAATCCGCATTTCAGGAGAGTAACAGTGGGTAAAGGGTGAGATTTGTAACAGAGATTTGTAAAATTGTAAATGTTTGGTGATAATGGGAAAACCAAAGATAAAGTTATGTCTTGAGAAGGAAAGGGAAGACATTTTCTAGGGCAGAGAAATATGTCAGGGTTTAAAGGCTCTAGGTAAGTGAAGGGAAATTTCAAACTAGTGCAAGTTCCAATGAAAGAAGCATCACTTTCTCGAGTAAAGAAAAACTGACAGCAAAGGAGAAAATTGAGGTGCTGAAACAGTAAATAGTAGGTGGACTATTCTCTTGTTCAAGGTGTAGATTGTTTTACAGAGCCATAATTGGAAAGAATAATGAAATCTCTCTCTCTCTCTCTCTCTCTCTCTCTCTCTCTCTCTCTCTCGCACACACACACACACACACACACACACACACACACACAATCACACACACAATCACACACACAATCACACACACACATACACACACAGTGTAAAAAGAATCCCAAGAAGCAGTGAGAGAGCCTAGATCCATTTCATAGAATTATTTTACATTTATACGTTCAAAATACCCTAACTATTAGAATAGGGTTACTAATTCTAATTGCTTCCTCCATTTATGGTTGTTTGTTCTTAAAATTTTAAACACTGCATCAGAAATAATATTTCTGAATCAATCTTGTGCCACCTTTGTAAAATTTATCTTTATGTTAAACTGAAAGTTTCCCTCTGTAACTCTGGTGCTAATATATCAGAAAAAAACTTCTACCTCATTAGGACTCCTTGTCAAAAGCTATCACATCCTTCTTTGCTTTCAAGAGTGAAATACATTCTTTGTTAAATTATTTCTAATATAATTGAATTTCTTTCATTATCAATGAGGGAAAAATACCTGTTTCAACTCAGAGAACTGCACATATTTTTAGTAATAACTCTTAGCTCAAGTAATAATATGAAGTATTACAAATAAAAACCTATTTCTTGACTTCTTTTCTGTTCTGTACATATTTATATGAAAACTAGAGGCCCAGTGTATGAAATTTGTGAACTGGAGGGGGTGGCCCTCAGCCCAGCCTGCACCCTCTTGCAGACTGGGACCCCTCTCACCTTACTGCCCACCTGCTCACTGCTCCTTTACCACTCGGCTGGCTGCTCCTTAGCGCTGCTGTGGAGGCGGGAGCTGCTCCCACCACCGCCACTGTGCTCGCCAGCCGTGAGTCTGGCTTCTGGCTGAGCTGTGTTCTCTCTGTGGGAGTGCACTGACCACCAGGGGGCAGCTCCTGCATTGAGAGTCTGCCCCTGGTGGTCAGTACGCATCATAGCAACTGGTCATTCTGGTCATTCTGTTTTAATTGTCACCTAGGCTTTTTAAAAATTTATTGTCTAAAGTATTAAATATGTCTCCTTTTCCCCCAATTGACACCCCCCCCCTCCCCAGTCATTCCTACCCTGGGCAAACCCCCACTGCCCCAGTGTTTGTGTCCATTGGTTATGCTAATATGCAATGCATACAAATTCTTTAGTTTCTCTCTAACCTCCTCCCTCCCCTACCATTTGTCTCTGGATCTATTCTTGTTCATCAAATTATGTTGATCATTATATCTCACATATGAGTGAGATCATGTGATATTTATCTTTCTCCAACTGGCTTATTTCACTTAGCATAATTTGTTGATTTGTTGATGATAGCCATTCTGACAGGTGTGAGATGATATTTCATTGTTGTTTTGATTTGCATCTCTCAGATGATTAAGCTTTTATTATATAGGTTATTTTGTTCTAATGGAACTCTATTCAATCAAGTTAGATGAACCCATATTAGTATTTCTGAAGACATAATGTCACAAAGATAACATGGAGCCAAGGAATTAGCAATAACACTTGCAAAAGATCTCAAGAAAATATTTAAATATTTTTATTATTTGGGATTTTTTATTCTGATATTGTGATAAGCTAGATTACATATTAATCTCCTATGAGTAAGTTTCTCAGTGGGTGGGGTTTGAATGGTTTTGAACACAAGTGGTATTTCTTGTCCTGAGTGCATATTTCTAGAAGATAAGCAAATGATTGGAAAATTGCTTTTTATGGTTGATATCCTGGCTTTATCAGCTTTTCCACAATGTTGTAGAGTAAGTCTACATTGTTTATGACCATTTTCTGTACTATGAATGTCTATGTTAATTAAAAAGAAAAATATTCTTCATTAAGTTACACTCCTCACACCATGTCCAGAAAAGGTTTATTTATTTAAAGAATATGATAATGTTATTCTTCATAGATTGCTTTTTTATTGACCACCATTTAGATCCATTAGTTATTACTATATGTGATAAAATGCAGGAACATTCTAATATGTTATAGGACTGTTTTTCTTTGAGATTTACTGTTACTCAGAAAATAACCATCAGAGAATATAAATAAGTATATTTGAATACAAATTATTTTTAAAATATTAGCTTTGAAATCATTGCAGATGGCTTTAAAATGTTGGTAAAACTACAAAGCCATGTACTAGTTCAGTCGATAAAATAGTTGATATCAGTATTCAGCCTATTTTCTACATTCAAGTTAGTCTAAATATTAATGAAAATTGCAACAGAGAGAATTGCATTAGTTTCTGACAAGATTATAGACTGAAAAGGGAAATTTACAATCACTTGTCATACCTTGGCCAATTCAGAATCCAGATACCCTCTGTCTTGTCAATGGTTTTACCTTAGGCCACATATACCCTTCTCACCTCCCACATTTGCTGTAGGAATCTTCAGAACAGATTTATTAATCCTTCAAAAGCTTCCACACTAGTATAGACTACCTTATCAAAAATGTTCAGAACACTTTGAAAAAATTAACCATTACTAGAATGAATTTTCCCTCCTTCTTTTCCCCTTCCCAAGCAGAGAGGAGGAGTAAATGGGGAACCCAATCTTTTATGCTTTCCTCTTCAAATAAAGATCAAATTAATATACTCAGAAACTTTTAACTGCTTCTGAAAATAACATTAGGGTTATAATTTATTTTTTATTTCAGAAATGCAAGACTAATATGAATATTTTTCTTCTGTAGAGTACTGGGAATTTCATGCATATTTAAATGTCTATGGTTAATTCTAAATAATGTGTAATAGAAGTTATAATTATTCACTTAATTTACATTCTCTCATATTTTCATCTTTTTTATCATATTTCTTCTTCACTTTTCTTATCAACAGTATTTTTTAATATATCCCACCCAAAATTAATATTTAAAATTTTTATGCAGCTGATGCAACTTTAGTTGCTTTTAGTTAATTCTCAGAACAATCCTAGGCAGTAGTGTTATCATATTGTTGTAGTTTTACAGTTGGGAAATTGTGACACATAGAGCATAAGTGATCAAAAAGTTGATTGATGGTAAAGATACAAATTTTTAAGTCATGTGGCTCCCAGTGTCCTTACTCTTAGCCATGAACACTACTGGATTTCCATAAAGTAGGAGTTTCTGGGACCAGGGTCAAAACTTTATTCCAAAATCAGGCCAATATTCTGTCTTTTTGTAAAATTCATTCTTACACATAATAATTCTAGAATATGATATATATATATATGTATATGTGTGTGTGTGCGTGTGTGTGTGTGTATATATATATATACACACACACACACACACACACACGCACACACACACATATACATATATATATATATAGCTAATATGCAAAGAGTGCCCTATATATATATATATATATATATATATATATATATAGCTAATATGCAAAGAGTGCCCTCGGGAGTTCCACCGGGAGACTGGGAGTTCGATCACTCGCTATGACATGTGCTGACCATCAGGGGGCAGCGTGGAATGAAGAAAAGCCCTGGTCAGCAGCAGGAAATCCCCAATCGGCCAGGATCACTGCCAGGCCTAGGGACCCTACCGTGCAAGAATTGCATGCACTTGGCCTCTAGTTTTTTATAAGTCTGTTAGCAAAAGATCAACTTTGAAATCAGGTAAAATGGGTTAAAGTCTTATTTTTATAATTAGTTAGTTTGGCTAAACTTGAATATTTTTCTTATTTCTCAGATCCCATTTTATCACTATTATGAGGATTAAAACAATTACATATATAAAGAGGCTAGCATAAAACCTGCTTCATAGTAAATTTCCTCTTTTGTTTCCTACAAAAAGAAGAAAATAATCTATTTTCTCTGCTATTCCATGCAAGTGAAGCCTGAAGGTCTAGGCCGAAAAAGAAATGTGCATTTTATATACTGATTGGCAATAGTTAAGCATGTTATTTTCTATGAATTAATTATCTGTGCCACAATAGAAGCAATCTACTCCTCTGATCTATAGCATGAGCACTTTATATTACAGGTTACTCTAAAGCCACACACACGAGAGGGGGAGAAACACTTTCCACCATTTTACAACCACTGCTTGCCAAATCGTACTTGAGAAAGTTTGTTCTTCCTTTGTGGGGACTGTATATAGCCAGATCAAGTTCCATGTACTTTGTGAAATGGTTAAATACACTTATTTAAAACTGGGTATTATGTCTACTGATAATGCACTCTTGTGAATATTTCACTAAAACACAAATTATTTTTTCTTAATTTATTTGTTTTTTTCAGGTATACTATAAAGAAACATATGGACCTTTCATAATGAAGAAGATCTTACTGAGCACTGGGAATATATTTTGAGTATTTATATATGTGATCAGTTTGAAAGAAAATAATATCTGCTGTTTACCTGGATCTTGGTTCTTGTGTCAGTTTGAGGTACTAAGACTGTATAGTACAATATGCTGAATTTATTAACAATAAACCTTAATATAAGGAAGGTACTTGCTATCTTGTTAATAGGACAGAAGATTCAGTTAAAGCTGAACTACTGACAAGAATAGGTAAATAGAAAAAGTCAGAAGGTGAAATTATCTTTATTCAATACTTTCTAAAGTATTTGTGAAAAATGAGATGTATCTGGAATGGAAATGTTGCTTTGCTCAACATTTGTATAATGTCCCAAGTCATTCAAGTATCTGTATGCATTTCAGAAGTATTTAAATTGTATGTTAGATTCAGGTTAGTTATATGTTAATAATGTACATGATTGTCAGCATGGGATATTAGGGAGGCACAGGAAGAGGACAGATGTTATACTTGCCTTTTGTTATTCTTGTTCTTGTTTTTCTTTTTATCGCTTACATAAGTCTCAAAACAAGTCCAAAATGATTGAAATGATTCAAACAACTTATATAATTAGCAAGAGAAAACTGAGCATATGCAAATCAAAATAGACCTAGAGATTCTTTTCTTTTCTGTCAAATTTACATACCAATATAATATTTAAGGCTGATCCAAAACAGCTTTTAAGAATTTAATGGCAATATCAGTTGTTTACTATAACCATGTTTGGGTTTGCTTTGTATAAAAAAATTCCCAGAATAGCTCTGCTGAAATTTAAAGTGCACTACCATTTATGATATGTGAAAATGAGTTGTTTTTTTTGCCAGTATCTTCTCCCCCATATTTTATTTTTACATTTCATTCACCCAGTTTCACTGTCTGGCTGATGATCATCTATGTAATATATGTTAGGAATTTTCACTTAAAGGACCATGTATCTTCAAATGTCTTCTTTTTATTCATCCTAGTTCTAACACATGTAATTTCCCCTTTAATTTGACATCATTTAACGGCACATTACACGTCAATGATGTGATCTGTGAATATTTACAATGTTCATGTCATTTTTATTTTCTAATCCAATTTAAGTAGCTCTGCTTTTTATGACATCATGAATTCTTCAGTCTTTTTGGTCTTTTTGGGACTAATTATTCCATTAGTTCCTTTGAAGTAGCTCTGTGTTGTCAGTCATTTCTTCTCTTTTGATCATAATACCTTTGCTGCCCTCCTTTGCATGTACAATCAGTCCTTAGGCTTATGTAACCAACCTGAGAAGCAAGTGCAGTGCTCATTCTTGCAAACGGCTCTTCACAACCATTTCTGTCCTGAAGACACTTTTCAGGTAAATCATCCTGTTGTAAAACCATGGCTTCTAAAGTTGTTATATACTGAAACGAATTTGGGTACATTTAAAAATAATATTTATAGTAATCATGTGTTTTATATAAAGTGTTTCCACTTGCTAAGATAGATATTTAAGAAAATTATAACTACAAGTAGGAAATAAAACCAAACAAAAAGAAGACTAAATTTTACTTGTCACAGTATTATGAGACACATTATTTATTGTTTAATGTTGATTTTGGCATGATTACAAAATATCTTAGATTCAACTTTTAGAAAAAATCTTGTCTCTTCTGGTACTTTCCATATCTGTTTGCTTGATAACATGTAAAAGTTTGTAATGTTGTTAATGTTAAACAACATAACGTCAAAACAAATTTGGAGTGATTAAAACATGACTCTGTGTTTAATCCTCTTGTTTACTAAGAACTTTTAACATTTTCTCTGTGATGTTTGGAGCTCTGCTGTCTGTTGCTGCCCTCTGTAGTGATGAAGAAGAGAGCACAAGATCAGCTTTGTTAAATGCAATAGAACTTGACTCTCAATATTTTTTTAAGAATGCAAAACACAGCCTTTTTTAGATTTAGATTTTCTCTGAAAATTAAAAGCCAATTGAAGTATTTTTGTATTCAAAATATTTTTCTGCAAATAGTAGACACTGAGAACAAAACCAAACTGTCTTTTTAGGTATATATTTTTTAATTACAATATGATTAATTTAGTAGGATAGAAAATACCAATAAGAATATTTAGATATAAACTAAAATTAAAATAATTTACTTCAAAAGTAGATTTATTATTTAAGATTTTATTTATTTAATACTAGTAGCCCTGCCCACGAATCTGTGTGCCAGTAGCTCACCAGTAGCTCACTGCCGCCCTCCAGTACCTCTTCACCTGCTGCCCTGCCCTCCTGTAGCTCTCTCCACCCCTGTCCCCCCCACCACCTCCTCATAGCTTGCTTCCCTGCCTCCTCCTGTAGCTCTCCACCGCCCACTTGTAGCTCACTGTCCCACCCTCCTGCTGATCTGTGATCCAGTCGTTATGCGGTAGGTCATTATGCTTCATGACATAGTGACCATTTTCATGTTACATCTTTATTATAGAGGATATTTTTATTGATTTCAGAGAGGAGGAGGAGAGAGAGGGGGAGGAGAGAGAGAGAGAGAGGGAGGGAGGGAGGGAGGGGGAGAGAAAGGGAGAGAGAGAGAGAGAGAAACATCAATGATGAGAGAGAATCATGAATCATTAATTGGCTGTCTCCTGCACGACCACACTGGGGATGTAGCCTGCAACCCGGGCATGTACCCCAACCAGGATTTGAATTGTGATCTGGTTCATAGGTCCAAGCTCAACCACTGAGCTATACCACACAGCTGATTTAAAATTTTATATCAATCAAATGGATGGCGATGGTTAAGAATGATTCAGAATTTTGGCCTCTATAAGCTAAATAATCTCAAAGTAAGCCATTAATTCTCCATAATTTTCTTATCTATCAAATGAGGATAATTATTACAAAGGTAAATTCTTATAACAAATGTGATTTGTAAACTCTCAGTTTACCCCATAGGAAGCATTTTTGCTTACTTATCTAAATGTAGTCTGATTTAACTGTGAAATAGTTAATGTTTATTCCTTCCTTCTCATTTACACCAACACATTGATCCCACTGCCTCTTCTTCTGAGAATAGAATTAGAGAGGATTAGTCCAAGTGACAGGCAGTTGTTGAACTCAGTAGGAACTTAACAGGACCTGGGAAGTGTCCAGAGAGAGAAACAATAGAAATGTGTCCTCTTGAAAAGAGGCTTGGCAGAAGCTGGACAGGGCTTAGGGCCTGAGCTAAATGGGCTGAGGCTCAGGGCAAGGGATTCTTGGCAGAAACCCTGAGTTCCAAGCCCCGATTAGAAGAATAAGGCCATCTTTGCTGATGTTAGGACAAGGCCAGAGGACAGTGGTTCTTTGGAAGCATAGCTATTTTCAGACATCATCAGAAATTATTACTATTTAAAGTTCTCTTTTATATTACAAAGTCAAAAGATGCAAGTTTGACTACCAGCTTTATCATTTACTGGCTGGGTGGCCATACCATAGCCAGGTTCCTGATTTTCTCTGAGCCTGTTTCCTCATTTGTAAAATTTGGAATAATTGTGAAATATTTTTGAAAACTCCTGATCTGATATCTATTATTAAAAATGGTAGATAGTTAATAAAGTTAATTGATTCTAAATCTGTCAGAACTTAGATGAGCCAACTTGTAGGTAACATCAATGTTTTATTGAAGAGGGGCCAACAGGCACCATGCAACTTTTTTCTAATTTCTGAAATTACATGATATATGTGATTTCCTGGTCCATATATGTTCACAGTAATGAACTCCAGTACTAACTATAGGAATTTCACATGTGGTCAGGGCTCAGTTATTGTGCCATACTGTCCATGAGTCACTTGTCATTTTCAGGCTTTCATTGCTTTGTACTTTGATTTTCAGACACCATTCATTCCTAAGGCAAAAGTTCTGCCTCAGTCTGACTGTGACTGTGACTGTAGTTTGTAGAAGTAGTTCATATGTTTAAGTCCCCAGTGTTAAAAACAAACCTGTCTAAAAAAATACGTGGTGTAATTGATTTTGACTTTTTTTCTTTCTTTTAGTGGTACTGCCACTAGGTATTTTTATAGATATCACATTTAATTATTTAATGTGTGCTAGGAAATATTTACAAAACAATGATTCTAATGAACCATGTATCCTTTTACTTTCTTTTAGCTTAAAAATGTGGTTAATCCTATTAACTCACTTCTACTTAAAAGGTTGGATGAAGAAAAACTGGGGCCTGGAGGGGTGGTGATTAATAAAGCAGCTATTCACAGACCTTCTTACAATGTCTTAGTTTTCTTTTGTGAACAACAAAAAATATTAAACATCTAAATATTTCAACTTTCATAAGTAGAAGTAAGAAGTGATCATTTTTCTGAACCCTGTTCAAAGTGAATTTTGAAACTGATGAAATAAACATATGGTCTCTGGGGCTAGAATACCTATCTGGTTTTGAATCCTGAATTTGCGACTTCCTAGCTGTGTGACCCTAGGAAAATACCTATGTGTTTCTGTGCTCCAGTTTTCTCTACTTTAAATAGGATTAATTGCAGTTCTCACATCACTTTGTTGTGAGGAGTAAACAAGTAAATACATACCAAGCATCTACCTGTATTTATAGGTTTACAGGGAACGAATAAAATGAAATCTAAATCCAAGGTTTAGAGACAGTTGCAATAAAACAATATGTAGGCTTTAAAAATGGCTATCCAATTAGATATGTTAGTCTTAGAATAATTATAATAAGGATATTTATTACGCAAAATCCATAACATGGTAATGTTAATTAGAAATCTCTGAAGTTTCTCAAGAAAAAATTGAGTTACAGATTAGGGGCAATACTGTCCATCTCTTCAAGTTCAGGTTTGCTCCTTGGCTTTCAGGGTATTCTTCAAGTGGCGTATAATGAAGTGTGTCTTTCAAAGTCCTGTCCATGTTACATGATTAATGACTGGGTGCTAGTGAAGAGTGAAGGTGGTAGTTGCTGGTTGGCCTTCTTTTCGATGCTTCCTATTTTTTAGTACCCTCTTTTGTAGTGTGCAATTTAATCAATGTTTTAACTGTGAGTCAAAAGTACATATTTTATGAATTCTCCTTAAAGGTTTGTGATTTTTTTCTTTCCCTACTAATATACAGAATGACCATTTTATGTCTCTAATGATTGTGTCTCAATAGCCCAATACAATTAGTAATAGAGAACTACACTGTCTGAAATGAACTCTGATATAATTATTTCTACCCCTGGGTTGTGGGTAATTCAATCTTCAATGCTGATGTACTCACTTTAACACAGTGGATTTACATACTTGCAGTCTTAGATATGTATCTAAAGAGGCCAACTGGTATCATGAATAGCAATCATTTCATGTTGTTACTTATGTAGTGAAAATCTAGACTAAAATCTAGATTCTGAAAGTCTTATATGATTTTTCTCAGGTGCTCACTATTAATGAAGGAGAAAAAAATTATATGAATTACTTAGGCTTAGAGTCACTTGAACTAAGCCTGCCTAAAGTACACATTGAATTTTAAAGTTTATATTTAAAATTTATTTTTTCTAACTGAATTTACTGAAAGAACATAATCTCTCAAAAAATTTCACAAGCAACTAATGTTTGTTTTTTACTATATTGAAATTTGAAGTATATTATATATTCCTGGTTAAAGTACAATAATAAATACTACATGAATGATGAAAAAATAATGGTGATATGCTTTGACCTTGTTTAGAGAGTTATTCTGCAGTTTCAGTTTATGCAGCCATCTACTTATTTCTGTACTACTTTCTATACTTTCAAGAATTTAGAATACTGAACTGGCTCTGCTGCTAAAGGAAAAATGTGGGCTGACTGCCATAATTATACATTTGTTTAGCATCAAGGTAGCTAAAGCCCAAGAGCTAACACAGACATAGAATGAATTACAAAGACCACTAATTGAGCTTTTGCTACCAAAAAGCACCTATTCAGTACTTATAGCCAAGTGTACTTATAGATCCAACTGGCTTAGAATATGTTTCCACTCTTTTCTATGGGGCTTGAAATGTCTATAATTAGAGATATTCCTTTGGGTTCAGACATTATCTCCATTGTTATCTGGAAGGTTAAACTGTTACTGCTCATCGGCCTAGGAACACATACGATCTTATCAAATATGTAGCTTAAACAGTAACGTGAGGGAGAAAAAAATAGTAAAGTGGAATGGGAAAACCCCAGCTCATGGATTATTCTGGAAAGGGTAATTTTGGGTGACATAAATAATGTAGGGTTTAGTTTTTATATATAAACTTATTATGATTTTAATTTGCTTGCCATTGAGCCCATGTATTCAGTCTTTATGAAAAAAATCAATGGAGATATTTTTAACCTAAAATGAAAAAATACATAAGTTTTTAGAATCTGTGAGATTTTTGCATTCTTATAAAACCTTCATGATTTCAAGTTTAATTATATATATATTTGCACCGTAATATTTTGCCTAACTTTGAAAGTTTTTATATAGAGGAAAATAGCTTCTTTTATGAGTCTTGAATTAATGATTTCTTTGTGATTAGGAAAGGAATAAATCACACATATATTTTTAAGGTATTTTATTTTCCCCCTAGCAAACATGTCTGATGTGATCTAGTCTAGTTTTCCTTGTGGTCAATGACATATTTATAAAATATTATGATCAATAGAAATAGTTCATTAAGAAATTAGGCTACTCATTTCCTTTTAATTTTAAATTCATTTTCCAAAAGGATGCTTTTCTTACATACACTAGTATAGCTATATAATTTTGTGAAATTTATTTTTTAATTAAGTAACTTAATAAATATTTGTTATATATCTTTTGGGCACTGACTATATTCAAGGTAATTGTTTATAAGCTAATTGATGTAGGGGTGGGATGACTCAGAGATAAATAAAATATGGCTTCTGGTTTTTAAAACACCTTAACTTTAAGTGAGGAGACATTTTGTATAAACAAGTAACAGTGTAGAGTAAATGAAATAAGTAGATGAGGGTCTTGAGCAATAAGGCCACATTTCAAACTGATTATAATGTCGTTTTATATAATCAGAAAATACTATGGAAATGTAGTAGAAGGGACCACTTTTAAAATAAACAAAAACAAACATAAAAACACATTTTTATAAGAATACTCATTCTTTTTCCAAATGTAAAAGAAAATTAGGACAAATAATACTGTAAATTAATTAATATTTTCCTTCCATATATATTTTTCCCCCTCAAAATGGGATCACACTAAAAAACAAACTATTTTGTAACCTACATTTTATCTTTCTATATCATGGACTGTTTTCTATGGTAGTAAATTATCTTTTTAATACTTGCACATTCATCATTGTTTAATTCATCTAATACAGAGAATTCACTATATTGTAGGTACAGTTTTTCTAAAGACAAGATGTGTATATCAAAGATATGTATTGCTCTTGGTACCAAATCATGGTACAATTTGATGTCCTTGAAGAAGAAAAGTGAAAAATCATTTTAATTTACTCTGTATTTAGTTATTGCTGTGAATGTTAACTAAGTATTTGGATAACAGATATGTTCAGTGAACTGCAAAACTAAGATATTGAGAGTTACTTAAGTTTGCTCTGCTTACAAAATAGAAGGGAATGTCTATTTATTATATCCATAGATGAGATTATACAATAACTGCAATACAAACTTTAAAGGTAGAATAGGCAATTATACAGATATAGGTTCAAGTCCTAGCTCTATCACCTAAAACTGTGCTACCTTGGGCAAGTCAGTTTCTGAGAATTGATTAAACATGTTCTACTGATTACTGGCCTAGCCTTAGAAGTTCAAAGAACCTCATGGTTAGGTAAAGAATATTGTCTTTCTGTTTCCACAAGACGCTAATGAGCTGAAACAGGAAAGCATAAATGAAATTCTGGTGAAACTTACAGAACTCTACACTGCTTCTTACTAGTGCTATTTTTCCAATAGTTGTGTTTATATAATCTCTCTGTCATCCATCCATCATTCATCTATCCATGCAACTATCTATTTGCTATCTATCTATCATCTGTCATCTATCTAGTTATCATTAAGATTCTTATAGATAAAGAAATGTAGATTTTGAATACATTGTAAAGGGAAAGAGACAGAGAGGGAAAGATAATTTCTTTTCATAAATATAAGAGCAAATATGTATTAAAAGATGTGTAAATATATGTCTTTATACGTTCATATGTTAACCTACTCCCAATCATTCCTGATATTTTTCTGTACAAGTCTTCCTAACTTTCTTGGAACTTTTTCTCTGCCTACCCAAATACTAACGTGCCAGAAAGTGGGAGAGGATATACTCTCAGTTGTGTAGAATTGGTCCATATGTATAAAAACCTAGAGAAATAGAGAGCTCTCCACTTAAAATTAGTGTTCAAAACAGAGAGTAATTAGGTTTAGAAGAAACTCAGTTAAACTTGTTATGTGACTACACTATTAGAATTAAGAGGTAACTGAGATTTCCCAAGTGATAACAGATAATTTGCCATTTAGCCTGTAATGAGGTTTGAAAAAAAGATGCTCAACAAGTTATCAGCAGTAACTAGAAAAGCATTTCTTAGAAGGTCCACCCAGTGTGCATTTATTCCTTCATCCTTATAAACAGACAAGTTGTCTAATGGAATGTGCTCTCAGTAGTCATCATTAGGCCCCCCAAAAGATTTCTATTGACCCTAACCATCTCTACTGATTATTTCCTCCCCCTTGGTTTATGCTAGTTTTCTGCTGAGCTATTCTATCATAAGCCATCTGGTCAGATGTGGTGGAATAGTAGAAAATAGAAATAATAATCTTAAATGTTGTAGTAATCACATTTTACTTGAAATATCCAGAGAAATATGATGCAATCTTTAAATGCATATGCAAACCATGTGCAAATTATATGCTAATGCATGTGTGGCCCACCTAACTATTACATATAACTGAATGCAGCCCTTGGGAAAATCTTATTGGCGATCATTGGTCTAATGAAAATTGCTGCTGCACACTAATTATAGTGACATGTGTGCTGTTGTATTGCCCCTTAGTGGTGAGGGGGATGACAGAGGTTAGTTGAAGTCAGATGACTGACTGACAGATTATTTCTATAATCATAGAAGTAAATAGCAAAATATTTTTATTCTCAAAAATCCAACTTTTATGACTTTACATCTAACAAAAATGCAATATTGGAAAGCTACTGACAATGTGTTGAGGAGAATAGGGAACTAGGAGACAGAAGACACAGATTACCTTTTGACTGAGTTTAATCTTGCTTTTCTATAGAATTTTCACAATATTTTTATTTTATACTAGTTAATTAACTCATAAGAAATGTTTACATTATAGAAATGTACTTTACACATTCAGAGAAGAAATTCCACATTTATATTCCAAAAATAAGTCAAGAGTTAAAGGATTCAATAATTCCTTTCTAACAGGCAAATCCAAGCTCTATTATGTTCAGTCCATATGACCTTAGACAAGTCCCTTAACATCTCTGAATCTCTATTTACATAACTATAAAAATATGATAACAGAACACACCTCCTTGGCTGGCTAAAGGATTACATAAAAAATTATTTTTCAGAGCCTGGGATATGAAAGATAAATGCTTATGAACCTATTTTTTTGAAATGAGTAATTATTAAAATTGTTTTTATATCAAAATATCTTCTCTAGTTTAGACAAATTTTTAATTTATGATATTTGCATTTTCTAATTAGAGAAGTACTCTATGTGAGAGATGGCTCATTTTTATTTAAGCTATTCACTAAGAGCAAAACAAAAACAATAGTTTCAATTGTGATATAGAGTATTAAACAGAAGTATAATGTGTGATTGTATTTTGGAGTTCTAATACCACAATTTGACACTATGACTAGAAGGTGAAGAGATTGAATTGTGGGGACGAGTGAAAGAATTACCTTAATTATTCATTAACCTAATTAGCTTAATTAATTTAAGCAGTTTCCCTGCTTGAAAGAAGTACTTTCCTTAACTTGTTCAGAAATCAGATATACCTTCATTAAAGCCAAATAGACATAAAATGTGTAGTGGTTAGTTCAGGAATCAAAGGACTTGGCAGTTGTGTTGGTCAGGAAATGGCTCCTGGAAAGGATCCCTTGATTTCTAAGATTTATTGATTCTTGTTAGGCCTTTCTTTATGTCTTGTTCAAAAATATTATTTTTCTATTTCTAGAGCTATACCAAATTGGAGATTTTAGTATGTTCAAGAGCTTCTTGAAACTGTGGCTTAAATCAAAGATATTAACATTAGTGGAGGGAGAAATCTACCAGATTTCTAAATGTAGAATATGTAATTATTTTAAGTTTTAAAAATAAAATAATTTAAGTCTTTTTGCATTAAATATGCATTTAAATAACTAGGTATGACTGCCATACCTTAGCCATAAATTTAGGTAATTAAATATTCTTTTGTCCAAGATCATTTAGAAACTTGTTGAATGTAAGGAATGTCCAGCTTGTCATACATAATATAAAAGAAGATTTTAGAATTAAACATATGTTGGCTTTCAATCCATACATAGAGCTATTTATGTGTAGTGTGTACATATCATTAGCAATTAATGCTTTCATGTTTATCATCAACATTGAGCGGTTTTCATGCCATATAAACAACATTAAGAACAATGCTCTCTATTATGAGAATAATGACAGCAAATATGATTGTTTTGGCATTACTCTTTTACTAAATTTGCTCTATTTGACATCTTAAAAGTTAAATATAGGTTGTATCATTGTGGACACCAAGTTGTGCCTTAAATCTAATGTCACATTTTTCCATACTCAGATGATTTAATTACTAAAATGAAGTCATTGTCTAGTTCTTAATGACTTAATTATTTGGAAGCAAATTGATTTATCTTTTTTATCTCAATAAGCTCCTTACTTCCTCCTTAAGCAGAAGGAAGTATTTTATGAAATAAAATAGAAGGTTTAAATACGTTTGATCACAGTTTTCTCCTAGTATAAAATGTGTGAAATCAACAGATTCAACACTTTTAGCTTCAGGAAATGCTTGACTCTCTGAAAGGCATATAATTGAGTGTACCTGTGGTACAGGGCTTGTCTAATCAGTCGACTGTGTAGCTGGGTAGAGTCAAGTGCCATTCATCTGCCTCCCCTGAGATTTGTGGAAACAAGAAGGAGGAGCAGGCATAAGACAAAGATATATAACTATGTTGACCACTGAAGTTCACGGTTAACAACTTAATTATCTAAGTTCAGCTATCACTCAGAAACAAACCGGTGCAATTTGCACACATTTTATAATTTAAAATAGAAATAGCATAATGCTAGAGACAGTGCTGCTGGAAATAGAATCTACATTAAGTGTGTTTAATTTAATTTTTCTAATTATATTTCTAATAGCTTAAATATCTGCTCTGATAAAATGGTTAACCACCTGCATTTTAATGCCACCTGATGCGTTTATTTTGGAACAGTAACAGATTGGTATAATTTGAGCTCAAGCTCCTCTGAAAATTCTTTTATTATTAATAGGCCCTAAATTAATCTTTGTGCCTAATCTGCAAATGCTGTTATAAGACAGCAATCATTGTGAGAATTGTCATTACGTGGTAATATTCTATTTTGCTTTTTATTTTTGAGTTCAAACTTAGATCAGTGGATAGTTAAATTAAAAATAGGAATTTGCACTGGCATTTTCATTTTCCTGTGGAGCTTCAATGTTGGAATAGTGCCTGCTTAAAAAAAGTGTCAATCCGTGAACTCGTTGCATAACACTATATGAGGAAGTTTAGGTGAATATGCACTATACCTACTGTACCAAGTGAGCAAACATGTGAATAATGTACCTATTCCCATATAGTTTCTATATGTTCCATATAGTTGACCTGATGACATAATGTAACTTAAACTAATTCAATGCCCAAGCAATGCAAAGTGTAACCTTTTTAAACTCTGATGAATGATATAGATCCTCTCCTCCTTGCATGACGTCGATATCAGCATTTTATCATGATAGTCAAATTTAACTCTTCTATTTCCTTTTGTTTAGAAATGGACTTGGTCCTAGCAAAGCTCAGATACACAATTACATCTGAAAATGTTGACTTAAAATACACTTTCTCACTGACTCTGTGCATAGTCCATGCTGAAAATGCTGTTATTCAAGGATGCGTTCGACAATGCAGCCACAGGGAGTAATGTGGCAGTCCCGCAGAAGTTCCAATGTTAACTAGAAATATGATTTTAATTAGCAATGGTGATAATAATACTGATGACTGTTACTGTAATATCTATTACCTTTTTTGTTGAATATGATACAGAAGAGTGTTGAGCTGGGAATCGTGCATTTAGGTATTGGTCCTAGCTCTAACACACACAAGGTGTGTGACCTTGAGTAAGTCACTTACCCAACTCATGCCACAGTTTCTGCTTCTATAAATTGTAGAAGTAAAAAATAAAATAAAATAAAATAAAAAATAAAATAAT
The DNA here is from genome assembly GCA_026230045.1 of Corynorhinus townsendii. Lineage (NCBI taxonomy): Eukaryota > Metazoa > Chordata > Mammalia > Chiroptera > Vespertilionidae > Corynorhinus > Corynorhinus townsendii. The sequence goes on from JAPDVU010000005.1 coordinate 60,692,048, forward strand.
ATGTAGAGGTAAAACCTGATGATCTTTAAACAGACAAACAAGAAATTCTGGGTGTCTTGCTATTAGCATTACAAATGAAAGTTAATTTTTTAAAGTAAAAATTTTCTAGATGTAATTTACTTACAGGATATTTTTCCTTACATGATATTCTTCTACCATCTCCCCTTTTTTTATTTAAATATTAGGAGGCTTTTGGAAATTTTATAATGTAGTCTTGATAGCTTTTAAATTTTAATTTTTTGCACTAAAACATGACTGCTTTAGGTTCATTACATGTCACCCAATTTTACCATGAGATGAATTACCAATAAAAATTTTAGTTAACACTTTAGAAACAGCTTTTTGTCCAGTACCATTAATTTTTCTAGAATATTTGCTTATTTCACTTAGCCAATTTAAATTAGTCTGAGAACTTGACTACTATTTTACTGTCAAATTTAATACTCTAACAACAATCTTATTTTACCCTGTAAATATTAGTGGAAAGGATTATTTGCCTTCTTGAGTAGGCCCTGAACATTCCTGGTGCTAGGTTGGATTTAGATATCAAAAACCCACTTCCCCACACCTTGGGTACAAGACAACTCAAACAAGTCTTGTTGCAGTGAGAGGGCAGTTGCTGTCGGCCAAGTCTCTGTTACCTGGGTCCCGATTTGAGCTGGCTATGGGAAGCGAAGCAGCCATGGGGGCAGGAGACCTCTCTAAGAAGGGGTGAGGGTTCAGGCCCCTGCAAAGTTGGGGGGGGTGAGGGTCTATGCCCCACCTCTGTTGACCCCCCAAGTTCTCTCCTGATGGCCCCTCTGCAACTGTGCCTGTCTTAGGTTATTCTTTCCCTGAGGAATCTTACCCATCTCTGGCTAACAAGCCATCCTCCAGGGCCAAGCAGGGTGATGTGAGGTTCAGTTCTGTCTCCTTGGTAGCCTATGGCCCCGTGGCCTCCACGCCCAGCACCTGCCTTGGGATCCCCTCGCCTGCTGGTGGGGCCCCAGCAATAATCACATATCTTGGGGAACCCAGGTTTCTTCTCCAGGGAGGGCCCAGCTCACCCCACTGGGTGAGAGACAGATCCATGGTATCAGCCACCATGAGGATTCAACGTCAGCATGAACAGAAAGCACAGGCAACAGCTGTGGGCAATTGGATTGTGAGAAGAGGGTCCCTCTTGTCCAAAGGGTCAAGAGGGGTCAATATAGAATGCTCAGGTGCCTTCCCAGGGGGCCCTCTACACAGGGAAGGGATTAAATCCTTTCATGTCCTTTTTAAATTGCTGCCAGACATTCAAAGAATTAGTTTGTAAGTTTGTTTGGGATATTTGTACATTATGCTGTTGTAATTCTAAAATATCAATAGATGTGTTACCTTTGTCCCCAAGCACCAAAAAGATGATTTTTTTATTGATTCCCAAGGATGTGAGGTACTATTATAGGTAATAGGGGTAATACAACACACATGGTGTCAAAACAAGCCAAAGGAAAATCATTTGAGCAAAAAATGAAAAAGGATCCCAAGTTAAATTTATAGAAAAGATTCCTCTATTAACTTTTGGTTGAGAATATGTTTGTATATTTTCAGAAAACACCTCCAAGACCATGTGGATTCCTGCAACAGAGAGGAATTGACAGGACTGCTCCAGCCATGAAGACAGAAAAGAAACAGTCCAGAGATGGAAGATGCTGACGATGCCTTGCCATACTAGCAGTCAGCAGCTGTGCATCACGGCAGGTTGCCCAGGACCAAACCAGAGAGGGTCGGACTTGCATTACCATCATTTGTCCACCATCCAGAACTGAAATACCATTGCTGACATGTACACATAAGGAACTGTTTGACATTGAAATTGGGACTTAAAAGAACTGTTGGCCCAGAAAGAAACTCACTACAGAATGATTCATTTGCCTCTCAGCATAACCATTATTGCTTGTTTCATTTTCGGTTTTTATAAGTGTATTTCTAGTATCACATGATCTCACTCATCTAGGGGAAATAATGAACAACATAAACTGATGAACAAAAACAGACCCGGAGACAGGGAAGCATCGATCAGACTGTCAAACCTCAGAGGGAAGGTAGAGGAGGGTGGGGGTAAGGGGGAGAGATCAACCAAAGGACTTGTATGCATGCATATAAGCCTAACCAGTGGTCACGGACAACGCGGGGGGGGGTGGGGGTGGGAGGGGGGTGGGGGTGGGGGTATGCGTGGGGAAGGAATGGGGGGATGAGGACAAATATGTGATACCTTAATCAATAAAGAAATTAATTAATAAAACAAACAAAAAAATTTCTGTATCGAATACTGTCACAGCAGCCTCTGACCCACATGTAGCAGAGTGAATTGTTTGAGCCATTCTGAAACCAAAATGCTTAATTTGAAAAGCATGTCCCATGTGTCAGACAGACTTGTGTGTTCATCATTAGCTGAAAGAGGCTAAAACAACAGTTATACTCTGGGAAAGTCATAGATACTTTTGCTGTTTTATTCACAACCATGCTCTCAAAAAAGACTACACAAGGTTGCCAATTGCTGATTATTAAGGGCTCCTATTGTAGCCTCCTAAAGTCCACTTTTTCTAGATAGTTTGAGTTCTTTTCTTTTGTTGGCAGAAAGAATTGAGCTCACTATGATTTCTGAAATACATAATTTTGGGAAACCATGTTTTGGACTGACATTGGGAATGGAAAAGGCATGCATGACTCCTGTTAGTACAGGAATGACTATTGGAGAAGAAATTAACCTTGATTGACACAGAAGAGCAAGATAATGAAGCATGAATTGACAGGTTATGGGATAGATCTAAAAATATTTGAAGGGCCTGTATAATAAAATGAGTGAAATAGGTTGACTCGATCAAGAAACATTATGAGAAATTATGTCATTACTATACTATTTGTTTCTGTGATAAATGAAAAACTCCATTTCCTTGGCTGAAGTCTAAGATTTTTTTCAATTCATAATTTCTTCCAAATCTACTTTGGAATAAAAGAGATTCATTTGTAAGGTATTATTATATTTGCCTCCTGGTCCAAACTGTGTATGTCATTTTGAGCTATCCAAGATGAATATTGTGGTAATGATTGTCTTCTTTCTCCAGTAAGAAAAGAAAAACAATTTCAGGTAATGGTCTGTTCTGAGACTATCAGAAATAGTTAGTACATGTTGAAATATGCTTGCAAAAATTACTTAAAAATGTCTTCAGTGAGAAATTTCTTCAGCGCCAATTTGGATTCAGGTAATTCTTGCCATAAAGGAGAAGGGATACTTCATTAATCTTTGCAATATTTTCAATATTTAGTAACATGTTCTGGTTTAGGACTTGTCAATGAAATAGTGTGTCTTGTCCTAGGTAAGGGTTACTGGCTATTCCAAGAAGAAGAATTATTTTCAATTTTCTCAAAGCCTTGCTAGCACTGAGTGTGGAGACTGCAGTAGTAGGCAGAGGAATCTCAGAGGGACTGAGCTGCTGATAAGGAACTACTTGAGAGGATCAGGGATAAGTAAGGGTGCTCTGCCAGTCACTCTCCTCTTTTAGCAAGGAATAATGCCAGATGACCTTGGGTCATATTTCAGGAGTGAGCTAATATTTCTACCTGTTGAGGTTTCAAGATGGACTAGAAAAAGCAACTTGTTCACAGGTAGCTTGTCTACATGAGAAGTGACTTATTATCATTCACTATTTAACTGTGTGAAAATGCAAATGATTATTCAAATCCAGTTGATATTTAAACACACTTTTAAGTACTATAAATGAGTGTTTCTGATCTTAAGAAAAACTCAATAAACTCATTGAACATGTTTAAATCACTATTTCTACAAAACCAGTTCTTCATTCCTTATTCATATATTTCAGATGATAAAATAAGTATCTTCATTAACTCCCCCCACCCTCCCTTTGGTCCCAGCCATTCTCCAAAATGTCCACTGTTGCTGTCATCTCTACTTCACAAGTATCTCCCAAATCTGGCTGCTTTTTTTCTATTCCCACTCCTGTTTCAGTTCAGAATCTTAGCAACTTTCTCTAGGAATAACCGCTTAAGGTGTTTCAGTGTTTTGATTTCTGTCTGAAGTGCATCCTTCACTTTGCTTCTGGTTTCTTGTCTAAAGAACTTGCTGCCTGGACTAGCTCTCTTGGGTTCAGATCTGGGGGAGGAAGAAGGAAGTAAAGCTCAGAAACACACAGATTATCAGGGAAGAGTCAAGTTGGAGAGTTAAATCCTGAACCACATCAACTCTTGTAATTATAGTTCAGAGAATAGTCAGATACATAGTTGTTTTTCTGAAAACGTACAATTCAGAGTAAATTTTTTCATGAAATAATTTTTAATAAAATGAAAAAAATTAATTAAGTAACCTCTTTATATTTTCTTGATACAGATGATCAGCATGTATAATGGAGTATTTGAATCAGAAATTGAGTTTAAAGCTTGTCCATTGGAAGCACTTAACTAGATATAAATAAGGTCTCGGTTTCTGATCTGTGTTTTACTGACCTCTTCAGCCTCATTTTAAAGTTATACCCCAGTTACAATGCATTTACTGCTGTTTCTGAACATGGTACTCTCTTTCTTCCAGCCTTCACAGGTGTTGTTTCCTCTCTTTGGAATATTTGTCCATAATCCAACTTTAACCAGTGGTTTCCCACCCCCAACCTACATGTATGCATATGCATACCTAATTTCTCACCATACTTCAGGGTTCAGCCTAAATAATACTTTTAATAGGAAGTCTTCTTTGACCCCTGATTTTAATTAAAGCCTCCATCCACTGACTCCCATGTGACACTATACTTCTTCCTTCATATGCCTCTTAAATGATGCTTTTATATCTATCCAACAAGACCACCAGCTCTAAGAACAAAGCTCTTGTCGCTCCTGCTCAACAGTCTATCCTTAGCACCTAACTGGGACCTTAGGAACATAGCAATCCCTCAGTAAATATTTGTGAAATAATACCCTCAAATGTGATTTGTTATTTATTAGAATCACATATTCAAAATCTCATTAGTTGTGCTGTATGACAACAGGGTCTCACACAAATAGCCATTCACAAACATTTCTTCAAAGAATGATTAAACAAGTGAATGAATATATGAATGAGTGAGTGAGTGAAGTGGTAAGAAGAAAACAAAGTCTCTGTCTAAAATGTTTCATCATAAAACTTTAAATCCTGAATAATGTTTTTCATTTAATAGTTATTAATTTCCCCTCACAGCAGCCAGATCCTAGAATAATGGATTACAAAATGACAGAAAACTGAGCAGGTTCCACTTTGAGGTCCCTGGAACCCTGAAACAAGAAAATACAACAGCCCAACCCTCGTGGCTCAGTGATTGAGTGTTGACCTATGAACCAGGAGGTCACAATTCAATTCCCAGTCAGGGCGGATGCCTGGGTTGTGGGCTCTATCCCCAGTGGGGGATGTACAGGAGGCAGTTGATCAATGATTATCTCTCACCATTAATGTTTCTATCTCTTTCTCTCTCTCTCATTCTCTCTGAAATTAATAAAAATATATTTTAAAAAATACAACAAACAATGAAGAACACAAGAAAATGAAGAGTGGAAGAGGAAGGAGCGAGGGAGCAGAAGACTAAAATCACCTGCCTCTATTTATTATTTTGCTCCCTATAATGATAAGTGAGAGATTCTTTTTCTTCACTTCTCAGGAACACATCTTTGAAAGCTTCTGTAGCACGAACAAAGCCGACATATGCAAGTTCAAGAAAATGAAATCAGTGTTTAATTACTAAACATTCTACCTCTAAAATTAAAGAAAAAAAAGCTTAAATAATTCAGTTTGATTTGGTCTCATTAGTCTGATTTCCTAGTATTTAGCCTTAATTATCTGATACATAAGCCCTAATTATGTGGTACATATACAGTGTGCTCTCTAAAGTTAAAGATCAGAACGGATACTGACTTAAATGATAAAATATGTTAAATTATTAATGATAATTAATCTTACAAAATAGGCATAATTAGTTTAAGTACCCTAGATATTATTCTTAATAGCATTACAAATAATATGACAGTTTGATCATTTTAAAAATAATTTCTCAGAAAGAAAGGCTATGCAAGCAATTTTTACTCAGGGGAGACAACTTGGTGCTGTAAAAATATAACTAGCTCTCCTTGCTGAAAAGGTGAAAGTGCTTTATTTCATTAAGTGCTGTGCCCTAAAAATATAGGTATATTGCTTTTATTGAACATTGTTTGCATGGATATAATTATTTTACATATAACAATACCTATGCTATTAAGAATTGTTGAATATTCTTTCATCCATTGCATTCTGAGTTTTGGTGCCATAAATTGTACAGCACGGTTCATTTTGTTTTTGTGTTTTGCCTTTCTATTGTTAATTTTTAAATATAAGTTGACTCTCTCCTGAGGTCAATTTAAAAACTAGTTATAAATTTTGATGCCATAAATCAAAGTCTTCCATTTTAACTCTTGATTTTTACTACTTAATAAATCTGCTATTTTCTTTAAATATCTAACATGGGTCAACCTCTGAATAATTCTACAGGAATATAAAATAAAAACACTTTGCCTTTAAAACAAAAATTTTAAAATGAATATTCATTTATTGAATACAGCCATGCAATGAATCAGATAATTGTCTATCTCTCCTAATTAGGGATGCATGATTAAGAGATAATAAACTACATGTCAGAAACCATACTACTTGCTCTCTAGACTTTACTGCAGTGTTCCCTTTTCCAGGCTTAAAAACTGGCCTTGGTGAATTATTTGCAGTATCCAACATGTAGAAACAACCAGTGCCCTTCTACCAATGATTAGATAAGGCTGTGGCATATGTATACAGTGGAATACTACTCAGCCATAAAAAATGAAATATTGCCATTTGTGACAACATAAATGGGTCTTGAGAGTATCAGGCTAAGTGAAATACTAGTAAGTCCAACAGAAAAGGACAGGAACCATATGATTTCACTCATATGTTTGTTGCTATATATATATAAAATAAACAAACAAATAAATACACTCATAGATACTAATATAAGTATGGTGGTTAACAAAGGGATACAAGGGATGAGGGAGGTTTAAGAAGGTAAAGAGGACAGATAGATGGTGATGGAAGGAGACTAGATTGTGTGGTGAGTACACAATGTAATATATAGATGATGTATTATAAACATGGACTAGAGGCCCGGTGTATGAAATTTGTGCACTGGAGGGGGGTGTCCCTCAGCCCAGCCTGCACCCCCTCCAATCTGGGATCCCTCAGGGGATGTCTGACTGCCGGTTTATACCATAAAGTTTTTGCCTCATTTTCAGGTTTTTTTTCTTCGCATGAGTTTCTTTTGTATATTTGTCCACATTTTTAAATATGCCATTGTCATAAAATATTAATAAGTCATCTTAAATATTATATAAAATTTTATGACAGTGAAAACATAAACAATAGGTAATTTAAAATAATCTTTGTTTCACACTCTTGAAGAACAAGACTATGTCTAATTACTTCTTGAATCCTCAGACCTAAGAAAGTGTCTACTATTTAGAGAAATTGTTGAAATAATGAAATACTATTAATTCTAGATTTCTATAAATTTACTATAATTTCTTATTGCTTATCAATGTCAGTGTGTGCTAAAGGCTTTTAATGATGCAGTTCCTTTTTCTACTCTGGATACTTATTTACCATCTCACAAGTTCACATATACTCAAGCATACCCTATGGTACTTATTAATTGTACTACTGCATGCAATTATGCTTGCATTGTTCTTTGTTTGGAATATTTTCCCCATGTTGTTAGTTTTAACCCAAATATCACTTCTTCTTTGAAGGTTTTTCCAATTCTGACAGAAGTGTTGATCACTCTCCTCTTGAATTTAGTGTATAAATAGACTAAAAACTTTGTATAATTTCTTAGCAAACTGTTTCTTAATTATCCATTAATATAGCTGTTTATCCTGAAAATCTGTGACCTTCTTGAGATCATGTTTGATATATCATGAGTGTTCAATAATATTTACTGAACAAATGCTGATAAACACAGTTGGAAAGAACAACTGCTTACCAGGCCAATAGTTTTCTTTTAGTAGTTTGAATGATAAAAATAGTCTCTATGATCAGTAATAGTTTCACTAACTTTGGCTATCTTTTAGTCTTATTTTTAAAATTAGAGATGATTTTAAAAATGTATCTGTGTTTCTTTTCCTAAAATTTTAGATAACTGGTATGATTAAAGTCTTTTATGTTTCTGAAACTCTTAAGAATGTTAACATTTTTGGGAATTGAAAATTTCATTAACATTAAACTAAATATATGCATATATATTTTTTCTATATATTTATTTAAACACATAATAAAGCAGGAAAGCAATAAGCTAAACTGTATATTATTTGGAGTGTGGATAGAGCTAAAAATTCAGCATTATGATGGTGCTGCCCATTGCACAGAATTGTGATGTTTGGTAACCCTGTGATTGTTACTCTATTTAAGTTTGCTAAATGGTTATAGAGATAGGTTGGCAGAGCCTCAAATCTAAAGAAATGTGATATTTAATTCCAACCTTGTAAAACTAAAGAATACTTTTGTATGCATTTGAATGACAAGGGATTTTCAGTTAAGAATAAGTTGCAAAAGGCATCAATACGTGGAGTGTCAGTTTTGTAAGTTTTATTTCATAGTAACATTATTTTTTATCAATTAGAACAATATTAGTGTTTTGAAACAGCACCCTCATTTGTATATTTATTTTAAATCATCTAGTCATTCATTTGACATATACTTACTGATTTATAAATATTTTCTGGCCTGGTTGCCTGGAATTAAATTTATGAAAGTTTCAAATTCAAATTATCAAAAAAACTCTGGTTTTGTTTTTTAATTTCTCATTTGTTTCCTTTCCTTTTTATTTGTTTAGTAGTGGCCTGGTGCACAAAATTCGTGCATGGGGGGGGCATAGATTAGGGTTCCCTCAGCCCAGCCTGCACCCTCTCTAATCGGATATCCTTCTTGCAATCTGAGACCACTGGCTCCTAACTGCTCACCTGCCTGGCTGCCTGATCACCCCTAACTGCCTCTGCCTGCCTACCTGATTGCCCCTTAACCCCTCTGCCTGCCTGCCTGATCGCCCCTAACTGCCCTCCCCTGCCAGCCTGCTCTCGCTCCCAACTGCCCTCCCCTGCTGGCCTGATCTCACCCAGTCTCTGTCTCTCTCTGTTTTTCTCAGCAGTCCTCCAGGCCTCCCTGCCTTGCTGTGTCCCTTTTCCTCTTTCCTGGCTGGGAGGGGGCAGGGCCAATGGGGGCCTCTTCACCCTCTGCCCACCCTCCCTTCCATCCAAACCTCTTCAGGCCCAGTCTGTTTTGTTTTCTCATTCTGAAAGAGGCTCTGAGAGCGAGCTGGCAGGGAGGGCAAGAAAGGGAGAAAAGGCTGTGAGCTGGTGGGCGCTGTGTGTGTCTGTGCATGTGTGTGGTTGTGAGTTAGTGTGAGTGTTGGTCCCGCCTCCCCCATCCCCATCTCTGCTGCCACAAGTCCCCACCCACTAGAGCCTGCTGCGCACGCAGCCTGGATGTTAAGTCAAGTCTCCAGTCGTTGTGGATGTGACAGACCCAGGGTTTTTATATATTAGGATTACTTATTTTTGGCCTCTGGAAGAGCTACAAGGTCATCACAATTACATAATTAGATAGTGTTAAAGTTAGAGCAGCATAATGTTTTCAAATTGGAATACTACTGAGGTATTTGCATTTAATGAAGTTTTTTTGATAAATGAACATTAAAACTGATTAACTGCATATCACCTTTATATTATAATCCTATTTCAACAGTATTTAGTGGTTGTTACATTATAATAATAACGATATAATAATATACTCATGAAAAACAATGATACTAATTTGATATTTATTCATGAGAAAGAGGAAGAGGGGGGGAGAGAGAGAGAGAGAGAGGGAGGGAGAGAGAGAGAAGGATACGGGAAGGGTAAAGGAGAAGAGAGAAGACAGAGAAAGGGGAAGATAGACTCACTATCCAGATCCAGGGCTTGGGAGAGAATCTAAAGTGAGAAAAAGCCCAGGTTGTTTAGAATTCCATAGAAAAGAGAGCAAAACTATCAGTTTACCATAAGCTACTTTTAAATTTATTCAATATATTCAGATATCTACCCAAATAATTTGAAAACTTTGTTTACAAAGATATATGACTCCTATTTATTGCAGCATTATTTACAATGGCCAAGAAATGGAAACAACCAGTGTCCTTCCATAGATGATTAGATAAAGAAGATGTGGTGCATACAATGCAATACTTCTCAGCCATAAGAAAAGATGAAATACTGTCATTTGCAACAACATGGAAAGATCTTGATAATATCATACTAAGTGAAATAAGTCAGACAGAAAAAGTCAAGAACCATATGATTTTACTTATATGTGGGATAAAAACAGAAGGCAACAAATGAACAAAAAAGAAAAAACAAAAACTCATAGAAACATACAACAGTATGTGGTTACCAGAGAGAAAGCGAATTGGGGAGGAGGGTGAGGGGTAAAAGGGGTCAAATATAGGAATAGAAGAAAATTTAGCTTTGGGTGGTGGGCAAAGAATGCAATGTACAGATGATATATCAAAATAGTACACTTGAAACCTATATAAATTTATTAACCAATGGTCACCTCAATAACTTCAATGCAAGGGTATTCAGTGAGAATACATAAATTGCCAAGTCTCAGTCAGTCCTTAGTTGGCTTCTGCTCTGCGAAGCAGGAGAGATTGCACCAACACATTTATTTTACCTTGCATTGGGAAATGAATGCCTTTTGAGATTCATTGCCTCAGAGTAGAAAGGAAGGAAACCTGCTCGTTGACTGTGAAAGGCAGGTGTCTTCAATGGAAAAGATGGCATGTGAGTTAGACTGGATAGACTCATCACAAAGATGGACAGAATAGCATGCTTTTTCTCCATGCCTTGAGTACTTCTGTGTCAAAAGAGCAGAATGCCATTGCTCAAGAGAAGTAATGCATAATAAGATAGGAATTTTGGAAGTTAAGGGATATACTCATTTAAAAAAAAGAATTTTAATTTTAATGTTAAATTGAGTGACTATTTTAGGTGGTTTATAGTGAGGCATATTTGAAGGAGAGGCTAAAATATGCCTAATAATTAAGCTGATAGTCTGGTATATAGAAGTAAAAGTGACTGCCCTGACTGGTTTGGCTCAGTGGACAGAGCACCGGCCTGCGGACTGAGGGGTCTCACGTTCGATTCCGATCAAGGGCATGTACCTGGGTTGTGGACACATCCCCATTAGGAGGTGTGCCGGAGGCAGCTGATTGCTGTTTCTCTCCCATCGATGTTTCTAACTCTCTATCCCTCTCCCTTCCTCTCTGTAAAATATCAATAAAATATATTTAAAAAAAGAACTTGCCATTTAAAAAAAATAAAAAATAAATAAAGGTGAGGCTAGGGTAAAATAAAAAAAGGTTATAAAATGTTCCTGAAAATGGTAAACTATTATTTTTTAATTTAACAGACTCAATAAGTGGTTATTTTTTTCTTAGACATGGTTCTGAGCACTTATCAATATTAATTTATTTAATTTATAAAACTTATTTCTAAGTATTTGAAGGAAATAAATAATTTTAAAATGACTGTGTGGTTCAAAGAGGTAATATAATGAATGTCTAGTGGAAATATAATTTAAAACAATTTTGTTACTTGGTGACCTATAATATGTATGTTTAATGAGATAATCTATAATGAAAGAATGTAATAAATAGCAAAGCCTTAAACAAATGCCTAAGGTATATTTCAAAATTATTCAAAATTGACCACAAATTTAAAAAATCATATTTGAATAATAAAGTTAGAGTCATGCAGTAGATGATCCAAATTGCAAGAGAGCTGGTTAATATATAGCACTTGCATCTAGGCAACAGTGGAAAAAATGTTTGCATGTTAACAGAGCTTGACTGGCATTATTTGGAAACTGTTATGTGACTATTTTCCATACTTCTTAGCATTTTTTTTTTGAGATGGAAAATCCATGGAATGCTCCATTTTCCTTTTTGCATTAAGAAGGCTTTCATAAAAAACTCATTGTGCCAGAGTGATAATTTAGCATAGTTTAACAGTTCCCATGAATCATGAAGCTACTTTCAAACCCACACATCATTTGACCCTTGTCAGCTTTTACACACAATCCCAAATGATGAAATTTGGATAAAATAAAGAAGTGCCAACCATAAAAAATTTAATCTGGATTAAAAACAAAGATGAAGGGATTATTTTGATTGTTATATAAATGTGCTTTATGACATGCAAAGCAAAGTAATGTACCACATTAGGGTGCAGGGAACAGAAGTGATAGAGTTAAGTCAAAAAATGAAACTGTGGATCACACAATGAAATGAATCACCTTAATTTTATTATTATTTTTAAATAATAACCACATTTTTATTTAAGCTACTGTGTTTATTAGTTTTTAATTTTATTAGTTATGTACTCCAGAAAAAAAAAGGGCTGAATTTCTTGAAGAAAAATGTCTCTTTGGAAATTTCATCTAGTCTAATGATTTAAAATAGTATTTATAAGCTTCATATTATCAAATATTTATCTATAGGTCTGGCCAATCCCAGATTTCTAGATTCATACATTTAAAAAACTTCTCTAACCCTCTTGCTCAGTGTTCCATTTATACCCCTTAAAGTGAATCGATTATCTCCTGTTTTATTTTATTTTATTTTATTTTTATTGTTTTAAGTATTACAAATAGTAGTACATATGTCTCCTTTTTTTCCCCCATTGACCTCCCCCCGACCTCCCCTACCCCCCAGTACATGCCTTCACCTGCCCGTCCTCCCCCCCCGCCCAGTGTCTTGTATCCATTGGTTGTGCTTATATGCATGCGTACAAGTCCTTCGGTTGGTCTCTTACAGCCCTCCTCGTCCAACCTCCCCTGTCTTCCCAATGTAGTTTGACAGTCTGTTCAATGCTTCTTTGCCTCTGTATCTTTTTCCCACCATTTTTTTCCTTTAAAAAATTTTGCCTCTGCAGACTAGAAATAAACATATAATAACAATAATAACAACAACAAAAAATGTTTGAGTCCCCGTTTCAATGTCTAACAGTTCCTTATGTGTACATGTCAGCAATGATATCTGGATGGTGGGCACATGGTGGCAATGCAGGTCCGACCCTCTCTGGTCTCCTCTGCATACTCACTTCCACATATGCCAACCCTTAAGTTTCTTTCTCTTTTTCTTATTTGGCAGAGTGGGAAAGCCTGATATGTAGGAACTTTCCTTCACTCTAACTACATCTCTAATGAGAAGCTGTTGATTTCATCTCCTAAGTATCCTGAATGTATTTCCTTTCTTTCTGCCTCACTGTCACCATGTTATTCAGTATTTCTCTCCTGAATATTGAAATAGTCTCTACTTGATCACCCTGACATCTTTCTCTCTTTTCTTTATCCAATCATCTTTTCAGACTGGTGTCAAAGTGATGATGCTGATATGCATCATCTGACTGTACACCATTTAAAATTTTTCAGTTCTTTATACTAATTCCTAAATTATAAATCAAAACTCATCTTTTACTTCTGTATTAAATAGTGTGCTTCTCCCAGCTTTAACACATTCTCTGAAATGTGCTTGATAGAAAGTGTTGATAGGACCAGTGGGTCTATACAACATAGTGGGTGGGGAGAGTTGATCATGAGTGACATGGAAATGTAGGAAGAGAGTCAAGCGTGCATGAGTTCATTCTTTCATTCGTTAGCACATATTTAGTAAGTGCTTAGTAGATACTAGGTGCTCTGTCCACAATGACTGGTGAGGCACAGTCTTTGCAGTTGAGTTGTTTTTAATCTCCCATGAGAGACATTTAAGTTGCCATTTGAAGCTACACATCTATTTTTAAATAGTTCAGGAGGTGGCACCTGAGCACAGTCTTGAAAGAAAATGAGGTGTTATTCAAGAAGAGAAAGGAAGAAAGGTTTTTAAAGAAGAAGAAGTTGTGTGCCAAAGGTACAGATGCAAACAAAATTATACTACATTCTGAAAACTGTAAAAAACAAATTGGGCTGGACAGTCAGGACTGGTGTGTGTCAATACTGACAAGAAAAGCAGATGCTGAATGATAAAGGTACTGATTGTCATTGTGAAATAATTGAACTTTGTCATTCAAGCAGTGGAAGGCTTTTAATGTGGGTTTTTTTTAGGTTGGGATGCAGAGATACAAAAAATAAAAATTATTCATGAAGTCAAAATTAACATTACCGCAGTTCAAGTATGATAACAGGGGTGACTTGATCAGCTCTGTATTTAGAAAGTTTCTTCTGATCTAGAAGACAGATAGAATGAAAACAAATCATGCAGAGAGGAACAGGCTTTGGAAGATATTGCTACAATCCAAGCAAGATATATAAAGCACCTGCCAGAATGAAACACAGTTCACGATAATTGGAGCTATTTAAGAGGTAGGATTGGTAAGATTTGGAAAGTGTTTGAACAAGAAAGTTAAACAAACGAAAAAATTCAGACAAGACTGGAGGAAGTAGAAAAATAAAAGAAAATCAAGTTCTTTGCAATGGTGTAAACAAAACTATTTTAGATTAATTGCCTAAATAAAGGATCAAGAACAATCAATATTTATATGTTCTTATTGAGTGTATATGTGGGTGGATAAGATCCATTTAAAATGTCTAGGATGTAATCAAGTATCTCAATCATGCTCTTACAAATCAACACTAAAACTTAAAAATGGAGATATATCATTCAGTTTTCAGAACTTTCAATATAAAGAACACACTTTTTCTGATTTGAGGCAGAAGCAGTTATACAATATGAAAGTTTTTATTTCTTTACTTTGTGTATGGGTTTTTTTTGTTTTGTGGGGTTTTTTTTTTTTGCAAGTAACTTTATTCTTTTTTAAAAATTTATTTTTATTGTTGAAAGTATTACAGATGTATCTCCTTCCCCACCCCCTTGACCCCGCTCTGCACTGCACCCACCTCTCCAAGGCCTTTACCACACTATTGTCTGTGTCCATGGGCTATGCATAGCTCTCTATATAAAACTCTAATATGCAAATAGACAGAAAGGCAGAACAACCAAAACAACAGTACAACTGGTTGCTATGACATGCGCTGACCACCAGGTGGTGTGTGCGGAACATGGCGGGCATTGGCAGGAGGCAGCAGAGAGCATAACATGGCAGGGATGGTAGAGTAGGTGAGCAAGGGCTCCAGACCAAGGTGGGGAGCTGGTTGCTGTCATTGGAGTGAACCTCTGGTGGCTACTGAAAATTCTTTGCTCCCACATGCCATGGTCTTACCTGGCACTTGCATCTGCTGCCAGCACTGGCCCCGCTCACACCCACTGCCAGGCGGAGGCACAGAGGATGGGCCGAGACTCATCCCTGTGCCCACTGCAGCCTTGCAGCCCACAGTTCCTATCAAAGTGCACAAATTCATGTACTGGACCCCTAGTATACATATAAATTCTCCAGTTAATCTCTTCCCACCCCTTTCCCCCACCTTCCCTCTGAGATTCATCAGTTTGTTCCATGTTCCTATGTCTCTGGATCTATTTTGTTCATCAGTTTATTTTTTTTTTCTCATTAGATTCCACATATAGTGAGATCATGTGATACTTGTCTTTCTCTGACTGGCTTATTTTGCTTAGCATAATCCTCTCCAGGTCTCTCCATGTTGTCTCAAAGGGTAAGAAATCCTTCTTTTTTACAGCTGCCTAGTATTCCACAGTGTAAATGTACCACAGCTTTTTATCCACTTGAATACTGATGGGCTCTTGGACTGTTTCCAGATCTAAGCTATTGTAAATTATACTGCTATGAATATAGGGGTGCATAACAATTAGAAAGAATTAATCTTTTATATGAGTGTAATTTTTTTTTTAAGTTGGGAAGCTATATACTAAGTTGTAGGTATTGGTTCTGAGCACCCATAGCTTTTCAATAATTACCACTACTTCAACCTTACGCATTATCTATGGAAATAAGAGAGTCAATGAAGGCAAAGCAGGACGTAAAGAAATAACAAGAAGGCAAAAATGCTATCACTGACATTAGGATCTATTGGGATTTTGCTAAAATTGCTGAGATTGATTTAAACTAAATTTCACAAAGGCATTCTTTATTATGCTAACTTAAAATCATAAGCATAATAAACATAATTAAGGCTTTATGATTAAGCCTTAATGGAAAACTTATGATTAAGGTTTCCCTGTTCTAGTTTTGCATGTGTTTTTAAACTTAATTATCCTTTTATTTGGAATTTTAATCACTTAAATTTACCACTTGAGCAACTTTGGTTCAAAGGAAAGGGTATGGTTTATCAAGTATCCAAATGTTCTGCACTGTTTTTCTTTTCGCACTCAAATGTTTACTGTTAGCTAGGGAGTTAAATATTCAGCTTCTCCTTACTCTGGGTTGAAAACAGAGTGGGGGCAAGCGAGAGTTGTAGTTATTTAGGAGAAACTAAGATCCCTAATGAATTCTAGAAGCCAAGAAAGTTGCTTTGTGAGGGATGTGGATATGCGTGAGAGAGGTACGGAATTAAGCCAATGAGAACATTCGAATCATGGCTCAAGGCGCCGGATGCCTGTGAACCAGTCTTTACATAAAGACCTTATTGTTGCTTCCTGCTCTTGGCCTCTTAGTGAGGTTATTCTTTTGGCAAATGATCTATCTTAATATTGCACAAGGAAGCTTTGTGTGGACAGTGCACCATCAGAGTCCTCTTGTTCTATATAACATAAGGGAAAGAATATGGACAATATCAAACACTATGGTCCAGAATAAAAATAGTATTTCTTTGTTACATAAATGTAAAAGTAATAGTATAGTAAAAAGCAGCAACTTAAAAAGAACAATTCAAATTATGAAAACTAGGCATCTTGGAGAGATCTTCAAATTATATGTTCATATTACAGATGAGATGTTAATAGTAGCTAATATGTATTGTCTTTTCTATGTGCTAGTCGTTGTAGTCAGCAACTTTGATCTCATCTAGTTCTTACACCTACTGAAGAGATCGGTTTATTTATTCACATTCTCAAGATGAGAGGACTGAGGCTTTGATATGTTAAAAGTTTACCCAAGATTATACTCCCTGACCCAGAATTTCAAATGAAGTTAAATGATTTTTATATATGGTACTGGCAGTCCCTGTCCAAATATTTTCTTCCCATAATGATGTAAATTTTGGTTCCTCAGGAAGTGTTTGTTAGTGATAAAATGTTCTGTTTGTTGTTACAATAAATTATAACTATAGCATTAATATGTGTGTTTTATACTGAAGAAAATTTTGAAATATTTCAAGATATTTGAAATATTTTGAAAGAAAAAGAAGTCTAAAAGGAACAATTTATCAGGCAAAAGATATAATTGAATATGGTTTCTAAATTATAATAGCAACAGTGACAAGCAAAACCCTAGATTAAATAGTAACAGCAAACACTAATTTTTAAAATCATTTCCAAAAGTTTATAGTGTTTCCTCTACACTTATTTTGGCCACTTAGCAGTACTAAGCGCAGTTATAATATTGTATTTCAAATTTATTTACGCCAAATGTGAATGACTATTTGAAATTATTTTAATATGAATCTATCAAATATTTTAAAATTTGGTATATACTCATCTGGACTGTTTTTATTCTATTTAATCATCATTTTAATTTATAAATAAACTGACTCTATAAGTATATGTCTAATTTTACAAGAGACTAGACTCTATTCCATAGTATTTGCATCATTTTATATTTTCAACAGAAATGTAATATATGAGATTTTCAATTATTCTACAACCTCATCAACACTTGATATTTTCAGTCTTCGTAATTTTAGATCTCTCATGCATTTGTAGTGGAATCTCATTGTGTTTTTAATGTGAATGTAGTTAAGTGTATCAAAAATTACCTTACCTATGAATTTTATTTCTAAATAACAAAGTAGTGATTATATCTTTATAGTATTTCATATGTAGGTATACATATGTCAATATACACATATATTACATATATAATAGAAATGGGTCTTTGGTTCAGGTAGAGTTGAGATCACTGCTCTGTGAGCTAACAATCATGTAATTTGTGGGCCTTCCATCAGCTTGCCATTCCAACATCAGCCTTTATAATTGCTCTACTCTACATGTTTTTCTTTCAACATAACACACTAGTTTATTGTATTTTTCAAATATGCCATTCACTGTCATGTCTGTCAGTATTTCATTCCCCTGTCTCCATTTTCTGGAAAGTTCTTTCTTCTTCTTGTAAGACTCTGCTCAAATGACAACTTCCTTAGACAATTAATTACTCTCATCCCTGGGCTACTATACTGATTGGGTGCATTCCCAATTAAGCTGTGAGATCCTAAAAACACAAGGATGATGTATTCTTTATTTTTCAAGGGCAGGGATTATATTTTATTCATTTTTACATCTATTTAGCTGCCTAAATGAATGATTTTTGATCATTCACTTATTCAATAAAATTTTATTTCTCTATGAACTAAATAACAAATATCAAGACCTCAATCCATGACATGTATTTAGATTTTTGCATTTTCAAATGCTTTCCCTGCTCCTATAGATTAAAAGTATATGGCTCAACTCTGAGGAGTTTGGATTCTTTGAGGAGGACATCCTGGTTGTGCGTGTTCTTGTAGACGGAGCCAGTATGAGGTTTAACCCTAATCCCTAGACATGCTGGAAGAGTGATTAAATCCATAGTCAACCTGCATCTGTTCCCATCTTTAGGGATTCTCAGGCCCAGGCATGACTTGTAACTAGTCCCTGTAGTGGCCCTTTCATCACAACCAGCCAAGGCACTGTGAACCAAGTAGCCATTTCTCTCTGAAGGTTTCCTCCTGCACCCCTAAGACTTCCATGTTAGCCTCATGGGGCTGGAGGCACTGATTGTGCATAGCACTTGTTGTAGGTAATAAAAGAAATGATTCTGCTGTTTAAAAAAAAGTCTGTGGATCCACAGGGCTAACCTCCATTTGCTCCCTTGGCGGCCTTACCTATCACCTTTCCCCCAGCACCTGCCACTACTATCACATTCGCACACACATTTTTATGTGGCTCCAGACATTGCCCCAAAGTTTTTCAAATTTCTTATCAATTCTTCCTCTTCACATACTAAAATAAAATTTAAAAATAGTCTAACAATTAAGAGACTGTCACTTCCTCAGCATGTATGATATCCTGACAGTGATTCCCATGATTAGAATTACCAGTTCCTCAGCCTGGCATTTTTTTTTTAAATTAAATTTCATTGGGGGGACATTAGTCATCATGGACATATAGGTTTCATGTGTGGATTACTAATTTACAAAATCTGTATATAGGACCATGTGCCCACTACCCAAAGTCAAATCTTCTCCTGTCCCCTCCTATTAGGACCCTTTTCCTCCCCACCCCTCTCCCTCTGGCAACCACCACACTGCTATTTGTGTTCATAAGTTTCAGTTTTATATTGCATATATGAGTGAAATTATATAGTTCTTAGCTTTTTCTGTCTGACATATTTCACTTAGCATAATGTTCTCAAGTTCCATCGATGTCATTGTAAATAATGCTATTTCATCCTTTCTTATGGCCGTGTAGTACTCCATTGTGTGTATATACCACATCTTTATCCAGTCCTCTATCGCAGAGCACTTTGGCTGTTTCCAAGTCTTGGCCACCATGAATAATGCTACAATGGACATAGGGGTGCATATATCTTGGCATATAAATGATTTCGAGTTTTTTGGGTGCATACCCTGGAGTTGGGTCATATGGTAGCTCTATTTTTAATTTTTTTGAGGAATCACCAGACTGCTTTCCCTAGTGGTTGTACCAGTCTACATTCCCACTATCAGTGAAAGAGGGTTCCTTTTTCCCCACAACCTCCCCAACACTTGTTATTGCTTGTCTTGTTGATAATGGCCACTCTAACTGGTGTAAGGTGTTATCTCATTGTCGTTTTAATTTGCATTTCCCTGATTACCAGTGAGGTTGAACATCTTTTCATATATCTATTGGCTGTTTGTATGATTTCTTGGGAGAGGTGTATTTTCAGGTCCTCTGGTCACTTTTTGATTAGATTGTTTATTTGTTTGGTGTTGAGTTTAAGAGTTCTTTATATATTTTGGAAATTAAACCCTAGTCAGAGCTACTCTTTGCAAATATCATCTCCTATTTGGTTGGCTGCCTGTCTGTTGTCTTGCCCGTTTCTTTTGCTGTGCAGAAGCTCTTCAATTCAAAATGGATCAAAGACTTAAACATAAGACCCAAAACTACAAGTCCACATAGAAAAAAATATAGGCACAAAACTTATGGACCTGGGTAGTAGAAAATATTTTAACTTGACCTCAAAGGCAAGGGAGGTAAAGGCAAAATTAAATGAATGGGACTATAATCTGGCATTCTTAATGTCCAACTTAGTTATATTTCACAATTGTTGGACCAGTTTTTCCCATAATGACATAGTTAGCTAACAGCCTTTGACTTTAACTTGAGAAACAGCTCATGTATGTATGACAAGCTCTTTAATGAATAGGAGTGAATTAAATTAAGGTGTTGTGCTTTTTTTACAAATATGCTTTTTGTTAAATTGTGGAATGCTTAGATTTCACTTTAATCTAGCACCTTTTTAGAGATATTACATGAGATTTTACAATTATTCTAGCACATAGAAGTGTACTGATTTTAAATTTATTTAATACATAAATGTGCTTACATAATTTAAACAGCTAAAAAAAAAAATCAGCCAGAAGAGAAACAAAGCTGATATTTTAGCTGTTTAAGTAAAGAAAAAGCCAATGTAATACAATTAACTGATGATAATTCATATTTGTTCACTGATTATCTTAGTATATTACAAAGGTACTATTAGTTTAGTTTTAGTAAGCATATATAGTTGTTGACTATAGAGGGTACTGTATTAAAAAAGATAGCAGTTTTTTGAAAATTAAATTTATTGGGTAACATTGGTTAATGAGATTATGTAGGTTTTAAGTGTACAATTCTATGATACATCATCTGTATATTGCAGCAATTTTCAACAGGTGTGCCACAAGAATTTTTAAAACATGCAATACCTGACTATTTAGTCAGGGGCACTAACTTATTTTACCTTAAATTGTCAAATAAGTAAATAAAAAAGATAATAGCCAACACAAAAATAGCTGTCCAGTGGGAATGAGCTGTCTTGAACCATAAATATATGGGTCATATAAAAGAATTGGTCATGGTGCATAATTAGATTACATTTGATTGGTTAATTCTTGGTAACAGAAATTTTTATACATAAGTCGAGGCACCTGATTTTTAAAAAGTCACTTCTGAGCAGAAAGGGTAGGTAATTACTACTACTACTACTACTATTACTACTATTATTTAAAATCAATCCAAGTTATATCTTTTTACATCAGATCAGTAAAAAATATATTTTTGGTGTGCCCCAGAAATCTAGTAATTAGTTTATGCATGCCCTGAGATAAAAATGGCTGAAAACTGGTTGTACATTGCATTGTATACCTGCCACCCAAAGTCAAATTTTCTTCTATTACCGTATATTTGGCTCCCTTTACCCTTTACTATCCCCCCTCCAAGAATGCAGTTTTATAAAAATAATACACTAAATCCTGAATATGGTCTTTCAACACCCTTCTTTATCTGAAAATCTATCAGTCTTTTTCAGCTATGTAACTTCCAGTAGAAATACAATCTATGATCTAAAAGAGATCTGCCTTTGTGAACGTCTCTGTAAATTTCCTTTAATAGAATTCTCTGTTCTTAGTTTTAAAATAGGAGATTATATTTTTGGATTACAAATTCACTCTAAAGATTTAGTACATTTGTATTTACTAGTAAGTGTGCAATAAACTACTATGTCTGAATATTTAATGTTGAAATAACTGATAACATATAAATGTGCTTAGAAGTCATAGACTATAAATAATTTCCAAGTCTGAAAATCCTTTAAAAATATTTTTGTTCTTAGAGGCCATGATCACATAAGAAGATACATCCCTTTTGTCTCTTGCACACCCACCTTTCTTTCCTTTAAATACTGACTTTTTTTCTTAAATATAAAATCGTAAGTAGGAGATTTTATCTTCTATTTCAACAATTAGTATTATGTCTGAAAAATAGCATTCATAGTATTTAGAACTACAAAAGTTAGCAGAAATTGTATAGCACTAATATAATCTTGGCGTTTTATAGCTAGGAAAACTGGGTTCTAAAAATTATGAGGAATTTCTAAGGTACTCACTAAAGTAGCACTAGAATCTGGATTTCCTTTCTATACTGAAGTCTTATAAAAGTTGCAAGAAGTTCAAAATACTGTGCTATCATTCTGATTGGAGCATTTTTGATTTAGCTTTCGTTATTCTCTCTTCTCTATTCTTCTCTTTTTCTAAACTTCATAATCAATCTTTCTTCTACATGTCTCCCCTAAACAAATTATCTATTTTCAGTAAAGCCACATTTGATGTCAGGACTTCCTCAACAGCCAGTCACAAATGTCCTTTGTAGTAGCTGATAATTTAATTCCCCCCCTTATCAGTCAAGTCTAGCAGCTAATATTTGACAGGCAAGAGTTACCATCCAGAATAGCTTTTGACATAGATCATTTAGTAGCCAGAATCCCAAATCAGTGACTTTGGAACTGAATCATACTGTGGGTGTATTTTTCTTGGTTTCGTAGAGTTTTTAAAATTGAATTTGAATGCCTTTATGGAGGACAGAATCACCAGTGTGTCACAGTTTTCATATGCCCTGTTACTTTTGTTTGTGACATCTGATATTCAGTTTACATTATAAATATGGAACTAAGACCAACATAAATATTGCTTTGTGTTTGTTTCAATTATTGGATATGAGAAAACATGGATATTTTCTTCTGATAGAGAGCATCTGGAAAGGGTAAAGAATCGGATTGATAGTGCCATTGACTTCAAAGACAGAGAAGCATAGATCAGACCGTCAAACCTCAGAGGGAAGGTAGGGGAGGGTGGGGGTAAGGGGGAGAGATCAACCAAAGGACTTGTATGCATGCATATAAGCCTAACCAATGGACACAGACACCGGGGGACGGGGGGTGAGGACATGAGTGCACTGGGGGGATAGAGACACATATGTAATACCTTAATGAATAAAGAAAAATTATATAAAAAAACCACAAAATCTTTTTACTTAAAAGTTAAAAAAACCTTAAAAATGTTTCTAACTATACATAATATTCTGACACATTTAAAATTCCTAATTCATTAAGTAGAAATTTGCATAACATCCACTAGTGTGATTAAATGGGTCATTTAAAAAGGGTAATTCTACTTAAAGCTGCTATCACTTAAATGTATTTTTAAGCTGAATTTATTAGAGTGACATTCATTAATAAAATTATATAAGTTTTAGGTGTACAATTATATAATATATCATCTCTATATTATATTTGGGTTTATCATTCCAAGCCAAGTCTCCTTCCAACACAATTTATGCCTCCTTTAGCCTCTTCTACTTCCCCCACTCCCTCTGGTAATCACCATAAGGCTGTCTGTGTCTGAGTTGTTTTATTGTTATTGTTATTTTTATTTGTTTTTTTCTTAATCTCGTTAACTTTTTCACAAAGCCCCCCAAACTCCCTCCTGGCTGATAGCTGTCAATCTGGTCCCTGTATCTATGAGCCTGTTTCTATTTTGTTTGTTAGTTTATTTAGTTCATATGATTTGAAATTTTTAAGAAGTTAATTATGAAATTTCAAATAAAGAGAAAACTTAAAAAACATTGAGAGATTTCATTAGTATTTTAGTATATATATATCTTAGTGTATTATGGAATTAATATTTCAAATGTATGGAATTTAAAGAGAAATACAGTAGTAATATTTTAGTTAATATTTCACAATATCAAGAAAAATATTGCATTGTCTTTTACTATAAATGCAATGGCAATCAGCAAATGGTAAAGCTAATAAATGTCATTGGTGAGAGCTTTAAAATATGTATAAATTATAGTTTCATTCAGTAAATTCAAAGATGATCATACCTAATCACAATGATTAAAATACTGTGGCTTATAAATAATATTTAAAATGAGTTTTTCTATGAGAAATGTCATGAAAGTGAAATATGGCCTGCATAAAACAATAAGAAACAGGCTGAGAATTTCGCTTTCACTATGTTTCCTTTGCAAATGTATTAAAAATTAATAACAAAGAAATTAAAATTGTTCTTTTCAACAAATATTAATAACTAATAATTAATCTGAATCTGAATAAGCATGTAAAAATGCCAGATAATAAGGAGGATTGAAATCTTGTTTGCAAACAATCAAAATTATGAAAATTACTATGGCATGATATAAATATTTTCTTTATTGACTAAGAAAATGTGAACTTTGTTTTGGGTATATATAACAATATGTAATAATTGTTCATAAGGTGTTAAAAAGAAAGACTTTTCCATTTTAAAGGTATTAGATGTTTTAAGCAATAATTTGACAATAAGTGATGGTTATCACTTTTTCATCATAATATGTTTCTCAACATTTCTCGTAAATTTCTATTCAATTTTATTGGATTTTTTTAGCATTTGATATCTTGCTTGTCTTTTCCAAGTGTAAAGTATACAAATATACCATTTTATTTTTCCCAATGGAATAGGGCTTTAAATTTTTTATTATTTAAAAAAAAAAATTTCTATTGTGTATAGGATCTAAACCAGTAGTTTGATGAATATTAATACAATCATGGTTTTTTGGGTGTGTATTTTAAAATTTGCATTCTACATCACAACACTAAAAAAAATAAATCTGTCCTTCCACTACACTAGTGTTAGTTTGATGATTATACTAATATTAACTGCTTCACTTGAGTAAGCAAAGAAAAAGTAAAATACCAGTCAGACCAGCTGTTAATTCAGAGTGTTGTACTATGCTTATTAAAAATACCCAAAAGATGTACCTTTGTGGTTCAGTCTTTTGAATTAGAATCAGAATATTAATCATGCCTCAGGCCTAAATTAAACATTGGAAGGCCCCTTAAGAATTTTCACCAAATTTTCTTGGATTTTTCTTTATTGGGTCTTCCTGGACTCTGTTTAGCTCTGTAATTGCTTTGCTCCTTTGTTGATAGGTTAAAGCACAATGTGATTTTTTCCATGTCATAATATTTAAGAGGATTGCTCAATGGTCTCCTCCAGTTGCAATGAGCAGCTGAGACACTGATTTATAACAGAAATGATATTTACAATGTCAAATAAAGTGTGGAATAAGAATAATTCTGTATCTCAAAGTTCATGGTTATAAAAGAATCTGACTCATTATCTTTATATCATTTATATTATCAAGGGGTTACCTTAAGAGACCCTGCCAAATGTGGTTGACCTCTTATATCTGAGTATGCAAATGAAAGAAAAAATATTTTCAAAAACTTAATCAGGCATGTTCAACATATGCTATAGTTTATTTTAGAAAATGGTCATTTTTACTAATGACTGTATGCCTGACTACTTACATATGAACACAGTTTGAAGAGTAGAAAGGTGTGGTTAGCAGTAGCATTTGTGCACCTAGCTGCCTAAGTCAGTGTCTGGAGTACATTATTTATGCTGGACTGCAATTTGAACTCCACACAGTTGAGACAAAAATAAGTTATGATCTCATATATATTTTTTAATGTTTGACATATCTATATGTTCTTACTCTCAAGGTAAAGGGATAAAATGGAGAAATACATCAATTTGACATTACATATTGTTTTGAAATAAATTATCTATCTAATAGAGGAATATGCAAATTAGCCAGGATGCCATAATGTCACGACCAAACAGGAGGGACCTGAGGCTGCATGGCACCTGGTCGGGGTGAGGGACCAGGCCGCACCCCCAGCCCTAGCTCCAGGCTGGGGGATCTCAGGCCGTGCCCCCCCTCTGACATAGCTTGACGGAGGACCTCAGGCTATTACCTCACCCCAGTTCTGGGCCAAGAGATCTCAGGCTGTGCCCTCTGCCTGGCAGGGCTTGACAGGGGACCTCAGACTGTGCCCTCAACCCAGCGGGGCTTGACAGGGGATCTCAGGCCATGCCCCCCACCCCAGCACTGGGCTGGGGGACCTCAAGCTGTGCCCACCACCCTGAGGGTCTTGACAGGGGTGGGGCCAGCAGGGTCTGAGTCTCACCCAATGGAGGTGGGGCCGGTCCAGTCTGGGTCTCCTGCATTTTCAAAGCACCTGTGGGTGGTGGGCAGGGACTTGACTCTACGTCCCATGGTGCACCCCAGAATCTGACAGGAGGGAGATTTTCATATACATTTTACTAATTTTCTTTCATCTCTGACACTTCTATTATAGAGAAAGGGCAAATAGCAATATTAAAATATTTCCTCTAATTAATTCCCTTTTTAAAATGTGCATGAATTTTGTACACCGGGCCACAAGTGATAATAATAAAGTGCCAGTGCACTTCATCCTATCTAATAAAGAGAGAATATGCTAATTGATCATCACTCCATCACAAAGATGGCTGCACACACAACTGAGGCCAGGTTCCCATAAGGAGCCTTAATGAGCTATTAGCAGGGACCTGAGGCTATGCCCTCTCCCACCCCTGTGGGGCTTGACAGGGGACTTCAGGCCGTGCCCCCCACCTGGCAGGGCTTGACAGGGGATCTCAGGCTATACCCCCCACCTGGCAGGGCTTGACAGGGCACCTCAAGGTGCCCTTCCCATACTGGTGCTGGGCTAGGGGACCTCAGGCTGCTCCCCCTGCCCCAGCACCAGGACGGGGGACCTCAGACCACACCCCCCACCTGGCGGGACTTGATAGGGGACCTCAGACAGCACCCCCTGCCCCAGCACTGGGCCAGGGGACCTGAGTCTGAGAACCCCCTGCCTGGCTGAGCTTGACAGGGGACCTCAGGCCATGCCTCCACCCAGCAGAGCTTGATGGGGGACCTCAAGGTGCACCCCCAGTGCTGGGTTGGAGGAACTCAGGCTACCCCCCTACCCAGCGGGGCTTGATGGGGACCTGAAGCTGAGCCCCCCTCCTGATGCTGGGCTTGACAGGGGATCTCAGGCCATGCCCCCAACCTGGCGGGGCTTGATGGAGGACCTCAAGGCACGCCCTCCACCCCGGTCTGGGCTGGGGGACTTCAGGCCATGTCCCCCATCCTGGTGCCGGGCCAGGGGACCTGTGGGTATGCCTCCTGCCCAGCAGGGCTTGACAAGGGTGGGACTGGTTAGGTCTGGATATAGCACAATGGGGCAGGGGCTGGCCAGGTCTGGGTCTCACACGATTTTGAGGTGCATGGGGTGTGCGGGGACTTGACTCTGGGTCCCGTGGTGTGCCCCAGACTCTGACAGGAGGAAGGTTTACATATACATTTTACTAATTTTCTTTCATCTCTGACACTTCTATTATAGAGAAAGGGCAAATAGCAATATTAAATTATTTCCTCTAATTAATCCCCTTTTAATGTGTATGAATTTTGTGCACTGGGTCACTAGTATATTATAAAACTTCTCTTTCCATTTCTCAGTTGAATTTATGATTAACTACTCACATTTAAATAAGAGCTCTGTTAATATGAATCTTCCACAATTATTTGTGGATAAAGAAAACATGTCTGTTAAAATTGATATTTAAATTTATGAATATTTGTTTGAAACAACATGTTCAGGTTTTAAAAGGTTTGTCTAACAAATTTTGTCTGACTGATACAAATATGGACTTTATCGTCTATGTTCTGTAACATAGAATAATAAATGTAGCTCCATGTAATAGACAAGGAAAAAAAAACGCTTATCAACTTATAGTATGGTTAAGACCCACACAATTCAATCCCATGTAGTCATGGGTCAACTGTTTATTAAAAATATGCTTGGTCAGTCCTGGCCGGGTGGCTCAGTTGGTTGAAGCATCATCCCATACACCAAAAGGTTGGGAGTTCAAATCCTGGTCAGGGCATATATCTAGGTTGAGGGTTTAATACTCAGTTGGGGTGGGCACAGGAGGCAACCAATTGATATTTCTCTGTCACATTGATGTTAGTTTACTAGTGGTGATTTCTTTTGAAAATGGATTTTTTTAGAGTTTATGTTCACAGCAAAATTAAGCAAAAAGTATAGAGTTCCCATACATCCCTAGACCTTGATCAGGACTGCACTGAATTTATAAACCAATTTGAGAAGAACTGACAATATTGACAATATTGTCTTCCTACCCATGAACATGGACTATCTATTTATTTAGTATTTCATTTTTTTTCGTCAGAGTTTTATAGCTTTCTTTACATAGACCTTGTACATATTTGATTAGATTTATACCTAAGCATTTAAGTTTGGGGGTGCTAATTTATATAGTATTGTGTTTTCAATTTAAAATCCACTTACTCATTTCTGAAACATAGGAAAGTGATTGAATTTTGTATATATGTATTCTTCAATCTTGCTATAATCACTTATTAGTTCCAGGAGATTTTTGTTAACTCTTTCAATTTTCTATATATAAAAAGTTATATTATCTGTGAAAAAATATGTTTTTATATTTTTTCCTTCCCAATATGTATATATTTTATTTCCTTTCTTGTTCTGTTGTATTAGATACAACTTCACTACAATTTTTTAAAAAGAGATTTTGAATTTCCAAATTCTCTTTATTGATGAAAGAAGACTTCTCCCTTAAATCTTGGGAAATCAGCATTTATCTGTATATAAATCTGTAACATTTTCATGTGGGAAAGATACTTCATAAGTGATTGTTGGGTATTCTTTATAAAACCACCCAACACTGCACTACCATGATAATAATCAAATTAGATCCAAACACAACCCAGATAAAGAGAAACAAACCTGACCTGGAATGAGGTAACTTCCATGTTGAAAAGGTTGTAAGACCTTGAAACAATAATTAGCATGAGCCTGGGGTATTTGTAAGGGAGTTAATTTTAAGCATGTGAAAGATAAGAGAGATACATATTAGATTGAAGTGGGAAAAGTCATTGATATAGGTACACTCTCCTGTGGTTTGGAATTTATTATGTTGATTAGACTTGAGCACCTGGAATTGGCCTTAACAGTCTTTATGTTGCTTAACTGAGCCTGGATTTAACAATGGTCTAAAATCCATGATGTTGCAATTCTGGCACATTCTTGGCATGCTGGAGGTTCAGGAAGAAAGGAATGCTGGTGTGGTTCTATAAAGTATGCATCCACTTAAGCATTTCTCAGATGAGGCCAAGAGATTCTCCTAGCACCCTTACAAAGAAAAGTGGTGGCTGTTCTTTATAGGCAGGGGATAACAGGGAAAGGGTCCACAACAGAATAGAGTTCTGTGGAAATAATAGGGTCACTGAACGGAAGAGGACATATCATAGCTCTCAACCATTCATATAAACCACAGAGATAAAATAGTAAGAAGGGATCTATGAAACTGTCTAATTAACAGTGTCATTAGAGGCAAAATAAAAAGTCCACTAAGTTATTGCTTGACAAATATAAAGAGAAAAATTGTGGGCCTGGCAAACAAAAATCTGACATGAATTGCAATGTGGGAATTCACAGCCTCTTCTCCAGTTCCCTGTCCCAACTTTGTCTTGCATTAATTAACTGATGGAAAATTAATTATGAAGTAGTCCATCCATTTTTATTTATAGTAATAATTTCTACCAACTGGTTCCTGCTCTTCTCTCTAGAGCCTCACAGAAGAAATCTAACCTCTATTCTAATGGATAATTCTCCTAATAATTGAAGACAATTGTGTGTTTCTGTCCAGCCTCAAAGTTTTAAGTTCCCTTACTGTTCTGGTTGTCACATGGTTGCATTTCAGTTTGTTAATGGCAATGTCTTGCATGCTTCAGCTGTGTGAGTTGAAGCCCACAGTTGGTCAGAGGTATTACCGCCATGCTTCTGGGTATAGCGCTTCTAATAATGTTGCCTAAAATAAAAATAGCTCCATTTCCAACTTTTCTGCAAGGTTGAATTTAATAGAATATAATCTTAAATGTTGTGGAAAGGTGGGATAAACAGTTGTTTAACAATGCATGTTTATGACAAATTATGTACAGTGTACCCTCCTCAAGCCATATTATCCATCCACAAGTTAAAGCACATCAGAAATTACTTCTTGAAGTAGTCTTCAGGCATTTTGTCTTGGATTTGATAGCTTCATTGTAACATTGCCATATATTTGTGATTCATTTCAAGTTGTGGTACAGCCAGAGGAAACATGGCGAGAATTTAGAGCAGAGTAGACTTCGTACTATAAGTAATATATTTTACCCACCATGCTCAGTTTTCATGATACTCAAAATTCTGCATTTTCAAAGAACACTAATATGGATAAGCCCAAAATAAAGCAATCTTGATTTGAAAATGATCAAAATGCTCATGAGAGGTGCCATAAATCCAGTCATTGTCAATCCCCCCAACACCTTGACAGTAATGAACCAATGAAGAGTAGGATTTAATTACACCTTGTAGGAGCTACCAATCTAGTATATTCCCAGGTTAATGATTATTTTTTTCCCTTTTATGCTGCTGTTAGACTTTTTAAAATAATTCTTTATTGTTCAAAGTATTACATATATTATTACATATGTCTCCTTCCTCCCCCCTCCCACTGACCTCTCCCCAGCTACCCCCAACCCCCAGCACATGCTCTCACCTCCCTAGTGTCTGCATCCATTGGTTATGCTTATATGCATACATACAAGTCCTTTGGTTAATCTCTTACCCGTACCCCTTCCCTGTCTTCCCTCTGAAGTCTGATGGTCTTTTCCATGCTTCTGTCTCTGGATCTATTTTTGTTCATCAGTTTATGTTGTTCATTATATTCCATAAATGAGTGAGATCATGTGATATTTATTTTTCTCTGACTGGCTTATTTCACATAGCATAATGCTCTCCAGGTCCATCCATGCTGTTGTGAATGGTAAGAGTTCTTTTTTTCTTTTTTTACAACAGCATGGTATTCCATTGTGTAGATGTACCACTGTTTTTTAATCCACTCATCTGCTGATGAGTAGTTAGGCTGATTCCAAATCTTAACTATGGTAAATTATGCTTCTATGAACATAAGGGTGCATATATCCTTTCTGATTGGTGTTCCTGATTTCTTGGGATATATTCCTAGAAGTGGGATTACTGGGTCAAATGGGAGTTCCATTTTTAATTTCTTGAAGAAACTCCATACTGTTCTCCACATTGGCTGCACCAATCTGCATTCCCACCAGCAGTGAACCTGGGTTCCTTTTTCTTCACTTCCTCACCAGCACTTGTCCTTTGTTGATTTGTTGATGATAGCCATTCTGACAGGTGTGTGGTGGTACCTCATTGTCGTTTTTATTTGCATCTCTCAGATGATTAGTGACTTTGAGCATGTTTTCATAGGTCTCTTGGCCTTCTGTATGTACACTTCTGAAAAATGTCTATTTAAATCCTTTCCCCATTTTTTCATTGGATTGTTTATTTTCCTTTTGTTAAGATGTATGAATTCCCTATAAATTTTGGAGATATAACACTGGCAAATATGTTCTCCATGCAGTGGGCTTTCTTATTGTTTTGTTGATGTTTTGTTTTGCTGTGCAGAAGCTTTTTATTTTGATGTAGTCCCATTTGTTTATTTTCTCTTTAGTTTCCATTGCCTTAAGAGCTTTATCCGTAAAGATATTGCTACGACATATGTCTGCTATTTTGCTGCCTGTGGATTCTTCTAAGATTTTTATGGTTTCCCGTCTTATACTTAAGTCCTTTATCCATTTTGGGTTTATTTTTGTGTATGGTGTAAGTTGGTGGTCTAGTTTCATTTTTTTTTTTTGTACCTATCTGTCCAATTTTCCTAACACCATTTATTGAAAAGACTGTCTTGACTCCATTGTATGCTCTTGCCTCCTTTGTCAAATATTAATTGAGCATAATGGCTTAGGTCAATTTCTGGGTTCTCTGTTCTGTTTCATTGGTCTATATGTCTCTTCTTATGCCAGTACCAGGAAGTTTCTTCTTTTCCAATTTGGATGCCTTTTATTTCTTCTTTTTTTCTGATTGCAATGGCTGGTACTTCCAGTACTATGTCGAACAGGAGTGGTGAAAGTGGGCATCCCTGTTATGTTGCTGTTCTTAGGGGAAATGATTTTAGTTTTTGCTCATTGAGTATGATGTTGGCTGTAGGTTTGCTATATAAGGCTTTTTTATGTTAAGGGAAGATCCCTTTATTCCCACGTTGCTGAGAGATTTTATCAAGAAAGCGTGTTGGATTTTGTCAAATGCTTTTTTCTGCATCAGTTGATATGATTATGTGATTTTTATCTCTCAATTTGTTTATGTGATGTATCATGTTTATTGATTTGTGGATATTATACCTTCTTGCATCCCCAGAATAAATCCCACTTGGTCATGGTGTATGATCTTTCTCATGTAATGCTGGATCAAATTTTCTAGGATATTGTTGAGGATTTTAGCATCTATGTTCATTAGAGACATTGGCTTGTAACTCTCTCTCTCTCTCTCTCTCTCTCTCTCTCTCTCTCTCTCTTTTTAGTATCTTTATTTGGTTTTGGAATTAGGGTAATGCTTGCTTCATTGAAAGAGTTTGGAAGTGTTTCTTCCTCTTGAATTTTTTTAACTAGTCTGAGGAGGACAGGTTTTAGTTCTTTGAATGTTTGGTGAAACTCCACCATGAAGCCACCTGGCCCCAGGCTTTTGTTTCCTGGAAGTTTTCTGATTACTGCTGCAATTTCCTCCCTAGTTTTCAGCCTATTCAGATTTTTTTAATTCTTCCTGATTGAATATTAGAAGGTCCTAATTTTCTAGGAATATGTCCATTTCATCTATGTTGACCAGTTTGTTGGAAGAGTTTTTCATAGTATTTTTTTACAATCCTTTGTATTTCAGTGGGGTCTGTTGTTATTTTGTCTCTTTCATTTCTGATTTTGTTTATTTGGGTCCTCTCTCTTTGCTTCTTTTGATCAATCTTGTCTATCCTTTCCAAGTACCAGCTCTTGGTTTCTTGGTTTTATTGAGCTTTTGTATTATGTTTTGTTTTTGTTTTTTATCTCAATGTCATTTTATTTTCACTCTGATCTTTATTATTTCCTTTCTTCTGCTCACTCTGGGCTTTTCTTGTTGCTCTCTTTCTAATTCTTTAAGTTGCAGACTTAGATAATTTATTACCAGTTTTTCTTGTCTTTTGAAGTAGGCCTGTAAAGCTATGAACTTCCCTCTCAAGACTGCTCTCTCTGTGTCCCATAGGCTTTGGATTGTTGTGTTTTCATTGTAATTTGTTTCCAGGATTTTAAAAAATTTCTTCTTTGATCTCTTTGATAAGCCAATCATTATTTAATAACATGATATTTAGTCTCCAGGTGTTTGATTTTTTTAAATTGTTTTTATTGTAGTTTATTTCTAGTTTTATGCCATTGTGATCTGAGAAGATGCTTGATATGATTTTAGTTTTCTTGAATTTGAAGAGACTTTGTGTCTCGATATGTGATCTATCTTTGAAAATATTTGTGTACACTTGAGAAGAATGTAAATTCTGTAGCTTTGAGGTGAAATGTTCTGAAAATGTTGACTAAGTCCATCTGATTTAGTGAGTCATTTAGGATTGCTGTTTCTTTGCTGATGTTTTGTCTAGAGGATTTATGCAGTTATGTTAATGGCATATTAAAATCCCCTATTATGATTATATTGCTGTCAAACTCTCCTTTGATATCTACCAGAAGATTTTCTATGTATTTGGGTGCTTCTGCCTCAGTGCATATATATTTACCAGTGTTATATCCTCTTGTTGAATTCCTCCCTTTAGTATTAATGAAGTGGCCTTCCTTATCTCTTGTTATGGCCTTCACTTTGAGATCTATTTTGTCAGATATAAGTATTGCTATCCCAGCTTTTTTTTCATTTCTATTTGCCTGAAAAATGTTTTTCCATCCCTTCACTTTCAGTCTGTGTGAGTCCCTTGTTCTGAGGTGGGTCTCTTGTAGACAGCATATATATGGGTCATGTTTCCTTATCCATTCAGCTACTCCATGTCTTTTGATTGGAGCTACTTAGTCCATTTTTATACACTCAACTCTTTAAATAAAAAATATCAACATTTTTTTTGCAGCTAAAACCACATCCTAAAAGTTCTGAAAATGTTGATTAAGTGAAACCAAAGGAAAGTAACTCATGTGTTTCTAATTAATATTTCAGAATAGAATTTTAATAAAATAATTTATAATGCCTCCAGAATTTTCAAGCCTAAACTATTCCTAACATTAAGAGTTTACATTCTTTAAAAAACAATTGCCAAGCCATTTTTAAGATAAACATACTTATCAAAAGAGAGACAACATATTTACGCCTTTTAGAGATATTTTGCAAGTATCAAGTTCAGTGCATGTTAGGACTTGATAACTTTACACACAATTCAGTGAACCAAATGTAGCTAGGGTTCTTTAACTGGTGTCATTGGACTAGACTATTAGAGGTCAGTGACATCCCTGAAATTGTATAGTTTTTGGAGCAAAGTTACATGAAAAAATTTTGGAGATTTGTCAGATTTTCAAAGTGCTCCCCAAAATAGACTTCCTGAAAGATTAAGTAGCTTTGATAGATAAATATGATGTGCAATATATTCACAAACTGATAGATAGTCCTTGCTTTTACAATTTGGGATTTGAAGGAGATATTGGAGCTTTCAAGTGGGATATTCATGAGTGGCAGGAGAGAAACTCTAGATGTCAGGTACATTTCAGATAGATCTGGCTAGAACACTGTAGGAATTAGTTCCTTTAAAATGTGTCTGGAAAGGCTAACACAGTAGGTGTGTTTATAACTCTTCAAAAGAACCAGATCAGGAGACCTGGAGATTAATGGTCTTTGTTGTACAAGGCCAGGTATAAGCTCAGGTAGCCTCCTAGGCAGTTCTCTACATTGCCATGGCAATGGATTTCAGCCTGACCCAGAGAGACAACTTCTGTTGATGGAAGATAGATCCTTAGTATCCATGAGCCACAGTTCTTTAAGAAATAAAATAGCATGTTTTATTGTAGAATAGTGCTTTATTTTTTATGTGGTTATATTGCATTTATAAGGAAAAAAAAGATTAAAGCAAAAGAAAAGCGTTAGATAAATTAGTGAGAGTAAATATCACTGGAGAGAAAATTTGCAAATTTTCTAGTCATTTAGAATTATCAAGGATCTTATTATTTGTGTCTGATTTTAATTTACACAGTTGTTAAGACAAGTCCTCTCTCATGAAAATATTTAAGATTATATTTTTGGGGAAAGGATAAATTGTGTGGGATATTATCTAAACATATTTTTATCAGTGCCTTGAAAAATAATTTGGAATAATATGAACTTATTACTTTGTGGTTATAAGTTAAAGTGTAATAATGTCAGCAGTTGGACTTTTGGAGCAGTTTGGTTTATTTGTGTGTGTTTTTTGCTAAAAAATATTTTTTATATCCTATATCCTTGCTTTAAAACTATTGTTTTATACCCATGTCTCTCATACTTTATTGTGAACAATAATTCCAGAAGAACCATATCAAAATTCCCATTAGGATTTAGTAGTTCTGGAGGGGGTCCTGAAATTCTGCATTTTTAATAAGCTCTCAGGAGAGGCCAATGTTGCTGGTCTCTGGATCATACATTGAATAGCCAAGATCTGCATAATATGCCTGTGATGATTCTTTAAATGTACTATGCAAGTAAAACATTTACACTTTTATATAAAAGGTACATTGTATATAAAGAATACATTCATTAAACAGAATCAAAATAAAATAAATTCATGAAACAGCTCTATACTGAGATAAATAGCAGTTTCCATCGGAAGTAACATTAAAAGTAAAAATGTTTGCCTGGCCGGTGTTGCCCAGTGGTTGAGCGTCAACCAGAAGGTGGCACTTGCCCAGGTTGAGGGCTCAATCTCCAGTGTGGAGCATGCAGGAGGCAGCTTATCAATGATTCTCTCTCACCATTAATGTCTCTATCTCTCCCTCTCCTTTCCTTTCTGAAATCAATAAAAATATATATTTTTTTAAAAAAGTAAAAATGTTATAGGTTAGAAATTTTACTAAAAGAAAGAATGTTTTATTTTAGAAATTTTTAAACATTTATTTTATCAGATGATTGCAGAGCTGTGTAAAGTGTCTATGCCCATAGCATAATTGTCATGAATGCTCCAGTTCCTTTTTAGTGGATATTTTAGATAGTTTATGAGATTAGAAAGCCAGAAAATCTTACTGGCAAATTCTTTATCATTTATTTGAATGGTAAGATAGCTTCTGGCAGTAGTGACTTTGGAGAGTGATTTAAAATTGCGCGCGCGCGCACACACACACACACACACACACACACCCTGCATTTAAAATTCAATATTCTTATGTATAACTGAGTAGGATGAACCTAGTTCAAATCTGCAATCAGCATCTATTTGACCTGCTGAGAACTGGTTGGGTTTTGGACCACCATGTAGCTTATTTCCTAATGTACAATAAATTTCTTTTAAAATGAAGGTGTGTGCTTTTTTACTTTGGCAGAAAGGACAAAACAGGTGCATAATGAACTATAAATTTTAGTGTATTTATGAGTATTTATAGCTCACCGTAAGGCTTTACTCTCTGCTTTTTTCAGATTTCCTCTGAACTTGGCTCTGCCAGCAGGTTCAGTATGTTTGACCTTCTGACTAGAAGAGCTACATCAGGGCCACATTAGCTGGCAAATGTTTTATTTTTGTGGAGAGACTTACAGTATGAGAGATGGCTAGAATGCTTCCTAATAAAACATACTGTTGGCAATACTTTCAGCCGAAGTTTGCATTTATTTTTAATTCCAGTTTCATATTTTCTTTTAAGATATAATTAGTGGTTAATGTTATAGTAATAATACTCTTTTTAAAAAAATGTAGCTGTCATAATCTTTCCAACGTGCATTATCATTTGTCTATAATGGGAGCTTTTGAAGGTGAAAATCCTTTTGAATGTGAAGGGACAGTTAGCTATGCTAGTCTTCTGCCTATTCTAGGGATTATTAACAAATTACATAGATTTGAATCTCTAGACCTGGTTAATTTGGACCAGTGCGGGGATGATTGCCCGAGTTAACTGTGTTGGGCTTGCTACAAAAAAAGAGAAAATGGTATTGATTGACAATGACGTCTTTAACACTTCAACTGTGGCTTGGTGCTTCACGTGAGATGTAGCTCTGCTATTCTGGCTTATTTTCCTTCATGCCTGCACAGCATGGCTGCAGTGGGATAAGGAAGGGAAACTGTGTGTGTGGCCTCCTCAGCAGGAGCAAGTCCTGGAGGCCCACTGGTGGGCAGAGGCCTGCTGAGAAAGGTGTCAGAGAAAGGTCCACTCTGGGGACCACGGCTGTCACTCAAAGATCCCCTACTAGGTGGCAGTGCTGGGGCAGGAGGGGCAGGGGCAAGGCAGTGCACATTGGAACAAAATACTCTTGTTTTCATTCAATAGAATAAAAAAGTGTTTACAAATTAAGTATTTAAGGCCTTGTGTGTTTTTTTCTCTTTTTTGCCATTTTTCCTTAATCACCTCATTAATTTGCAGTTTGGAAAATTAAAATATTCAGCAGTCTGGAAATATATGGCTCATTTATTCTACTTTACTTTATTTACTTTTTCAAAGTAAAATGGATAAAATCAATTAACAGATTTAAGCCCATTTACTATAATTTGAAAAGTTGCTAAACAATACATTTCTCTTTCTTCACAAAAGTGCTAGAAAGTTAATTTCTTTCTCAAATATTTTCAAGAAAAAGGTATATTGTTATTCTTCAGAGGTTTAAGTTGAGTCTTGCCCAGACCCAGAATATGGGCTAAACAGGCTGCACAGGAATTCTAGCATACGCTATCAAAAATACCACATCACGGACTTGTCTATTGTTATAAAAAGCTTAAATAATTAATACATCAATATTCTGTTTATCTTCCACCTGGGTGTAATGGTAAATCTAGTTCTAAAAATAATATATTCCAATGATGTGTTGGGTTTTAAATGAAATACTGTAGAGAAATGGCAAAATCACTCTTTAATACCAATTTGGAAACAATTATGATTGATAATAGTGTGTACACACATGTACACATACACACACACACACACACAGTCTCTAAAATATTATCAAGTATGTTAGAATGAATAAAGTTATGTCTCATGGGAATAATGGAGAGAATATAAATTAAAGCTGGAGAGAGCAAAATAATATATAAGTTATGCCCAGGAAAAGGGGGAATAAAAGAAATTGCTAAATGATCTACATATGAAGATCTTCAGATCTGCCTGAAGCTGCTGGATACACTTCTGACTGTAGTAATCTGCCAATCGAAGCACAAGTTGTTCTCCTACTTACCAAGAAAAATAAGGAGTTAACAACATCCGAAAAATAAGCCTTCGGGAGCACAACTTCATCAGTATCTAATACTGAGAATGCACACAGGAGTATCAGGAACACTGAAAGGAATATGATAAATATGTTTAGACCAGTGGTTGGCAAACTGCAGCTCGCGAGCCACATGCAGCTCAAGAGCCACGGTTTGCCACTCTGTTAACTAATGAGTTTGCTGACCACTGGTTTAGACCAATACTTGGGACAGTTAGAGCTCCATAAACATTAGATGTAATTGAGATAAATGTGCACACATGCACAAACACACACATGCCATGAATGTTAGAAGAATTGCTCTCTATCCTATCTAACAAAGAGGGAATATGCTAATTGATCATCACACCCTCACAAAAGATGGTGGCACACACAGCCAATAAGAAGGGCATATGCTAATTGACTGCCACGCCCTCAAAGATGGCGGTGCCCACAGCCACAAGATGGAGGCGCCCAGTCCCCTCAGCCCTGTCAGGGCAGCAGGTGCGCTGCGTGCCTGCCTCTGGAGTCCCCCAGTCTTCTCAGCCCCCCGTCCACCCAGGGCCGGCCCAAGGTTCAGGCAAGCCTTGGATGGTGGCTGCCCAGCCACCCAGGGCCATGTGAGGCTCAGGTAACCAGGGCCAGTTGAGGCTTGTGCTGCAGGCAGTGGCAGCAGCAGTAGTGTGATGAGGGCATAGCATCCCCTGATCGCCAGGTCGCCTCCCACCCCTGAGGGCTCCCGGACTGTGAGAGGGGGCAGGCTGGGCTGAGGGTCCCCCGCTCCAGTGAATGAATTT
Source organism: Corynorhinus townsendii (assembly GCA_026230045.1). Lineage (NCBI taxonomy): Eukaryota > Metazoa > Chordata > Mammalia > Chiroptera > Vespertilionidae > Corynorhinus > Corynorhinus townsendii. The sequence goes on from JAPDVU010000005.1 coordinate 60,731,200, forward strand.
TCATGCATCAGGCCTCTAGTATATATATATTTTATTTATGAACATATATATATATACATACATATACTATCAACCATGTATATAGAGAATAAAAAGAAGCAGGAAGAAATGTGCATAGTTTTCATAAGGGTAGAAATATCTATCTTTTTTATTTTAGTTTTTAATTAAGTAGTTATGTGCTTGTTGTGGAAAAGTAAATGGGTATTTTTTATGCATAACTATATTACAGCTCTACTGCTTATACTAGTATATGAACTTAACATGGGTAATTTATTTAGATGCATATCTATATCTTCATATCTTCACTGAGGAATCTAATAGCATAAACATAGCTGATATAACAAACATTCAATGAAAGATATTTTAAAGTTTCTCTTAAAAGTCTGTGTTAATAACCTGATAATGCTTTGTTGTGGCTTTCTGAAAATGTGTGAAGTATTCTGACAGTGTGTCAACAGAGTGTCAAACATGGTGAGAGAGAAGCTAAGAATTGGAATCAGAGTGTCACCAAGTGTTAAAGCTGGAAGGGACCTTAGACCCCCTTCATGTTGGAAGTGATGGGGCTGCAGCCCAAGAGGATTAAGTGATTTGTTCAAGGTCACATACAGAGCGAGTAAGGACCAAGAAGTAGAACCTGGGTCCCCTGGCTCCCAGTTCTATTCTCTTTTAGGTTTGCAATTTTGCTTCTAACTATATTAATTGTTTTGTTTTGTACAGAACCAAACACAGATTGTAGAAATGAGGGAGTCGGTATTTCTCTGGAATCTGAGTTATTTTAAAGGTCACTCCATCTCTCATTAGTCAGAGCTATCTACCCAATCATTTATTTAAGCCTTCATTCTACATGTAACTCCTGGAGTTATTAATTCTCCTGACAATGGGAAGTAAGAGTTTTACTTTTGAATAAATACAGTCATCTTTCACTTTAAATCTACTTTTCATTTCTGTTTTTATTTCTTGCATTCTTACTTTTGTAATAGACATGTCCTTTCTCTTTGCTCCAGTAGATCCTGACCACCAAGTGAATAGAAATTATTATTGTACACATATAAGCGCACACACACACACACGTACACAAACAGATATGTCACATATGGAGTATTTGATAGCTTACAGATCACTTTCATACATAAATTCTTACCACAATTGCAAATTAGTTAGTTGGCTGTTTTCAAAATCCCATTTTATAAATGAGAAAACAGTTAAAGAGCCATGATTTGCCAAAGTAAAGGCTCAAAACTAGGTCTTTAATTTTGAAATATGTTTTCTTTCAATGTATGTAAAAATGATGGACCATCGACTTTTAATGAATAATTAAGGTAAATGAGATTATTCAGAATAACTCTGTTATTTTAGAATTCATATAAAGAAGTATTATGTCATATTTTCTACATACTTCTCAGGAAAGAGTTAACGTCCTGCTGACCCTGTGCTTGGCTGAAAGGCACATCACCTTAATGATGGAGTAGAGAAGTGACAGTAACTACAGCACCTACGCATTTTAACTGTTTGACGCACTCGAAAGAAGCTTGGGGCCCAGTCCACACCTGTAAGCATCTGGTCCCTAACAAATGAGCAATCTGAAAAGCTGGGCTGAGCTGTTTGCTTTTAAATGGGAAGGAATATCAGCTACAACACGTCTGGTCTTTTTTACCTTGGGATTGAGATTCAACCCAGAAGTTAATCTCTGGTCTGGACTTTTCAGGGTCTTTCTGGAAGTCAACACTTTTGATCCTTGTGTGGTAAATTGAATCACACCATCAAAGTACTCCTGTTAAATTAGAACAAATGGGAATCATGTCATTATGCTAATAGTTAGGATGGAAGCAGTCATGTGCCTCGTCACTCAAACTGGATGCCCATCAGTCTCTGTCTACCCCCAGTCTTAATAAGCCAGACATTTCAGCTGCTGCAGTGACAGTTTCAAACCTAGAATGCTTGGTTATGGGGCACTGCATAGTTATAATGGCACAAGGCTTTCCTACCAGATAGCCTTGTATTTGGACATTTCATTTGTGGAGACATCACAAGATAAATATCAAGTATCTTGAGCAACTTAGCTATAAAATGCTTCTATTTCAAAAAATTAAAACTGCTGACTGGTTACAGAGTTTCTGTTTGAAATGATGAAAAAGTTTTAGAAATAGGGTGATGATTATGCAACATTGTAAATATAATTAATGCCATTGAGTTGTATATTTAAAATTATTAAAGTGGAAATTTTTGTTATAGATATACCATTTTTAAATTAATAATGTAATATACCAAAATCATCAATTTGTACATTTTTATTAGTAATTGTATGATATATCTCAATAAAGCCAGATTTTTAATAAAGCAGCATGTAGAATCTCAAAAAAATATATATATATTAGAGGCCTGGTGAATGAAAGTTGTGCACTCGGAGGGGGGATCCCCCAGTCTGGCCTGTGTCCTCTCATAGTGCAGGAGCACCATGATCGATCACCCCAAAGAGCTAGGCCCCGCCCACCCATCCGGGGCTCCTTGATGGATTGCCCAAAAGAGGTGGCTGGAACTGGGGATCCTGCCTCTATGCCATGCAGACCTGTGGGACCCCCAGGCCTTGCCGCGCAGAGCCGTGGGCCCTGCCTCTGAGCCGTGCACACAGCATCAAGCTCCCACCCACCCATGTGTGCAGGCAGCCCTGCCCACTCACGTGTGCCCACTGTGCACGCAGCCTCCTGGTGATCGCTTGTTGTGGCATGAGGGTGTCATGGTGTGAGGACATGGTGACCACAAAGGCTTTTATTAATAGGACTAGAGGCCCCGTGCATGAAATTTGTGTCCGGGGGGGGGGGTCCCTCAGCCTGGCATGCACCCTCTCCAATCCAGGATTCCTCGGGGGATGTCCAACTGCCTCTCACAATCCAGGATCACTGGCTCCTAACTGCTCACCTGCCTCCCCACCTGATGGCCCTAACCCCTCTGCCTGCCTGTTTGATTGTCTCTAACTCCTCCCCTGCTGGCCTGATCTCCCCTAACTGCCTCTGCCTCGCCCCACACCCAGAACCCAAGATTCCTTTCTCCGGCCAGTTGCAGGCACCCTGGACCCATGCTTCCCTATCCTCTGGCTGGCTGCAGGCACTCAGGACCCGGGCCAGCTTTGCCTGGGCCAGCCACAGCCACAGGGGATTGTGCGTGAGCAGCTTCTCCCAAGTCACAGCCACAGGCACCCAGGACCATGGGGTGGACAGCTTGTCCCTCTCCTGGGCTGCAGCCCCAGCTGCTGGCGCCCTGGACCATTGGGCATGCAGCTTGTCTCTCTCCCAGGCTGCGGCCTGGCTGGTCCCCATTCCTCTCTTACAAGCTCATTTGTGCCTGCCTGGTCCCCATTCCTCAGCCATGAGCTCATTTGTGCCTGGTTGGTCCCCATTCCTCTCTGGCAAGCTTATTTGTGCCTGGCTTGTCACCATTTTTCTCTCCCCAGTGTTGAGTGTCTGAGCTGTTACAGTGGGTTGTCATGAGGGCATGACACACATTTGCATATTAGCTCTTTATTATATAGGATATTATTAGAGAATCTAAACTTAGACTAATTTTCAATGCTCTAAAATCTAATATTTTTAATTCTAACTCTGATTATAAAGATAAAATAACTTTACACTTAAGTTTGAATATTTAAAATTTTATTTTAAAGATATATATTTTTAGAGGGTATATTTAATTTATAATTTCCAAGATTCTGTTACATTCCCTTCCCTCCTTTAACCATTTAAAAAGTTAACAACTTATATCAGAGTCTTGTACAATGGAAAATGACCATTGTAGGAGTTTGTGAAGAGTCCTGGGCCAGGAGTCACGAGACCTGTGTCCTACCTCTGTCTTGTCCAATAGCTTGCAATAAGCCTTTAGTCAAATCACTTACATCTCTGAGTCTTAGTATATCTAGTCTTTTATAATAAGAAGGTGATAGGCATATAATCAACAAGGCCTTTTGATCATCTTAAAGGTCTATTATTTATAACTCTCCTATATAATAATGTTACTAAATTAAGATTTTATTTTGTGTGTGTTTGTTAAAGCAGAAACATATGTGAAAAATCCAAACATGAAAACAGAACAATTCGATAATTATCATGCATTTATACCTGCATGAAAACATAATCATGATTTCTGGGGCTTTGTTAACATGCCATTAAATAATTATAACTCTTTAATTTAAAAAAAAATTTCATCTTGCCCTAACTGGTTTGGCTCAGTGGATAGAGGGTTGGCCTATCGACTCAAGGGTCCCAGGTTCAATCCAGTCAGGGGTATGAACCTTGGTTGCAGGCACATCCCCAGTGGGGGTGTGCAGGAGGCAGCTGATTGATGTTTCTCTTTCACCGATGTTTCTAGCTCTCTATCCTTCTCCCTTCCTTTCTGTAAAAAAATCATTAAAATATTTTTTTTTTAAATTACATCTCAAACATCTTTTAGATAAAATTGTGTTTAATGTATTTACTCAATGGTAAATTTATTTAGTTAAGCATGTTAGTTCAAACGGTACCCAAATTTGGTTGAGATGTGGATATTGAAAGTGAAAGATTATAAGACAAAACCTTGAAGCAGTAGCTATATTTTATTCTTCAGAATATGCGAACTAATTTTTGGTTACCTTTTTGAACATGAGAATGTGTTTAGAAATACCGAGTTTTATCAGCAACTTTATATATATACTAGAGGCCCAGTGCACAAAATTCATGCATGGGGTGAGTGTCCACACTCTCCAATCTTACCAGTCTGCACCCTCTCCAATCTGGGACCCCTTGAGTGATGTCCAACTGTTCGTTTAGGCTGATCCCACCAGGAAGTTGAACATCCCTCTCACAATCCAGGACTGTTGGCTCCCAACTGCTTGCCTGCCTGCCTTCCTGATTGCCCCTAACCACTTCTGCCTGCCAGCCTGTTCACCCCCTAACCACTCCCCTGCCAACCTGATCAATGCCTAACTGTACCCCCACCGGCCCGATTGCCCTAACTGCCCTCCCCTACCAGCCTGGTTGCCCCTAACTGCCCTCCCCTGCAGGCCATGTTGCTCCCAACTGCCCTGCCCTGCAGGCCTGGCCATTCCTAATTGTCCTCCCCTGCAGGCCTGGATCTCCCCAACTGCCCTCCCCTGTATGCCTGGTTACCCCCCCAACTGTCTTCCCCTGCAGACCTGGTGACCCCCAATGTTCTCTCCTAAAGGCCCGGTCACCCCTAACTGCCCTCCCCTGCAGGCCTGGTCACTCCTAACTGCCCTCCCCTGCAGGCCTGGTCACTCCTAACTGCCCTCCCCTGCTGGCCTGATCGCCCACAACTACCCTCCCCTGTTGGCCATCTTGTGGTGGCCATCTTATGTCCACATGGGGGCAGCCATCTTTGACCACATGGGGCAGCCATCTTATGTGTTGGAGTGATGGTCAATTTGCATATTACCTTTTTATTATATACGATATAAAAGTACATGTGTAATGCTCTATACCCCCAAGCAATATTTAAACTCCCCCTACATTTTTAAAGATCATACATAACATATACTTTAATATAATTTAAAATATGTACAGGTTTTAATTTTTTAGGTCAGTGCATGTAGCACACTTATCTGATATAAAAAAGTATGAAATAATTTCTCAATAATTTAAAAATCATCAGCATAGGGTTAACATGAAGTTTGTCATAAATATTTCTGAAGTATAAAACCTAGTAAGTCCAAATAAGAATATTCAAAATGCCAATGCCATTTTATGTGAACATAGTTTTATTGTCAAGTAGACTAAGCTAATCAACCACTAATCTTCATGGAGCTATAAAGCTATTTTGTTGATGTGGTTAACATGTATACTATACTCAGTTGACTTTAAATAAAGAAAAGGTGATCCTTATCCTATAAGCTAGAAGGCTTGAAGGCAAAAACTGAGATTTTTCTAAGAAGAAATTCTCCCTTGAGTTTGCAGCATTAACTGCTGCCTAAGTTTCCTGCCTGCTGTCCTGCCCACCCCGTCCTCCTCCTGAGAACTCTGATAAACCATCCATCTTACCATTTAAACTTAATTTAGGACTATGGTGAAAGTTTAATCATATCACACTAGTTTAGACTTAAAGCGATTTGGCAGTCTGTAGTAATGACAGTAGAAAATATGTGTTCATTAAAAAAAAAGAAATGAAAAGAACCCAGAAAAACTGAATGAAAAGCTAAATAACAGTTCAGAGCAATAAAAGATGTTCATGGCTGTAAACTAACTAGAGGCCCGGTGCCCGAAATTCATGCGCTGTCGGGGGGCACCTCTCGCAGGCCGGGACCCCTCAGAGGATGTCCCTGGGGATCAGGCCTAAGCCGGCAGTCAGCCATCCCTTTTGAAGTCCAGGGCTCTCGCAGTCCAGGACCCCTCACTCCTGACTGCCTGCCTGCAGCGGAGGCAGGAGAGGGTTCAGCCACTGCCACTGCATTTGCCAGCTGTGATCCCAGCTTCTGGCTGAGCAGCACTCCCCCTGTGGGAGAGTACTGACCACCAGGAGGCAGCTCCTGCATTGAGCATCTGCCCCCTGGTGGTCAGTGCACGTCATAGCAAGAGGTTGTTCTATGGTTCAGTTGATTTGCATATCAGGGTTTTATTATATAGGATAATAAAAAGTCTAATTACATGCAACAACATTTAAGAAAGCAGGGTAGTACTTAATGATTTTTTAAAAATTGTTTTATCTTAACAGAAACTTGAAAAATATATATTATTTGTGGTATATCATAAGAGAAGAGGGATATCTTTATAGTTGTTAGAGAAACTTCACAATTAGTTTACAACTTCTCAGTAAGTGAATTTGGAAACACTATTGTTTTTCTTTAGATTGTCACTTTTGCCCAAGAAACAGGGGACTGTTCATTAGAAACGGTCTCTTTGAAGTTTTCTCTCACATTTTTTGAGGTGAAACTTTGTGATGAGGCTGCATCTCAAAATCTCAGCCAAACACTTCCTCTTTTTTTCTTTGTTCAAAACAGAATTCTCTCTCTCTCTCTCTTTTAACTTTAAAAAATTATTTTTTTTTCAATTACAGCTGACATTCAATATTATCTTAGTTTCAGGTGTACTGCATAGTGGTTAGACATTTATAATTTAGGAGTTTATCTTCTCAGTAAGTCTTGTACCTATCATACATAGTTATTACAATATTATTGATTATATTCCCTATGCTATAATTTATATCTCTGTGATTATTTTGTAATTGTGAATTTGTACATCCTGAGCCCTTCATCTTTTTCACCCAACCACTTCCATCTGACAACCATCAGTTTGCTCTCAGACCATAAAACCATTCGTTCCTTCTTGAGGTCTGGAGTGAAGACAGGAGCTGATTTCCCTCGGTTCTCACTTTTTTCATCTTACTCCACCCTAAATGGCATCTGCCTATTCAAAGAAGAATGCATAATTCTATTTACACTGGATACAACTTTGTAAAAACATTATCTTAACAGAATATGAGGAGATGCAAAGAAACACATTTCATGTATTTGGTAATAATATGATAGACAAATAAAATGATTCAAGTTGGGTGGGTTTAATCAAAGTTGGCTTTCTGGATAAAGACAAAATCTATCAAGAATCAGGTGAGTCTATTGCATTTTTCAAGGAGTTATAATCATGAAATGGCCTGTCATTGTTGGGAAGAGCTTTGAGTTGGCATGGGAAAGACAAGACACAATTGATGGCAAGGAGTAAAGGTTACAGATATAGGCTGCTGACTTAGAGCCTGACTGCGATTATTTCGGTTTCAGTACTTTTAGAACTTAACATCTTACCCATTCATCTCCAGTTTTTGGTTTAAGCCATCTTTTACTTTATTCCTTTTTAGTTGCTACTCCCATGCCAAATCCTATCTGTTTATCATTTCTTTTAGTCATATGACTGTAATTTTTCTGTATCGTTTTATTCCATTCAAATAACCATAACTAATTTTCACACTATTGCAATAGCCTTTTAACTAGACACCCTGACTTAAATCTCCCACCCCTTCAGCCTTTTGTACATTACCAGTGATCAGCTTAATCTTCCTATAGCAAAACCATCAGGCTTCTCCTTGACTTTAAAAACAAACAAGCAATTAATATGTCTATGAACTGTAGGCAAGGTAGTTGATATCTTTTCATCTGTCACACAGGTTCTTCTAACAAGGACCTTACCTGACTTCTCCTTTTATCTTCTATTTTCCATTGTAGCCAAATTGATCTCCTCTCTTCCAATCACACCTCCATGTATGTCTCACCTATATCTTTAATTGTGTCCAATGTAAAACCTATCTAAATATTTTGCCTCCTTCAGGAATAGAGCCAGAGACTTCCTTATCCATGAGACCATGGTAGAACTCCAACACCTGTGGAGGTCTTTTCTGAGATGTAGCATAATGTAGTAACAAGAATCATATAAATATATTTTGGATACCAGTTCTGCCACATACCAGCTATTGGAGTGTGGACAAATGACTTGGCCACTCTGCCTCTGTTTCCCATCCACAAGGTGGGGATTAAAATGGTTATCTTTGTTAAGTTTAAGAATGTAGTAATGTCTCTTTTCTTAGTTGATTCTCCCCCCCCCCCCCCCCGCCAACCTGGACTAATGTCTGGCAAAGAATAAGAAATTTATACTATTTGCCCTGACCGGTTTGGCTCAGTGGATAGAGCGTTGCCCTGCGGACTGAAAGGTCCCAGGTTCGATTCCAGTCAAGGGCATGTACCTTGGTTGTGGGCACATCCCCAGTAAGGGGTGTGCAGGAGGCAGCTAATCGATGTTTCTCTCTCATCGATGTTTCTAACTCTCTATCCCTCTCCCTTCCTCTCTGTAAAAAAATCAATAAAATATATTTAAAAAAAAAAGAAATTATACTATTTGTTGAAGGAATGAATGGTTAGCACCTAGTAAAGGTGTCAAAATGGTGGACAACATCATCATCATCCATCATACATCTTTTTACTGTTGCTTGAAATTATTTATTTTTAGATTAAGTGGGGATTATATAATTTCTCTTTTATAGATCCTTAGGAACTACTTGATATTTCCTCTGTCCAAAAAAATGTACTATAGTTAATACTATACAGGAATCATGGAGTTGGTTGTTTGAGAAAATGAGTGTCTAAGACTATGTAGTGGCATTTTCCCTTCCTAGAGACAACATATTAACATCTTAACGTGAGTAGTCCAACCAGAGATTATCATCTGCCTCTAGGCTCTTCATGCCACATATATTTGATTTTTTTTTGTTAGCAGTCCTTTTTAATTATTTTCTTTTTCCCTTCAAAGCCCATAAAATAGTAAGTCACATTTTAATAGTGCCTCAGAGAAAATAATTTCTCATGAATACATAAAAGTTAGGAAAAAGTCAAATTTACAGGCATTTATGTGAGAAGGGATGAGGTTATCAGTGAAATTTCAGTGATGCTATGAAAACATCGATTCCAAACAGCCAACCCTCCTCCCAACTCAATCCACTTGCACAGGATCATTTTTTCAGCCATCCAATTGATCAAATAGTCTTACCTCCCACAAAAATGTGTCTTTGGGAGGGATGAGATTTCATCCTTCTTAGTCAGTCATACCACAGCTGGAAAGAATTCATTCTATCCAATCTTGCCCATGCAAGATTTGATAATAAAGAAATCACGGAGAGTATGGCCAGCACTGCTTCACAGAGTTTGACCGTTTCAGTATCAAGACTTGCAACCCTCCAGAAACTTACAAAACATTTATATTCTCTTAAAACTAGGCTGTTCATCAACACAGAACTACAAAATTGCTGTCATTATCTGCCTTGTGTAGACTGAATTACTGAGGTTCAGCGAGGCGAACCAACATGTTCAAAGTCCTGCTTCATAATTTGAGGGACTTTATTTACTTATGAAAAATCAGACACTTGAACAAGTATTGGCTTTAAATAACTTTTTTTGTGCGTTTTCTTACCACTATCTGTAAAATCATTGGTGTTGCTATGAATTAAAGAGTAACCCTTCAAAGACCTCTACTAATTGTCTTGCCCTCCAAATGAAGATGTGCAGAGGGTAAAGGAAAGAGGAAAAAGATAAAGAATTTGATTGGTAATCATAGTAATACTGCCCTACCTATGTATTTGTTTGATACTTTTTAGCTGGATGAATTTTGAATAGTTCAGGGAGGAAAGAGTTAGTTATATTAGCAGGAATTTTACATGTAAATCTCTGATAAGATAGGCTTGAATATTTTATGCTACCTTTATTATTCCTTTTTATAGAAAAGGAAAATTAAGAGAATATTTTGCTCTCAAATCACAAAATCATGGTAATTAAATGTAAGCACCTATACATTTTCTGTGCCCTCTCTATTATTTTTGAAATGTTCATAAATACAGAATATTGTGATTGAAATTTCTGGAGGGGATTTCTGTGAAACTAGCAGCACAATGTAGTTGACACTCATCCTGTGTTACCCTAAGGCTACAGCTTTGATCATAGTCTGAGCCGGTTCATTCCTGTGAGCACAATAAATTTTATACTCATGTCATAGGTAAATCTTACAATCCCTTTGCCTTTTTTAAGTATAAATGAAATGAAAATGAATTCAGTTACAGTATAATGTTTCAACCAAGATCTAAAGAAAGTAATAGTATCAAACAGATATGATATATGAACCCAAATTAGTCCCTTTTCAATTCTGATTGCCCTATTAAATTTATTATAATATTAATATTAATGTAAACACATGCCCATTTATATAATTACAGTAATTTTAAACATTAAATTCATTAGTATACTTCGAAAATAAGAACCAATGAGCTAGACATTTATTGATTGTTCTGTAATCATAAGAAAGTAGAAGCTATTGTGTTACTAAATCACATAAGCAGTACAGTTCCTTATATAACATCTTTCGGTTTTAAAACATTTTAAGTCCCTATTCCCCTTTGCACAGATATTAGACATCAGTGACAGTCGCTTTGAATTTTTTAGAAAAGTACATTCTGATCGTAGGTTCCCAAGAAGGTTACATATAAATTAGTCATAAAGCCAATGGAACAGACAGGAAATGATTAGGCTGTATGATTATTTCTAAATTTATTGTGTTTTAACACTACTAGTATTGAATTTTAAAAAAGGAGCCCCTTATATTTTACATGATTATTTAAGACCTCAAGCCGAATGTTCCTCTAACTCTGTAATGCTACAGTTCTAAAGCAACGCTGAAGACAACAAAGTCTTATTTGATAGTCTAGCCTTTCAGTGCACAGCTCTTCTTCCTGTCTTTGATGTAGGAATGGTTTATTTAATCAATTATTAATCAAAGTTATGGCATTCTTCTTATATATTTAGGTAAAACTAAAAGATGACTTCCCTGAGCCTTATTGCTTAAATAAAAGTTTAAATAGACTGAAAATACTTGATTTGGACCTGGCAGATTCTGCAGTGATTGAAGTTTTCGATAGCCATTGGTCTCAACTGGGTGCTCAGATGAAAAGCAGTGTGTGTGTGTGTGTGTGTGTGTGTGTGTGTGTGTTTCAATTTAATTTTCTAGAAATAGATGATGAGCGTGGGCCAAAGTATGCAGGCCACTTATGATGACCTTCCTTCTGATAACAAAAGCCAGTACAGATAATTTGATTAGTGTTTTCTTTGCACAGGTGTAAAAGTTGACAGGAAACAGCTGAAAGACACAGCCTTGTGGTACAAGCCGGGCAGCTGGACACTTTGTGCATGGAGAATCTTGAGCAGTTGGTAACATTTGGCAGCTTAACATAGGGAAAAAAAATGACGGCTAGCAAAATCTCAACTGCTGCTAATTAGCAGCAATGAACTGTGGGTAGGACAGTGTGTTTTAATGTGAGAAGATTTCTACAGTAACCACTGCACTAAGGAGGAGGAGGGATAGAAAAAAATGCTCCCTAGCTGACCCTCGTGGCAATCCAAGCTGCATATTGCAATAATCCTGTAAATTACTATGCTTTCTTATACAGTAACTTGGAGTTAATTAGTAATTTAACATTCTTCTACACTATTAAATGTCTTTCTTGCATTATATTATGTTGTTTCATGGGCTTACCTTAACACTAATGGGGTTTTGTTATATTTTCTCAAAACAGTAACAGTAAAATAAAACTGAGCTAGAAAATTAATTAGTTATCTTTTACCTTTGATTTACCTGTTATTAACAATTAAGTGGTGAAACACATTTTTTAAAGTGGTTTCAGAGGTTACATGGAGATGAATATACTTCCAGAATACATTATAGTGGTAAAGTGAATAAAAATGAGTTGTGTACATGCTTCAAGAGCCTTTGCAAAATGCAATGCAAAATCTTTCCTATTTCCACTCTAATAGGGAGGATGTAATCGTCTGTGGCCAGAGGATGACAGGGGAGGACAGAGGAGAGGACAAACGCTTATTTACTTATAGTCTCTAATTTTTAAGAGAATCTTTGCAAAGAAAAGGAAATCCATATATTCATGGGTTTATGTCATGAAAAGTTTATGTGCTAAATGATATAGTGAATTTTACTATATAGACATATAAAAAATGCACACAGCTTGTAGCTTTGTGGTTTGTAAATGCCAGAGGATTTTGTAGGATTCAGTAACTGGAGGAAAGTTATACTCAAAAACTTAAATAATAAAAATCAATGCATCCAATGTTAGCGTTTAAGTAGAAAACTTTGAGGTGAAGAATTGTGGTAAACAAAATAATTCTGATTTCTTGCACAGAGAAAAAGAAGTTGAAATTATTAGTATGTTTATTTAAAGAAGAATTTCTTAACCAGATACCCTTTTCTTCCCCTGCAAACTCAATTTCCTTATTGAATGAAGCAGATAAATAAAACAGCATTGGACACATGCACTTTAAGAACTGTTCTTATGCACTTGAAATTGGAATTCTTCTGCATTCTGTATATTAAAGAGAAAGGGAACGTTTGTATTTGGCATCTCAATGATCAATGGTGGGACAATTTAGCAAAAGCTGGGCTTCAGAAGAAGAAAAGCTACAGACGTGTACATGGAAAAGAATGAATTAGGCACAAAACACTTCCAAAAGATTTTGTCTCTTGGGGCTCCTTCTAAAAGAGTGTCTGCTACCATTTAAAACCCCATCCTTTGCAGCTGGATTTGAACATTCCATAAAAAATTCATCCGTGCTTTAAGAGATTTCTGCTTTTCTGTCCTCTCTATTGTTAGACAAATTGAAGTGTGCACTCGGAAGGAGAGTGGCAGTGAACTGCGAATTTATTTACTCATTCGATTCTAATATTGAGAGAATCTACTTGCTCCGTTCAAAGGGTAGAGCAACAAAGCAAGTGACATCAGGTCACCCAGCACTTCATAGCTACCTGCGAGATAGAATTGTTCTCCTTGCAGATAGGAAGTGACTGAAACCTCTTTTTCTCATCAATGTCTATTATGATTGATGGCTCTATGGTCACATTGAATATGCCCTTTTTAAATAATTCACAATGTCATCACCATAGTACTAGTTTATAACTAGCCTGTTATTTTTACCTTTGTTCATTCACTATCAGAAGGTTAGATAAATTAAGTACTGTGTGGATTTGGGTAGCATTATAACCAATCAAAATAGAGTGTTTATAGTCCAACAACAACAAAGCATCAGTTTTATTTTTATATGATACTCCGAATGTCTCCCTCTCAATAAATCCTGAAAGGAAATTCTGATAAAGCAGAAGTACTTTTGGCACACTTTAACCTGAAACTGCACTTTGGTATTAAGTCACCATAAGACTTTCAATATAAAAAGCAGTCACGCTGTGTCAAGACAGATGAAATTTTACCTTAATTCTACACTTATTTCAAAATAAAAATATATTTATTTAATGACTCCATAATAATAAAATTTACAGTTCATTTCCAATATCTAATGCATGAATTGTTAAACTAGCATTTGTACAAAAGAGCTGTAAGAGCATATATTTAAAACATAATGCTTAATACTGGGAGTGGACTATATGAGATATAATATAATAGTTTAGTTTATTTCTTATATTGATTAGAAATCAATTTACTACTAATTATTGAAATGTTGATGTTGACCCTCAAAAGTCCATAATTTTATAAGATACATTTTATGCGATTATTTAGCAATTTTGTTGGATGGATCAGCACTAAAGCACTAAAATGAATAATTATGTCTTTTTTTATTACACAAGTTTTGAAAATTGTTTTACACACTAATCTTTGGTAAATCAATTATAACAGTTCAAAATATAAATCATAGGACTATATATTTCCTTAAATAACCAGTTTCCTTATATTTTATTTTTAACATTGAGATCAATAGAAATTCAAGTATTTTATTTGTGCAAGTTTTCTCACAGATTATGAATACTTTCAATCTAAGGTTAAGAACATTTGTTTTCTTAAAACTTCCTGTACATATTCAACCTATAATGAAATGTATAACTTTTAGAGATAAATTGTGTGCTTAATAGAAGTGTGCCTTTATAAAAATTAACCTTTGTGGTTTTTTTTTTTCTTCAGTATCCTAATTTTGGATTCTTCTTAATTGTTGATTTTTAAATTGAACTCTGTTTTTCAAAGTATTAATATAAGAAGAAATAAAAGAATATATAACTTGTCTGGACTTAGATATGTGATCAAAATCTCAATATGCTATCATAAGTAAAATAAGCCAAACTGGTAGCTAAGAATTGTCATGTGATCAGAGTGCTATAATCAAAAGTACAGAGATCTTTCATTCATTCACCCAATAAATATTTATTGGCTACTACGAAATATTTATTGGAGAAACTTGGCTTTAGATTCTATGAAGCTTACATTCTATCAGGGAAAACAGACCACAACAAAAAAATGTTTTAAATAAAGAAGACAACCTCAGACAGCAATAAGTGCTTCCATGAAAATAAAGTCAGCAATGTGCAAGTCAGAGACTGCAGAAAGCAAGATATTAAGGATTTGATTTAAACTGAGTAATCAGAGAGAAACCAAGATGGCAGCATAGGTAAGCACCTAAACCACTGCCTTGTACAACAATTTCAAAACTACAACTAAAAGACAGAACGGACACCTTCAAGTACCACAGGAAAGCTGGCTGAGTGGAAATTCTACAACTAGAAGGAAAGAGAAAAGCTCACGGAGAATTGGAGGAACGCCAAAGGGTTGAGGTACAGCAAAGGGTCTTTGTGCACGCAGAGAGGAAGGGCAGCTGAGAGCCTGGCTGACTTTCTTTGGTGGGAGGGGAAAGGAAGCCCCCGATTGCACTGAACCCCAGTTCCGACTGCACTGAACCCTAGTTTTAGGCGAAACCCTGTGGACCCAGGCTCATACAGGGCGAGTCTAGACTGTCAGGTAGAGAGAAAGGCACTTGGAGACTCGGAGACCCGGGGGAGAGCCGGGGGAGCCCCAGCAGGCAGGGGTCTGGAAGCGTGCGCACGTGAGTGTGCACAAAGACTGAGGAGGTTGCCACAGGCTTTCCCTAGCAGAAGGGAGTCGGAAGCTCCTGACTGCACTGAACCCCAGTTCTGACTGCACTAAACCCCAGTTCCAGGTGAGCCCCTAGGAACCCACACTCTTGCGGGGAGAATCTGGACTCTCGGGTGGAGGCTCGGGAGGTGGGGTAAGGCAGAGGTCTGGAGGCGCACGTGCAAGGGCAGGGCTGACGGGAAGCCAAGACTGTCTGCTCCGTCCTGAGACTCCACCCCATCCAAGCTGAACACAGAGGCTTTTATAATTTGGCAAGTCTAATCCTATAAGGCTGTCTCCAGCACCAAACTTCTCCCAGCATAGACACAGCTGATCCTCACAGCCAACTGGCCTGGAGGTCAATTCCTCCCAGTGATACCAACAATAATCAAGACTTAACTACGACAAGGCTGTACACACAGTCCACAAAGGGTTGCACCAGAGAGTCCACCTCAGGTTAACTGGGGAGGCCAACCCACTGGGCCATATAGGAAACCTAGCACACAAAGCTACCCTACCAATTCAGGGAAGCAGTGAAAATGCAGCGACAAACAGATCACAAACAAAAGAAACAGAGGAAAACAAATGACTGGATATAGAATTCAAAAACCACGGTTATAAGCCTTTTCAAGAATATCCTAGAAAAGGCCAATAAATATAACGAGACCCTCGAAGATATGAAAAAGGACCAACTAGAAATTAAACATACACTGACTGAAATAAAAAATATTATACAGAGACCCAACAACAGACTAGAGGAAGGCAAGAATCAAGTCAAAGAATTGAAGTACAAAGAAGCAAAAAACACTCAACTGAAAAAGAAAAAAGAAGAAAAAAATCCAAAAAGTTGAAGATAGTGTAAGAAGCCTTGGGACAACTTCAAGTGTAACAACATCAGAATTATGGGGGTGCCAGAAGAAGAGAGAGAGTAAGATACTGAAAACCTATTTGAAGAAATAATGACCAAAAACTTCCCCCACCTGGTGAAAGAAATAGACTTACAAGTCCAGGAAGAGCACAGAACCCCAAACAAAAGGAATCCAAAGAGGACCACACCAAGACACATCATAATTAAAATACCAAGAACAAAAGACAAAGAGAGAATATTAAAAGCAGCAAGAGAAAAACAGTTAATTACCTCCAAGGGAGCACCCATACGATTGTCAACTGATTTCTCAACAGAAACTATGCAGGCCAGATGGGAGTGGCAAGAAATCTACAAAGTGATGAATAGCGAGAACCTACAACCAAGATTACTCTACCCAACAAAGCTATCATTCAGAATTGAAGGGCAGATAAAGAGCTTCACAGATAAGAAAAAGCTAAAGGAGTTCATCGCCACCAAATCAGTATTATATGAAATGCTGAAAGGTATTCTTTAAGAAGAGGAAGAAGAAAAAAGTAAAGATAAAAATTACAAACAACAAATACATATCTATCAACAAGTGAACCTAAAAATCAAGTGAATTAAAAACCTGAGGAACAGAATAAACTGGTGAATATAATAGAATCAGAGGCACAGAAGGGGAGTGGACTGATAATTCTCAGGGGTAAAGGGGTATAGGGGGATGCAGGAAGAGATTGGACAAAAATTGTACACCTATGGATGAGGACAGTAGGGGAAAGGTAAGAGCAGAAGGTGGGGTGGGAACCGGGTGGAGGGGAGCTATGGGGGAAAAAGGAGAAACAATTGTAATAATCTGAAAAAAGATTTATTTAAAAAAATAAAATTAAATTAATAAAAATATAAATGATAAAAACATAGAAATAAAAATAAACTGAATAATCAAAGAAACTCTTCCTGGTTGGTTGACGTGCTGAGAAAAAAAAAATGAACAGGCACCAATCATGCAAAGATATGGAGCCAGATTATTCTAGATCAGCTAATCTCAGTTACTACTATGGAAAAAGCAAGCCTGGTGTTACAAAATGACATGTTCATTAGCTTATATCTGGAAAATATTTTTCAAAACAATAGTATTTATATGTATTTTGTCCTTTAATGGGAAGGTAGTTCTCAGGAACTAATAACATCTTTTTGTTTTTCAGATGAAGAAGGCAAAAAACAGAATTGAAAGATAATTTCGTGCCCTAGCTGGTTTTGCTCAGTGGATAGAGCGTCAGACTGGGGACTGAAGGCTTCTGCATTCGATTCTGGTCAAGGGCACATGGCCAAGTTGTGGGCTTGATCCCCAATGGGGTCTTGCATGAGGCAGCCAAACAACGATTATCTCTCATCATCCTCTCTCTCCCTCTCTCTCTCTCTCTCTCTCTCTCTCTCTCTCTCTCTCTCTCTCTCTCTCTCCCCCCTCCCTCTCTCTCCCTTCCTCTCTGAAATCAGTGAAAATATATTTAAAAAAAGATAACTTCTTGGTCTAATGATGTCCTAGAGAACATTGAGACAAATATCTTATTCAGATATTTAGGTTATATGCAGATTAATTTAACTAAGCTGGTCTATGACAGATTTCCAAATGAAACTTCTGATTCAAGTTTTAAGAAATTTTCCCTTGTTACTGTAATACAAATTTCCCCAAACTTTAAAAACTTTGAAAGCAAATGAGGTAGCATTAAAATTAGTTTTCAAATTGTGTGACTTACTTGTCCACATTCCTAACTTTGGATATACAGCTCCCTATATAAAACTTCTCTCCAAAATATTTCCAACGGTTGCCAATGTTTCACATACTCTGCTACAATTCAGCTATGCCAATTCTTGCCTAACCTGTTGAATAGTGTCTTGTCTAATGTCACTCCTAGTAGATCAGTTCCCTGTCACTACTTGCCACCATTTTATTGAGCATTTTAGTTATCACCCCTTCAACCCCAGCACAGCCATATCTACAAGACCCTGATGCTATCTGAGACTCTGCAGTGCAGCACATTTATTCCTACTGCTCCTTTAGGAATGGCAAATCACTTTTGATGGCTATACTGTTCTCCCACAATGCCAAGCGCTGTCCTCTATATCTATTAATGATCTTGTAGGGGTGTTCATAAGTGGTACTGATTGAACTACATTGGTACAGAGATACAGCTTAATTTTCTTACAACTCTCTACCATATATCTGCTCATGTCTCAATGAGATAGTGTTATACTACAGAACTATTAATCCCATTTAAACCTTTAGATAAACAAAGTCAAACATCATATTTAGCTCCTTACCAATGGACTCAAAATGTAAAGTAAGGTTTTAAAGAATCTCAGAAATGCAATGTGGATAAGAGAATAATACTTTTAAAATAGGAAATGAAAGCCTGGGCATCCTTGACATTACTACTTCTTTTCTTCTTCTAAATAGCAAGACAATGAGCAAAGGTCAATACTGGGTTATCCATTTTATAAGATCTTTATCCTGCATAAGTAGTTCTCTAGTGACTTATCAATGGTCAGATATTTAGCTAAGAGAAGGAATTGCTTCTGCCACAGTTCAGGCTTTCTACTACAGAACACTGTGCTTACATGAATAACTTCTATGTCCCAAAGATGTAGTAAGGAGCACTTACTCTATCTTTTCCCCTTTTGTCTTTAATGGATAATACATGAGTGGTTTGCATTCTGTTGACAATGGAAATTTTTGAAGCCAAAACGTTATCTCATTGTCATAAACATAAACAAACAAAACAAAAAGTAGGAAGAATTAAAAAGAAGACTAGCATATCCCTGCTGTTGGCTGATGGCCTTGTCTGATCAAAATAGAGAAATAAGCCTGATCTAAGAATTGACTGGGATTATACAAGAGTTTTCTGGATGTAGCTGGAATGTGAAAATTCCACAATGATTGTACGTGGGTTTTAAAGGATTGATCTTCTATAAAAAAAAAAAAAAAAAAAAAAAAAAGAAGAAGAAGAAGAAGAAGAAAAAAAAGAAAGAAATTACCCTTATCCATATGAAGCACATTATGAGCAAGATTGGTTTTCCAAAATCTATGTTAGTTGGGATTGTAATGTCTGAAAGAAAGTCTTTACTTTATGAAAATTATAATTATTTTGATTTTTGTCCACAATCAGCTTGAAATGTTGCAAAACTCTGCAGGTGATCACTGTTATAACAAAACCATGGGAACAGATGGTGCAAGGTACCAGGCCAGCTCAAGGGATTAAATGTGAGGCTTTTGAAATTTAAAATTAAAGCTGGGTGATCTTGGGAAAATGTGGCTGCCAAACATGGTTGCTTACGAAAAAAAAAAAAGTTGCCCAAATTCTCTTGACAAGCTTATTTACATTCAAATGACTGGGGAATATTAAGTAGTTATAAAGTATTCTTGGCAGGGTATGGCCTACCTGACCAAATTAAAACGTGAAATGCTACATCCATTATGGTGCTAAGGCTTTGCATGCAGTGACCTCCCTCTTAAGTTTAGTTCCTAATAGGAGCCAACTTCTTTGGGCAAGGTGGTGAATTTTAGGTGCTAAAATAAAATAAAGATAACCTAAACACACTCTTTCTGTTTAATTTTCACTGAGGACATGCTTATTGATTGCAGAGAGAGGGGAAGAGAGAGATGAGAGAGAGAGAGAGAGAGAGACAGAAGGATGTCAGAGAGGGCATCGAAAGGTTGCCTTCCATATGTACCCCAACCAGGGATCAAACCCCAACCTAGGTATGTACACTGACCAGGAGTCGAACTAGCATCCTTTCTGCTTAATGTGCAACACTCCAACCAACGGAGCCACACTGGCCCCAGCAACATTATCTCTTTTAAATGGAGAGAGTGAAGTGTCTTGGTTGAGTCACTGATGATAAATTTAGGGAGTTACATCAAGTGCCCATTGGTAGAAGAAATGAGAAAAGTAAAAGTTACAAAAGTTAAAATATTCAACTAGATTGACTTACCTTGAAAAATAAGTCCATGTTAAAATATATTAACAAAAACATATTTAAAATATCAAAATTGTTATACTTAATTTGGTATTTTTAGTACATTCCTTATAATAAAATGTCTTATAATATACACTAGTACATTTGAGTGACTACTATGTAACCTGAAATTTATATATTAACTCTAATTTTCCTATTTTTTTGCAAGGTGATACTATTATCAGTATTTGCAGATGTAGAAACAGTCAATATTACCTGCTGATATGTTTTTAAAATTTGAGTGTAAGATTGGATGAGTTTGGCTCCCAATATCTTTTTTGTTATTTTCCTTGGCCAAATATGTTTACAACAATCACTTCATTTTATCTGAACAACAGTTCCTTAAGTCGATATGAGAACACCCATTTGATCAATGATGGATGAAAAAAACAAAACTTTTTGAGATGGACCTGGAATTGCAGCACAGCACATAACTGTGAAATGGCAGAGCCAGGCATGATGTGTGGGTTTCCTGTTCTAGGAGCTTAGTATTATTCCCATGGACTGATTTGGTCAAATTACCCTGCAGTCGGATGAGGTATTCTGAGGATATGGGTACATGTAGTTCTTTTCCTCTCGAAAATCTATCTAGTGGCTTATTATCATGTTTTTCTTTTCTGGGTTGTGGTGTTGTTCATGATCATGAGTCAGATTCTTCTTTTATACTCTAGGAGATTTTGAAGCTTCTGGTAAGTTGAATAAGTCAGACATATATGCAAGATATTGGACCAGGCATTTGAAACATAAGGGTAAATTAAACACAGACCCTGTCATTCAGATGGTTATAATCTAGTTAAGATGCATGATATTTCAGACAATATGCTGAGGATTTTACATATTTCATCTCATCTCATCTTTTCACAAGATGTTGACTTAACACTTACTCCCATTTTAAATACAAAGAAATTGAGGCTCTGGAAGATTAATTAATTTGCCTAAAGTCACAAAGCTGAAAGCAGAGATGTTGAAATTCATATACAGGTCTGATTACCTAAAGCTATACCACATTAGAAAAGAAGAAAGAATACTCAGTTAAAACATGAGGAATCAAGATAAAGTGATATAATTAAAATCTAAATAAATACCAAAAAAATCTGACTGGGGAACATTCTCATTATAGGTGGTAACATCTGGGTCAAATTCTTTTTGAAAAAAGATTTTGCCTTCTGGCCTAGAGAATGATTTGAGTTCAAGCACGGGGAAGAGTGTCAATAAAGCCAAGGAGTCATGAAAGTTCATATTACATTCAGAGAAAAGTGAGATATGAGTTTGGAAATCCTCACAATGAAAAAATAATAATCAAAAGTATATTCATATATAAGGTAAATTTGAGGAGGGAGAGATTCAAGGTCATCTATGTTAGACTTTACAAGGCTATCAATAATGTTAAGGTAGAAGTCATAGTGGAGCCACTGCAGACATAAACCATGTATCTTTGCTTACATCTCTCCCAAGTACCTAATGAAATACAGTATTTCTAAAGTTATGCCTTAGATTATACAGAAAGACTTGGATATATTCAGAAAAAATATGTTTACCTTGTTTATGATAATGTCTTATTCTTTCTTAAGGTTCTATGTAATTTTTCTTCAGGACTATCTCCTTTGACTCTAATTAACAGTAAAAGCCCCAGTGCTTGCTCATGAAGAACATAATTTTATTTCAAATTTAAAAGTCTTTTACATTATAGCTGAATTTTGATTGAAAGAAGAATTGACTATAAATAAAATTATGTTTTCTAGATCTTCAATGAAGGTTTATTCAGAGTGCAAGTATGGATTTTATTCATCCACTATTAATGGATGAGTATTTCTAGTGTCTTAAATATCAGTGACCATTTTGTAACTCCTAGTGGTATTACCAGGTGTACCAGTTAATAATGGGGATTTTTTTTCAATAGATGGAGTTATACATATGTTGATAAATATGCAATTTGATATGTATGCTATTTTGTTGTATTGACAACAAGCTTCAAAACCTTATATGTCAAATTTGCTGAAGGTGTTGATATCATAGATATTTTTACGCTTAAAAATGTCGAATTTTGTGCCAAAAAAAGAGCATTTGCGAGAAGTTTTAATTCATTACTTTTTTGAAGAAAAATGCTGCTGAAAGTTATCGTATACTTCAGGAAGCTTATGGTGAACATGCTCCATCTTAAGATACTTGTGAACACTGGTTTAAATGCTTTAAAAGTCATAATTTCGATGTGAAAGACAAAGAACATCCAGGTCAACCAAAAAAAGTTTGAAGTCCAACAATTACAAACATTATTGGATAAAGATGTGTGTCAAATTCAAAAACAACTTGCAGAAAGATTAAACGTTGCTCAGCAAATGATTTCTGATCTTCTAAAGACAATGGGAAAGATTTTAAAGGAAGGAAAATGGGTGCCACATCAACTGAACGAAAGACAAATGGAAAACCAAAAAGTCATCAGTAAAATGTTGCTTCAATGGCACGAAAGAAAGTCTTTTTTGCATCAAATTTTGACTGGTGATGGAAAGTGGATTTATTTTGGGAATCCCAAACACACAGAATTATGGGTTGACCCAGGTCAAACATCAACATCGACTGCAAGGCCAAATCACTTCAGAAAGAAGACAATGCTCTTCATTTGGTGGGATCAGGAAGGTGTGGTGTATTATGAACTTCTAAAACCAGGTGAAACCATTAATACTGAGCGCTGCCAACAACAAATAATCAATTTGAACCACGCTTTGATCGTAAAACAACCAGAATGGGCCAGAAGACATGGCAGAGTAATTTTGCTTCATGATGACGCACCATCACACACTTCAAAACCAGTTAAAGACACATTAAAAGATCTTGCCTGGGAAGTATTAATCCACCCACTGTATTCACCAGACCTTGCTCCTTCAGATTACCATTTGTTCTGATCGATGGCACACGCACTTTCTGAGCAGCACTTCAAAACGTATGAAGAAATGGAAAATTGGGTCTTTGAATGGTTTGCCTCAAAACAAGAAAAGTTCTATTGGGACAGTATCCACAAATTACCTGAAAGATGGGGTAAACGTGTAGCTAGTGATGGAAATTACTTTGAATAAAGCACTTTTGATGTTTCTCTTGAAATTATCATGTTTTCTTTGATTACAAAATCTGCATTATTCGCAGGTACACCTGGTAAAATAGAAACAGCTATGGTGTAGATGCTGCATTATCAACACACCGGGAAATAAAACAGCTGGCCTGCTTTATGCCTTTGTGTGTTTATAGAAATATTTCAAATAACCCCTAAAAGGTGTGGCCATATTTGCAGCTGCAATATCAAGTATAGCTTTGTTAAACTTGTGGTTATCATACAGTTAAATCTGAGAACAGCATCAGAAGAATCCATTAGAAAAACTATAGAGTAAGATTAATGTAATTGCTGTTCATTCCGTTACTTTCAGTTACCTTCTTAAAGAAATATTTTTGTCACTGAATATATCACCCATAAAAATCTTCTGGTTATACATGAGCATTTTAGTAACTGCAATTCCTCACAGATCTTATAGGAAGAATGTCTTCTAATTTTTTTTTATTCATTGCAATACTAAAATGCATCCGTTTAAAAGTACTAATAGGAAAGTAGACTCATGTGAAGTGAGGCAAAAGTTGTGTACACATTGTGTTTTAAGAATTTCACCCATGCCCTGGCAGGGGGGGAGGGTGACTTGGTTGGAATGTTATATTGTACACTAAAAGGTTGTGGGTTTGATTCCCAGTCAAGGCAATACCTAGGTTATGGGTTTGATCCCTGGTTGAGGCATGTATGGGAGGCAACACATTGATGTTTCTCTCTCTCCCCCTTCCTCTCTCTCTAAAACCAATTTACAAAAGCATATGCTCCGGTAAGGATTTTTAAAAAAGTGTGGGGCATATAGGTTTTCTGTATATTTATAAAAGATTAAAACTAACTACAGCATTTGAAAGAACATTTAAGGATAAGGTACCAACTTTTCACCCAGCCAGGAATTTGATGACCACAATTGTGCAAGGCTGAAGAGATCGGAACAATTCTTTGGAAACCAAAGTGTCTTGCAAATCAACTATTACTGAACTGTTTGCTTATACCTTTGTTCATAGATTTGATAACCTATTAGTCATAACTTTATTATTCACATGTAAAATATGCCTGGAGGACAATGTAATCATTTATTAAGGGAGTTTATTTACTTTCCCTAAGAGTTTGTGTTTTTTAATTAAATATGTTACAGGGATAGATTCTGGAAGGCACAGTAAATTCATCGTGCAGTTCAACTTCATGACTTCATATAAAGAGAGTGCTCAGGCTCAGGTAAACCAGACATTTGCTGTTCTGATGGTACCAGGTGCCAAAGGCCTGGGAGATCTTGACAATGGCAAAAAAAGCAGGTTGAAGGGGCTTAATGTCATTGAGAGCCAATTTGATGGTAATATTTGATTGGCTCTCTTTTCTTCCTTCTTTCATATATCTGACACATCTTGTCTTACTAAAGAATTTAAAACTTCAGTTAGGTATTATAGTTATTAGAGATGGAAGAGAATAAATGTTTGCCAGAATCCTGCCAAACCATTCTGCTTCACACACCAGTCATTTGATTGGGATGTTTTATTTAGTAGGTACTGACTAGCAAGCAGAAATGATTTAAATTCACTAGAAAAGACTAAAGTAAGTTCAGGGAGAAAAAAAGAAAAGGAAATGTATAGTAAAGGCCTTTGTCAAGCTCCTTGTACTGTGTCATTGGAGCACATATGGTTCTTGTATCCGCCTGTCCTAGAGCAAAGCCATGTTTATTCTGGCCGATACTTAAAGAGAAAAGTGAGCTGCAGAGTAAAAGCATTGGGGACCATGTTGAGAGATAAATTATAAATGTACAGTTCTAAGAATATTTTTGTGCAAAACTTTACTTTCTAGGAAGATATTCTACTTATATCAAAAAAGAAACTTGTCATCTGAGATCCACTCATTTTGCAAATAAAAGGACAATGCCTTCACTAAAATATATATTGAGGCAGAAATCCCATTAATAGGATAATCAGGCAAAATATTACCCAGCTTGGGAATACTTCAGCACATCAGAATTATAGTTTCTAGCATTTTGATACATAGTAATGATTTTGGTGTGAAAGAATATATTACTCTAAGAAAGAAATATATATTACTTTGGTTGCATCCAAACTTGAAAGTGTTTCTCATTTTAAATTATCCATCTTTTTTCAATTTAGAAAGAATTTGGTTCAGTTGAGTCCTATTTTTGCAATATCTCAGGATTTTAAAATATCACCCTGTTTTGAAATGTAAATTAGCACACATTGGTAGGAGAGAAGTGGATTATGAGTTATATATGGGCCAAAGCTCTAATATCCAAGCCATATGGTCCTAATCCAAATTGGAGTATTTCTTTTTTAGTGGAAATAATTGGGTTTACTCTGAGTCATTGAGACATTATCAGTTTAGAGTTTTTATGGAACTTAGAAGGTATCTCAATCTAGATGAGGAAATGGAGAGTTAAGCCATTTCCCTCCTGTCAAACAGCTAATAGAAGGCCTGGCTACCACAATCTATCACAAAAGAGAAAACATAACTCCCTCTTCTATGACTCCTCCAAACTTTGTGGAATACATGCCTCAATTCCCGAAGTGATGCATAAACTCAATAGTTAGGGGAGAATGAAAGCTATGCATCAAACAGGAGCTATTTCCACCTGTAAATAAACCCAGAACAAATAAATATTGACCATTTCTTCTCATGGACCAGATTCTCTTCACCATCCTAACACATAATTCAGATTGCCTTTCCCCTAAGCACTTACATATTCACTGTGAGATAAATTAGGATTTAAAGAAGTTAAAGGACATTTGCCAACACTTAGGTTTCTATGTATATGATATAGGATTTTTAGTCATTATGCTATGTTAAGTTTCATTTTCTACTGTAGTAGGGTGCTCTTAAAATGACTTAGATTATATAATAACAATGGACAGCTGACAATATTTAAGAGGGTCTAAATAGCATATATTTAGGTCACAGGGCTAAAACACACACATTTATTTTATCTGGCCAATAATTGCCCACCTAGTAGATCATCTGTAGACATTCTGAGGTCAGGCCGGCCTGTCACTCAGTGGACTGCATTGGTCATTATTCAATCCTCTCAGGACATAAAACCTTAGAAAGACATCCTAATAATAAAGTTAAATATGTGAAAATCAAAATAAAATTCAAGAGTGCATTTCAAAAATCAAAGAGAGGAAACTTCTTCTTTAAAATAGAACAATCAAATGTTTTTCTCTTCTTAGAAATAACTTTAAAACAGCCAGGAAAACAAAAACCAGAAACATATATTCTTAAATTGACAAAAGCCAGGAGGTGACTATAATTTCAAACTACAATTCATGAAGAATTGCTGCTTATTAAATAAAAGGAACATCAAAGAGAGAGATATGAAGATGCTGACAGAAGAAGTCTGTGACTCACATCTCAGAGTGGCAGAGCAGAATTCGCCAGAAAGAGAGATGCACGCTAAAGAGCGAATCAAATAAAATGCAGTTTGGGATAATGGAATGGGGGTGTGTGCTGGCAGCAGCAGCCAACACCCACATCAGCATAAAAGAGAGCACAGACATTAGGGTAGAACCATAGTTTCAGAAGCCTTGTGACAGTAAGGCAGCGTAAGAAAGAGAAGTGTACAACTGCCAATGTATGTGTCTAGAAAAAATACAAAGCTAGTGTCAGAAAAGAAAAAACCCCTGGCTATCTCACAACATGTCATGGGCCCCTCCTCTATGTACACCTGCAAACAGCCTGTCTACTCAAGAAGATTTATTCAAAGATGAATAATAAAAAAAGGAGCATAGATGCTGTGATGGTCACCAGAGAACTCGTGCAATATCTGTAAAAAGTGCAAGGGAAAATATGAGAAAGAACAAGAGGTAATGGTAGATGGAAGACACACTCCAGAAAAACATTGCCACAGTGCAGACAAAAATTAGCACAAAAAACATTGCTCTGAGTTAAATAAATAAATAAAACCCTTCAGGAAGTAGTTATCTTTGTAAACTAAGATCCTGAAGTAGATGCATAAATCTTAGGGTTTAAAACTAAAGCTAACTATGAGCTGATCATATGAAGAAGAGTAGAGAAAGATTTAAAAAATGTGTGATGTAATGAAGCCCATAGTGAAAGCAGTTCAATAAAATTTTTATTTCTGAAAAAAATCTACACTAATAAAAGAGAGATATGCAAATTGATCAGAACTCCGTGACACCCACCAACCAATCAGGAGTGAGTATGCAAATTAACCCAACAAAGATGGAAGGTTTATTTGCATATGCAGGCACGGAGCACCGGGTGGGGTGGTAGGCCTGCTATAAGGGGGAGGGCAGGGGTGGAGGGAGCTACAGGAGCAGTGCTCTGACCAGAGCAGAGAAGACTGAAGGCTCCGCTGGAGCAAACACTGAAGGCTCCCGCCAGAGCAAAGATGTAAGGCGGCAGCCAGAGCAAAGGCCTGGGTCCCAGGTGCTGGTGTAAAACCAGTGCTGGCAGCCAGGGGAAGCAAGGCCTATTGCATGAATCTTCGTGCAACAGGTCTCTGGTAAAATAATATAAAAACAGTAAAGGCACAGTATATAGGAGTTAAAAGAGTTTTAAAATAAACTGCAAGTAAACAAGCGTTTTAAAACATTAAAGAAATGATTCAAAACAAGCAATACCCATATACAGCCTAGTAAAATAATGAGCAAAAAATCAACAATGTCAATCCCTAGCATAGCACAAGGAAATGAAAAGCAACCACCACTTCTTGGGTCAATGAGGAGAGCAAACCAATAATATTAAAATACTTAGAAAATAACTGTAACAAACTTATACATCAGAACTCTGTGGTCAATTAAAGCAATGCTCAAAGAAAAAATTTTGCTTTAAATATTTATATTAATATGCAAGTACAAATTAAAAGTAAAATAAGGATTAACTAAAGCAGTTAGATGAAAGAAACCAAAATAAACCTGAAGAATTATAAGGAAGGTAATTATAAGAAAGCAGAGATTAATATTATAACATAGAAAAATAATTCAATAATGAATCTAATCATTTTCCTTTCAAGGGAACCAATAAAATATAAATATTTAGTTAACCTAACTAAAAATAAACTGAAAATAATACATATATAGGAAATAATAGATAACATTCAAAAAATGATAGAGGAAATTAGCATAAATAAGCAACATTTAAATGCAAACTCAGAAAAAATATATAACCAGACAAATAATCATAAAAAAAGATATTTTGGTCAAAGAGCTTCTCTCAAATGAGTACTACACATTAGTTCCACAGAAAAATTATACCAAAATTCTAAAACTCAAAACTCAAATGAGTCAGCTTTTACAGGATGTGCAGAAAACATTTTGGATTCTCATAAGTAACATAATGCTGATGTAGTTGACATAAGTGTCACACCAGAGTGCATAAAACAGTCGTATAAGATGCATATCAGTATAAACTTTCCCCAAATAAAGTATTAGCAAGTAGAACTTATCAGTACAGTCAGATCACTACCTAAAGATGTACCTCAATATGGATCACATTTTATCAAAGAAACAAACAAAAATCTATAAAAGGACTACAAGAAGTTATATTAGATTTAAAAATTGATCTCAAAGGGGTAAAATTATTTCTACCTAGGCTATGAAACAAAATCCAGAAAGCATAAAAGACTAGTAACTATAAATACATCAACACTTAAAATATTCTGCATGGGAAAATATATAATAAATATAGTCAAAGAAAAACATTCTAACTTAAATAACATGCAAGAATTTTAATCTTATTGATATAAGTCCAGAATATCAATATGAAAAGCATCAACAATAAAATATTTTGTACTTTCTTAATGAAAAATACCACAAATGACCATATAAAAATTAGTCTAAAAATCACTTTTAATGGTATAAATATAAAATAACATTACCAGAACCATTCTTTTTCCTTTTCTCACCTGAGGATATGTTTTTATTGAATTTTATAGAGAGAGGAAAGGAGAATGAGAAGAGAGAGAGAAACAGATGATATTGTCTGTTGCTTCTTGCACACACCTCACATAACTGGGAACTGAACCCACAACTTGGGTATGTGACCTGACCAAGAAACTAACCCACAGCCTTACAGTGCATGGGAGGATGCTCCAACCAACTGAGCTTCACCGGCCAGGGCCAGAATCATTCTACATCTACAGTTTGGCAAAGCTCAATAGGTCAGCCCTGAGAGATTACAATCTCTTTAAAGAGCACTGTATTTAAAATTTAAAATGGACATGCCCTTTAACTAAGTAATTCTACCAGTAGAAATTTATCCTAAGCTTATAGTCACATATTTATAAATCCATCTTCAACCTTTGATATTCATTCAACATTGTTTGTAGCAGCTCAGGAAAGATGGCTTCAAGTAAACTTTTTCTCCTCTTTTTCAAATTCTTCTGAAACATTGATTAATAATAGTTGTTTCTGAAAGCAAAGTGTGATACTATGTGTCTGAGTTGTCCTAGAAACAGACACTGAAACAGAAAGTGCAAGGTGGGTTTGTTTTATTTTTGTTGGTGTTTTGTTGGCTCTGTTTTGTTTTGTTTTGGTGGTGGTGGTATGATCTATAAGGAAGGGAAGGAAACAGAATTGGGCAGAGGCAAAAATGAAGGTATAGTTATAAGAATGACAGAGGCCTGCCAGGCCTGTGTGGCTCAGAGGTTGAGCATCAACCAATGAACCAGGAGGTCAGAGTTAGATTCCCGGTCAAGGGCACATTCCTAGGTTGGAGCTCAACCTCCAGTAGGGGGCATGCAGGAAGAAGCTGATCAATGATTCTCTCTCATATTGTTGTTTCTATATCACTCTCACTCTCAATAAAAACATATGTTTAAAAAAAATGACAGAAGCACTATCTGGCAACACAGGGAGTTGTGCAAACTGAGATGGCCCTTCAGAGGACCCCAGCATGAAGCAGGGGGGCTGGGACTGGGTCTTTATAGCCCTAACCTCAACAGTCATTAGATGCAGGCTGCTCTCAGGATGAGGTGTAATGATAAGCAAGGTAGGGATCTTCAGCTCAATGCAAGTCCATGAGATCTTTCAGCTGCCAACACTCCCAGCAGCTGTGAGACTGGGGGTCTCAGTCCTGCAAGGGGAAGGAAGTGGAGGGAGGAAATCCAACACACACAACATCTGCTCTACTGGCAGGTAGTAGAAGGGTGGGTGGTGAGGTCTTCTCACTGTAAATCTTTTTGTATCCTTTCAATTCTGTATTGGTATCACAGGGTTTTGTAAATAAACACTTATTCCAAAAAATTAACAATGGAAAAGAGCAACCACAAATCAAATGCCATGAGTGACAGGGATAATTATCAGCCAGAGAGATACACTTTAAAAATCATCTGCAAAAGACCATTTCTCCCCAGCTGTTCAACAATCCTCTAGTCTATGCAAAACCATGGTGGGTGGGAAGGAGATGGGGTGTTCAATTCAATAACAAGCAGACCATGATCTGAATGAAGTCCTATTCGAAGGATGAACAGTCTGTTTACTTCATTAGGTTTGACAATCTGGGCTTCAGCCTACACAGGACCATAATCTCAAGGACAATAAATTCAACCATGCCTCATATCCCTGTCATCTGTGGCCACTGGCCAAATACGCTGGCCCTTCTAATCAGTAATAATCTTCTGCCATACTTCTCTTTGTTACTTCTTCCTGACTCCTGCACTCCCTGTCTACATTTCTCCATCTGAATACCTCAAACGCTTGTCTCAGTCTACCCACACAAAAACTCCCTTTTTATCCTTCATCTTTTCAATAAACAATCCTTTCACCTCCTTAAACTAAATAGAAATGCTCCCCTTTTTTAAGTCCTGCACTGCCCAGCAGCCTACCAATGTAGATGCTGCACTTTATGCATATATAAAACTTGGACGTGAATACAGTTGTACAACCAAATAAATTGTACAGCAAAATCAATGTCTCATTTTCCTAATTGTCCCTTTTATGGAGGGGGACATCTAAATCATTGCTTTTCCACTTGTGTAAAACCCTCCATCTTCGTTCGAGCTCCAAGTCATCTAAGCTATACCATCTCCAACCTACTTGTTTTCTTTCTCCAACATCCCAGGCAACCTCAACATTAATGTGGTGAACTATATGTATGCTAAAGCAAAAATACCCATCTGAAGAGAAAGAGAGAAGGCAGAGAGGGCAGTCTCTGTTCCTGATTTTATAGTTCTTGGATTGAATTCCTCAAGAGGTCTAGCTATCTTGCCATACCTTGGAAAGCATTTTATTTCTTCCAGTTAAATAATGTTGATTCCTGAGCAAAAAAAAAAAAAAAAAAAAAAAAAAAAGTGCCATAGTGAAAAATGCACTGGTGCCTTGGTAGTCAAAATACGGAGTTTGTTCATTTTTTTTTCTTGAATCATACTGAGCAAGTTTCTCTTTTGTCTCTAGATTTCAGTTTTTCATTAACAGCCCCTTCAAGGACTGTATGGTACACTGGATAGAACGGTCAGCGACCAGGTTCTTTCTCCTTGCTGTTACTTAATTATTGGTTTCACCCTAGGATAGTCACTTAACCTCCAAATGCCTTAATATGCTCCTATTGGGGATGACTATAGTGGTCAAAGGGATTTCATAATTTAAAAACTAATAATGGATACACAATCAGAACTTTGGCATGTGATTGTGGAAAATCACTTAGCCTTGTTAGATTCCATGCATTGGATAATTTGCTTACATATTTTAAACTATTTTTTATTTTTAAAAATTATTGTTCAACTGTAGTTGAAATTTAATAATATATTAGTTTCAGGTGTACAACAGAATAATTAGACATTTATATGATGTGATCACCCTGATAAGTCTAGTATCTATCTGGACGCTTATCTTTTCCAAAGCAGAAAAGTCCTTTAAATAAGACCCGACAGGAACCTATTTCTAAAACTAACATTTATCATTATAGGATAGTGTCATAACTTACAATTGCTATTAAATAATGCCAAAAATTATGTCAGCCTACAATATACATTAAGAAATTGGCAATGACAAATATTACTCCGTAAAATCATCTAGTTCAAATAGTAATGTAGTTCTTTCAATTCTTTGAGCAGTAAACTCCACAAGGCATAAATTAAATTATTCTCTGCAATGAATCTCCAGCATATTAATAAATTATGATTTATTGAAGTATGTTTCCTAGGAAATGAAGTATGTTTGTCTTTACCTTGCCTCAAATATTCCATTTTTGTGACTTCCTATAGAATTGTTAGGATAATGAACAATGAAAAAAAAGTATATATTTTCTACTCTCTGAAATGATATTAAAACACAGATATATAAATATGCCTATATGTAGATATATAAATAGATATCTACATGTAGACATATATTTGTCACTAATATAAACATGAAAAATTGGTTTCTGTTTATTTCTGGAACCATACAAAAATTTTACCTATGTCCTTTTAAGCCCCATTCAAAAATCTGTGTTGGTAATATGTGTGCATTTAAAAATATTACAACCTCATTATCTTACTTGAACCTATTGAAATTATTAATTGATCCATCAAAACTTCACTAATCACTAAACACAGAGTGGTTAACATGTAAGTATTTTAGCAGTAGTTTCCAGGTTGCATGTAATAAGGATTGTATTACGTTTAATCCTATGAAAAGATACTGTAGTTAATTGGCAAACTGCTAAGGCATTGGCAAGTATTTTAAACCTTAATTACTTCTTCCTTTTGCTTTCTGCTTCAGATCATCAGTTAGTAAAGTCTGACACACACACTAAAAAAAAAAAAAAGTAAAAGAACATTTGGTTGAAGAACCAAAATGTTAATACTGAAGTTTCTTAATTTTATAGATATTTGAAATCTAAATTGTCTGTTTCTTTATAAAGTTCTAAATTAATGGCTAAGACAAAAAGCTTAATTTGTGAGAAAGAAACCTTAGTTGCAAAAAAACTTATTCTTTTAAGCTCCAGAGAAATGTAGTGCATTTATCAGCTTTGAGTGGATATCATTGTGTTTATAACAGAGTGGAGGCACCATGCAATTTTGCTCCTGAAATTGGTTTATATAGATGACTGGTTGCTGTGAAGTGTGTGTCAGAGTTCCATGCAGCTGTTATGAAGTAGTACAATTGTCATCGCTTCTTACATGGTTGTTGAGAAGAGCTTGAGAGCCCAGCTCAGTCAGCTGTTGAATAGATAACCCAACACAGTTAACGTGGCATACATTGTAAAGAATTACATGCCTGCTACAATGAGCTTTGGGCCTTTGGTCTAGATAATAATCCTGGTGGGTGTACCACGTGTAGTGGCTGTCTGATCACTCAGATAGAACTGACGAAACATAAAGAAAAATGTCAGTCGACTGAAAGAAAAATGCTGCTGCAAGTTTGTTTAAGGTTCATGTAAACGGCCATGTGTATTTTTTTAACCCCCAGTCCACCAAGAACTTGACTGCCATGTTCAATGTGCCACACTGAAATACAAGATCTGGAGGTGATAATCATTTGAAGGCTGGATTTAGATATGTTGTTTTGCATGGAAGCTCTGTTTCTCACTTTTGGTTACAGAGATGAGCATTTCTGTTTCATAGAAAAAGTCCTTTTGAAAAAAACTTAGATGTACAATGTATAGATAAAACAATGCCAGGAAAGATAATTATTGACAACTTCTGAGTAATGCTGGCATTTTATTTTATGTTCTAAAAGCAATCAGAATGGCAATGTAGAAATTTTGGGTGATTATTAATTATAATGAAACAAAAAAAATGGGAAGAAATACCACTATTAACCATTTAAGTATAGACACAAACACTGGGATAGTTAACATGTTAAACTGATCTTGAGGGCCAGAGGGGATGAAAACAACTAAAGTTATAGGATTTCCAACTTAAAGCTTTTATTTTTTTCTCATTCCCTAACTCGTATTTTTGGACTTGGGTGTCAAGTCCATATGGCATGTCAAAAACAAGACTTGAACTAGGACTGCTTTGATTCCTATGCTCATTGGGAGGATTTAGGGATATAACATCTGTTTAAACTAGTAAATATTTTTTTTCATATCTGTTAATTTATATTTTCAAAACTTATCATTTCATCTCCTTAACTTGAATATATAATAGCTAATTGCTGAGCAAATAATGCAAATAAAAAATAAACAAAATAAAATCCTGGTTTTCTTTAAGTGACTCACATAATAGGAAACAGTTTTTACAACTCAAGCTAATCTCAGGTTCTTATTATTTGTAACTTGATTTTACAAATATGTATTTAGAGTTTACCTTCCAAAGCCATTTAAGTAAGAATATTTAAATGTTAGCAGTATATTCTGAAAATAAGAAAATTCACTTTGTCAGTTCTCACAATCTCACATACCTTTTTTAAAACAATATATTTTTTATTGATTTCAGAGAGGAAGGGAGAGGGAGAGAGATATAGAAACAGCAATGATGAGAGAGAATCATTGATTGGCTGCCTCCTTCATGTCCTCCACTGGGGATCAAGACTACAACCTGGACATGTGCCCTTGACTGGAATTGAACCTGGGACCCTTCAGTCCGATGCTCCATCCACTAAGCCAAACCAGCTAGGGCTCACATTCTTAAAGTCAGGAAGAACTTTGTCTTTTAGCTCAGCCTCTTACAGGAAGCATGAATGGCATTTAAATTTGTATGGCTGATTTTTTATAATAGTGATAGTTTTGACTACCTGAGAAAGCTTTTAAAAATATACCACATACCATTCAAAATATATTCGTTTTAACTCCTATTTTTGTTACCTATGTTTCTGAGGTTTGTTTTCTGATTATCTTTCCTTAAATTAGTGTTTCTTAAAATACTGTCTAGCTAACAACTTCATCAATCTCCTGGTGCAAAATAGTGATGATTTGGGCTTACTAAGATGCATCATTTATTGAGGTCCTCTATATACACATTAAAGTCAGAGGATTTCTCTTTTATGATATTAAAGCATATTATAAACTTGTAAAAATATTGTTAAATATATTAGAACATAGTTTTCTGTGATGAGTATTGTTGCAAAATTATAGTTTGTCATTGTTTATCCCCAAATTATCAACTCATGTCTACTTAATTACAGTCAATTGCTGTCTTTAAGTTACGACCTTTCCCATATGTTCTCCTCTCAAAAATAAACTCTTCAAATGTTATTTTTGTTTATTCCTGAAAGTCTGTAAAGCAAAAAGTGGATGAACAATAAATGAATTATATTTTTCTCAGTCTCCTCTTCTGTGGTGGAATATCTGAATATTTTGTATTAAATAAGTGCAAATGAGGAAGCTTTAGCATGGCTGCAAATTATTTCTATTCTTCCCATCAAAGGTGAATCAATTCCTTAAGCCCCTGAATCAAGGCTGGCCTTTGATATAGCTTTGACCAATGGAATGAGGCTGAAGTGGTTTTATGTGAGTTTTGAACCAAAGCCTCTAAAAGTCTCCAAATTTCCATGCTGTGTTCTTGGAACACTGCCTAAACTATCCTGTGAGAGAGGCTATATGGAGAAGATTCTAAACATTGCACTTCATAGGTCAAGTTACCACTCAACTTACGAGTGAGGCCATCTTAGAATATTAATTTCTGGTCAAACCTTCAAGTGACTGCTTTCACACAAGTGACACCAACCAAGGACAGAAAAATCACCCAATTTACCCAGCCCAAAATGTAGTCACAAATAAATAAATGGTTATTGGTAAAATATATTTTTATTGATTTCAGAGAAGATGTCAGCTGATCAATGATGAGAGAGAATCACTGATTCGTTGCTTCTTGCATGCCCTGTACTGGGTATTGAGCCTGCAACCTGGATACGTGCCCTGACGGGAATCCAACCATGACCTCCTGGCTCATAAGTCTATGCTCAACCACTGAGCTACACCAGCTAGGCAAAATGGTTATTATTTTGACCTACTAAGTTTTGGTGTGGTTTGTTAAATGGCAAGATAACTAAAACCGATAATTATTATTCTGATCATTTTTTCTTTGAAAAATATTTTTGTATTAATGGCACATGATAATAATAATAGTCTCTATCTCAAAATATTAACTTGTATTTTAGCAATTTTTATTCTAAATGCAAGCACATATTTGTGGTTGAAGAAAAAGAATCCTAAATATCTGTCTGTGTTGTCAAATAAGATATCTGAATAATAAAATATTTTCCATTTACAGTGTTGAAAGAAAATTTGGTTTGTCTAAATGAAAATAAATTTGCTTTCATTCTAGCTGAAGAATTAACAATTTAAAATACATTGGTTATGTTTGGTTAACTAGAGAAAGAAAATTCCTTTTTTCTTGAAATAATAGAATTGTTCATTGCTTCAACTTGATAGTTCCTATAGAAGTGATAATTCTTGAATATATTAGACCCAGACAGAACCAACCAGTAAAGGAAAGCTGACATTTTTAATATTTATTTTTATTTATAAAAATCTATTTCAATGGATTGGTTGACCCTAAAGCTAGTACAAATTGTTAAAACATGCCACTTGGTGCTAAATATATAGGCTTTGACAGTGATTTTTATAGAGATATTTCATGTATTTAAGCCTGGTTGAATTTTTGAGCAGTTGGACTAGGTTATAGTCTAAAAATATAATAATAAATTTCTGTCTTCCCTTTGAGACAGATATATTGGACATTTATGATTTTGAGTTGTTTCTTTCCTTCAGCCATCACTCCTTTGAAGGTTGAACAAATAAATGGGAAAGTCTCCCTTTGAGCATCTAAGCTGGAATCATTGCCAGAATTTTGTTTCAATGGAAAATACTTAGGACATTCTGCTCAAGGTCCATACATTCTTATATGAGAGGCCAAGTTCATATTTTGGAACCCATAACTTAATGGACATGTTGTAAACACACTTCTTACAAAATAAGCAAGCAAAAGGCAATTTAGAAAACAGGCAGACAACAATAACAAAACACAACAGATTTTCTTTAAAATCTATGGCCATTTTTATGTTAATTTTAACAAGTAAGACAGATTTCTGAAAAAGCAGCAATCATAGAGAATTAGGCATTTTTCAAAAGTTTTCTTTTATTTGGAATTTTTAGACTTCTTCATTCATTTAAAATATTTATCTAATATTAATCATAATTGCAACAGCTAAGTATTAAGATTATAATTATAAAATTTATATCCTATCTTGGTTTATTGATATAATTGAAGAATTAACAAATTACTTTTTTTAAATACTTAGACAGTTCTGAAATACAAAACCTATCATATACTTTGGCTAACATACAAAATAAATCAATGTCTCAGGGAGAAAACCAGAATCTTTGGTTGCCAGCCCTAGTATTACACAACTGTAGAAGTCATCTATGTTTCAGAGAGTATGTGTTAAAAATTTAAAATTAGAATAAATGACAAGTTAGATATAGAAGATTATTACCTACCAGATCAATTTCTAAAACACCAGTTAATTTCAAAGCACTCATTCCAGTTGGTGTGTGATTCTCAGCCTCCTCACTCTCAAAGAAGGGACTTGCTGTGATCCCAGCAGGAAGCTCAAGTTCAGTAGTACATTTAGGATCGAGCTCTTAAGCCTTGAAGAGGCTAGAGATTGTTCAAATATGATATATTTGGAAAAGGGTTTTTTAATATGCATGTCATATCTATAATTTGGCCTCTCACAGAATATTATCATATATAACCCTGAGATTTGCTGAGCTTAAAGTTTCACACCAGACTTTTTTCATACCCAGGTTTGCAGAGATTAAAATTTTTGCTCTTGGCAGTAAAATAAAATAATGTGAGTGACAATTATGTTGGGACAGCTAAACAATTATTTATTTTTACAAAAATTTCACCCTTCTCCTAAGGATATCATGATAGTAAACCTCATGACCATTTGACATATTTTTTAATAGTTCATAGTTTTGATGAATTTGTAATAACATCTGATACATCAGAAAGTGCTGATACATTCACTAATTTACTAGTTCAACATGTTTATTGAGCAACTACTATGTGGCAGACTCTCATCTAAGCTAAAGAGACAGTAGTGAGCAAAACAGACAATATCCCTGTTATCAATGTGGTTGGGTTCAAGTGTGGAAAGCAGTTATTAAAAATATATAATGCCCGGCTGGTGTGGTCCAAGTGTGGTTGAGTGTCAACCTATGAACCAGGTGGTCAAGTTCGATTTCTGGTCAGGGCACATGTCAGGGTTGTGGGCTCAATCCCCAGTGTAGGACATGCAGGAGATGAACTATCAATGATTATCTCTCATCACTGATGTTTCTATCTTTCTCTCCCTCTATGTTCCTCTCTGAAATCAATGCATCCATACATCTATCCTATATAATAAAAGGGTAATATGCAAATTGACCCTAATGGCGGAATGACCAGAACAACCACTTGACCAGTGACTATGAGGTGCACTGATGACCTTTTGGTCCCTTTCCCCAGCTGGCAGTCACCGATCGCTCAATGGTGAACACGGAACCGGGGGTGGGTGGCAAGGGATGCGGATGGTGACAAGCAAAGGCCCCTGCCCCATCAGTTGCCCACACACAGAGGGCAACCTGTGGCAGGGGGAGGGCTGTTGAGCGGGTGGAATGGCCGACCTCTTGGTTCCTCCCCCCGTGGCCGGCAGGCTCCAATCACCTGATGGCGAACAGGGAACTGGGGGCAGTACTGGTGGTGGCAGGGGGCAAGCTGTGGGCATCTGGGGAAGATGGCCCTGATGGCAAGCAAGGACTAGGGACTGTACCCATGCACAAATTTCATGTGCCGGGACTCCAGTATATCTACAATAAGTAAGTATGTGTGTATACACATACACACATGGAAAGTCAAGCATTAATGAGAAAAATTGTGATAGCTACAAAAAGTTAGTGAAGATGGGGATTATTTTAATGAATCTATTCAGAGATCTCTCTAAGGGTTTGAATTTTCCCACAGGCATGAATTAAATAAGGAAATGAACCAGGCAACTATCAGGGGAAGAAGCATTCCAGACAGAGGCCTTGAAAGAACTTGGCAGAAGTTTCCAGGATCAAGGAAGAGGGCAGACAAGTAAAACCAAAATAATTACATGGATCTTAGATTTTGCTTTAAAGCAAATTTCCATTTGTATTTTAACTCAATATGTCAGAAATTTTGTACTTCAGCTTCACTTCAATCAGATCTATTTTATGTAGTACTAGAAGCCCAGTACATGAAATTTGTGCATGGGGGTGTGTCCCTCAGCCCAGCCTGCACCCTCTCCAATCTGGGACCCTTCGAGGGATGTCCAACTGCCCGTTTAGGCCCGATCCCAGTAGGATTAGTAGGATCGGGCCTAAACGGGTAGTCGGACATCCCTCTCACAATCCAGGACTGCTGGGTCCCAACTGCTCGCCTGCCTGCCTTCCTGATTGCCCCTAACCGCTTCTGCCTGCCAGCCTGATCAACCCCTAACCACTCCCCTGCCAGCCTGATTGATGCCTAACTGCTCCCCTATCAGCATTTTTGACCCTAACTGCCCTCCCCTGTAGGCCTGGTCACTCCTAACTGCCCTTCCCTGAAGGCCCAGTCCTCCCCAACTTTCCTCCTCTGCTGGCCTGGTCACCCCTAACTGCCCTCCCTTGCAGGCCTGGTCCCTCCCAACTGCCCTCCCCTGCTGGCTATCTTGTGATGGCCATCTTGTGTCCACATGGGGGCAGTCATCTTGTGTGTTGGAGTGATGGTCAATTTGCATATTACTCTTTTATTAGATAGAATAGAGGCCTGGTACACGGGTGGGGGCCAGCTGGTTTGCCCTGAAGGGTGTCCTATATCAGGGTGGGGGTTCCCTTGGGGTATGGGGCGGCCTGGGCGAGGGGCCTGTGTTGGTTTGCAGGCTGGTCACACCCCCAGGTGACCCAAGCGGAGGCCCTGGTATCTGGGATTTATTTGTCTTCTACAATTGAAACTTTGTAGCCTTGAGTGGAGGCCTGGGCCTGCCAAGGTGTGCGGAAAGCTTGGCTTCCTCCATTGCTAGGGAAACACAAGCCTCCTGCTCGCTCCGTGGCTGCAGCCATCTTGGTTGGGTTAATTTTCATATTTGTTCCTGATTGGCTGCTGGGCGTGGCTTGTGGGTGTAGCAGAGAGGTGGTTAATTTGCATATTATTCTTTTATTAGATAGGATTCTCTTGTCAGTCACTTCCACATTCCCCACATGCTTCTGTAGTTATAGACTTCAAAACTGAACACTGCACCAACAATGACCTACCCTCTGGGGATAAGGACAGTTAAACTGTTTCATCTACATGTCTATGCATGTGTCCCATTGGCTTCACTTCTTTTTCAAGTGTGCTTTGGACATAATTATCCACCACTGCCTGAGACCTCATTCTGCCAATCTGAACTTTTCTATCTCAATTTGTTCATTTTGTCTTTCCCCTTTAGACACATTATTGTGGAAATTCCCTTATTGGTCTCTCTTTGTCCACTTTCTACTTATTGCTCCTATTGGTAAATGACAGTTGGAATTCCAGTCCTGTTCTTAAAGGTTCTGGGTTCTTGCACTACAAACTGCTATCATTGTAAGGCTCTTTCTTTTGTCACATAAATTGTTGATGAACAAACGATTAACTCTGCTGGATCCTAGAGTGGCACTTGTTTTTCCTTAGGGTTAAGGCTATTCCAGTGAAATCTCTTCATTGACTTCAGATTTCTATCCATTCCCTACACAATGAACTTCTTGCCCCAGGTTTACTTAAGGATTCATATACACATTCAAGTTGGAGAAGTAATTAAATGCATAACCTCAAAGCAGAGTTCCTCCTAGTTACACAGTCATGCCCCCCTTAACCATAGGACACCTTCTGAGAATGCCTCCATAGGAGGTTTTTTCATTGTGTGATTTTACAAACCTACTAGGTGGTATAGCCCCCTGCACACCTAGGCTACATGTTGTA
Organism: Corynorhinus townsendii; assembly: GCA_026230045.1. Taxonomy (NCBI): domain Eukaryota; kingdom Metazoa; phylum Chordata; class Mammalia; order Chiroptera; family Vespertilionidae; genus Corynorhinus; species Corynorhinus townsendii. The sequence goes on from JAPDVU010000005.1 coordinate 60,772,420, forward strand.
GCCTATTTGCTCTGTAGGGAAGGAAAAATAAATTTCTCTCTACTTTTCTGGGTTCTTGGGTGAGACATCACTGTGATAAAAGGCAGATTAACAAGAGAAAAACACAAGTTTAATAACACATGCACCTCCTGTATACATGAGAGAGATGCAGATAACTCAGTAACACCCCAAAATGGCTAAAGCTACCACCTTAAATATCATCTTTAGCTGAAGACAAAAGTTGTTGGCGGTGGCGAGAGTAAAGAGGGTAAGGTTATTAGGCAAATTTAAGTCTTTGCCTTCTGTATTGATAAGAGTTTTTAGAGATAAATTCAATTCCTGTTGCTTACAAATGGAATCTTTTACCAAGTATAACTTCTACTTGGTTTTCCAAGCTTCTCCCCTGTTGTTTTTAAAAATAAACCAGCCTCAAGTAATTCTTATGCCTAATATACATATTTTGGGGTAAAAATTCTGTTCCAGTATAGTTCTTCGGCTACAAAACTGTATAGCATGTTACTGAACTGAAATCCGAAGTGACTGTAATACAATGGTATTTGTGTAATGTTTTGCAGGACAGTATTTACACAGCCATAACCACTGGGAAATAGCAGTTTTTCAGCTCCATTATAATCTCATGAGACCATCATCATACATGTAGCATTGACCAAAATGTCATTATGTGGTACATGACTGTAAAGTTCTTTAAAACTAGTCTTCAAAAGATCAGGGTGTGAATGATTCTCCTCAGAAGAGGAACATAGCAGCCAACACTATACTCTACTATAATTACCCTAACAAATTTGATTTTATTTGTTGTACATGCAAACTAACTTTTTACTTTCTGGCCTACAAGATACTCCAGCTTCATCTTATACATTTCTGATTCTGCCTGCCAGCCTGATCACTCCCCAACCATTCCCCTGCCAGCCTGATTGATGTTTAACTGCTCCCCTGTCAGCCCGATTGCCCCCAACTGCCCTCCCCTATTGCCCAATCATCCCCAACTGCCCTTTCCTGCCAACCATCTTGTGGTGGCCATCTTGTGACCACATGGAGGTGGCCATCTGGTGTGAGAGCATGATGGTCAATTTGCATATTACCTCTTTATTATATAGGATTAGAACAATTTTACCCTACATAATGTCTGTGGAGAATAGTCAGCATCCATGGTCCTCACTCACAAATTGATATCAATAGAAAAAATAAATAAATTAAACTAATTAAAAAAAAAGAAATGGAGTTTAGTGGTTGAGTCTTTAGTACACAGGAAAGAAAATCTGACAAGGTATGAAAAATATTTTTAAATATATTTTAAAATGCATTTTTAGACTTCTTTTATATTGTGGGATAAACATATCAAACTACTAAGTATGATTTTGGTGGCTCATTCAAAGAAGAGGTGCTATATACTAAGAACTTAAGGGAACGTACCTAGTATGGGAAAAAATCTGTACTTTTGGAGCCTTGTATGGTTTTCTCTACTTCACAGTTAAAGCCCCTTTCCTAACAAGAACCAATGACTGTGGCCCTTGAAAGTGACTGTTCATTATTCCTTTAGATATATTATATTAAGATAGGTTAATAGAAGCTTTGTTGACCACTGTTTCAAAATCAGTCTTGGGAAGGGTATGCACAATTGTTGCAAACTTTTAGGAAACTAACATGATAGCTTCTGTCACAGTTGCAAATACACCCCCCTCTTTTTTTTTTGTTTGTTTTTTTTAACTTTTTGAGGGCATTTCTAGTTGTTGTTGTTTTGCAGTGACCCCAAACTGGAATCATCTGGAATGATTTTTTTAAAAAAGATATTTAAATAAATTTCATTTCAGCTATATAAATTAATTAAAGCAATATACAATGACCTGGAAAAAAATCCTTATGACATATTAACTTAATAAAACAAATTGCATATGTCTCCTTCCCCTCTCCCCCATTGACCTCCTCCTGACCTCCCCTACCCCCCAGTACATGCCTTCACCTGCCCGCCCTCCCCCCCGCCCAGTGTCTTGTATCCATTGGTTGTGCTTATGTGCATGCGTACAAGTCCTTCGGTTGGTCTCTTACAGCCCCCCTCGCCCAACCTCCCCTGTCTTCCCAATGTAGTTTGACAGTCCATTCAATGCTTCTTTGCCTCTGTATCTTTTTCCCACCATTTCTTTCCTTTAAAAAGTTTTGCCTTTGCAGACTGGAAATAAACATATAATAACAAAACAAAACAATGTTTGAGTCCCAATTTCAATGTCCAACAGTTCTGAGTCCCCGTTTCAATGTCTAACAGTTCCTTTTGTGTACATGTCAGCAATGATATCTGGATGGTGGGCACATGGTGGCAATGCAGGTCCGACCCTCTCTGGTTTGGTCCTAGGTAACCTGCAGTGGTGCACAGCTGCTGACTGCTTGCGTGGCAAGGTGTTGTCAGCGTCTTCCATCTCTGAACTGTTTTTTCCTCTTGTCTTCGTGGTTGGAGCACACCTGTCAATTCCTCTCTGTTGCAGGAATCCACCTGGTCTTGGGGTTGTTTTCTGAAAATATATAAATATATTCTCGACCACAAGTTAATAAAGGAATCTTTTCTATATAATTGATTTGGGATCCTTTTTATTTTTGTTCAAACGATTTTCCTTTGTCTTATTTAGACACCAGGGGGAAAAAAAGGAGACATATGTACTACTATTTGTAATACTTAAAACAATAAAAAAATTTTTTAATAAAAAAAAGCAAATTGCAGAGTAAAAAATGTGTTAAAATTTAATTTTTTTAAAAATATTTTGAATTTATATATCTGTTTACTAATATATAGGTGTTATAAGTATAATGGTGTGTGTGAATAGATCTCATGATCTCTAATTATTGGACTAGTGACCCAGTGCATGGATTTGTGCACATTGAAAGGAAATTAATTAGAAGGTGGCTGGTGGGGCGGGACTGGGCAAGATGGGCCAGACATGCCCTGGAGTCAACTTCCAGTGGTCCCTCCCCAGCTGGCAGCACCTGGGGTGGTGTCTGTGAAGTGAGTGGGATCCTTCTGGCAGGTGGGGGTCCCTCGGTCTGGCTTACGGGGTTTGGGTCGTAACTGGCTCTCCAACATCCCCCGAGGGGTCCTAGAGTGCAAGGGGGCACTCTGCAAAGTTTCTGTCATTCAGGGTGTAGAATGCAAATGCAAGTGTGCAGTAAACCAGATTCAGGGCTAACAGTGCCCCAGCAACAACATAACCCATGGCCAAAGATGGAATCATGCGGTCCTGCAAGGAATCAGGCTCCCTCCTGTCTGGTTTCAGGTGCATCACCTGAAAATCGCAGCTGCCAAGTCACTGCAGCTGCCAAATCACTGCAGCTTGGCAGCTCCCACATTGAGTGTCTGCCCCCTGGTGGTCAGTGCATGTCATCGCAACCAGTTGAACAGAGAGAGGGACACTTAGTATATTAGTCTTTTATATATATAGACTAGAGGCCCGAAGCACGAAGATTCGTGCAATAATGGGCCTTCCTTCCCCTGGATGCCAGCAGCGCCTTCACTCTGGCCCAGAGCCGCCTTTCCACCTTCCCAGAGGCCTGGAGAGGCTGGGGTGATGCAGAAGGCCTGCATCATTGCCATGGCGATGATGCAAGTGTCCCATCCCGCCTCCAGCCACTTGGTGCCTGTGTATGCAAATTAACCCACCATCTTTGTTGGGTTAATTTGCATACCCACTCCTGACTGGCTGGTGGGCGTCATGAAGGTATGGTCAATTAGCATGTTACTCTTTTATTAGGTAGATATTTCAGGGAATACTGGTCATATAGCAACATGAAATCATGACCATCATCATTTACTTTTTTTAAAAAAACTTCTATATTAATTATTTTACTAGCCTTAAATATCTTTTTAGTTAAAAATAAAAATAAATTAATAAATTAAGGAAAAAGAAAGAAAATTTCTATCTTGGTAAACTTTTTGTTAAAAGATCTCATATAATGATTAATTGAAACTAAAGAAGAATTATGACATGGAATATTAAAGAACAGCTTCTGATTTATTGAATTGACTCGGTTAAAAGTGGAAACTTATAAAAGCATACTAATTATTTATTCATCTTCCCATTTCTCTGCTTTAATTCTGTTCTTTTTGTTGTATATTATAACCTTTAATCACATTTTCCAGTGTTGTTATTTGGGATCTTATTCTTTAAATTAAAGCGTTTCTGAGAAATAAATAGACTGTACACTAAAATTTCATTAACATGCTACTTGCTTTGAATTACTATACATTTTTCAAAGTTTAGATGAAATCCCAAGCTGGACCCACATTAAACCATTTGGTCCTGACTATTTTAGTGTAATTTTTTTGGTAGAAATACAGAGCATTACTGATTGGCACTCCTGAGACTTGAAAATGTCCATTTTGAGCCCTGATTTACTCTAACCTAATGCCTTTCAATTCTGAACCCTTCTAATCTCTGCCCTTGCTGAAGCTTCCCTAACTCTACTATCAATGGCTAACACTTGAAAAATAAACTACTTTTTAATTCAGTTTATTTTATTGTTGACAGTATTACAGATGTTCCCCAATGTTCCCCCCTTACTCCCCTCTTCCAAGCCCCTGTCTCACCCCAGGCCTTGACCACACTACTGTCTGTGCCCATTGTTTACCCATATATGCATATATGTTCTTTGGCTAACATCCTATCTAATAAAAGAGTAATATGCAAATTGACCATACCACCACTACACCCACAAGCCATGCCCACCAGCCAATCAGGAGGGAATATGCAAATAAACCCAACCAAGATGGCTGCAGACACAGAGAGCAGGAGGGAGGCTTGGGTTTCCCTAGCAATGGAGGAAGCCAAGCTTTCCACCTGCCCTTGCCTGCCCAGGCCTCCACTTAATGCTACAAAGTTTCAATTATAGAAGATAAATAAAGCCCAACAGAAGTGGCTGCCTCCATGGAATGAGCAGAAGGCATGGCTCCCCTCCAGGCTACAAAGTTTCAATTGTAGAAGATAAATAAATCCCAGATCCCAGGGCCTCTGCTTGGGTTGCCGGGGGGCGTGGCCAGCCTGCAAACCACCACAGGCCCCTCGCCCTGGCTGCCCCATGCCCCAAGGGAACCCCAACCCTGATCCAGGACACCCTTCAGGGCAAACCAGCTGGCCCCCACCCATGCACCAGGGCTCTATCCTATCTAATAAAAGAGTAATATACAGATTGACCATCACTCCAACACACAAGATGGCTGCCCCATATGGTCAAAGATCCTGCCCCCAGGTGGACACAAGAGGGCCACTATAAGATGGCCAGCAGGGAAGGGCAGTTGGGAGGGACCAGGCCTGCAGGGAAGGCAGTTGGGTGTGACCAGGCCTGCAGGGAAGGCAGTTAGGGGCAAACAGGCTGGCAGAGGAGCAGTTAGGCATCAATCAGGCTGGCAGGGGAGTGATTAGGGGGTGATCAGGCTGGCAGGCAGAAGCGGTTAGGGGCAATCAGGAAGGCAAGCAGGTGAGCAGTTGGCAGCCAGCAGTCCTGGATTGTGAGAGGGATGTCCGACTGCCTGTTTAGGCCCGATCCCACTGGGTCCCAGATTGGAGAGGGTGCAGGCTGGGCTGAGGGACACCCCTCCCCCCACCCCATGCACGAATTTCATGCACTGGGCCTCTAGTCTATACTAATAAAAGGGTAATATGCAAATTGGTCAGGACACCCTCACAGTAATGACAGAACATTAGGCTGCATGGGGCAACAAGGCCAGCAGGGGGCTTGGTGAGGGTTGACCAAACAACCAAGCAGCAAGTTGCATGGGGCGACCAGTCCGGCAGAGGGGTTAATGAGGGGCGACCAAGTGACTAAACAGCAGGATGCGTGGGGTTCCCAGGCCAGCAGGGGGGCAATTGGGTAGCAACCAGGCCAGCGGGGAGCAGAGGGGAGGGCAGTTAGGGGTGACCAGGCAGGCAGGGGGGCAGTGAGGGGCAATCAGGAGGGCAGGCAGAGGTTGTTAGGGGCAATCAGGCAGGCAAGCAGGTGAGCAGGTGAGCAGTCAGGAGCCAGCAGTCCACGATTGTGAGAGGGATGTCCGGGGATCAGGCCTAAACTGGCAGTCGGCCATCCCCTAAAGGGTCTCGGATTGGAAAGTGTGCAGGCTGGGCTGAGGGGACCCCCCCCCCCATGCCCGAATTCCATGCACTCTAGTACGTATCATAAAAAGACAAGCCCACAGTTGAGGCAAGACAATAGTACAAAGGGAGGGTAAAGAAATTAAGAGTAGAGACTGAATCTGGGAGAGATTGTGGAATGAGCCCAGGTAGAGGCCTGTGGGCTATACATGGCTTTGCTATGGAACATTGATGACTCTGCTGAGAGCTAAGTTGGGAAAGGGCCCATATAATAAGTGCTTTTTTTTAAAAACAATGTTTAATTCATTTGACTTAAGAGTATTCATGAATGATTCCTTAATACATTTTTCACTAAAATAATCTGATAGAATTAGCAACCATTTTTTGAGAGCTTCCTCTGTGCTAAAGATTTTATACCTATTAACTCATTTAATTTTCAAAGCAATCTTGTGAAATGAACATTATTATTATTAGCATTTCTATTTTACTAGGAGAATTCAGCTAATCAATGTGTCCATTGTTATAGATTTAACCTGTGAAAGAGCTGGGATGTGAACCCAGAAAAATCTAGCTTCTAAGCTTCTCTGCTCTTGAGCAGTATGTTAGGTGTTGAGAAGGTGTAACCTCCTCCATAACTTATTACTTAAACTATCATTAAGTTTTAGGATTGATGACTGTCTTTTTACCACTTGAACTGCCTTTTTTTTCTCAATGCAGCAGAGACCAACTAAGAGGTTAGGAGGTAGCAGCCTAATTAAACCTATTCATATTAATGTAGGGAGTATTAATCACTAACCTTTCCCAAAGGTATTTTCATTTTTAAAGAGGATGCTTATTAAAACAAATTAATCTATCATTGGTGAAACATTCGTTTATGTAAAACCAGCAAGTGAAATAATTTAAGATTGTGAGTTGGAAATATTTTTGAGCAGAGGGGCCACCCATTAAACAAATTGACCTATAGCTCCCCTAAATTACTCCTGCTTTTGCAGCTATAGCTGCTTTAATTGTGCATGTTCCACCCCAAATTATTGTGTTGTGAGTGTTGTTTTTTCACTGCTATCCTCAACTTTGGTAATAGTGAGAAATCTGTATAAGAAACAGAGAAAGTGGAAGACATGGAGAATGTAAAGGAAAAAAGAAAGTGGAAGGAGAGATAAAAAGCCATATAAGCAGATTGCATGTAAAACCTGAGAAGGATTGTGGAGAAATGATACCTACATACAAAATACGCATTTATCAATTTGGTAGGATTTATTGATATCAACAATCATTAGTACTTTTACAAGAAGAAATTACTTTAGCTGCTACAATGATAAGCCAGGATACATTTCTGAAATCATTAAACATGTTTATTCTCTTTGAAGTTCACATAAAAAAAGTGAAATAAAATTCACATTCTGTAATTTAAATTAGAAACTGCAGATCACTAGGATAAATTAGGTTGTTAAGCCAATTAGCATCAGTACAAAATAAATTAATACTTTATTCAGAAATATTTTATTGTTCAGCCTAATTGCAAGTGGGTGCTTCTGTATGTGTATCTCCTTTTGCATATTTCAATATGATCACTGCAATCTTCTTTCCTTGTAAAAAAAGCTTAGAATGGAAAGATTAAAATCAGTGTCAATAAAAATTTTAGAGAGGTATCTTATAGTAAAATTATACTTAAGTGGTTTTATGATAGTAAAATCCATTCTTTCCTTGTCTGCAAAAGTTCCAGGCAAAAATTCCCTAATCAATGGAAAGCTTTTAGTAGCACCAGCTTTATGAAATTAGCCAAACATGGAAGATAAGATATAGGACCCAGGTTAATGGAGAACAGATAAATATTTGTGCCTAATGCTACTGACTAATAGATAATCATTTCTGCACCTTTGTAGAGCCAGGCCTATGTACTGAGAATGTCCTTCAGAGTGTGAAATTGCCCCAAGGTGTTGTGGAACAAGTCAAGAATATTTTATGGATCTGGTCATCTATTCTGACTGTTCGCTTGCTCCGATAGACTCTGTTCAGTTGAGAAAAATCATAACCATTATTTTATAGGAAAGTGTAGTTAACCTAGAAGGTTTAAAATGTACCAGTCACTCTCTTTTTCATGTTAAGTAAAAATCTAAATTTGAATGTTTAAGTGGAACTAAGCAGATAGAAACTTAATTTTAAGAGGTAAGATTTTGTTTTTTCACACGAACTGAGCAAACAGGAATTTAATTTTAAGAAGCAATAATATTGTTTCTCACACCAACATTGTACCAGAACTTTGCTGTTAGGAGAAGGCCAGTTACAATGATACATCCCTGACACGTAGGAAACCCTCACGTCCCCCTTCTAAATTGTTCTTTTGTTTCTGTTTCTAAAACTCCAAGCACACGCACCATTGATATGTGTCCCCTGAAATTGCAAAAACATTCAGAAAAGTAAAATGCTTATATATGTTTTTACCCATCCATTCCCACTGAGGTGTTAAAATAATTTATCCCATTATATTAACTATTGCTTGATGCATCAAAAGATAATTTGCCATGTAATTTTGTTAAACCTGAAACTGTAGCATATTTTCTTGATAATACCATTAATATAGCAAGAGTAAATAAAATGTTTAGTGGTAGGCACATTAATTATCGCTTTCATCTATCGGTGTTTAAAACTTAGAAATAATTAAAGGTGCTTTAATAAGATATGGTTCTGAGAAAGCAGGATCATTTATGAATCACTAGAGGTGCGTGGAGCTGCGTTTCCCTCGAGAGACGGAATTTATGCCTAACACCCGCTGATTGTTCAGGAGGTAAAGAACCAATAGCTGCATGTACAGAGGTTTAATTTAAAGTGTGTTTCTCACTAGGCTGCTCACAACACTTAATTAAACTCTGCTGTTTTGGCAATGACAAATGCTGTGGTGCAAAAGGAACCCGAGTCGCGGTGACTGAGAAGCTTTTGTAATTTCTTTCATGTGCAAAGGCAGCCGGATTCAGGTCAGAACAGAAAGTGAGAATAAAATAAGAGGTATTTAAGGTGTTTGGACAAAGTTGCCACTTTCAAGCATCTCTTTTAGGTACTCCGTAGGATTGCATTATTTAAAGGATTTAATCGTGGGGTGTTTGTGGAAAATAGAGCATAGGACCAGAGAAAACAATCAGAAATCCATCTCTAAGTAGTTGTGGTTTGGGGGGCGGGGGGGGGGGGGAACTTCTTTTGCATTAGCGATTAGAAAGCCTGAAAATAACAATTGTTTTGAATTTAGGTAAACATGGAATGCTTTTATTTCTTGGCAGTGTTTTTATGATGCATTTTATAAACTTAGAGCTACATGTATAAGTTCATTTCTGTGTATATTTTCAAATTCAGAAACTCTATTCTATAGATCAGAGGGGTAAAAGCATCAAATTTTTATATTTCTATGAAATTAATTGCAAAGTGAAACATAGACAACCAACTTTTAAAAATTCATCCTGTTCAAATGCTTAGTTTGCAAAGTAGCCTAAAAGTCCCTTCATATAAAACTCTCATCTCTCATGCTCAGGTTCATTTATATAGAGCAGTGCTTTTAATAAAGCACAGACCCATGGTTTCATTTTTATATCATTCTTGTCCCCAAAATGATATAAAATGTAAAAAGAATAAAACAATTGCTAACATTTATTGAATGTTTACTATGTGTCAGAAACCATTTAAACATTTTACATGTGCAAACTTATTTAGTCCTTATGACAATATATGTTTAGAACTATCATTATCTTCTCTGTACAGATCAGAAGACTCTGGTGCACAGAAATTTAAAAAAAATTATACAAGTTCACAATCTATGATCATCTAATGAGAGTGCAAGGATTCAAACCAAAGTACTCTCTTTTCTCAACTTATATCCTTAAGGAGTATACTATACTAACAAATCAAAATATGAATTATGAGCAGAGAAATCAAATCACAGATAAATTGGCATATACACAACAGTCATTTCCTTGCTTATCATTGAAGGATGCCCCTATCCTCTGAGAATTCTCCAACTCTTATCCAGGCACAGAAAGTGAGGCCCAGAGAAGTTAAAAAAAATGCATAATATTGCAGAACTAGTCAGTAGTAGAGCTCAAAATTAAGCTAAATTTACTAGGGCAAGTCCTTTGGCTTTCCAGCATGCCATGCTTCCCTCTTAACTGCTGGCAAACCTATCTCAGAAGTAAATACTTGCACAGGTTGCTACAAATAATTAGAAGTGAGATATATTAGGTTTATTGTTGTATTATTTATTAATTAAAATATGGCCATATTGTTAAACAATTATATCAAATTTTTCATAGGATTGAATTATGTGAATAATAACTTTTATCAACATGATGCTCAAAGTGGCTGAAAAATATTTCACTGAATGATTCTTTGTGTCATCATTTTAAATGGACTCATCTTATGTCATAGAATTCTAGAAAGAACTTTGGACCATGAAGAATTTAACTTTGCATTCCCTGATGGATGAGCATTCATTCTTCACTTGAAAACATCCAGGGTGTAAAAACCTCAACTTTTCAAGATAACATTTTCATCTTTGCAAAACTCCAATAAACCATTTTCTGACTTATTTTGTCTTTTAGAATTTGCCACATTGGTTAGAGAGTGGCCAGGGCTCAATGTTGAGAAGCCTAATGAAATTTGCTACAAATTTGAAACAAGTAAAATTTGTTTGAAATTAAATAACATGAAACTATTGTGGAATGTGGAGAAAGTAATTAGCTTAGCTCTTTCCAGCTTCAGTTTGGGGCAGTTCTAGGACAAATTTCTGTAATTAAGTAATAGCAAATATTAGCTTATTCATGCACATTGAAAAAAAATGTTCAGCTCCAGAATAAGGAACTCAATGTCTTCAGTTTTGTTTTTTTTTAATTGATTTCAGAGAGGAAGGGAGAGGGAGATAGAAACATCAATGATGAGAGAGAATCATGGATCAGCTGCCTCCTGCTCACCCCCTACTGGGGATCGAGCCCCCAACCCGGGCATGTGCCCTTAACTGGATTCAAACCTGGGACCCTTCAGTCTGCTGGTCAATGCTCTATCCCATTGAGCCAAACCGGCTAGGGCTGTCTTCAGTTTTTAACAATGCAGGGGAGAGTATCACACTCACAAGGGAGTAAGTCCTAATTCTCTTCCTATTGGAATGCATTGCATATTCAACTTGACTGTTTCCAAGGCACTACACCAAAAGTACCATGTTTGAGAGGCCGTGCTGGGACACATGGAATATCTCCAGGAGGAAAGTAACATGTAAAGCTTTCAATTGAGCCCCAGCTGGTGTGGCTCTGTGCTTGATCATCGACCCATGAACCAAGAGGACACCAGTTCCATTGCCGGTGAGGGCACATGCCCAAATTGTGGGCTTGAGCCCCAGTAGAGAGCATGCAGAAGGCAGCAGATTGATGTTTCTCATCAATGTTTCCATCTTTCTGTTCCTCTCCCATCCTCTCTCTTAAAAAAAAATCAATAAACGTATATTATAAAAAAATAAAGCTTTCAATTGAAACATGGTTTTAATTCCATTCACTATTAGTGGGGATTTGTGTGTGTGTGTTTTAACCTCAAGGACTAAAAAGGGGTAAAACTGACATTAATTTTGTTTTTCACTTCTTCACATTTAGATAACTTCACTTTAATAAAATTTATACCTTCATATATAATGCCCTGGTAGAACCATATTGATCAAGTGATTTTAGCATCCACAATAGACTCCTCAAGACTTCATGTCATATATAGATGATTTCTGTATTTAAAAGTCATTAATATGTGCATTAAAATGCATTTTCTCCATTTTTGACTATATTATTTAAATAAATACCTTTTATTTTGGCTTAAATGCCAACTTCTAACAGATGCATTCTTTGACTATCCTATCAAAATTATGGTTTTACCTTGTTAGCATTTGTCAACTTTTGCAATTTATATATATATGTATATTTTCACTCTTCGAAATTATAAACCTAGTCCAGGAACAAAATCTAAATTATTCCTGATTGGATACTCAGTATCAATACAATCCTTGTCACTGAATATATATATATTCTTTATCTTTCATTTGCTGCCACTCTGTCACTCTGTTAAGGTCTTTGCCTGGCTTTTTACTCATGATATTTGTTCTGCTAACCAAAAATTCACTGCTCTACCCAGAAGAGAGAAAAGCATTCAAAGCTCTCACACTCTAAGGTCTGGACTACAAACCATTCGTTTCCTGCAGCTTAAGAGGTATTTATCTGCATAGGAGCATATAGGCAAGGAGGGAGAGGATTTCGTAGATGAGAGCAGCTGGTATCAATATTCTTGTGTTCAGCTTGCTTTCCAACTAGCTTTGCGATATTGGGCATATCATTCTAACCTCTGAGATTTGTATTATTATATGTAATATGTGAGGATAATAAAATGACAGGATTGTGGTGAAGAATCAATTGAGGTAATATACTTGAAAAAGCAATGACAAGCTAAATAATTATACTAATTCAAGTTACATTAATAATTATGAAAGTATAATATTCAATAGTTCTGTTATACAACAAGCAATACTTTTTTTGAATTTTGTTTTATTTTTTCTATATTCAATAACAGTAATTTATTTTATTCAAACATTCCAAGTAATTGCTTTATCTTGCTCAATGTATTTGAGCAAATACAAGAAAATGCTATAGTGAGATGTAGTGATAGAGTTTATTATTCTAAGCATCTGTTAAATAGACTTTTTTTTCTTTGATTGTCCTACATTCTCACTCCCTTACACATTCTTAAAAGCTAAGAAATCAAAGCAGCTCCTTCTCCTGTATTTTCACTGTGTCCTTTGCAATGTTTTCAATGAACTTAAGCAGTAAAGGGGCTTAGTAAATTTCACCTCTCTAGATACTCAACTCTTTGCTCACATCCCAACACCTCATATGCAGTGGTTACAGAATGTACTTGAGTGGTTAAGGCTGAACTTCAGGTCCCCAACATTTAGGGAAGCAATTCAAAGCAGATAGTGAACGATTCAGCCAGGGCCTATTTACCCTAGTCATTTATTTTAAAACCCTAACACTACAACCGGACCATTTTAAATAGTAGATAAAAGGCAGTGAAATTGATGAATGCCTTTTGGCAAGTACAGTTGAGTTTCCATGGGGTTTTATACATTATTGACACTGTCAGTGATTTCGGTGATTGTGGCTACAGCTGGGGTGTTATTATTACCATGTTGCAGTACTTCTATTGGGAGGCTATTCCGTAGTCACAGCTGGAAGTGTTAGTGGCATTTGATGTTCATGACCTGCAGTAATTGTACCATTTTATAAGAGGAGTTCACGAAATCCACAGTCAAGAATTAAGCTGTGCCCGACCAAGTGACTTATGCTAGTAGGCTAGAGAATGAACAGGAGTGGCCTCAGTGAGAATTCAATAGTTGCCACGAGAGACTGAGCAGGTCGTTGTGAGGGTAATGTTACCTCACAATGGTGCCAATCTGCACAGAAGTCTGGGGGTTGCTGTGTTGGCACTGATACATTTCCTTCAAGGCTGTCTTTGGGGTGGGAATTTTTTGTATGCCTTTAAGGCCAAGTGATTTCTATTCTGCAAATGTATTGTGTGATGAATAACCCTTTTATATTCTCTAATTTTTTTTCAGATTATAAAAGTAATACATGTTTATTATGGATAATTTGAACAATACAATGAAGAATAAATTTGAAATCACATTTAATGTTGCTACTCAGAGGCAGCCAGTTTTAATATTTCTTTGGGCAGCTTTCCAAATATATGTGCATTGATAAGTTTGCTTTTTTTTTTCTACAAAAATTGAATTAATGCTGTATATACAATGTTTTTAAGTAAAATTCTGCCTTTTCACAATAACCCTAGGACTTCAGGAATAAATGGATTCATATAAAAACAAGAAGCAATGAACTTATTTTAAACTTCTAAGATTAAAAAATAAGTGGATTTGTTAAAAAATATATTAATTGGGTTTTTGATAAAAACAGTCTGTAAAATATGCATTCTTTGGTATATAGCCCAGGGTGAACCTTAAAGTGGTAAAGACCATACCTAGGTAAATCAAGCTTACCCTTCAAAGTAAGTGGACACTGAGAGACAATTACTATGCTTTGCCCTCAAATACTTTCCTTGTTGATGATTTCTAGTTACTTAAATTCGGTCCTGAGGACCAGACTTTTGGAGCACAACAACCATGTACTGCAGAAATCCTCTGTTGAAAAGCACCCATTTTTATGAGGTCGGGCAAGTATATTACCAGTTACTGACAGAGGCTAGTTTGCCAATGACTTATGAGGTTTTGGGAAGCAGACAACAGAAAGCTAGGAAGTAGTAGCTCAGGCATTAAAAAGTCTTCGTAGTAAGTAAGGATGGATAGTACGTAAAATTTTAAATATATTGTAAATAGCAAGTGTGAGAGAGAGGGAAGATTCAATTATAATGCTTAAATTACTGGGAAAAGGAGACTATTATCCAGAACAGGGATGGTGGCATATGGACCTACTCACTGGTGCCAGCACGTAGCATTTAAGTTTGGGCCATATTAAGTTTGTTGTGCTAGTACTATATACAGTAGTAGTGTATGATGCCCAACACTTATGTGGCAGCCTCACCTCTCTTATGGCTTTGGAAACATATTTGTATATAGCCTTCTGCACTTTTTAAAGTGTACAATGCAATGGTTAGCATGTCCCCTAAATATACAAAACTCACCACTAGTTCCAACTCATTTCCATCAATCCAAAAAGAAACTTCATACTTATTAGCAGTGCGTTCAAATACCTTCCTGCCTCCATTCTCTGGCAACCACTAATCTACTTTCTATTTATGTAGATTTATCCATTATAGACATTTCCGATAAATGGAATTATGGCATATATGACCTTTTAAATTTGAATTCATTTCACATAATGTTTTCAAGGTTCATGCAAATTATAGCATGTAATAGTACTTCATTCCCTTTTTGCTGCATATTAAATCATCATATGGATATATTTTGTTATTCATTAATCAATAAGTGAACATTTGGGTTATTCCCACTTTTGGCTATTATTAGTCATGCTGCTTTGAATACCTCTGTACAGGTTTTTGTGTAGATGCATATTTTCAAATATCTTAGTTGTATACCATGGAGTGAAATTGCTGAGTTATATGATAATTCTACTTTTAACTTCTTGAGGAACTGATACACTGTTTTTGAAAGTAACTATACCATTTTACATTACTAATCGCAATGAAGGAGGGTTTGGGTTTCTCCACATCATGGCTGCACTTACTAGTGTTTGTCATTTTAATTTTATTTTAGCTATCCTAGTAGGTGTGATTTTGTATATAATTTTCCTAATAACTAATAATATTGAGCATTTCTCTATGTGCTTATTGATCATATGAATATTTTTCTTGGAGAAATATCCATTCATATCCTTTGCTGATATTTTAATTAGGTTATCTGTTATAATTTATTATTAAATTGTAAGAGTTCTTCATATATTCACAATACATGTCCCAAATATGTGACTCAATTATTTTGTCCCATTTTGTGGTGTGGGCTTTCACTTTTTTTTTTTTATTTTACAGACTAAGATACAGTTTCTATTTTTTAAAGTTTATGGTTGAGAGTATCACATATGTCCCTTCATTCCCCCCCACTGCCCTCCTCCATCAGATTGATGCCCCACCCTGTGGAGTGAGGGCTATGCTGGGAAAGACCAGTTATCCTAGGCCTTCATCAACCTATTGTTTGTGTCCATGGGCAATGCATATATGCATACTAGAGGCCCATTTCATGAAGATTCGTGCAATAGGCCTTCCTTCCCCTGTCTGCTGGCACTGGTTTTCCTCTGGCACCTGGGACCCAGGCCTTTGCTCTGGCGGCCGCCTTCCGTCTTCACTCCAGCTGGAGCACCACTCCTGTAGTTCCCTCTGCCCCTTCCCCTCCCCCTCATAGCAGGTGTCCCGCCCCACCCAGCCACTCCATGCCTGCATGCATGCTACTCAGAGGCCTGGAGCGGCTGGGGGGCGGGGCCATATATATCTTTGGCAGGTTAATTTGCATACTCACCCCTGATTGGCTGGTGGGTGTCATGAAGTGACAGTCAATTTGCATATTTTTATTTTATTAGTGTATATTTTTCTTTAGCTAATCCCCCCTCCATTTTTAATAGGGTCCTTTGGTGCTCAGAAACTATGCTTTTGACAAATTCCATTTATTTATTTTCTTTTGTTACATACCTTTTAGTATTGCATCTAAGAAATAATTGCCTAATCAACGATCACTAAAATTTTTGCCTATTCTTTATTTTAAAAGTTTTATAGTTTAACTCTTACATTTAGGTCTTTCAGCAGTTATGAGTTAATTTTTACACATGCTCTGAGATCTTTGTCTGACTTCATTCTTTCTTCTATGGATGTCAAGTTCTCAGCATTATTTGTTGAAAAGATTATTCTCTCTCTATTGAATTGTCTTGTTACCCTGTTGAAAATAAACTAATCAGTAACACTGGTTTCTTTCTGCACTCTCAATGCTGTTCCATTGATCTATATATTGATCCTTATGCTGGTACAACGCTGTATTGATTACTATAGCTATGTATTCTAACCTGAACAATAAAAACAGACAGCCATGACCCCTTGGTCAATTCCCAAACTTGAGCTGGTTTATTGACACAGAACCCCTGGAATAAAGGGGGTACCAGGTCCCCTTGTTGAAAGACCCAGTATACTACTAAAATTTTAAAAGTTTATACTGCTAATCTTTCTCCAAGCTTTCCCCAAAGGGAACCTTTTACTAAGGTAATTGTACACTGGAGAAACAGAAATAATCAGATTTTCAGAGATTATTGGATACTGACTCTTAACTGACACTAATTCCAAGGAAACAAAAATATCCCTCCAGTAGCCCTCCAGTCAGCATTGAGGTTTATGGAAGTGAGCTTCATCCCACAGTAGGTCCATCCTATGGTCATTTCCCCAGTTCCAGAATGCTCAATTGGAACAGACATATTTAGCAGCTGGCAGAATCCCCACTTTGGTTCTCTGACCTGTGGGGTGAAGGTCTTTTCTGGGAAAGACCAAGTGGAAGCCATCAGAACTGCCTATGCCTAGGAAAAGAGCATATTAAAGCAATATTGATGCCTACAGTGATTGCACTATGGCCTCATCTGGAGTAACCTAAGATCAATTGGCAGAAGAGGTCCTTATCATGGCATTCTTTCTGATGTTTACTGCCTATGATTTCTAACAGAGAAATGAGATAATATGTATATTAATTATATGCAAATTAATTAGTTCATAAAGAATGGGGAACTGGAAGCAGAGAAAAGCAATGGAAATTATAAGCAGAAGGGTTAGTTAACAAAGTATGTGTGAAAGCATGATATTTTTATAATATAATAGTGAAATTGGGGACAGTACAGTTTAAGCCACTTTTTAATACTATATTATATAAATGTAATTAACAGTTAACTCTTTCTATTTGTAAAATATTACATAGCAATAGCCTTAGAGTTACATTTTATATTATGGCAGCATGTTGTAATCTCTATTTAAAAAATTGGAGGGAGAAGTAAAAAGTCATTTAAAACTAAAATGTAAGCCTTCGTAAGTTATCTAAAAAACTGAAGAATGGTTTACTAGATATCAGTAAACTTTAAGTAAAGTTGCCTATTTAAGTATTTGTAAGAAAATGTTTTATATGAATATGTAAAGTTTATAGTGAAACATATTTACATCATAGAGTATTTGAGAGTAAAGCAATTGTCAGCATATCCTATCTAATAAAGAGGAAATATGCTAATTGACTGCCACACCCTCAAAGATGGCGGCACCCACAGCCACAATATGGCAGCGCTCAGTCCCCTCAGCGCTGCTGGGGTTGCAGGCATGCGCAACAGCCAGGCTCACTCTGAGGTGGGTCCAGCCACTCCACTCACCTGCCTCTGGAGTCGTCAAGTACCCTCAGACCCCCAGCTTCCTGGGGCCAGCCTGAGGCGTAGGCAAGCCTTGGATGTCAGCTGCCTAGCTGATGCCCAAGACACAGGCAAGCCTCAGATGTCAGCTGCCCAGCCACCCAGGGCCAGCCTGAAGGACTACCAAATGACTGAACAAGCAGGCTGCATGGGTGACCAGGCCAGCAGGGGGGCCATGAGCGGTGACCAGGCTGGCAGGGAGGCAGTTGGGGGTGACCAGGCCAGCAGGGGTTGCAGTTGGGGGCAACTAGGATGGCAGGGAGGGCTGTTACGGGCGACCAGGCTGGCAAAGGGGGATAGTTGGGGGTGACTAGGCCATAGGGTGGGGCAGTTAGGAGCGACCAGGTCAGCGAGGGAGGGGGCAGTTAGGGGTGATCAGGCTGGCACGCAGAGGCAGTGAGGGGTAATCAGTCTGGTGCAGGGGAGTTAGGGCCGACCAGGCAGGCAGGCAGGTGAGCGAATAGGAGCCAGTGGCCCAGGATTGTGAGAGGGATTTCCAACTGCAGGTCCAGACTGGCAGTCGGACATCCCCGAGGGGTCCCAGGTTGGAGAGGGTGCAGGATCAACTGAGGCACATCCCCCCATGCACAGATATATATATATATATATATATATATATATATATATATATATATATATATATATATATATTATAAAGAATACTAGTGGCCTGGTGCATGAAATCCGTGCATGGGGGAAGGAGGGAGGAGGAGGGTGTCCCTCAGCCCAGCCTGCACCCTCTCCAGTCTGGGACCCCTCAGGGGATAACCAGCAGTCAGACATCCCTCTTACAATCCAGAACTGCTGGCTCCTAACCGCTTGCCTGCCTACCTGATTGTCCCTAACTGCTCCCCTGCTGGCTTGATTACCCCTAACCACCTCTACCTTGGCCTGCATCCAGGACCCAGGATTCCCTCCTCCAGCAACCAAAGGCACCTGGGATCTGGGCTTCCCTCCCTCTGGTCAGCTGTAGGTGCCCAGGCCAGCTGTAGCTGCAGGGGATGGTGGGCAGGTGGCTTTGCCTGGGCTGCAGCTGCAAGTGCTGGTGCCCGGGACTGCTGGTGGGCAGCTTCTCTGTCTACCAGGCTGTAGCCAGCCTCAGGTGCTGGCACCTGGACCGCAGGCAGGTGGCTTCTCCGTCTTCCTTGGGATGCAGTGTGGGCAACTTCTCCAGCTGGCTGCGGCCTGGGATCATGGGGCAGGCGGTTTCTTCATCTCTCAGGCTTCAGTCAGCCTCAAGCGCTGGGGCCCAGTTTCTCTGTCTCCCCAAGGACATGGGTCAGGCGGACATGACACTTCTGCTGCTGGCTGCGGCCTGGGATCACGGGGCAGTCAGCTTCTTCGTCTCCCGGCCCGCAGCCAGCTTCAGGCTCTGGGCCTGGTTTCTCCATCTCCCCCAGGACATGGGGCAGGCAGCTTCTGCGGCCTGGGATCACGGGGCAGGTGGCTTCTTGGTCTCCCTGGCTGCAGCCAGCCTCAGGCGCTAGCTCCCGACTTCTCCAACTCCCACAGGCCTGGAGCAGCTGTGGGGTGGGGCTGCTGCCATCTATCAGGTTAATTTGCATACTCACTCTGATTGGCTGTTGGGCGTAGCGGAGTGATGGTAATTTGCATGTTTCTCTTTATTAGTGTAGATTGTGCACTGCTAGCGGGAATGCAGACTGGTGCAGCCACTATGGAAAACAGTATGGAGATTCCTCAAAAAATTAAAAATGGAACTCCCATTCGACCCAGTGATCCCACTTCTGGGAATATATCCCAAGAAACCAGAAACACCAATCAGAATGGAAATATGCACCCCTATGTTCATAGCAGTACAATTTATAATAGCTAAGATTTGGAAACAGCTTAAGTGCCCATCAGCAGATGAGTGTATTAAAAAACAGTGGTACATCTACACAATGGAATACTACGCTGCTGTAAAAAAGAAGTAACTCCTAGCATTCATAACAGCATGAATGGACCTGAGAACATTATGCTATGCTAAATAAGCCAGTCAGAGAAAAATAAATATCACGTGATTTCACTCATATGTGGGATATAATGAACAACATAAACTGATGAACAAAAATAGATCCAGAGACTAAGAAACACTGAACAGACAGTCCAACCTCAGAGAGAAGGCAGGGGGTGGAGGGTAAGAGATCAACCAAAGGACTTGTATGCATGCATATTAGCATAACCAATGGACACATACACTGGGGCGGTGGGGGCTTGTCCTGGGGGTAGGGAGTGGCAGGGGGAGTCAATCAGGGAAAAAGGAGACATATGTAATACTTTAAACAATAAAAAAGGAAGAATTTTAGTTTCTATGACAAAGGAGATAAATATACATAGCAATGTAATTCATTAAATACAAAATAAATAAAATAGTCTTCTAATTTTCATAATTTGATATAAATTAAAGATTCCATGTCATTTAATTTCTTTTTAAAGTTATTTTGGAGAAAAATTTGAATTCTTTACAAGATCTGTGACTGTACATATTTTATATTTAGAACATAATTTGAATATAGTGATAGTCAACCTAGTAATTATATAAGGGATATAAGACATTAAAATATTTCTTGTTCAATTCTAATATTATTCTACTCATGGTTTGTTTCCCGTTTCACTATTTTGGTGGAAATAATACAGGAAAACAGCTCTCAGATAATATATTGGCTATTCTAAAATTTTAGGAAGCAAATTGCACAAACAATTCTGTGCCACAAACTTCCTGCCTAATAAGCAGGTAGGTAAGTAGCATGTTTGAATGCCCGCTACATGAGAAACTGCATTTTCCCAATATTAAAATCATAAAGGAGCTTCATTATGTTTTCTTTTATATATTCTCAGGTCTATGTATTCCTCTTTTCACTTGTTCTCTTTCACCTGTGTCTAATATTCACAGAGATATGCCTTCTAACTACTTTAGCCAGTACTGGCAATCTGGTACACTCTTTCAGCTAATAAATACCGATTATAAAGAATACAGTTATTTGAGACAAGTAGATTTGCTATCTAGTTTGTGATTACATTTTCCCCTCCTATTCTACTTCTCCTTTTTGAGACTAATTTATTTACCTCATTTTCTCTATCTCTCTTTTTCTTTCTTCTGTCATTCTTCATTCATTCCTTTCCTTCCTCCCTTCCTTTGTTCTTTCCTTCACTGTTTACTGTGTGTGTGTGTGTGTGTGTGTGTGTGTGTGTGTGTGCGCGCGCATATTGACTTCCTCTCCAATTTTCACCTTCCTATTTCCTTAGATGACTCAGTGGGATATTTGAGAGATGTCTTTTTTTCCTCTGCATTTTTATCACAAAATGCCAAAAGAGATAGCACACCAAAAAAGGCCACCAAAATTTGGAATGCTGATCCTTACAGAATTTCGTCTTGGAGCACTAGTAATGAGTGAATGGAAGCATACTGCTTTATTCCTCTTCTCTTTCCACTTTAATCTTGGTCAATCTTAAATACACACAGAGCTTAAGTTTAAAAGCCCAGCGTTTCCGTTCAATTAGTATTTTTTTGTGAGAGAGCTTTGCCAGATGTCTCAAAGTCCCTTTATGATGATCATAAGGTTATCTAAAATTTCAAAAATTCCAAGGCTGTGTTTTTTCAAGAAGTAATAAAAAGTGCCTTTGTGCTGATTGGAATGAGTGTGCAGACAAAAGAGAGGGTTCAGCACTTTGGGGCAGAGCACAAGATGAGATGACCTGAACTCTGCTTCTCTTGGGTGGCTATGGGGCCGTTGTTCTCAACAGAGCTCACAAAATAGATTGTAGAATAAGAACATAGCTTTAAACATATTGCAGAGGTCCATCCAAATCCCATAGTAAACTGTGTCTGAACCTCTTCCACTTATATCTTTATCTCAGAAGATGCTGCTAATCTTTTAGTGAGAAATAAAATGTATTTTAATTATATTTGGAGAATATGCATGTTTTAAATACATCATGAGTTATGACCAACATTCACAACTGATTAATTTGCCATTACTGTTTTATATTTTAAAATTATGAGTCATTTTGAACAATCTTCAAATTTGGAGATGGCTAACAAAACATTTACCCAGACTAATGAAACCAATGTAGTTTCTTCCAAAATTATATTCTAGCTTAGCCAGAGTGGCTGAGTGGTTGAGTGTCAATCTGTTAACCAGGAAATCATGTTGGATTCCCAGTCAGGGCACATGCCTGGATTCTGGGCTTGATCACCAATGTGGGGCTTGCAGGAAGCAGCCAATCAATGACTCTCTCTCATCATTGATGTTTCTATCTCTCTCTCCCTTTCCTTCCTTTCTGAAATCAATAAAAATATATTTAAAAATATATATTCTATGTTTTTATATTTAATTTTTTACAGAAGGACATTCCCAACTTTAAACTAAAGTACTAGTACGTAAATAAGAGTTACTGTGAAGAAAAAAAAGTAAAGCAGAGAAAATAATTTTGAATTGGCTAGCATGAGAATACTGTTCTCTACCTTTAAATAAGGCTAGAAAAATTTGGTCTTCATTAACCAGAGATTTTCAAATACACGCCTGACTAAGCAAAATGCTTTAATCCTGAAAAAAAATGAAATAAGATCTGACTTATATCACCTACCCATAGTTTTAAGTCATAAAAGCATATCTTATATAAAAAAAGGGCAATATACAAATCGACCAAATGGCGGAACAACCAGTCGCTATGATGCCCACTGACTACGCTCAACGCAGGAGCTGCCCCCAGCCCGGAGGCCCTGATGGCCCAATTGGGGCCTGATGGCTCAGTTGGGGCCTGCTGGCCCACCTCTTGATCCCTTCCCCCTGCAGGCTCTGATTGTCCCATGGCGATGGGGGAACTGGAGGTGGTGGCAGCGGGTGGCAGGGCCAGCTGCCGGCAGTCGGGGAAGATGGCTCTGCTTGAAGGCCAGGCCTAGGGACTGTACCCATGAATGAATTTCGTGTGACAGGCCTCTTGTATTATATAACAATGGACACACTATTCCAGGATCAGACTGTTAGGTTAAGAGGGAAAAATCAACAAAAACTTGATGACACAGAAATAGAATGCAAATGATTTTCTTAGGCATAAGAAATATTCAAATCCATGTTCATGATTTCATGGCCTTCTCCATGGTCTTCACATGTATAAAGAGACATGTGAATTTGTTGTTTTAAATAATCTAGAATTTGTTGTTTTCTTCCTTTTCATGATAGTCTTACCTAAGGTTGGAATACTGAGTATTGGTCTCACAATTATTTTTTCTATCATTGGAAGTTTAGAGAATAAATGCCGATATAATTGTATATGTTCGATATTCAACTTGTTCATTAGGGTGAAAAAATTCAATAAATATGCGTGCCATTAATATTTTTTATACTTAACTTTCTATACTCTTGGACAATTTCTTTTTCTTTACAAAAATTGAGCAAATGGCCTGGTCAGTGTGGCTCAGTGGTTGAGTATAGACCCATGAACCATGATTCGATTCTGGTAGGGGCACATGCCTGGTTATGGCTTGCCCTGTAGGGGGTGTGCAGGAGGCAGCCAATAAATGGTTCTCTCTCATTATAGATGTTTATATCTCTCCCACTCCTTTCCTCTCTCTGAAATCAATAAAAACATTTTAAAATTTGAGCAAATGTGTCAAGACTGTCTTATATTTTTTACTCCATTACCTGTAGGTATTGTCTGCTGAATAATTTAAAGGTCAAATTAAAACATGTAACCAGCAAAGATAAAGCACAATTGAATTGTGCTTAGTTTTGCTTAGAAAACAATAAACTGTGGTCAAAAAAGGAGCAAAATTCAACAATGATAAATTGAAACAAACAAAATTCCTCATTAAGCATGGATAAGTAGGTTAAGACAAGCAATTATGAGGTTTAGTAATTTCCTATATAGATATTTTTAATATGACATTGGAAAAATTAGTTTACCAAAGATTTACATTATTCATATTTTATCTCTTAAAAACAACCAACAAATATGCTTTAAGTATTATTAATGACAGAAATTTTGTTAATTCTAAATTATGTTCTCTGATCCTACTTTAGTCAATTCTGATTTTTCTCACCTATAAAAAGAGATTTTTCTAGATTACTGATCTCATTTAATTATACTAGAATCAATGTATTACCTTTCATTTTTAATCTTTAGACCAATTCTGTTTCTTCTACTTTGATAATGCCTTAACTCATTTCTATAACCTAGTTTTTAAGTTTGGATATCTTACCTGTATTTTTCAATAAATGCTATTGTAACTTCTTTCCCTATCTTTAGTAAGTCCTCATTTTGATTGATACTATCTATATTTGACTCATTTATGTTATTAAAACAAAAATTTGATATTAGTCATTTTTAATGTGAATAGTAAAGTTGACTAGTTAACTTAATTTTATTATGCAACTTTTTTACAACTCCATAGTTTCTATAAGCAGAAATAGTAATAGTAAAACATTCTTGGATTTAAAAAAAAAACCCATACTTTTACTTAGTCTAGGTGTGGATAGACACTATTCTTTGTAAATTTGGACTTACTAACTGAGCAAAATCAATAGTTAATTTTGATTAATAACTCTGGCTAATATGAAGTTTATATTCTATGTCTTTTAAAGATTAATGCAATAAATTTCTCCTTTTGATGTTCCTTGACATTTTTCAAATTAAATGGAGCCTTAAATATAATCCTCTTTAGTACAAAAGTGGACAGAATTCTTTGTGACTACTTTATTAGCATTATATCAGAGCACTCAAATCATGATCCCACAACTGTTCATTTGACAGATGATGATTATTGTTATTATATTTAAGATCCATAGCTCTTTAAACTTTTGTCATGGGCTGGTGAATAAGCACACATCGATGTAGCCTGAGTCAGAGATTTAATATTATGAAAGAATTAAGCTTAATTTGATGATATCCTTTCATTAAAATTGTGCAACAACTATATTAATGCAGCCAGAATTGTACTTGCTGAAGTGATTTTGACACCCATCCTATATAATAAAAGCCTAGGTGGCATCGCGTAATGTCGTCACAAGATGACCACCACGATGTCATCACAAGATGGCCACCACAAGATGGCTGCCACAAGATGGTTACCACAAGATGGCTGGCAGGGGAGGGAAGTTGTGGGTGATTAGGTTAGCAGGGGAGGGCAGTTGGAGACAAACAGGCTGGCAGGGGAGGGCAGTTGGGGGCGACCAGGATCACAGAGGAGGGCAGTTGGGGGCAACCAGACCAGCAGGGGAGGGCTGTTGGGGGAGAGATCAGGCCGGCAGGGGAGGGCAGTTGGGGGTGACCAGGCCTGTAGGGCAGGGTAGTTAGGGGTGATCAGGCTTGCAGGGTAGGGCTTTGGGGGTGATCAGGTCAGCAGAGGAGGGCAGTTAAGGGTGATTGGGCCAGCAGGGGAGGGCAGTTGGGGACAATCCCGCTGGCAGGCAGGCAGGCAGGCAAGTGGTTAGGAGCCAGTGGTCCTGGATTGTGAGAGGAAGGTCTGACTGCCAGCAGTTGGACATCCCCCAAGGGGTCCTAGATTGGAGAGGGTGCAGGCCAGGCTGAGGGACACCACCCCCCTACGCCACCCCCCGTGCACAAATTTTGTGCATCTAGTCCTATCTAATAAAAGAGTAATATGCAAATTGACTGCACCTCCACTACACCCACAAGCCACACCTACCAGCCAATAAGGAGTGAGTATGCAAATTAACCCAACCAAGATGGCTGCAGCCACGGAGCAAGCAGGAGGCTTGGGTTTCCCCGGCAATGGAGGAAGCCATGATT
The DNA here is from genome assembly GCA_026230045.1 of Corynorhinus townsendii. NCBI lineage: Eukaryota > Metazoa > Chordata > Mammalia > Chiroptera > Vespertilionidae > Corynorhinus > Corynorhinus townsendii. The sequence goes on from JAPDVU010000005.1 coordinate 60,798,194, forward strand.
CTCGCCCGTCCTGGCCGGCCCTGGCCTCCACTCAAGGCTACAAAGTTTCAATTAGATAATAAATAAATCCCAACAAAAATGGCAGCAGCCACAGAGCTGGAGAGAGCAGGAGGCTTGGGTTGACCCCAGCGATGGAGGAAGCCAAGCTTCCTGGCCTGCCTTGGCCTCCACTCAAGGCTACAAAGTTTTAATTATAGAAGATAAATAAATCCCAGATACCAGGGCCTCCACTTGGGTCGCCGGGCAGTGTGGCCAGCCTGCAAACCACCACATGCCCCTCACCCAGGCCAGCCCATGCCCCAAGGGAACCCCCACCCTGATCCGGGACACCCTTCAGGGCAAACCAGCTGGCCCCCACCCATGCATCAGGCCTCTATACTATCTAATAAAAGAATAATATGCAAATAACCATCTCTCCAACACACAAGATGACTGCCCCCATGTGGACACAAGATGGCTGCCACAAGATGGCCAACAGGGGAGGGCAGTTGGGAGGGACCAGGTCTGCATGGAAGAGCAGTTGGGGGCAATGAAGCCTGCAGGGGAGGGAAGTTAGGGGTGACCAGATCGGCAGAAGAGGGAAGTTGGGGGCAACTGGGCCTGCAGGGAAAGGCAGTTGGGGGGTCCCAGGCCTGCAGAGGAGTGCAGTTCAGGGGGACCAGGCCTGCAGGAGAGGGCAGTTAGGGGTGAACAGGCCTGCATGGGAGGGCAGTTAGGGACAATCAGGCTGGCAGGGGAGCAGTTAGGCATCAATCAGGTTGGCAGGGGAGTGGTTAGGGGCTATCAGGAAGGCCCCTACTGGGATCGGGCCTAAACGGGCAGTCAGACATCCCTCGAGGGGTCCCAGATTGGAAAGGATGCAGGCTGGGCTGAGGGACACACCGCCCCGTGCACAAATTTTGTGCACTGGGCCTCTGGCCTATAATAATAAAACTGTAATATGCAAGTCAACTGAATGGCTGAACAGTGGAATGACCATCCAGAAGATCACGCTATGACATCCACTGGCACCAGGTCAGCCAAGGCGGGTGTGACGCAATAGGTCAGGGGCCCAGCCATTGCCCCATGATTGCCTCGCAGAGGAAGGCCCAGGCCACTGGCCAGCAGGGTGATCAATCAGGAGGCTCCATGATTGCCCCAAAGAGGGAGGCCCAGGCTACCCCCATAGCAATGTCTGCCACTGTGGGGGTAATCCATCATGGAGCCCTGGTCAGGTGGGTGGGACTCCCAGACTGTGAGAGGGCACAGGCCAGGCTGAGGGACATCCCCCCCCCACCTCCCGCCCAGTGCACAAATTTCATGCACTGGGCCTCTAGTCAATAAAAATAATGATAATATAATACTAGTAATAATGACAATAACTTAGTGTTTTCTAAGTGCTAGTAAACACTATCACTGTTCAGAGTGATTTACGTTCATTAACTAATTTAAACCTTCACAAAACCCTAAACCCAATGCAGATGTTGGACACAAGAAGCAACTTCATTAAGTAATATTTTACAAGATCACAGAGCTAATAAATGGTGGAAGTATGGTTTAAGAGTAAACAATCTAGCTGCAGTGTCCATGATCTAAACCAGTATGGCATACCTTTTTTCAACTCAACTTCTAAGAACATACTATGTGGAAGGAACTGTACAACACAATTGGGAATTTTAAGAATCCTACTACATGCTTCCTTAGTTTTAAAAATTTAAATCTAGTTTTCAAAAAGCCAAAACATCTGGTCACTTAAAAGAAATAAAAATGTAAACAATAGCTGGTTGAGAACATTATGCACTTTCGCAAACATACGACTTTATTGATACTGCTCTATAATTTATATAAAAATCTTTTCTATATATCCTATATTCTTTCTTTCCTTCTTTCCTCTCATAATTCTTCATATGTAATGACCAGTTTACATAAAACCCTTTCTGTTCCTCCAGTATCAGAATTGACTCCTTTTTGGTGATCCCATGAGACCTGGATTTTGTCCTCCTATTTAGGATTTTGGTCCTAATATGTGCCAAACTCTATGACAAAAGGTCCACACAAATGAGAACTAGAAATAGCAGCAGTAGCAGCAGCACAGGTAGTAACAATACAAATAGAGAAGTTCATGAAAATCATATTTATTGACCTGACAGTTTATTGTGGCAAGTTGAACACATTAATTAGCCTTCATTTCCTCCAAAATCCTTGTTAATACAAGAGAAATATGTTTTTTTTTAAAAAAAAGAGTGGTAATGATGGATAAATCCACTAAATAAAAAATGAATATTAAACAAGAAAATCATTTTTTAAATTTGAACATAAATAGATGAATGGTCAGTGTCTTAGAAGACTTCAAAAAGAAAATACTGTGGTCCATGTGGAAAAATCCAAGAAAACTGTATACACATTCAAGGTTTCAGTAGGTGACCTTTGAATTCCTCTTCTCTTCTAACATTGAAAATAATTTATTTATTTTTGTTCTTGAGGTTCTGACTATTCCAACCATCTTAGCTTAATTTTCTGACTCTAAGTTTAAATTGCAAATTGTTGAGAATTAAATAAAGTTAATTACAATAAACTTAAAAATGTAGTAATGGGAACCTCAAATAAAGTTCATTTTTAATTCTCACCCCCTTTTTAAACAGCATTTTTGTTACTATGGGTATTTTATTGCATTTTTAGGTAGGTAATTAATACTTCTCAAACTTCCTAATACACTCATATTACATTGTTAATAAGTATAAGTGCCTATTAACACCTAATACCAATAATAATATTGATGATAATGATAACAATATAAAGTCAGTAACACCTAATAGTAAAGTTTCAAACACATAAAGCAAAAAATTTACAGAAATAAAGAAAAAGCTACAAATCCACAATTAGAGCTGAAGATTTGAACATCTATTTCTAAATTATTGATAGAACAAGTAGATAAAAAACCAATAAGGATATAGAATTGAATAACAGTATTAATTAAGTTGACCTTGTAGATATTTATATCATAAAGAGGCAGGTAACAGCAGAATACTGTATTTTTCTCACATGTGAATAGCACTGAATAATAATTGACCATATGCCGGGCCATAAAATAGTATTAAATACATTTCAAGAGGTCAAAGTCATACAGAGCATGTCCACTGGCCACAAGTTATTTAATTAGAAATCAATAGTAATAGAATATTTGGAAATTAAAAATCACACTACTTACTAAGTAAACAATGGGTCAAAATGAAAATCACAAGGAATACTAGAATACAGATAACTGGTACTAAAAACATACCTGTCAAAATTCACAGGCAGTGGCCAAAGCAGTCCTTAGAGGTAAACTTTCTATATTTAAACATTCTCCTAGTCTTCCAAAATCTTTCATAATGCCTTCTTGTTCTCCACTACTGATACTTTCTGCTCTTTTATATATTTTGTGGTTTCTTGGTATGCTTTAAACTTCTATCCTAATTTCTTTCTTAAACTGTTTAATCTCCAAGAGACCCAATACATCTTGAATTACTAATGACTATCATTATTTTTCAATTACAGAACAACTTTTTGAGCTCTAGACCCAACAGGCTATTATGTATCTTAATTATGATGGTTCATAGCTCCCCAACCTAAATTTTTAAATAAACCTGATTTTACATTTCCTTCATATTATTTGTCCTGTTTACCTTTATCTATCAATGTCCCTTTCATAAAACCAAGAATCATCTTTGTGGTGTTTTTTTGTTTTTGTTTTCCTTTTTGGATCCATTCATTCTCCTCCTAATATAATCTCAAAATTAAAGGCAGGGTGATAACTATAAAAATATGAATTTTACCATGATTCTTCCTTTGTCTATTATCAGAGATGAAGCAAAAATAATTGATTATTTTAGATAGGACTTGAAACATTTTCAAATTTAAATGTAAGTAAATAGTTAAAGTTTCCAATTGCAAATAAATATGCCTGTGCAACATTAAATGGCAGAAGACAGTGAAAAAAGAAAGTGTATTTTCAGAGTAGTTGTTATTCATGTGTGAATATTATAGTGGTATTTAATTAAGCAGTAGACCAAAAGTTACACTGTATGTCTTTTCAAAAATTTTTGACAGTTTAATGATTCAACTAATAGATAAATTTAAATTAAGGTTCAAAATCTTATTATTAAAAATACTATGAATAAGTGTAGAAAAGATTGGAAAAGTAAATATGTGCTAAAATTCTATCTATAATAATAACAGGGTAATATGCTAATTAGACCAGATAGATCAGACATCTTCTGGATGTCATTCCAGACATCCTTCCTGACAAAGCTGGGGGGGTGTTGCCAACCTACAAACCCCTGGCAGCGCCTCACCCAGGATGGCCCTGCCTCCCAGCAGGGACCCTCCACCCTGATCCAGCGCCCCCTTCAGGGCAGGCCAACTGGCCCTCACCTGAGCACCAGGCCTCTATCCTATATAATAAAAGGGTAATATGCAAATTGACCCTAGTGGCAGAGCAGCTGCTGGACCAGTCACTATGAGACACACTGACCACCTCTTGGTCACTTTCTCTGGCTGGCAGGCTCCAATCGCCTGATGGCCACCAATGGCGGGGGCGGGGCTTGCAAGTGGGTAGGAACAGCTGACCTCTCAGTCCCTTCCTCGGCCTGTCAGGCACCGATCACCTGATGGTGAATGGGGAACCGGGGATGGGTGGCAGCAGGGGGTGGGGTTGGCTGCGGGTAGCTGGGGAAGATGGCCCTGATTGCAGGCCAGGCCTAGGGACCATACCCATGCATGAATTTCGTGCACCAGGGCTCTAGTATAGTCATAATATTCAGATGAAAAATCAGATGAAAATAAAACATATATAAAATATGTTAACAAAGCATTCCAAGTGTGGTACGCCCTGAGCTGCACCTCCCATGTGCCCTTTGGGGAAGCGGTTGCAGCAGCTTCTCGCACAACCTCCAGCTGTCAGACACTTGGGTCACCTCAGCTTCATAAAACAGCCTTTCCTAAGGGCTCACACTTCCTACAGTGACTCACTTCTAACCATTCACAGAGGAGATGCTACCAGGCCAGCCATCTTTGGCACCTACAGAACTTCTAGGATGGATCACATGCCTCATGGAATTGCTTAAAGTGTGTGGAGGCTGCATCACAGTTCACCTTCTTCAATCCTGCTTTCCACCTTCACTTCCACAGGTGTTGATTACTAAAAAATAGCCAGCTTGCTGAAGTCCGTATTAGCATCCAAATCTGAAAAACCCAATTTATCAAAAAAAAAAAGAAAGATAAAAGAGGAGATGGAGCACTATGACTGTTGATATACTTCTGATCCATTTTACACTGAGCATGTTTTCCACTTTTCCTTTTTACATGGAATCCTATGACATTAGTCACTTTCTTTTATTATTATGCAAAAGTTTGGAAATGATAAACAAAACTATAAGCAGCAAAGAAAAATCAAACTGCTTAATTAAAGTGACCAATTTCACTTGACACTTTGAACAGAAAGAAACAAAAATTGCAACTAAAAGCCACTAGGAAAAGAATTATAAATGAGCATGTTGTCTATAAAATGTCATGCCAGTTCTTCCAAAGGTGGACCTCATAGCATAATCATGGGAAAAAAATGGTTTTATTTTTAAAGAACACAAGTTGAAAATAATCAACTAAAAATCAAATCCACAAAGCTAGGCAAAATAAACAAACAATAAACTGTCTTTAGAATAAGGGGGATAAATAAATTATGGAATAATCAAACTATCAAGACTGAAAAACTGAGAAAGATAATTATAAATATATAAATACACTCAAAATGTAGATATGGTAAATGGATAAATTTCATCCAGATAAAAACAATAAAAATATTCATCAACATGTGAGTTAGGCATGTAAAAAAGATTATATATATATATATATATATATATATATATATATATGAATGTGATTTTCAACAATTAACTTACAGCTCCATGCTAATAAATGTAGCAAGCCTGAAGGAATTAATGAACTTAAGAAAATAGTAATTATCAAAATTAATCTGTGAGAATAATTACATAAATTGCCTTAAAAGAAACTGAAATATATTTGAATTTGCAAATAATTATATCCAGAAATTATACCAATTTAAGATGTTTTATTTGGGTGATATATGATAGAATGTTAAGGAATACAAAATCTATATGCCATTTAAGTCATACTCCATAGCCTAGTTAAAAGGAATTAATTCATTAATTTAAAAATTCTTTTATGGTCTTGTGAAAAATCATGGTAAGAAAATAAATACATACATACATAAATAAAATAAGGGTAATTATTGACAAGTAATATTTATGACTGCACATTTATTGAGCATGCTAGCTTCTATGCTAAGGACTTTTTATGGGTTATATCATTAACACTCTCAATAATCTGAAAAAAAATAGGTTATTTTATTATCTCCACATTGTACATCAAATACTAAGGTTTTGCTTCTTTGTACAAGTTGCCTAAGGTTACAGGACCTTATGGTCTCTAAGACCCTGCTTAACCTCTCCATCAGCATTTTTTTACCACACTCCTTCTTCACCCTGCTTCAACCACACAGCCTCTTTGCTTTTCTTCAAATATGCCAAGCATTATTCTTTGCATTTGATCTCTCTGCCTGAAATGCAAAGACTTGCTCTATCAGCTTTCTTGGTCCTAGGTCGGTGCACTCTGGGACAAAAGAATTGGGTAGATTACTCCAGGAATTGATACACCCTTGGTACATTTCTGTGCATCAGAAAATGTATTTTACCTTGAAATATCTAGCTGCCATTAATTTATATTTCATTATAGATCTATAGTTTATACAGTAATTTTCTCTTAATATGGTGATTAAATGGACAATGACTCCAAGAAGTGACTATCTGAATGAATAAACTTCATTAAATATGAGGTAGCATCAAGTCACTTTTTCAAATCTAAACTATTAAACTTGAAATGTCTATGAGGTATCCATAAATGTTAAAAATATAATCTTTACTAATACAGTATATATTTAAATCTGTATATAATAACATTTGATAGAGTATAATGGGAGTGTTTGAATACAGTATGATTGAATTATTCAGCACTTAACTAAACATTTTTAATATAAATTCTTCCTCAATATTAAAGCCAAAGGTTAAATGTTTTTGTAGTAATTATATAAAGAGTAATCACCATATCATTTATGGTTTCTTAAAATGTTATAATTGTTTGATCTGCTAACTTCAGGCAGATCACATAACCAATGTAGCATTAGGTTCTTGCTTTCTATCTATATATATAAAAGGCTAAGCAACCATCGCATCCGAAACAAGTGAATGGATGACTGAACAGGCTGTGTGGGGCAACCAGGCTGGCAATAGGATTAGTGAGGGGCAATCAAACGACCAAGCAGCAGGATGCATGGGGCTACCAGGCCCACAGGGGGACACTTGGGGATGACTGCGCCTGCAGGGGGGGTGGGGAATTGGGAGTGACCAGGCCCACAGGGGGGGCAGTTAGTGTAATCAGGCAGGCAGACAGGTGATCAGTTAGGAGCCAGTGGTCCCAGATTGTGAGAGGGATATCCGACTGCCGATCCTGTGGATCGGGCCTAAACTGGCAGTCAGACATCCCCTGAGGGGTCCTGGATTGGAGATGGTGCAGGCTGGGCAGAGGGGACCCCCCATGCCTGAATTTCATGCACCAGGACTCTAGTATATATATAAAAGCCTAAGTGTTCATCCAACCGTCCAACCGGTAGCTATGACATGCACTGACCATCAGGGGCAGACACTCAGCACAGGAGCTGCTGTGACGTGCACAGGCCATTTAAAAATAAATGGCACCATGGACCTTACACTGACAAACCAACACTCAGCTTCTCCCAAGTGGAACATAGGCCCCGCCACCATCCCAGAGCAACTCCCACCAAATCGCAGCCAATGCTGCCAAGACCCCATGATGCAAAATGCAGCCCACAACCCAGCCCAGCATGGAAACGGTCATGGTGGGCTCTGGGCAATGATGTCACATAGCAACTCCCGGCTTCATCTCATTGACAACTAGCCTCCTTGGAGTTGCTTCAGCCCAGGAACATGACTTGTTTTATAGCCAGGTGCAAACATTTCACATTTTAACCAAATGTTTTGATCCTCACAGAAGTCCTGGAATAGGTATACAGGAGACTCGGTAGAATCCTATTTTCTTTTCATTAGCCAGAAAACGGAAATTTTGAAAGTTTAGAAACTTGATCTGACTGAAAAGAAATAAGAATGGTGGAACTTGAAAATGACTTCAGGTTTTCTCACTGCACAAAATATAGTCAAACCTGCTGCAGTTAAATATTTTACCCTTTGTTCTCCCTGCATGATCTACAATAATAATCTGCTTTGTGTTGATATTTACTGCTGTGTTGTTGAAAATTACCTGAAAGAGAAGTTGGAGTGCTTCACTGGGCTGGAAAAAGTTTAGCTAAATCAGAAAACAGGTCTAATTAAGCAAGTTTATCTATACTAATAAAAGGGTAACATGGAAATTGGTCAGGACACCCTCATAGTAATGACCAAACAGCAGGCTGCATGGGGCGACAAGGCCAGCAGGGGGGTTAGTGAGGGATGACCAAACGACTCAACAGCAGGCTGTGTGGGGCAACCAGGCTGGTAGGGGGGTAGTTGGGGGTGACCAGGCTTGTGGGGGGGGTGGCAGATGGCGGTGACCAGGTTGGCAAGGGGCAGTTAAGGGCAATCAGGCAGGCAGGAAGGTGAGCAGTTAGGAGCCAGCAGTCCCAGATTGTGAGAGGGTGCAGACTGGGCTGAGGGGACTCCCCCCCCCACATGTGCACAAAAATTTGTGCACCAGCCTCTAGTCTATATATAAAAGGCTAAGTTGACTCGTGCATGCATGATACACATAAAGCTCTTGCTGGCGCCAATCACATGCATGTGTTTCGATCTATCATTGTCAATTATGAATTTCTATTATAGAGAAAGGGGGAATAGTGGTATTAAAATATTTCTTCTAATTAATTTCCTTTCAATGTGCACAAATCCATGCACTGGGTCACTAATAATTTATAAAGATGAGATAATTTATTTTGAGGTAGAATATACCAACATATCTAGCCTATTCCAAGATATAATGAAATTATCATTGCGCAACATTTGGGAAAACAAAACTTCATTGAATATATACATATCCTCAAAAGCAAGCTCTTCATATAATAGTGCGAAATTCAGATCCTGCTCTCAGACACCGTACTAGCAGCTGGGAGAAGCTGGGCAACATTCTGGTCTTTCCCCTTGGTTGCAAGAGGACACACAGGAACTCACATACTCAGAGTTCCATGAGCATGTCCTGGATGAATACTCTTTCCCACTGGAAAAGTAGTCTTGTATGACTCTGATGCCACAGATGATCCAGTGTTCATGTCCCATCTATTTGTGGAGGCATCCCTTTCCTTAGACTTCTGAGAATGTAGCTGCCTTGAACCTCAATTCTCTAGTAGGTTCAACAAAAATTATAATTTTCCAGGTGTTTTCTTTGCATTAAGTTGAGCATTACATTCTTTCCAGATTTCCCAACCCTGGATAGAAATCAGAACTACTTTTGCTGTTAAGAATATAGCATCTGCTTTCAGATACACCTATCTTCAAAATCAGGTTTCACTATTTAATAGCTGCATAAAAAAGAAGTAAGGCACTAATGCTTTTTGTACCAGCTGACTATCCAGTCTGTCCTTCCGCTCTTCCTTAATGACCCAAACCTTAATTTTGAGATTAACACATTGCTTCTAAGATTAAAGTCTAATGACCAAGCCTATATTATAATTATGCAGGACCATGTGGCTAGGTTCTGGTCTCTATGATTTAAGGAGAAAAGTTGCATAGAACTTATTGCAAGACCCCTTAAAAATATAATGCAAATCCCTTTTCCTTTCCTCACTTTTCTGCTGGTTGGAATATAAATGCAATGGCTAGTACTCTACCAGCTATCTTTGATCATATATGGTGCGTGTGAATTAAGGCAGAGCAGAAAGAGAGAATTCTTGCTCTTTGATGACACTTTGAGTCACCATGTGGGGTCTGGACTTCTTTTGTATGAAAAATATATGTGTAATTTTGTTAAAGCACTGATACTATGTGTTTTTTTTTCTGTTACATGTTGATGAACTAATTTCAGTTGAATCGTCTTTTAAACTTTTATATTTTTATTTGATACATTTAGATAGTTATTGTGAGAATAAGCAAGTCATCTTTTCTGTCAAAAAGCAGTTTAAACAGCCACCATTTTGGACTGCGAGACTTGGCAACAGCCATTTTGGCTGCATGACCTGCAGCTCCCCTGGGGGACACCATCTTGAAAAAGCAAAAGCCAGCCCCTCTGTTTGAATTAGCCAATCACAAAAGACTGCACACCTGAGCTCCAATCAAGAATGAGGGATAAGGAGAGAACCAAGATGGCATCATAAGTAAACACCTGTACTTGCTGCCTCCCACAACCACATAAAAATTACAACTGAAATACATAATAACTATCATCCAGAACCAATACACATCATAATTAAAATTCCAAGGGCAAAAGACAAAGAGAGAATCTTAAAAGCAGCAAGTGAAAAATAGTTACATACAAGGGTGTCCCCATACAACTGTCAGCTGATTTCTCAACAGAAACTATGCAGGCCAGAAGGGAGTGGCAAGAAATATTCAAAGTGATGAATAGCAAGAACCTACAACCAAGATTACTCTACCCAGTAAAGCTATCATTTAGAATTGAAGGTCAGATAAACAGCTTCACAAACAAGAAAAAGCTAAAGGAGTTCATCACCACCAAACCAGTATGAAATGCTGAAGAGTATTCTTTAAGAAGAGGAAGAAGAAGAAAAAAGTAAAGATAAAAAATTATGAACAATAAAATGACAGCATGTGCATATCTACCAACAAGTTAATCTAAAAATCAAATGAATGGGGGATCTGATGAACAGAATGGACTGTTTCATGTAATAGAATCAGGGATATGGAAATGAAGTGGACTGACAATTTTTGGGGGGAAGGGGGTGTGGGGGGTGTGGGAAGGGATTGGACAAGGATCTTATATGCATGCATGCAGTACCTAAGGATGCGAACAGTGGGGTGGTGAGAGCCTGGAGTGGGGTGGAAAGGGCGGGACATCTGTAATAATCTTGAACAATAAAGATTAAAAAAAAGTGTGAGGGACAGGTCACATGAGTCAGGGATTATAAATCTGCTCAGCATTCACATGCTTCCAGACCATGTGTTCGCACCCTTCACAACTTTGTGGCTTCTGTGCCCTTGAGGGTACGGCAGCAAGGGAATGAGCAGACAGTAGGCATGTCCTCCAGCATTTTCTCTGTGACATTACTAAAATATAAAAATTTAATAGCCAAATTGAAAATAATTAATTCTGTGGTCAAGACCAAATCTTTAATGTTAAAAGCAGTTTAAATTTTGATAATCTTTAAATTGGGTATACTTGACAGCTTTTCCAAATGTAATATTTCCAGAATTTAACTGAGAGACAGCTTTGTGACTTCTCAAGGGCACTGAGGTGATGCAAAGATTTATTCTCTCTCTCTAAAAAGAAATATTTTTTAACTAAATAGACAAATACAATAAACTTGAAATTACATAAGGAAGTAAGATATGCAGGCTGGATTGGGTAACAACATTAATGCTTCCATGATAATAGGCAGTTCTTGAATGAAGATGGACTGCATTCCAAGGGCTCTGGGGGCATATGACTCCCAGCCAGATTAGCATGTACTTTTCCTTGAACAAAAAGGGCAATCATTGTTATTGGTCAAGAAAATGCTTTAGGTAATAATTGGCTTTAAAATCTCAAAGTTGTTAAGATATAATAAATAGATGTAACTAAAATGAAGAATTTGGATAAAGCCTTTTCAGTAATAATTATAAATATGTTAATAATGAAAATCCAGTCACTCAAGAGGAGACTGACTGTGCTCTCTGTTGAAGGAAGGGGCCAGCCTGTAAAAGTAAAAAAAGCCTAAAAGAGAACAAGGGCAGACAGAGGAATGAGACCTGTGTCCTGCCTTCCCCTCCTTATGCAACCAGGGGGACGATCTGAGGGAATAGCCAAGATGTCGATTTACAATCCCAGCCTCTCCCTCAGGAGGAGAGCTATCTTGAAAAGGCTTCAACCTCCATGAGGCCACTGTGCCACCAGAAACCAGCTTTTCTAGGCTGCAAAAGGAGTTAGAGCAGTAGAAAAAAAGGAAGTTAAAACATCTGCTGGAAGACCCACGTGGCTCAGCTAACTAGCTAGACTAAAAGAAGAAAGAGTGATTTGAAAGTCAGCTATTGGTCTCTGGGAAAAGGAGCAGCAGGGTGGCCCTGGTGCGCTTCCAGCAGATGGAATATTTCCAAACCCGGGAGCCCCAGTGGGACTCAGAACCTAAATAAAGCCTTCCATATTCAGCAAGGCAAAGAAGAAGGGCCTTCCGGATTTTACCAAGACTAAAAGATCAAATGAGAAAGTACTCTGGGCTGGACCCTGAGGAACTGTTGGGCCAAGAAATATTATAAATTACCTTTTGTCACGAATAGTTGGCCTGACATTTCAAGAACTCTGCAAAGGTAGAGAACTAGAAAGATAGACATGCAGAAAAGCTGTTAAAAGAGGCTCAGAAGATCTATGCACATAAAAATAAGAAAGGCAAAAACAGAAAACTAACATAATGTTCACAATTTTAAAACAAGTGACCTAGGGAAGGGCTAGTCTGGAGGGCCAGAAACAGAAGCCACAGCAGTAACCTTAGCATTTAGCTCAAGAAAAAATCTGGCAGTTTAAATTTAAGCAGCTAGATGCCTACTCCCTCCTCCCCCTGCCTTTTCTCCAGCCTCATATGCCTATACATAATTTTCCAAAGTCTTTGGTAACTTCAAGGATTTAGAGCATTGCTGGGTTAAATAATAAACAGCTAGAATATTAAAAAAAAAACACCTGAAACATTGATTGCTAGACAAGTTTTAATTCACCTGCTCTTGACTTTTATTACAGAAGGTCTCGTACTTTGTTGAAGGTATATTTTCTTGAAAGTAAGAGTGCATTTAAAGTGTGTTCATAAATGTTAATCTAAGAAATAGTGGCTATTTACTTTTTGGTTATCATTGAAAAATTAAGGTTTCTAAGAGTGAAGAATTCTAATACATTTTAAAGGAAAAAGAAAAAAAAGGTCTGTACAAGTTGCTGATAGTATGACAGAAAGAAAGAATATTAGAGTAGAAATACTTAATGGAAGGACTGAGGCATGGTTATGCATTTTGAAGGAGAAAGAAGGTGGTTTCTAAAGGTGGCTAATTCTGGAAGTTGTAAAAATGTTTTTGAAAGTTGTAAGAATGTCTGTGGAAGTTATAAGAAGTTTATAAAAAGAAATGTTAAGCCCTAACCAGTTTTGCTCAGTGGATAGAGCATCGGCCTGTGGACTGAAGGGTCCCAGGTTTGATTCCGGTCAAGGGCATGTACCTTAGTTGCAGGCACATCCCCAGTAGGGGGTGTGCAGGAGGCAGCTGATCAATGTTTCTCTCTCATTGATGTTTCTAACTCTCTATTCCTTTCCCTTCCTCTCTGTAAAAAATTAATAAAATATATTTTTAAAAAAATAAATGTTAAAAGGAAATTGATTATATGATACAGGCTAATAAGCCAGGATAAGCAGAACAGGGAAACTGAAATATTAAAACAGCAGTTTGCAACCATCTAGAAACCTTCCCTAAACCAAGGACTCTTAAGAGTAAATGATTTTGCATTTTGCCTCCCTAAACAGAGGGTAAATAGCTTATATCAATGTACTCAAGGAGACTGATAGCAGAAATCCAATTAGTAATATATAATCTTTTGGTAAAATCAAGTTTGACAACCTTCCTAGAATTTGAATTTTAAGATTTTTTTTTTTTTAACCTAGAGTTAGCTTTAGGTGATTCCATTAGGCCCCGGAATGTCTCAAGATCATCCTACAATGGAAACTAGGGACCAATTTCTTAAGAACTATGTACTGGGTATCTCTTCTACTTTAATGTCTCTGGTTAGAAGGCCTCCTGACCCAAAGCCCTCTTGAGTTTTTGGTTCATTGCCATTGACTGGAAGACTCTTTGTTCTAATCAAGATTTGGAAGGGAAGCAAGTTGGAACCTTCCTGGGAAGGACCCTACCTGTCTTGCTTGCCACAGAGACTGCTGTTCAGACTGCAGATCAAGGTTGGATTCATCACACATGGGTTAAGGGCAACACACCTCAACTTTAACTGCCATACCAGGACATATCCCCTTGAAATTGATGCTAAAAACTGTGAGCTGTCTTAATAACCATCATGTACTAGTACTGGGCTCTATTTGCTTTAGGAATCTGGCAAATTGCAGGGGCTTACAATGTGGGTTGGAGAAATTGTGTACAATCTGGATTATGCTTACCCAGTTAAGCTATTGATTATAGATAACTTGAATGACTTGGATATTCAGCCTTTAAGTCAAAAGATCGGCTAGACTAGATTTAGGAGTAGACGTCATAGGACAAGATCCCCTAGGCCACTGCCACCACCCTGCAAATAGAAAAAGGTTATAAGGGAACGAATGCTTGAGTGAAATGGATTAAATATCCTGTACGTGCCCTAAATGAAAGTGACTGTTATGCTTGCGCAGCAGGAAGGCTAGAGGCCCAAGTGGTCCCATTCCCATTCGGATGGATCTCAGACAGTAACAGGATGGAATTTGTGCTTGCCTTGTACCAGGAGGAAACCGCCTGGGGAAATGCTGCCTGTAAGACTCTTGCCCTGTTGTTCCCATCCAACAGAGGTAAAGAGCAAGGACACCACAAAATGACTGGGCCCCATCCTCTGATGTAAACTATAACTCCTGCCTCTCAAGGGGGGAGGGGTGAACAGTGCTCGGAATTGATGAGAAATTTATCGGGATGCATTAATGGCTGAGTATCCTCAGAAGCCCATCATTCTGCACTGTCGATACCCTGTGTTGATGTCTGGTGGTATTATGGGGGATCCTTACTTGTGGCCTTACCCAGCAGTTGGAGTGGAACTTGTGCTCTGATACAATTGGCTATCCCTTTCACTTTGGCATATCGTAAACCTTTTCCAATGGACAGACAGACTAGGAAGAAGAGAGAAAGTCCAGGGGCTCCTTTGATCCCCATATACACACAGATCCCATTGGGGTTCCAGGAGGAGTGCCAAAGAGTTTAAGGCTAGAAATCAGACTGCTGCAGGGTTTGAGCCTGTCCTGTGCTGGTGGCCCACTGTGAACAAGAATATGGTGGACTAATTATATTTACTGTAACCAGTCAAGGCTAGTTAACTACTAGAGGCCCGGTGCATGAAATTCGTGCATGTGGGTGTGTGTCCCTCAGCCTAGCCTGCACCCTCTCCAAACTGGGACCCCTTGAGGGATGTCTGACCTCCTGTTTCGACCCAATCCCAGTAGGGCCTAAACGGGCAGTCGAACATCCCTCTCACAATCCAGGACTGCTGGCTCCTAACTGCCCACCTGCATGCCTTCTTGATTGCCCCTAACCACTCCCCTGCCAGCCTGATTGATGCCTAGCTGCTCCCCTGCCAGCCCGATTGCCCCTAACTGCCCTCCCCTGTAGGCCTGGTCACCCCTAACTGCCCTCCCCTGCCATCCTGGTCATCCCTAACTGCCCTCCCCTACAGGCTGGTCTGCCCCAACTGCTCTCCCCTGCTGGTCTGGTCTCCCCCACAACTGCCCTCCCCTGCTGGCATGGTCACCCTCAACTGCTCTACCCTGCAAGCTTGGGTCCCTCCCAACTGCCCTTCCCTGCAGACCCAGTCGCCCCCAACTTCCCTCCTCTGCTAGTCTGGTCACCCCTAAAATCCCTCCCCTGTAGGCTTGATCACCCCCAACTGCCCTCCCTTGCAGGCCTGGGTCCCCCCCAACTGCCCTTTGCTACAGCCCCAGTCACCCCCAACTTCCCTCCCCTGCAGGCCTGGTCACCCCTAACTGCCCTCTCCTGCAGATCTAGTCCCTCCCAACTGCCCTCCCCTACAGGTCTGGTTCCCCCAACTGCTCTCCCCTGCAGGCCTGGTTCCCCCCAACTGCCTTTCCCTGCAGGCCTGGTCACCCCCAACTTACCTCCTCTGCTGGCCTGGTCACCCCTAACTGCCCTCCCCTGTAAGCTTGATCACCCCCAAATGCCCTCCCTTGCAGGCCTGGTCCCTCTGAACTGCCCTCCCCTGCTGGCTGTCTTGTGGCTGCCATCTCGTGTCCACATGGGGGCAGTCATCTTTGACCACATGGGGGCAGCCATCTTATGTGTTGGAGTGACAGTCAATTTGCATATTACTCTTTTATTAGAAAGGATACTCAAGACGCAGTTAAAGAGATGGCTGAACAGCTAGATGCCACCAGCAGGATGACCTGGGAGAACAGGTTGGCCTTGGATATGATTCTGGCAGAAAAAGGAGGAATATGTGTAATGTTGGGGGTCATTGCTGCATATTCAACCCTGACAATACAGCCAGATGGACCATCACGGAGGCTCTGAAGCATTGACAGCTTTAGCTGATGAGTGAGCTGGAACCTGGGATCTAGGATCCTTTCTCTGATGCACTAGAGCGATGGTGTCCACATTCACCCCTTTGATTAGGAGCTACAGTGATGGGATGTTACATCATCCCATGTATGAGGGGATTTTATCCAAGGGTTAATAGAAACCACTTTGACCAAACAGCAAAATAGTCTTCTCCTAGACACTGTAGAGCATGAAAGTCAATGGATGTCAGCCGAGTTTGAGGAAAAGAGTTTAAATAAAGAAAAGGGGGGAATTGTGAGAATAAACAAGTCATCTTTCCTGTCAAAAAGCAGTTTAGACAGCCCCCAATTTTGAATGTGTGTTGGCTGCATGACCTGCAGTTCCCCTGGGGGCCACCATCTTGAAACATCAAAGGCCAACCCCTCCCTTTGAATTAGCCAATCACAAAAGACTGTGCACCTGAGTTCCAATCAAGAATGAGGAACAGGTCACATGTGTCAGGGATTATAAAGTCAAACGGACCACCTGCTCGGTATGGGCATGCTTCCAGACCATGTGTGTGCACCCTTCTACGTAGAAGTAAAGATGTTTGCCTTGATGCCTGGCTCCTGAGTATATTTTGTGTTCTATCAAAACCCCTGAATTGAGGGGCTTGCCTTATTTCTTACAGTTATAGTAACTTTTATTAGGTTGGTTGTTGTAAAAAATAGGTAAGGTAATGTATGAAATTATGAAGCCCACTACCTTGCATATCATTGCTGACATGTACACATAAGGAACTGTTAGACATTGAAACGGGGACTCAGAACTGTTGGACATTGAAATTGGGACTCAAACATTTTGTTTTGTTTTGTTTTGTTATTATATGTTTATTTCTAGTCTGCAAAGGCAACACTTTTTAAAGGAAAGAAATGGTGGGAAAAAGGTACAGAGGCAAAGAAGCATTGAACAGACTGTCAAACTACATTGGGAAGACAGGGGAGGTTGGGCGAGGGGGGCTGTAAGAGACCAACTGAAGGACTTGTAGGCATGCATATAAGCACAACCAATGGATACAAGACACTAGGGTGGGGGGAGGGCGGGCAGGTGAAGGCATGTACTGGGGGGTAGGGGAGGTCGGGGGGAGGTCAATGGGGGAAAAAAAAGGAGACATATGTACTACTATTTGTAATACTTAAAACAATAAAAAAAGCAAAAAAAAATTTTTAAAATAATAAAATGGTTAGCTATTTGATTCATTTAAAAAAAAATTTAAGGTCGTTTCTATTTTTGAGAATCTCACACATCATTAAACAGCTTTTCTCTTTTTATTTTTTATAAACCATGCAGCCAATAAAAGTGTTATTGGCAAATAATTTGAATATGTATTTATCAAATTAGCTACAAAATACATACAAATTCCTTTCTTTTTTTTTTTTAATCCTCACCCAAGGATATCTTTTCACTGATTTTCAGGGAGAGTGGAAAAGAGAGGGAAAGACAGGAACATCGATGTGAGAGAAGCACATTGATTGATTGGGTGACTCCTGCATGAACTTCGACCAGGGCCTGGACCAGGAAGGAGCTTGCAATAAATACTTATCTATAACATGTACTAAGTTATAGAATGTCTAATGACTATTTGTACACCTGCAACATATAACAAATGTCAACTGTAACTGAAATATTAAAAAATACTTAAAGCAATAAATAAGTAAATAAATAAAGTGGACCAAAAGGAAAAAAAAAAAGAGAGACCTAATTTTGTTGATGACAGTATAGGCCACAATTTATGATGAATGTCATCTTATCACAGATCTTGCATATGTACAGAATTATTCAGCAAGACTCTCTGATAAATACTACTCCTAATTTTATTGAAAAACAGAGTAAGCAGTGACATACAAACCATATAATTTTCTGGTTTGTAGTTAAGGCCTCAGGCAACCCATTCTTTCTTTTGTCATGCACCCCATACAGGAAGGACAATCCCAGTGTTAAATTGCTGTACATGGAGAGAACAGTTTACACTCTGGCCCCTACAAAATAAGAGATCAACCAAAAGACTTGTATGCATGCATATAAGCATAACCAGTGGACACAGACAGTAGTGGGGGTGAAGGCATGTGCTGGGGTGGGGGGTGAGTAGCCAGGGAGAGGTCAATGGGGCAAAAAGGAGACTCATGTAATACTTTAAATAATAAAGAATTTAAATAAAAAAATAACTGTCAAACGTGGGTTTTTCTTCTGTATCTTTGATTTGATCTTCAACCCATTTCTTTATTATTAATGAGATGTATATTATAAATATTAAAACGTACAATTAAGTCAATAAAAGACAACTTTTTAAAACAAAAAAAAATAGTAGGATTGAAAATAAGGATTTAGTAACTTAGGAAGTGAAAGTGTTAATTATGCTGTGTTGGAGGAACACTCACCTTAATACTGATGTCGAGGCAGATACCATATTCATCTTAAACTACCCCAGAGCAAAGAACCTGTGAAGAAGACAGTTACCTTTGGAACCATATTTATCATGTAAATAGCTCAGAAAAAGATACTGCCAGTTACATCTTTAAAATACAAAAAATGCATGCATTTCACTATTTTGTAAATGCCAGAGAGATGCCGCATCCGTTAGAGTTAACGGTGCGGCACTTTTGTGTTCAGTAGCATGAATCATTAATCATGAGACAGGCCATATTCTTGTACTGCTTCTGCTTTCATTACTTGGCCTAATTAAACAGTTCTCTGAACTGGAATCTCAGATTCCTCTGTTACAGATTATCATTAATTATGGTGAAAGTGCTCAGAGATGTTGGACTCAATTATATTCTACTCAACTCTGGCACCGCGTGATTCATTGCGCAGCCTGCTCTGCAGATGTACTCTTTTCTTATCTCGCACTCCCACTTTTGTAAATTGGGCTCTGGCAGCCAACAAACTAAGAGTTATGTGCAGCGTTTTCATTAAAAACATGTTGAAGAAGCACAGACCAATTAAGGATTCTGTATTTTATAAGGAGTGATGAGATGAACAGTGGATTCTGGGAGAATTAGCTCAGTGAAGAAGCAATCTCAATCCCATTGTATTGC
This sequence comes from Corynorhinus townsendii, assembly GCA_026230045.1. Lineage (NCBI taxonomy): Eukaryota > Metazoa > Chordata > Mammalia > Chiroptera > Vespertilionidae > Corynorhinus > Corynorhinus townsendii. The sequence continues at coordinate 60,817,746 of JAPDVU010000005.1, forward strand.
TAAATTTGGTACCTCTTTTCTGTTTGAGATCCATTTGGTTAAGTCACTGGCTGAAACTTTTTTATCATTTAAAATAAATTGATTTGTTGCTAGTCAATAGGAAGAAACTCAACATTTTGTTTGGTGCATGTGTAAGCTACCGGAAAACATTTCCAGTGACTTATGCCAAGCGCATTATAGTTCAAAAGATACTAATTTCATCAATTTTGACAGTCATTTTCAGTGTTATATAATGAAGTTGGTTCTATAGCCGGAAGTCTAAGTAGACTGGACTAGAAGATGGGATAGGCAAAGCCACAATAGCAGGATTTTTAGGCCTCAGTAGAATTTAAGCTGTGTTTGGAGGGAAGAGGAGTGTATGATTTGACATATGGCACATGTAAATTTTATAATCCCAAAGTAGTTCTACTGCATTTAGAATTCATTTGTTTAATCGTTTTCTTTTTTTTCTTTCCTTCCTTTCTTCTTTTCTTTTAGGTAAATCAAAAGATTTTTCTTTTGTTTTCAATATTATGAAAATTGTGTGCACTTCAAAAATGTAATTTAGCCATTAAAATAAAACAAAGCTTGTGATAAAATAACTGCCTCAGTTTTTTTTCATTGGCTACAAAACTGCACACTAACAAGCCAACTATTTAAAATCAATAATATTTAACATTTTGTGGAAAGACAAATGTGCTTATCTAATATAAATGTGAAAACTACAAACAATAGAATGATATAAATTTTTATTTGCAGATTGTCCATTAAGAAGTGATAGGCTTTGTTACCTTAAGAATTATAATTGTAGTGATTAAGCATGCAGACACAATTGGGTAGCGTCTAAGAAGGATACCCATTTTTCTTTTTCATTCCCAAATTTTAGATTATAATAGTAGTGATCTGATTTTAGAAGAGCTATTATTAAATTAAAGTCCATTCTTATTCAATTTACTTCTGCTGTCACTTTTTTAAAAATAACAAGTTATCAAGGGTTTTTACTTAAAAATATTTATTCAATAAAAAATTAATATTGAGACTAATTTGTATAATGTGATGAGCTTATGCTATTACTGATAAGAAGAGATGATTATATACCTCAATAAGTTTTTAAAATTATGTCAGAATATAATTTCACAATATCACTTATAGAGACAAAAGAAAACTTTCAGAGCTGTACTTACAAACCAATTATTTATTTAAATGCATTAAGTGGATTAAAGCCAATACTTCTTACCAGGCAAACATATTATTCTCTTACCAGGTAAACATATTATTCTTGTTTTATCTGAGAAAATGTATTAACATGATTTGTTCAAAGTAAATATGAGGTTAAAGATGTTCTCTTCCTCTCTCTGATTCCACTTGAAAAGTATGTTGCCAAATCAAACAGTCAAAACTACTGTTGTTTGTTTTCTGCTTCTCATCTGAGAGGTTAACACACACACACACACACACACACACACACACACACACACACACAAAGTATCTCTTATCACAAAGCTATTCTCAGGGGTAAAATATGGGCATTTTTGTTCTGGTTCAAGTTAACTCAACTAGTAAAATGTCTCATTATTATTGTTAGCTTTCTATTTTTACAAACATCATCTTCATTTATTTGACATTAAAAGCTATCCTCATCCTCATCTTAAAACCACTTTCCTACAGGTTAATATGTATACTGGATACATTCATCCAAAAGAGCAGCTCCAAAAATAAAGGAAAGCTATATATCCTTTCTCATGTTTTTATATTTTCTAAAAGTTTATATTTTGAGTTTTCTTAAAATTAAATTAAATATTTATGTGTTTCCATTGACTATATGTCCATTTTTCCTGAATGCAGGTCTGGAATAGAATAGAATTTAAACAACTCAGAGAAAAATAAAAGTTCTAGTTATAAGCATTTTGGCTTAACAGTTTGTAGGTTTTCATATCCTGCAGTAGTTTCAGGTTTTAATATATATGAAAATTAGTGGTCTTGTATCTATGCATATATGTCATCTATAATATAATTTTGACAGATGGTGAGCTGGATAAATCTAGTTCCTGACTGTAGAAAAGCTTGGCTTGACTTGCCACTCTACCAAAAGTTGTTTAAGAAGGCATTCACGTGTATTTATTTTTTAAATAAAGATTCATTTTTTTGGCCTGCCCCTATTTCTCATTGAGATGCTGCCATCCCCATCTTTGATGGTTCCATATACACATTTTACTTGAGCTGCTATGATTTTTTTGTGTGTAGAGGATTATTCCATGCATAATGCTGATGACTATACTATTCTATATCTCCTCCTTATTAAAAATAAATATGTTGCCTTGCCCCTGTTTGCACCATCTAAAATTCTGACAACAATATCTTACTTAAAAAAATACAAACCTCGAAACCAGGAAGCAGTTTCTGTCACTAGCTGCTCAGACAGACTGCTCATTGAAAATGTAATACACTGCTGCCGTGTCACAGGTCAGCTGGCAAATGGCAATCTGAATTTTAAAAGGAATATGAATAAAATTCTGTTTTATTTTGAAAATGAACTTTCTGCCCTCCATCATGAATCCAATATATGTCTTAATCTTCTATGCTCTTGAAGCCTGCGGCTCCTGGCTGAGTCCTTTGACTTCTGAACCTAATAAGGAAATAGGTTGTTTTCTCATCCTCGTCTCATTTTTAGAAGGGCTGAAACAAACAGTCCCCTATTTCAAATGTAATTGACAAAGCATAAAAACATGGATGTTATATAATTTTAGGCTTACAACCAAGCTCAGCACTGGGATGTTTTATTTTTAAATTTGATTAAGATGTTATACCTTTGGAAATGTGCTGTCAAGATTCGAAATAAAAATTTCCAAGTGTACGGTTGCATGTTTACCTTAGAACTAGGCATGTGAAGCTGATAAAGGATAGAATGGATAATGGCACACTTCAATTGGGAACATTTTCCTTTAACCTAGACATTACTCATGGCTATACCAGAGATGTATAGACAGAATGTTAAAAATATATTCATGGCTATTGCTGCTGTTTAAAAACCAACTGGATGTGCACTGTATACCTACATTTGTTTTTGCACTAAATATGAGTTTATCATTGTGCTCTTACCTTTCTAAACTGAACATTTCCACATTCATTTAAATTCATGACTTTTAATTAGAAAATTAAATGCTCTTCTTTCCAGAAAAACATAGGATTTTCATTTTTGAATGTTTGTCCTTTTTTATTTAAAAATCTTTAGAATGATATGTTGCCATGACATAATTACTCCTTTCTTACTTTACACAAAATAATTAAGGGAATTATTTTTTAAAACATAATTGGAAGAATGTGGAAACATTTAAAATAAGTGCAGTTAGGCATGCTATGCTGCTATTGCTTCTCATAATCATATTTGTGTAGCATCATCACAACCTAACTGATCATTCTAAGGAAATAAATGCTGACATTTCAATGAGTATGGGTGCATGCTGTGTGTATGTGTATGAGAGAGAGAGAGAGAGAGAGAGAGAGAGAGAGAGAGAGAGAGAGAGAGAGAGAGAGAGAGGTGCACATGCACACTTGAGCAAACGGCTATTTTAGTATTTGGAATTTTTTAACCCAAAACTTGTCCATTACTATTTTTCAAATTATGTTTATATTTTAAATTTCTTTAGGCATTATATGGTCATTCTAAGCTTATAGCTCTAATTATTAAATGTTACAAGGAGAAAAACCTTTTTAAGACATTAATTTATATAGCTATGTTTAGTCTTAACTCCTTTTCTTGATATTCCAATAATATATAGGCTCAAATAAAACATAAACTAAAATAGACCTGGTAGGATCGCGTTACAGTTCAACAAATACTGAATGAATATGTCCAAATATTGAATTAATAACTAATGTACAAAATATGATCTAGCAACAATAAGATAGACATTTTTTTAATTGGGGTAATAAGACAAATAACACGATAATTGCCATTAGGTGACACAAGTAAAATGATAAAAGTAGGCAAGAAATGAGTTAGAAGCACAGAAGAGGGCAGATAACCTGGCATGAGGAAAAAGGAAACCGGGGAAAGCATTATGGGAAAAGTGATGCCTAAGAGTATTCTTAAAGGGTGATGTGAAATATGTTTGATGAAGGAAAGGTTAGATATCTTCCTATAGAGTGAATTTATTTTATGCAGGCATGAAATTTAAGTAAGGGAAGGGATTTATTTAATGCACACTGGGTAACTGAAAATAGCCTATAGGTTCCATATTGTAAATGACTTCTTAATATCCATTTTAGTGCTTCCTCACTGTATCTCAGCCAAGTAGTTTGGAAGAAATTAGTTTCTGGTCCAGAGATACATCCTACTTAGACTAAGCCAATTAAATGAGTTGCATTTCCCTAGGGAGTTATTGTTCTAGGAACTTCGGTTTATATAAATCATCATCTTCTAATGATGTATAGACATCATATTTTGGTTTAGGTGTGAATGTATAATCTGATTGACATGATCAACACTACAGAACAGTGGTTTTATTTCATGCCTATGGGAATGACAAACTCTATATTCTCCTATTTATAAATGCAGCATGATTGTCACATTCCAGGCAGGAAGGAGAAGGACAAAAAGCAAAAGGTCCGCCTCTAATAAAGAACCTTTTCAGAAATCACACCCAACAAATGTTACTTACATCTCATTGGCCAGAACTGTGTCAAATGTCTACTTCTAGCTGAGAAGGAGGAGGGAAATATATTTTTAGCTGGCATGCATCTTCTCACATAATAAATTGGAATTCTGTTAGTAAGAAAAAAGAGAAGGATGGATATTCTGTGGGATACTGACAGTTTCCAATATACAATCACTGACTTCAAAGTGTTTATAGTCTAATATGGAAAACAGACATCTAAAACTACTTCCAACCAATTTTCAATTCTACTTAAATGTACCAACAAGGCATTTTTAAGGAAATCATTATTGCTTGGTGGGCTTTTACTTGTAAGAAATCAGATTGCACTTCCTTATATAGAAATTCAAGGCAATTTCTATCTTCAAAGCACAACAAACACAAATATTATAGAAAAGAAACAAAAAATAAATGAACTAATACTTTTTGAAAACCAAGAAGAGGCATCCTCTGTAGGCTGATTCCCTGATGCATTGTTTGTGAGGATCAGAAAAAATAAATAAAACAGAAACAAAGAGAAGGTAGGAAGCCAGGCTGTGGTAAGAATTTGAGGCTGCTCTTAGAAGCACTCTTAGAAGCTTCTCTGGGGAAATGGTGAAGCGTGGTGCCTATCGCGTTGTTGGCTGAACCTTCTGGGATCTATAACACACACTGAGTCAGGAAGCCTTTGTAGTCACCTTATGGAAAACAACCACAGCTGTCTCAGCTCCTTAGAGAAGGCAACTAGAACCCTATTGCTACAGAGGATTTCCATACAACATCATCTACAGAGTTTGCACAACCCCTTGGCAAATGTGAAATTTTTATGTAGTGAAAAGATCACCAAATATCTGATGTTGGATAACACCTTGATATTAAGTGAAAGTAACAGCCATGGAAACATAAATAGCAGAGACATCTGAAAAAGATGTTTATTTAAAAATGGAAACATATCACATATAATAAGAACTAATCATTGATTTTTATTATATGTGTATATGTTTGGGGAATGAAAAAAAATGCCTATCACAATAAAAATCTTAACATAATATAAGGCCTGTGCAGCAAAATTGATGTAGATAAAAAGATAAGAAATTCTCCCTGAATAATATAAAAGATATAAAAGTATGAAATATAAGCAAAGAGACATGGAGTATATATTAAAAAGTCCCTATAGATATATAAGAGTAGATACAAAATAGGAAAATAAAATGAATAAGGAAAAAAGTGAAGAAGATTGGCTGAGTGTTTACCACAAATTAAATAATAATTAAATATTTATTTTTAAATATTTTACTAAGGAAATCAAATTTTTTTTTTAGACTACAATGTTTTTTTTACAACCTATACCCATTATAATGAGAAAGTTTGGTCTCAAATTTCTCAGCAAAAGGGAAAATTACTTTAAATCCAGTGTTTTATTTAGCTTTAATCATACTAGAGGCCCAATGCACCAATTTGTGCATGGGTGGGGTCTGGCTGGCCCATCCCAATAGGGGCAGATCAAGCCAATCCAGCTGTGGGGAGGGGCCAAGGGCAGTTGGCCAGCCAGCCCTGCCCCCTAGTTGAACTCCCAGCTGAACTCCTGGTCGAGGAGACAATTTGCACATTAGCCTTTTATTATATAGGACAAGGACTAAGGCAAAATGAAGAGATTTGTATTCATGTAAGAACTCAGAAAATTAACCTGTAATACCAGAGAATGCACTTCAGCCAAAAAAAATAAAGCAATAAATAAAAAAAAATCCAGTGTGTTTCAAGAAGTACTAATGAGCACACATTTCAATTAAATGTGATATTAAATATGAGCAATTGAAATATTAAATAATTACTTTAATAACCTATGGAATCAATATTGCAGATCATAAAAACACATGTATTGGTCAAGGAAGGTTTGGGGTAAAAGCCAACAAAATAAAGTAGAAGAGCATAAAGGGGGATAAATAGTGATGAAAGGAGACTTGACTTAAAGAGGCAAACATGTAATACAATATACAGATGATGTATTATAGACTTGTATGCCTGAAACATATATAATTTTATTAACTGATATCAGCCCAATAAATTCAATTAAATAGCATTTTAAACATAACAAAATGCTAGTCTTCAGTGGTATGTGTGGGAAGGTGGAGAATATTTTCATGGGCAAAGGAACAAGTAAAGATTTTTTCAGACACTAAAAATATAAACAAAAGAAATGTAACAAACTGATGTTTTTTAAAAGCAAGTGTTGTGAAAAATCAAAGGGTAGATTAAAAAATATATCAGAATATGTAACAAGTTCTCACAACTCAACAATATGAATATAAGCCAACCAATTAGAAATGGCTAAAAGGGTTTAAAAGGCACATCACAGCTCAGCTGGGATGGCTCAGTAGTTGACATCAACCTATGAACCCTTCAAGAAGTCACTTGTTTGATTTCTGGTCAGGGTACATGCCTGGGTTTCATGCTCGATCACCAATTGGGTGCAGGAAGCAGCCAATTGATGTTGATATTTCTATCTACCCCCCTCTTTACATTCAATAAAAGCATATCTAAAAAAAGAAAAGACACATCACATAAAAAAAAAAACACTGAAGGTCTAAAAGCAAATAAAAATATTCTCAACATTAATATTCATCAGAAAAATGCAAATTAATAACGTGAATAATACTATATATATTCACTATAGAGGGACTGAAATATAAAGGACTGATAAAACAAAGTGTTTGACAAATATGTGAAACTTCTACATTGCTGATTGAAATGCTAAATGGTACATATAAATTGGAAACCTCTTGGCTAAAATTAAAAATAACAATGCCAAGTCTTGAGGAACTAGAAGAGGCAGAAATTTCATAAGTCAGGAATATAAATGACATAACTATTTTGAAAAAATGCTTGGCAGTTTTTCATAAATTTGACAGAAAACAAATCCAGCCCAGCAATTGCATTCTTTATTAAAATATATATATATATATATTTATTGATTTCAGAGAGGATGGGAGAAGGAGAGATAGAAACATCAATGATGAGAAAGAATCAGTGATCAGCTGCCTACTGCACACTCTCCACTGGGGATCCAGCCCACAACCTGAGCATGTACCCTTGACAGTTATCAAACCTGGGGCCCTTAAATCAGCAGGACAGCACTCTATCCACTGAACCAACTGGCTAGGGGAAGAGTTGACTTTTTGTTGTTTATCTTTATCTTAGTTCCTTCCAAGTTAAAGGACACAATTCTTTTGCTGTTCTTATTGTTAAGATTTTTTTATTTTTTGGTGGCCTGGTATATGTATAGTTTGTATAAGTATATAATGTATGCATGAAAACATTTCAAATTCTTTTATCTCTACATGATAGAGGTAGACATTATATATGTCCATGAGAAAATGTATTTGTTCACTGAATTACTCAATTTATATTCTCACTAATTTTATTTTCTGCTCAATCTATCAATAACTAAGTATACTAAAACCTATAAAGGGGATTTCTTAATTTCTTGTGATATTTATACCAATTAATGTATATGATTATTTGGAACTATGTAAAATAAAACAAAAATGTATAGTTATTACATTTTTTTAGTATAGTCCTCCTATGGATCTTTAAAGATCCACTTTAGAGCTCTATATTAGATCTATATATTAGTTTTACAAGTGTGTTTATTTTTATATTATTGGAGGTATATATCAGCTTTACTTAGATTATTAGATTATTATTTAAATCACTAAATTTTAATACAAATTTCAGTCCATTATATTTGTTATATTTATTGATATTTTATTCCTACTTATTATTTTTTGCTTTTTATTTACCTTTATTTCTCTTCCCCTCTTCCTATTACTCTGACTTTTATTTTCATAGATTGATCAAGTTTTTTCTATTTCACATTTTGCCATACAGCTATGAAAATAATTAGTTTAATTTCTCTAATACTTTCAACAATAAAGATTTTAAAAAATATTTTTTTAGTATTAAACATTAAACTTTTATTCTATATACTTAGCAAGTCTAATAGTACTAATTATTTCTCTGATTCTCACATAAAAACAACTTTTAAACTCCCCAATTCAAAAAATTTAAACATTAAAAATTAAAAAAATGTTTTTAATATTATAATTTTTAAAAAAGTTTCACAAGATAGTTTTATGTTTAAAATTTTGATAATTTTAGTATTCATTGGTTAATAAAAATTATCATTATTGTTATAATAATAATTATTATTTTGTAATCTCAGAGACTATTCACAGTTGCCTACATACTATTGGTAGGTAGGATATTAGACATGAGTGGCTAGAGGGGGGTGTGCCTGGGGGTATGACAGGGGCCAGGGGCCAGATCAACATTGCCTTCAGACTGCCTCTCTGCAGCAGTTCCTGAAGCAGACCACCGGCAGGTGGATTTAGAACTATCTGATTCTCAGCACTAATGAAGAGGAAAATGACATAAGCTCAATGGGACCTAACTAGGACCCCAGAATAATTATAATAAAACTATAATAATAGTTTATTATAAAAACTATTATTATAGTTTTATTATAATTTTATGACCTGGTGCATGGATTTGTGCACATTGAAAGAAATTAATTAGAAGGTGGCCAGTGGGGTGGGACTGGGGAGACTGGCCAGGCCAGACACACCCTGGAGCCAACCTGCTACCTTCCCTACCTGGTGTCTGCGGAGTGAGCGGGGTCCATCTGGCAGGTGGGGTCCCTCGGCCTGGCCTACGGAAATCAGGCCAAAACTGGCTCTCTGATATCCCCTAAGGGGTCCTGGAAGGTGAGAGGGCATTCTGCAAAATTGCTGTCTTACAGGGTGTGGAACGCAAACACAAGTGTGTAGTAAACCAGATTTGGGGCTGACAGTGCCCCAGCAACAACATAATCCATGGCCAAAGGTGGAATTACACAGTCCCGGGATGAATTGGACTCCCTCCTCTCTGGATTCAGGGTGTGTCATTTGAGAACTGCCGCTGCCAAGTCACTGCAGCTCGGCAGCTCTTGCATTGAGCATCTGCCCCCTAGTGGTCAATGCACATCATAGCGACTGGTTGGATGGTAGGCAGGACACTTAGCATATTAGCCTTTTATATATAGAATAGAGGCCTGGTGCACAAAATTTGTGCATGGGAGGGTCCTAAGCCCAGCCTGCACCCCTCTCACATTCCAGGACCACTGGCTCCTAACCGCTCACCTGCCTGCCTGCCTTTCACCCCTAACCCCTCTGCCTGCCTGCCTGATCACTCCTAACTGCCCCCCTGCTAAACTGATTGCCCCTACCTTGGCCCCTGCCAGCCTGATCATCTCTACCTTTCCCCCCTGCTGGCCTGATCACTCCTTACCACCTCTGCCTTGGCCCTCAGCCTATGCCACAGTCTGGCCTCCCTCTGCCGGAGTCGACCTGGCCAATCAGGGGAAAGTGCCGCCCCCATCACCCCACTGTTTCTGCCACTGGAGGCCACCATGGCTGCCTGAGCCTCGGGCTTCACAGCTGTGCACTGCTGCCTGAGCCTCGGGCAGGACCTCCGCAGCTTGCCTGAACCTCAGGCAGCCACTGCAGCTTTGTCTGGATGGTCATTCAGAAGACATCCACACTAATTAGCATACTACCCTTTTATTACTATAGGCTAGAGGCACGGTGCATGAAATTTGTGCACAGGGGAGAGAGGGTGTGTGTTCCTCAGCCCAGCCTGCACCCTCTCCAATCTGGAACCCCCTGAGGGATGCCAGACATCCCGTTTAGGCCCGATCCCAGTGGGCAGTAGGACATCCCTCTCACAATTCAGGACTGCTGGCTCCCAACTGCTCACCTGCCTGCCTTCCTGATTGCCCCTAACCACTTCTGCCTGCCAGCCTGTTCACCACCTAACTACTCCCCTGCCAGACTGATTGATGCCTAACTGCTCCCAGCCAGCCTGATTGCCCCTAACTTCCTTCCCCTGCCAGACTGGTCAACCCTAACTGACCTCCCCTGCCAGCCTGCTTGCCCCCAACTGCTCTCCCCTGCTAGCTTGATTGCCCCTAACTGTTCTCCCCTGCAGGCCTGGTTGCCCCCAACTGCCCTCCCCGGTAGGCCTGGTCCTTCCAAACTGCCCTCCCATGCTGGCCTGGTCGCCCCTAACTGCCCTCCACTTAGGCCTGGTCCCCCCCAACTGTCCTCCCCTATAGGCCTGATCACCCACAACTGCCCTCCCCTGCCAGCCATCTTGTGGTGGCCATCTTGTGTCCACATGGAGGTGGCCATTTTTGACCACATGGTGGTGGCCATCTTGTGTGTTGGAGTGATGGTCAATTTGCATATTACCTCTTTATTATATAGGATTTGCATTTTGGTTTTGACCTCACCGTCAATGGGTTTTTCTGTATGCATTAAGAGTAAGGGCATGTCCAGCAGAAATAGTTATATAAGACTTCTGTCAATCATCCCAGGATGCAAATTAAAGTCTCCATCCAGAAAATCCCTCATTTAAACCAAATAACCCAGGGAGTTTAGGGCCATTATTTCTCTTGATTGGCCACTCCTTGCTTGGAGTGCATTTTCAATAAATTCCACTTTTCTTTACTTTCATTTTTGTTGGCCTTAAATTCTTTTGTGCATTGAGGAGAAGAATTGAGGTAACCCCAGCCGGTAATACTATTAATTTTGATTGCTTATTATTCCTTTATATATATCATTCTTTTTTCCTTCTCTTAGCTTCTTCCTGGTGTACATCATTTAGCCTTCATTTTTAGGAAGGGTAAGTGAATGTTATTCTCTCTCTATCACATATTCTGACAATGTCTCTTTTCCTCTATCTCTATAAATAATAAGCTAGCTATACATTAAATTGAGTTCTCACATATTTTCGCAATACACATTGAAGATATCTCCCCTCCATTTATTTATGGATTTTATGTTGCTCTTGAAAAGGTACCTATAACCCTAAGTGTTATTGTTTTGCATTAATCCTATTTACATCTCTGGTTGTATTTAAAATTGTCTCCCCTCTCTTCAGTCAACTCCCCTATAATGTTTTAAATTATCTTGCTAAGTATTTATTGTGTATCCTACTTCTGAAAATTCATGGGGTTAATAAAGCTGAGAAATTCTCAGCCATTATTTCTTTGAATATTATGACCTCCCCTCTTTATTCTCTATTTTTTTTTTGTAAGGTATATATAGTTGTATAGAGGTCATTCTCAGCCATTATTTCTTTGAATATTATTACCTCCCCTCTTTTCTCTCTCTTACTATTTTCTTTTTTGGTAAGATATATAGTTGTATAGAGGTCATTCATTATGTCTAATATTATTCTTAACCTCCCCTTTATATGTCATATCTCATCTCTTTTATATTCTATGCTATATACAAAATAATTCTAAAAAATTATCTTTCATTTTACTAATTCTCTTTTTAACTGTCTAAATAGATTAACTTTTACACTGAGTTTTTAGTTATTTACTTTATTTCTTAAAGTTAAATTTAGTTTCTGTTCAATCAACATCTGCATAATTTTATATAGTCATGTTCTATTTTTCAGTTTTCAATTCTGTTTTTTCAACTTAATTATGTAAACATGTAAATTATATTTTCTAAAGTCTAATCCAGCAGACTCCTAACCATAGTGTCTGCCCACCCCCTGTGTCTTACAGCTTTGCATTGTGAGCGAGACATTACCTATTCGATCATTTTCCATCTGGTATGGCACATATCAGTAGTAAAGAAGCACTTTCTTTTTTCGAAATTTGTCATGGAGTTTTACTTTTCTAAACAAAATAATAATTAGTAGAATTAATTAAATGAACAGAAACAAATATAAATGTATTTGGTTTTTAAAATACATTTGTCAAAATTGTATTGATCACTCTGTCATATTGCTGTAACCATTTCTAACATTCTCTATTTTGCCCTTATCTTGTAAATAATGAATAGCAAACAGTTAATGAACTAGCAGCAATCCACACATCACACTCTAAGTAGCACTGCTCTAGAATGCTTTTGTAGTTGCTCTGTCATGCATGGCATTTTTTTTTTTTTACTGATGTGAAAGAAAATTTTACTTTTTACTGTTGGTTGAAAAATTCTCAGATTATAAGGACAATGTAAATTTGAAGTGCACACCTACTTGAATTACAAGCCATTGTTTACAAATTCTCAGAATATGTATTTTTCTCAATAAAGACCATGTAGAGAAATATAAGCTTCATTTATCTCTCTCAGATTGAAGGACAGATATTTTTCTTGTCCATTCTTTTCCTTTGAAACTTTCTGTGGAGCTCCCGATGGCAATAGCTCATGTGTGTCCACACAGACTTCCAAACTTGTTCCCGAGACAGATCGCAGCCTCCTAGTCCATTACCCTGGTCTCCAGTCCAATAAAAAGTTTATTTCTTTAATTTCAAGTCCTGTAATTATTTCTCACCTTTGCATTGCAAAGGAAGTTAGTCAGATTTTATCTTCCTATTATTCAGTCCAAAATAATCCTAGACCCTGATACATTCCCAGTAACACTATACCTGACCTTGAATTTGGAGATTTCTTAGCTTCTCTGTCTTTTTCTCTGCAATTCTTAAATTTTATTTAAAGCTTTTTTCTACAGATAACACTGAGTCATCACTTCTTTGCAACCTCCTAATTGATAACTGATAATTCTTAACATTACCATATATAAATATAAAGGAAATTATGCAAATAATTTACATAACAAAACCATGCAGACACTTTATACAACAAAGGAAAGAAAACATAGCTAAAATGTTATTCTCTCTTTCAATTGCAAGAAAGGTTAAAACTATAGGCAACTATAGGCTATGCACAGCAGACATCTAAAACAAAGTGATACCAAGGTAGAAAGTAGAGGGTAAGAAAAGTATATTATTGATATTCTAAAAAAATAAAGCAGTAACCATAATATTAATAACAAATTATATCAAATCTACAAAATACAACAAATGGAGAGAGTAAACTTCATCAAAGTCAATTTTAGATATTGATCCAGGCACTAGTGTCATGATTTAATAGTATATGACGTTACATAGTAGCAGAAGAAATCAGAAAAGACTAAAGGGATAAAATATCTTTTGATAGCGGTAAATTCTGAAAAACAGTAATAAATATAACCTATATTAAAGTTTAGGATGCACAATGTAGAGGTAGATTATATAATATTGTCAAGGAAGACTATTCAGGTGATTTTTGAATTGTTCTCTGAGAACAGATAGGATCTAACAAAGAAATATATAGGGCAATGTAGCTCTACCCTAGTTGCACGATGGAATCACTGGGGTGTTTTTTTAAATATACCTTTAGCCCCAGACGTAGGCAGCTGCCTAGGTTTCCTTGTACCTACATAAGTGTTACACTGCTGGGAGAACAGCAGCCGTGAGCTGGTTGGTACTCTGGGCCTGGTTCATACCAATTCTGTTGTTAACTATATCAGGATGCCCGCATAATTATATATTAAGATATATATATCTTAATTGTTCCCTCCTCTAATCTCCAAAATTTTTATTTTATTGGTTTGGTTGTGAGCAAGTGGGTTTCATCCCAGATATGTAAAAGTCATTTCCTTTGGGAAAACATGCTAAAATAAAGTATCAATTAATACACAAACAAAGAAATTTAAGAAGATGAAATTGTAGCTACATAAATTCCCCAGGTGGCTATAATGTGTGTTCGTGGTTAAGAATCTTGGCCAGTGGGTTTCTAACTTTTCTACACATTGGAGCACCTGAAGAATTTTTTAAAATCTCAATTCTCAGACTGTGTTCACAATCTCTAAGGCCAGGTCTAAGGCATCAATAACCTTTCCTAACACCCCAGTTGATTCTGTTGTGCAGCCACGGTCAGGAACCTGTGTGCTAGAGGAAGAATGTTGTAGGCAGAGAAAAGAGAAAATTCAGTTTCCAAGGCCTGGGTAAGCTTGATGTTTTCAAGGCCAAAATAAAGTCAATTATAATGAAAAATAAAAATATGTTACAAAATAAGGGAATGACAGTTTTACTGGAAATCATTTGGCAATGATTAATCAGTAGAATGATCTAACGTAATTTAAATTTTAAATATATCTCTGTGGCCACTACGTGAAGATTAGACAATATACACAAAAGCATGAAAGCATTTAGTCCCAAGCAAATGAATACAATCTAAAGTGAAGATGAAGAAGTAATTAAATTCTATGGGAAGAAAAATGGAAAGAATTAAATGGAATATTTTGTAAAACACTATACAAATAATCTCAAAAATCAAATGAATTATATGTTTTTAGTGAAATATGCATAAAATTTTAATAGACTGCTATACAAAGATAATATTGAAATATCAGAGCTTCTTATAAAATTTTAACAAGATCTGTAGTGTTTTGTTGTCAAATTCTTTCAAGTAATAAGTGAGTAAACACGTTCAAACACTATTTGAACTTATCCAAAACATAACTTTCAAAACAAAGCTTCTATATTTTTGAAGTTATTACAGCACTGATAGAAAAAGTTGACAAAGATACAAAACCAGCCAGCCAAAATAACTATAGACAAAATTCTAAGAGAAAATATCAACTCAAATTGCCATATATATATATATATATATATATATATATATATATATATAATATATTATATATTATATAAAATAACATTTGTGAGCAAGTGGGTTTCATCTCAGAGATGTAAAAGTCATTTCCTTTGGAAAAACATGCTAAAATAAAATATCAATCAATACACAAGCAAAGAAATTTAGGAAGATTGAAATTGTAGCTACATAAATTCAATAAGTAGTCACTTGCTCCTCCCGCACTATGTGAGTACTATGGGTTGATGTCTAGAGGGGCTCTATTGAGCTCTACTAGGCTACATTGAGCTGACCTAGGCTGACCAGATTCTTTAACTGGATACAGGCTGAAGAACTTACCATCTGAAATATGTTATCCTAATGACAGTTGGTTATAACACAAATCTATTTTAAAGCTTCTACACATATATATCATTGGTCAAAGTAACTCATTTGGCACAGCCCAAAGTCAACAGGGTAGGAAATGCATGCAAAGAATGAAGAAAAATGTTACTGGGGGAAAAACCATGCAATCTATCCCCTCAAAAAATAAACAAACATAAGTGAACAAATAAAAACGTTAATATTCTAGAAATAGAAGGGTTGTTTTTGACATTAAAACATAGACAGAGCTATTGAAAACTAGAAGTCAATATATAGCTTAACAGTTTAATGTAAAAGACATTTTCATTTAACTAAAATAAATGAAACAGATGCTTACTTTATCAGTATTATTGAACAATATTCTGGACAATCTACCAGTGCAATTAGAGAGGAGAAGCAAATAAGTGGTATACAAGTTTTCAAGGAGAATGACAATTTAATACTTACTGTAGGTGGTATGACTATATGAGAAAAAAAATTTGAGATTAAACTGCAATCAACAAGCAATAGAAGAATTAAAAATGTGGTGGTAAGCCAATTAGTATAAAAAGTAGCTTTCCTATATGCAAACAATGACAGGCTAAAAATAGCGAAAGAAAAATTCCATTGGAATTTACATTAATATTAATGATAATAAGAGTACATCTAACCAGAGATATACTGAATCAATATGAAAAATATTATAAATCCATGATTTATTATATGACAGACATTATACGATTGAGAGATAGCAATAGTCTGGAATGAACAGTAAGAAAGAGAGTGTTTTTGATAAAAAAAATATATTATAATTCTCCCTAAATTAAATTCATAAATTCTATTCAATACCAATTAAAATTCCATCAGCCTTTTTACGTGGGGGGCACTTGACAAAATGACACTAGGGTTCATGTGGGGGAATAAATATGTGACAATATCCAAGAAATTTCAAAAAAGATCAGTAATGAGACCCTTTTTGGATATTAAAAAGGCCACTAATAAGGGATTGGTGAGATAAATTCCAATTATTTTATATAATCATTGATATAAAGCTATTAAAAATAGATGTGCATATGCCATATGCAATTATGAGAAATGTTTGAAACATATGAACATAAATAAGAATTTAAATACAAAAACACACACATCAAATGTTTCTGAGCAAATATAAGAAATTAAGTGGTTACATATTTATAGAGGCATTAGTTTACATATTTATAGATTTTCCTGTAGGGAAAAACTTGCTCTTTTTATTTCCTTATTGCCTTTTTGCCACATGCATGTATTATTTTAGTTTTTGTTCTTAATTTAGTTCTTCAAAAGCTTCCCAATACTTCTGGGATTCTGATGTATCCAGGAATTGCAATGAAATTTGTATTCATAACAAATATTATTTTAAAATGTTATAGAACAACATAAGTTCAGATCATTATATGAAACCTTTAATAAAATTTACTTGTGTGCATGCATGTAATGTGTCCTAACCAATACACACAGACAACAGGGGGGTGAGGGCATGAGTGGGGGGTGGAGGGGACAATGGGGAAATAAAGTCACATATGTAATACCTTAATCAATAAAGAAATTTTAAAAATTTACTTCATTAACACCTGTACTGTTCTATAGTTTTAAGGTTTGCATTTGCCCCTGCAGCTATAGATTTCACATAAATTTCTCTGATCATAATTGTAATACTAACCACTAAAATATGAAGTGTCCCCATTTAGCAATAGCTGAAATTGAGCTATTTTGATGAGTTTTACTCATTTTAACTTGTCAGGTAGATGTATTACTTCTCAAAGGAGCCAGTCAAAAATATCTGGGATATCCTTACTTAGTAAAGAGCTGGGTTAACGTTGTTCCTTGGAGATACTTTAAGTTTATGGAACTTTGAGAGAAGAATATGTTCACCTCCCCTGTTTGCTCAAGGAGCCAGGTAATAGGCTCTCACTAAAAAAAAAGAAAAAAGAAAAAAAAATCCAACTATTATTTAAACCCTATTCTTCAGTGGCGTTTCAAAATTCTTAACTAGAAGAATCCAAGGCATCTTGAGTTTCAAATATAACTTTTTTAGTATCTGAGATGGGTGAATGCCTAATATAAGTTCCTGAAAGCATTGGAAAGTTAATGAAGGCTTCATGCAAAGGGGATACGCCACATTTCCTTAGTTGCAGCACCATCACTAAAACAACCTTGGCCAGGAATCTGGCCCTGAGGAAGCATATTTGATGTTGAAACAAGGTCTCTTTGCTATTTATTTCACTCCATGTCCATCTGCTCTGTTGAGATTGTGCCAACTCACAAACTGGTCTGCTATTTTCAGAAGGCATGTGCCAAAGCCACACATGGTTTAGACTGGCAGATTACATAAGGCTGTGAGTATCCACTATAATAAAAATTGTATTTTGCCCAGTGTTTGATCCTTAAATTGCTCACTGAGCAACCATTAACTCTCAAAAATTCCCTTGAAAGAGATACATATCAGTAGTTTACTTTATAGTTAGGGAACTTTGACAGGAGATAAAACGATTTAACCAGAACCTCAGGTGAATCTGAATGAAATGTCTGGTTTTGTTTACCTAGAACTACATCTCGTCACCTAAGTCTTTGATAATTGTATGGGGGGAGGGGTGTATTATGGGTCTAAAAACCTTTACTTTCAGACCAGTGATTAAACTAATATATTTCCCTCATATTAGTCTACTTTGGTGCTTATTTAGGATTTATTGGACTGATAATACCAGAGGACCATTTAGAAGAAGCTTTAGGAATATTTGCTAGTCCAACAAAATTCTTAAAAAAAAATTTTTTTTTATTGATTTCAGAGAGGAAGGGAGAAGGAGAGAAAGATAGAAACATCAATGTTGAGAAAGAATCATTAATTGGCTTAGCTACATAATGCTGCATGCCCCCTCCTGGGGATCAAGCCCACACCTGGGCACGTGCCCTGATCAGAATTCAACCATAACCTCCTGGTTAATAGGTCAACACTCAACCACTGCACTACGCAACTGGGCCCAACAGAATTCCTTAGATACTTTGAACATAACTTTCTCAGAGAAATAACTTCAGATAATATTGCAAATTTGTCAACACAACCATTTTTAAATGAAAATTGCATAAGAAAATAATTATAAAAATGCATAAACTTACTATTTCTAAATATGGTATTATTGGAAAGTTTCATTAACATTATCGTTAAAATAAGAGTTTTATTTAGATTAATTGAAATTTGTCTTCTTGATCAAAATAAAATTCTAGGTTTGTAAAAAAGTCAAATTTAAAATTTTCTACACTATATTATTGAGAAATTTGCTGAGCATTCAGATAGCATACCAGTTACATTTGTGAATTGCATGAGTCTGAACAAGGTATAGAAAATGTTCACTTATTACTAATATTTTAAAAAATCTTAAGCAAAAAATAGAGATACCAATATGATTAAAATGTAGTAGTAATTAATATAAAGTCACCTTTCTCTAGCGCCTAATAAAAAATCTAAGTTTACAAGGACACAATAAAGAAGGCTTGCATAGGAAAAACCTATGTAAAAATCACATTGGAGTTTTGTTTAGCTTCATAATCAGTATGACATAGCCAGACCATTATACTCACTGATGGGCACCATATTTTAAGAGAAATTTTAATAAATAGAAGTAGAGAGCATAAGTAGGATTGTGAAGGACCCTATCACCCCAAATTATATAATGCTTAGTGGAATTAGTGAGAATACTTAACCTGAAGAATTCAGGTCAAAGCACAACAAATATTTCAAAATATTTGAAAGACCATGTGTGAAAATTTATATAGCCATGATTTGTATGATTCCAGAGATGAGAAAAAAATCCAACAACTAAATGTTACTGAGGGACAGATCTCAATTCAAGTGGAGGAAAAACTTTTTTTTAAATAGAACTACTTAAAAACTAAATGGTTTTTCAAAGATAAAAATGCTTGAAAGACTTTATATAGAGCCTAGAAGAGTATTTGTAAATAGCATATAAAAGGAGATTCAATCATCTATCAGGAAAGAAAGGTAAGATTTGGAGCATGTACCTCAGTGTTCCTTTTAATTGATACGCACTTTAAATGAGAATGCTCTAGAAGCTAAGGACAATTGGTGGAGCTGATATCGCATACACACACATATACAGAGTGGGGCAAAAGTAGGTTTACAGTTGTTCATATGGAAATAATATAATTTATATGTTTGTGTTTACCATATTAATGCTATTATATGTTTGAATACAAGCATGACTGGTGAATTGAAACTTTTTTATGTTGTAAGAAGTTAAAGTCTTAAATATTTATTAGACCTTTAGAATGGAGAAATTTGGATTTCATTCTTTTAAAACTCAAAAAGCTTGTTTTTGATATCACGGTAATTCCTGTCTTATTTACATAGTTAAAATTCAGTAGAGATAAAAGTAACAGGGCAGCGCAAACCAGGACAGAAAGGTGAGCCAGAGGTGGCCTCCTCAAAGATGACAAGAGAATGCCTGGATTTGCTGTAGGAGGCAGGAAGCCACCAGTAAAGGGCTTCGAAGGGGATGGTTTGGTCTGAACAACAAGAAAGAGGGAAATGTTAAGCTCTCAAAAGCTTTCCAAAATAAAAGGGACATGGAGAATACCCGATTTGATATGTTCTAACCCTGTTATCTAACTGAGAGGCACACAAGAAATGGGCCAGATAAAACTGACATTTATCAGGAACGAGTAGATACACCCTTAACCTGATGACTCCATGGGCAGACTACAAGGAAGAGGCTTACTCATTCTGGGCAACGAGTTCAACATCGACACTGAGGGATAAGACCTGAACAAAGAAAGGCAGAAGTAAGTCTTAGGACATGAGATGGAAGCCTAATGGGACTGAGCAGCAATTCCCATTTCCAAGTGCAGAAATGACTTTTACAGTGAACCTCAGCAAGGGACTGCATTTCCATGTCCCTGTGTCACCAGGTGCTTAGTCATTCGCTTTGAGATAATTTGTAAACAAAAACAATTATATATATTTATCTACACCAACTGGGTAAGTGATTTTGAAGGTCCTTAATTCTTCCTCCTCCCCCCCACCCCCAAGTATATAATAGAAGAATATTCACTTGAAGAAATTATTTTCAAATGTTAATTTTATATATGTATATATATTTCATTTATTTACAATTTCCACTAATAAAATGAATTTAACAGAAAACATTTTAGATTCTAAATGCTCTTTGCTAAATGCATACTTACACAGCTGAGGTCCATCTGCATGAACTAAAGATGCTTTCAATAAACCACACTCCAGAGAAGTTAGCTAGCTCCATTAAGGAAAGTAGCTCATTGGCCATCCTAGAGAGGGAGAAAGAGAGAATTTATGGTGTTTGTTCACCTTCTGCAATAGGAATCCAGATACAAATCACTTAAGAAGAGAGAAAGTGAAGATCTCCATGTTGGAGAGTAATTTATGGGTTGATGCTGGATCTCATAAGAATTGCTTAATTGAAGGGAAAACTGAGTATCCCTAAAAATTACAAATGCAATCCTGAGTTAAGCCCCACTACATATTAATGGTATTAAGCCTTTTTCAATCCCTTCACTCATTTCTCTCTATATATCCTCCATAAAGAAACCTAAGATAGTGCCTATAAAGTAGGATATGGCCAGTGGGTGACAGGTGCCTGAATCTCAATATGAGATTGTGTGAACAAAAACTCTCTAATGGAAGGTGAAGTTCAATTCCTCAAATGTCTGGATGCTTGGTGCTTAATTTTGCAGACCTTCAGTTCAAGGAATTTCAAATAAATTGTCCAAGCATTAGACAATTCTGAAAATCTACTTGTGAGATGATGAACCACAACTTTTGCATGTTTTATGTAAACAGATCGAAAGAACTGTTCATATTTTTTTTCTAACTAGAAGCTTCATAGTTCTGCTTTCCTTTTAAAAGAAGAACCTAGATTTACATTGTTAAATAGTATGCAGCATCAGTATTAATTGCTTGGTAAGGCAACCATAGAGGTAGAAGAAACACACATGAAATAGTGTTCATTGTTCTTTACCATCATTTTCTTTATTTAATTGCATTCTGTGTGGTTATACTTGTAACCTTTAATTTTTAAAACATTCTTTATGGCTTAATATCAAATCAACTGAATCATCAGGCTTACCTTCTATTTAAAATACAACTATGTGATCAAATTCTAGTCAGAAATGCATTTTTTTAGTGAGTTCATAGTAAAAATTTGAATAAAAGATAATTTGTAAATGTGTGTTAAACATTCTTTGACATTCATTTCTATTCATCTTGACAGTAAAAGAAGTTTCATACATGGAAATGGACAGAAAAGTACAATGAGCAAGTCTAACTTAAATAATCACTTAAACTTAAGTCATGCAGGGAACATTTATTATAATAGAAGTACTTGAAATTACATGGGAAAAAGCTATGACAATTGGCAGATTATGATTCAAGTACCTGTAAATTTTTATGACACTGTAATGTTTTAAAAAACGTAAGAGTAGAAAATCCATATGCTATTCAGTTTAGGATAAATTAATAAAATTCTGCATATTATTATCTATTTTAGTGGTATTTTTGTGGTGTCTTCAGTTAAATTCAAACTACTGTAAATCAATTCAGTAATAGTTACTGAAATAAAGAGAAAGAAGATAAAACCTTGAATAAATGTACCAAGAAAAAAACATTACAGTCTTGGCATGTTTATAGTTCAACAGGACATTAAGTTAGCAATTCAGCAAAAAAATGAGCCTTCCAAAATATTTAAAAGTACTGATTTATTCTTTCATACAATCAGGTTAGTGATTGTTCTTAAAAAATTTTGTCCATTTGTGGACCTTTATTTCCTGTTGAAGCCATGGCTAGTTTATTGCACTTTAGTGAGGTAACCCAGGAACTATCTTTTAAATATATATATATCTTTACTATTGAAAGCATTATAGATGTCCTCCTTCCTCCCAGGACCCCCCTCCACCCCACACTGCCCCCCCCCCCTCAAAGGCCTGCCACACTATTGTCTGTGTCCCTGGGTTATGTATATATACATAAACAGTTGGAGCTATCTTTTTTAAAGAGAGGACAACCATAGTTTTTCTCAAGATTGAATATATGGCTTTGGCAGTTTGCTGTCTGAAATAGAGCAAGGCTACTTTTCCAGAGTCTGCTATTTATCTCTTCAGAAAAAAAAAAAAAACACTAAAGTTTGACTGACACTAATTTCCTGAACAAGATACCCTAGAAACTCCAGTTTATCTCATAAAATCATAACAGACAGGGTTTGTGATGTCCCCTCTGCAAGATTCTTTAATCTGTCAGTTTATAGCATTTGAAATGACGGAAAGGGATGCGTTCCTTTCATATGCCATCCAGGAGAACAGAACCTGTCACCAACAGTGTAATGTGCTGTGTATTATCACTCTGAGTGATCCAGAGGCCCAGAGACTGTCATCTTTTTAGACTGTACAAGTCAACACAAATAAAACTGAGGAGGCAAATGATAATGTCTGAGATAGATCCAGGCTCATTCTGGCCATTACTTTTTATTCAAACCTTAGAAATGACATGATGTGAAAAATGAGCCTGTGTCTAGTTCAGTGCCCATTAGTGTGTGAGCACATTATCTTCCACTTTTCACATTGAATCTCTCTGCTCTTCCTCTGCCGGTTAGAGCTCGGCAACCTGTCAGCTTACAGGGGTTTTGACTCCTCTTTTTAAACATTTTTACATTATTATAAATAAATAGCAATACCACCTCTTTGTTGGTAAATTGCCAACAATTTGAGCAATTCATTCAAAAAATTAGTCACAGTAGTTCTTAAAGTTTCTTAGAGATAATTCTTCTGCAGCTAAAAAATTAGAGATGGCATCTAGCTTGTTATTTTGAACAGAAAATACTCATTGAGAATCATTTTTAAAAGCTAATTAGAATTTCCATATACATAAATAAGCTAAGTATTTTAATCTGTTTGGAAAGAACATTTTGAGTGAGAGAGCTTTGCCCTATCATTTCTATAGATAATTTCATATATAAATACCTCAGCTATTCCCTATTAAAAATGGAATGAATAGTATACATTCGTGCCATAAAAGACTCAGGAATATTTATTTTCTGTAGCAACTTCTTGCTGAAGCAAAGCCTGGTGAATATTTTTACAATTTTGTCAGTTGCCAGCATTCCACATAGCCTCCATAAATATAAAAGAAACATCTTTGTGCCTGGTGATGTGGAGAAATTAATTAATTTATCATATCACTTTTTAAGTGTCACATTATTTTGGCCAGTGGTAGCAAATTGAACTATAAAAATGTAGTTTTCAACAACTCTTTTGGATAGAAAACTTGACAGCCCTCAAAGTGTAGATATGCCATCTTTAAAAATAGCTGAAAGCACACGCACACATTTTGAACATAAATCCATATCCTGAAGAGCTTTTAATATGCTCACTCGCATTAACAATAGCTAGACAAATCCATAATTTTTCATTTGTAATCTTTAATGATTCCCAATATTCTCACAATATTGCTCAGTTACCGTGTAAGTAGAATTAGGCACGTTTTGAAAAAGTTTTCCTAAGGATATGAACACTAAACATGAGATCATTATGGTTCAGTCATTTATATTACAATGTACCTTATTTAAATAAAATTTCAAACTTATCATTATTGCATATGACTTTAAATTGGTAATTTTTAAGTTACTGAATAGTATTTAGCTTTGCTATTCCACCATCATTTATTATTGCCTCATGTTGAGTTATATATTCCATTTTGTGCACAGAGAATCAACCCAACCAAATCTGACAATTGTATAAAAAGAAGCTGAATTTCTTGTTAGCAAACTTTCACATGTGTCCTGTAACAGGAGGTAACAGCGTGGTTTACGATGAGACTTGGTTTATGTTAGTCAAAGCCTTTCCCTCATAGACTGAAGCTTTGTTTGGACACCGTAATTTCTTACATCGGAAAATGGTTTACAGTATTTTCAGTTCTCTTTCTAAATGTCAATGATAGGCATTACTGTCTGTGCAGAAATTAAATGGTACCACATTGGAACAATGGTAGATGAAGAACATTTATTTTAACTTCGTATTCCATTTTCTTCTGCGTGGATTAGCATCCTGTGTGATTTATGGCAAGAATAATGGCCTGGATGTACAAAATTGTGTGTACTACTTGAGACGGATATTAGAAATACCATGATAATTTTCTATGGTCAATATTTTGTCTTGATATCACAAAATGTTGGTGACATTAGTTGAGATTTTTATTATTTTTATTTTTTTACTAGTGGCCTGGTGCATGAAATTCATGCACAGGGCCAGGGGGGGATCCCTCAGCCCGGCCTGCACCCTCTCCAATCTGGGATCCCTTGAAGGATGTCCTACTGCCGATTTACAGGGATAGAGCCTAAACCAGCAGTCGGACATCCTTCTCGGAATCCAGGACTTCTGGCTCCTAACCGCTTACCTGCCTGTCTGCCTGATTGCCCCTAACCACTCTGCCTGCTGGCCTGCTCACCCCTAACTGACCCCTTGCTGGCCTGCTCACCCCAAACTGCTTCCCCCCACTGTCCTGATCACCCCCAACTGACCCCACTGATGGCCTTCTCACCCCCAACTGACCCCCCTGCTGGTCTTCTCACCCCCAACTCCCCCCCACCCCCGCCGGCCTGGTCATCCACAACTGCCCTCCCCTCTTGGCCTCTAACCACCTATACCTCAGCCCCACCACCATGGCTTTGTCCAGAAGAACATCAGGAAGGTCTCCTGGAAGGTCTCCTAGTCTAATTAGCATATTACCCTTTTATTAGTATAGATTTTTTTTCTTTATTGATTAAGGTATTAAATATGTGTCTTTTTCCCCCCATTACCCTTTACCCCCCCACTCATGCCCTCGCCCCCCTGGTGTCTGTGTCCATTGGTTAGGCTTATATGCATGCATACAAGCACTTTGGTTGATCTCTTCCCCTTACCCCCACCCTCCCTTACCTTCCCTCTGAAGTTTGATGGTCTGATCAATGCTTCTCTGTCTTTGGATCTGTTTTTGTTCATCAGTTTATGTTGTTCATTATATTCCATAAATGAGTGAGATCATGTGATATTTATCTTTCTCTGACTGGCTTATTTTGCCTAGCATAATGCTCTCCAGTTCCATCCATGCTGTTGCAAATGGTAAGAATTCCTTCTTTTTACTGCAGCATAGTATTCCATTGTGTAGATGTAACACAGTTTTTTAATCCATTCATCTGCTGATGGGAACTTAGGCTGTTTCCAAATCTTAGCTATGGTGAATTGTGCTGCTATGAACATAGGGGTGCATATATACTTTCTGATTGGTGTTTCTAGTTTCTTGGGATATATTTCTAGAAGTGGGATGACTGGGTCAAATGGGAGTTCCATTTTTAGTTTTTTGAGGAAACTCCATACTGTTCTCCACAGTGGCTGCACCAGTCTGCATTCCCACCAGCAGTTCATGAGGGTTGTTTTTTCCTCCACGTCCTCGCCACCACTTATCATTTGTTGATTTGTTGATGATTGCCATTCTGACAGGTATGAGATGGTACCTCATTGTCATTTTGATTTGCATCTCTTGGATGATTAATGACTTTGAGCATGTTTTCATATGCCTCTTGGCCTTCCTTATGTTTTCTTTTGAAAAATATTTATTTAGGTCCATTGTCCATTTTTAGATTGGGTTTTTTATCTTCCTTTTGTTAAGTTATAGTTGAGGTTTATTTTAAAACTAGAGGCCCAGTGCATGGATTTGTGCACTGGTGGGGCCTCCTCAGCCTGGCCTGCACCCTTTCACAATCTGGGACCCCTTGGGGGATGTCAGATAGCTGGTTGACCAGTCATTTGGTCATTCTGTTGCTTAGGCTTGTGTGTGTGTGTGTGTGTATATATATATATATATATATATATATATATATATATATATATATTCCAATTCAAATAATAAATAGCTTAGCACTCCACTGAATTTTCACCTTTAAAGGAAACTCAAATCTTATATTCTTATATTATGGGAAGGTGTGAGATACTGATACAGTGCATGGTAAAATAGAATATTTTATCTCTTTAATTTACTCAATATTTTAAAAACTTCTGTATCAACAATGTATCTAATTCATTTTTTAAATCAGGACTACATCACATAAGTTTATTGAAGATGTAACAGCAACGTTAACATCAGTTTACTCTTATTTTAATACTAGAAGCCCAGTGCATAAAATATGTGCACAATCTGGGACCCCTTGGGGGATGTCAGATAGCTGGTTTCAGCCCGATCCCTATAGGTCCAATCCAGACAGGAGGGAGTCCAATCCTGTGCATTGAGCATCTGTCCCCTGGTGGTCAGTGTACCTCATAGCAACTGGTTGACCAGTCATTTGGTCATTCTGTTGCTTAGGCTTGTTAGGCTTGTGTGTGTGTGTGTGTGTGTGTGTGTGTGTGTGTGTGTGTGTGTATATTCCAATTCAAATAATAAATAGCTTAGCACTCCACTGAATTTTCACCTGGGTACCCTCAGCCCAGGCTGCACCGTCTCCAACTGGGGACCCCTTGGGGGATGTCTGACTGCTGGTTTAGGCCCAATCCCTAAACCAGCAGTTGGACATCCTTCTCACAATCTGGGACTGCTGACTCTTAATCACTCACCTGCCTGCCTGATTGCCCCTAACTACTCTGCCTGCCTGATCACCCCTAACTGCTCCCCTGCCAGCCTGATTGTCCCTAACTGCACTTCTCTCCCAGCCTGGTCACCCCTAACTGCCTTCCCCTGCTGGCCTGATCACCCACTACTGCCCTCCCCTGCAAGACTGATTGCCCCTATGAAATCTGATATCATGAGCTAAATGAAAAGGAAGACAAAACAGGGTTGGTACTTAACATGTTAATCTTTACTAATGGCCCAGTGCACGAGATTCGTGCACTGGTAGGGGGAGGATCCATCAGCCCAGCCTACACCCTCTTGCAGTCTGGGACCCCTTGGGGGTTGTCCACCTGCCAGCATCCAGACATCCCTCTTTCAGTCTGGGGCTCTTTCAGTCCAGGGCTCTCACAATCCGGGACCCCTTGCTCCTTACCATCTGCCTTCAGCGGAGGCTGGAGAGGCTCCCACCACTGCCACTGGGCTCGCCAATGATCCTGGCCTCTGGCTGAGTGGAGCTCCCCCTGTGGAAGCACACTGACCACCAGGGGGCAGCTCCTGCTTTGACTGTCTGCCCCCTGGTGGTCAGTGAATGTCATAGCGAATGGTCATTCTGCCTCTTGGTCGATTTGCATATTACACTTTTATTATATAGGATTATTGAAAGTATTACAGATGTCCTCTCCCCCGCATTGATCCTCTTCGCCTCTCACCTATTTCCCAACATGTTTAATTCTGGACAAGATAAATGTGTTACCAGCAGGCATCTAAATAACACATGATCTCTAGTAATTTAAAATTTGCTCTCAATCCCCTTTTGCTTCAAAATAAGCTTAATATATGTGGACTAGCTTTCATATAAAATTCAGATTTAAACAATGAATTTCTATATTTCCAAACCCTTTGTAAATGGCTTGCCTCTAAAATATTACTGATTCTAATATATTTTTGTCTTGATTGGCCCTTACTTTCTTCTTTTTCTTCTACTCTTTCCATGTTTCTTACTCCAAAAAGAGTCAAGTACCTTACTTAGTCCAGTTATTATTTTACATTTTTGAAAGAATTATCCAACTGGTGATCTCCCTAACCTCAACTTTGCAAATTTATTTTTAGCATAATTAAAATACTGAGTGATATTCTATATAATTAAAATCATATTACAATATAGATTATATGTTTGTACTTTTTATAAGATTCTAATACACCAAGAGTAAGCTGTTGGCCATTGACATGTACTTCACCACCTGGTTGCTGTTTATGAGGTTCCTCACAAAGTACTTTCAGGATATCTACAAAAAGCTTCTCATATGCTCAATGACCTTCCTTTTAATGAGCTTTGGGGTTCTCTTTCTGCTGCTCCAGGTTGGCATCTACCTATGAGCTCCCCAGTGTTCCAAACAGGTGGCTTAACTGAATCTCTGACTTTGTAAATTAATTTTTTTTTTTTTTTACTAATGCTGGAAGTGTCCCCCACCTGTGACCATCCAAACAAAGAAAAAGATATATAGGCATTAATCTTTTTAATATAACACATATTTAATCAAATTGTTTCAGTGTTTAGAATACAACATTTGAATTAAATGTTTTTAGAGTTTGGATATGTTAACTTTACAAGAGTATAAAATATAATTTTAAAATAAAAATGGAAACAGAGTCTACTTCATAAATGCTACTTATTATAGATAATTTTTTATTAAATGAAAACTAGTGGGCTACCTCAGAACAGAGCCTGGGGCTAGAGAAGCTTATTTTGGTGTTTTCTTTCTTCTGTATGGATTTTGAATTTTATGATCTAAAAAAAATGTTCATATTTAAAAGAAGCCATTCTACAAAGAGTCATAGACTGTTATAAAAATAAAGTGATTAATAAAATCTCTGAAAAATTATTAGAAAAGGACAGAGATCACATTTTAAAATTATTTTTAATATCAGGTCGTCTCTAGTTTAAAAAGTTTCTTTGCAATGATTGTATTAAACAGGTTAGTTTTCTTTTATTATGTTTGGTCCCTTTAAAAAGATAATTTTAGGTCATTTGCTACTTTTAAGTTTTTAAATTAACTTCATATTTTAGTTGTCACTTTGTTCGATGGTTACTTTCTTCGTATTTTCACAAATGCAATAAACATGGTTCAATATGTCAGTGTCTCCATTAATATGAATGTGTTTGAACAATCTGTTGTGGGTATGTAATATGCTATGAAATACTAATAAGAATTACAATTGAAGAATTTATATCATTGGTTTTATAAAAGAAATCTAGTACCTATTTCATTTGAATCCACGGAAGCATAACAGACAACTTGCAAAAGATTTTGCACATCTGTTAAAATGCAACTGGTCTTTGCTGTCCACCACAATGAAGTGCAAAGGATTCCACCAGATTGTTATATCCCTTCCCAGATGGTACTGCAGATGGCTTCATGAAGTGTATGACTTTTTTAGCCAATTCAAGAAAAATTTGATTCCAAGAAGAAAATCTTTATTCTAAGTAGTGATAAGAAATAGAGATCTTAGGCTGAGCTTTTCCTCATCATTACATCACCTGACATTATTAAACAATGGCATATTCTTCTTACGGAAAGAAAAGTGAGAGAAGTTCCTTTCATTAATCAGAGATGTGACATTCATAGAACATAAAGTATATTTGTAAACCAGTTAATTTTAATCTATTTTATTTCTCCATCATTTTAGTTTCTTTTTCAATATATAAAACATGACAAGAAAGTCATATGGTTACTTACTAGTATATGCAAACTCAATTTATACATGTCCATATTAAATAAGTTCTAATCTTTTCATATGTTGACTTTTAAAAAAATGTATTGCATTTATTGACTTTTTTTATAGAGAAAACATAAAACCATTTTTAAGTGGGAAAATCCAGAAGATTACAAAAAGGAAATTTTGAGGTTATAAAATAAAATTAAATAAAAACGAGTATTTTGGGGTTTTAGAATAAAACATCTAAAGAAATGTTGATCTATTAAACTTCCTTCATCTCCATAATCTCAGTCTAAGTTATGGATACAGGCAGCCTATGAAAGTATATGCGAGGAAATACATAACTAGTCTTTTGTCCATTCCTCTTCTGGTGTCATACATTGGACAAAGAAAGAAGGCCAAGTGGGTAAGAGAGTTTACCTTACAGGACAACTTCTCTGAAGAATCTCAGGTGAAAAAGGTAGAATATAAATCTGGCACAGAAAATTAGAATAAAAATATGGATAACTTTTTTTACAATAAAAATCAATGAATGCTTCTAGTTGCTCTAGGGTTGCTTTTTACATTTTTCCTCACAGTAAACACCAATTCCATATGAGAATCAACACTTATCAACCTTTGGGATCATCTGACTTGAGTGTCAGCTTTAGAATATAGAAAATAGAAACAAATACTTTTATTAATTAGATGAAAAGTCTTGAATGTAAAAGTAGCTTGCATAATTTGAAGGAGAGTTTACATAAAACACAGCATTATCCTCTATATCAAGAGTCAGCAAACATTTTTTTTTTTTGTGGTTGGGTCAGAAAGTAAATTTTTAAGGCTTTATGAGCTATATAGTCTATTATTTTGCCTCAAAGTAGCCACAGAAAATCAGTAAGCAAATGGATGCTACTGTGTACCAATAAACTTGTATTTACAGACACTGAACACTGAAATTTACATTTTATATAATAGCCATGTGTGACAAAACCATGTCTTTCTTTTGATATTTTTAAAATCTAAAAATCATTGTTAGTCCAAAAATAAATCTATGCCTTTATAGTCAATATTTGACAAAGGAGGCAGAACATACAATGGACTAAAGACAGTCTGTTCAAGAAGTGGTGCTGGTAAAATTGGACAGATACATGCAAATGATTAAAACTAGGTCACCTTGTTATACCGCACACAAGAATAAACTCAAAATAGATTAATGACTTAAGTGTTAGACTCGAAACCATAAAAGCCCTAGAAGAAAACATAGGCAGTAAAATCACAGGCATTTCTCATAGCAATATTTTTTCTGATATATCACCTTGGACAAGGGAAACAAAAGAAAAAGAAAAAAAACAAAACAAATGGGACTACATCAGACTAAAGAGTTTTTACACAACAAAATGAAAGGACAACCCACTGAATGGGAGAACATATTTGCCAATGATACATCTGATAAGGCGTTAATGTCCAAAACCTATAAAGAACTTAAAAGACTCAACACTAGAAAAAGAAACAATCCAATTTAAAAAATGGGCAAAAGACCTTAATAGACACTCTTCCATAGAGGAATTACAGATACAAAGTAGACATATGAAAGGATGCTCAATGTCACTAATCATCAGAGAAATGCAAATTAAGCCACAATGTAATATCACCTCACACCAGTCAGAATGGCTGTCATCAATAAATCAATAAACAAGTATTGGCATAAATGTGGAACCAAGGGAACCCTCATGCACTATTGGTAGGAAGGCAGATTGGTGCAGCCACTGTGGAAAGCAGTATGAAGTTACCTCAAAAAATTAAAAATGGAACTGCTTTATGACCCAGTGATTCCTCTTCTGGGAATTTATCTGAAGAAACCTGAGATGGTAATTAAAAGAAGTGTCTGGCTGGTTTTGCTCAGTGGTTGGAGCATTGGCCCTTGGACTGAAGGGTCCTGGGTTCAATTCCTGCTCAAGGGCATGTACCTCAGTTGCAGGCTTGATCCCTAGCCTTGGTTGGGGCTCGTATGGAAGGAAACCAATCCATGTGTCTCTCTCACATCAATGTTTCTCTCTCTGTGTCTTTCCCCCTCCTTTCAACTCTGTCTAAAATTCAATGGAAAAAATATCCTCAGGTGAGGATTAATAAAACAAACAAACAAACAAACAAAAAAGAATATATATACCCCTATGCTCTTTGCAGCATTATTTATAATAGCCAAGATCTGGAAACAATCCATATCCATCTACTCCATCAGTAGATGAGTAAATACAAAAGCTGTGGTACATCTACATAATGGAATACTACTCTGCCATAAAAAGAAAGAAAATTTTGCCCTTTGGGACAGCATGGATGGACCTGTAGAATGCTATGCTAAGTGAATAGGCCAGTCAAGGGAAGACAAGCAACATATGTTTTCACTCATATATATGGAATATAATGAACAAATAGATCTATATACCAAGCAAAGTAGAGAAAAGGCAGATGGGGGCGGGGGGGGGGAGGATGGAACAAAAAAAGTGAGAAAAAAGAGTGAGAGAGAACTCATTTCCATGGACAATAGTGCAGTAATAGTAAGGGTAGAGGGGGATAGGGGGAGGTGGAAGAAGGCATAGAGGAGATAAAAAGTGATGGAAAAAATAAAATAAATTAAAAATAAAAATCATTGTTAGTTTATGAAATGCACAAAAATCAAATAAATGGTAGGGAAGATTTGGCATCCAATTTATAGTTTGCTGACCCTTGGTGTAAATTAATGGTCTTCAAGGTCAGGTGTGCACATGGTTGAGGTGGAATGGACATGGTGACAGGAAGACAACTTACTAAAAAATAGTCATACATTGGTTTTCTACTTCTTTCCATATTTTATTTTTGTACGTTTTATAATATAAATGTGTTTAATATAGAATGGATGATAAATATGTTTATAAAATGTACTCCAAAATTTGTTTCTAATAGCACAATCCCCAAGTTTGCTAACTACTGTCCTAAGATAGCTTTCATCTGTTGGTATAACAGTTGTTGGACCCAGCAGTATGTCTGCTAGATGAGGTACAGAGTTTGCATAATTACTGGCAATGCTGGTCTCAGTCTCTAGGAAAATTGCAAGGGTGACAAATCATTTTGAGTCCTCCCTATGTGTTGTATATTCACAATCTCTATTTGACATTATACTTGGTCATTCAGGGGTTTTTTTTCCTCACATTAACTAAATCTGGCAGTGTTTTAATGTGTCTCTCCCTAACAATTCCATTTCCAGAAATTATCCATTCCTCTCTCTTACTTATTCTCCATTTCCAAGTGCAGTGGAACAAGTCACACTTAAAACATATGCAATTTTTTTTTTAGAAATCCTGGAAATGCCTACCTACTTAAGTAAATGGCTTAGAAGGTTCAGTTGATGAGTGTTCTATTTGCTTCTGTGTGTGTGTGTGTGTGTGTGTGTGTGTGTGTGTGTGTGTGGTGTCTTAATGAATTTATTTTAGAGAAAGGAAGGGAGAGAGAGAAACACTGAAGTGAGATAGAAACATGGATCAGCTGTCACCCATTTTCACCCCACTGGGGATGAAACTCACAACTTGTGCATGTGCCCTGATGGAATAAAACCTGCCACCTTTCCGTGTATAGGGCTATGTTCTAACGACCTGAGCCATCCAGCCAGTGCTACTTCTGTTTTATAACTGAAATACACCATCCAGAAATGAGATGGGGAGGAGGTGTTGGAGGTTTGAATAGAGAGGCTACCCTTTACCAGACATAAAAATGCCTTATAGTACCTTTCTTAAACTGGGGTAATTTAGCATGGGGCTTCAGCAGGACAATCCAGGGCAGCAGGCATTGGGCCTCCAGATCCAGTGCCTTCATCATTTTACAACTGGTGCAAGATGAATATAGCTACTTATTCAGCAAGGCTTTAACCTAGTTTACCTGGATGCATCCAATTTCTCATTAAGTGAACTGTATTATAAAATACTAGAGGCACGGTGCACAAATTCGTGCATGGGGGGTGTGTCCCTCAGCCCAGCCTGCACCCTCTCCAATCTTGGACCCCTCAAGGGATATCCGACTGCCCGGGCATCCTAAACGGGCAGTCGGACATCCCTCTCACAATCCAGGACTGCTGGCTCCCAACCACTTGCCTGCCTGCCTGCTTGATTGCCTCTAACCATTCTGCCTGCCAGCCCAATAACCCCCTAACCACTCCCTTGCCAGCCTGATTGATGCCTAACTGCTCTGCTGCTGGCCCAATTGCCCCTAACTGCCCTCCCCTGGAGGCCTGGGTTCCCCCAACTGCCATCCCTTGTAGGCCTGGTCCCCCCAACTGTCCTCTCTTGCAGGCCTGGTCCCCCCCAACTGTCTTCCCCTGCAGGCCTAGTGTCCCCCAACTGCCCTTTCTTGTAGGCCTGGTCCCCCCAACTGCCCTCCCCTGCTGGCCTGGTCACCCCTAACTTCCTTCCCTGCTGGCCCAGTCACCCCTAAACTTCTTTCCCTTGCCAGCCTGGTCCCCCTCAACTGCCTCCCCTGCTGGCCCAGTCGAGCCCAACTTCCCTCCCCTATAGGCCTAGACCCCCCCAACTGTCCTCCCTTGCCAGCCTGGTTGCCTCTAACTGCCCTCCCGTTAGGCCTGGTCCTCCCCAACTGCCTTCCACTGCTAGCCTGATCCCCTACAACTGACCTCCCCTACAGGCCTGGTCATCACCAACTGCCCTCCCCTGCTGGCCCAGTCACCCCTAACTTCCTTCCCTTGCCAGCCTGGTCCCCCCCAACTGCCCTCCCCTGCTGGCTTGGTTGCCCCCAACTGCCCTCCTCTGCATCCTGGTCACCCCTAACTGCCCTCCCCTGCAGGCCTGATGGCTCATAACTGCCCTCCCCTGCATGCCATCTTGTGGCAGCCATCTTCTGTCTATATGGGGGCAGCCATCTTTGACTACATGGGGGGTGGCCATCTTGTGTCCACATGGGGGCAGCCATCTTGTCTGTTGGAGTGATGGTAAAATTGCATATTACTCTTTTATTAGATAGGATTCCTTTATAACAAGGTGGTTTTAACTTTAAATATATCCTTTAAGTCATATTCCTTATTTTCAATAGAAGACTCATGTTCTCCACTAGACGTTCATAGATTTCTTCTTTCACCACTCTCTGTGTAGATTCTCTAAGGTCATCAGAAAATAATTTCCCCATGGTAATTCGGCCCTTTTAATTCATCAAGCTAAAAAAAAAACTTATTTATGCACACACACACACACACACACACACACACACACACACAATATACACCTGGTATACTTATTTCTGCAAAATAAAAGTGCTCTTCATCACTCATTTTTTGAGAGGACCATTAAGTTCAATTTTTAAAATATGAACAAATTCATTAACTTATTTTATACTCCAGTATTTATCATATTTCTCTAGTTGCTAAAATTATTCAATTATTTATTATAAATCATAATAAAAAGTCCTATGTCATGAAGGTTGCTCCTTCCTAATTTTATTTTATTATAATCCAACTAGAGGCCTGATGCACAAAATTCATGCAAGGGGCTTGGCCCCTGCAACTGTGGCTTCATCCAGAAGGCCATCTTGAAGGACGTCTGGTCTAATTAGCATATTACTCTTTTATTATTATAGATATAATTGGTTTTATTGTATTATATTTTAAAATAATGGAAAGGCCCAAAAGGTTTGGAAAGAGTGTCAGCCTGCAGACCAAAGGGTCCTGGGTTCAATTCTGGTCAAGGGCATGTACCTTGGTTGCAGGCTCCTCCCTGGCCCAGGCCCTGGTCTGGGAACATGCAGGAGGCACCCAATCAATGTGTTTCTCTCACATCGATATTTCTGTCTTTCCCTCTCTCTCCCACTCTCTCTTGGGTAAGGATAAAAGAAAGAAAGAAAGGAAGGAAGAGAGAAAGGATGGAAGAAAGGAAGGAAGGAAGGAAGGAAGGAAGGAAGGAAAGAAGGAATCCTATATAATAAAAGCCTAATATGTTCAATGTCCAGTCATCCAGTCATCTGTTCAACCAATCAAAGCTTAATATGCTAATAACATGTTAAGGCCGCTCAACCACTCGCTATGACGTGCACTGACCACCAGGGGGTAGACCCTCCAACCAGTAGGTTAGCTTGTTGCTGGGGGCCAACCAATCAGGACTGAGCGAGACCAGCCGACCTTGCCCTGAAGCCCTCCTTCAGTCCCTCCCCAGCTGGCCAACCCCCCACGTCCCTCCCCAGCCCTGGTCGTGCATTGGTGGGGTCCCTAGGCCTGGCCTGCACCCTCTCACAATCTGGGACCCCTTGGGGGGTGTCAGAGAGCCAGTTTTGGCCCTATCCTGCAGGCCAGGCTGAGAGAACCCACTGGTGCATGAATTCATGCACTAGGCCTCTAGTAAATAAATAAAATGGAAAGACTTTTATCTTGCAATTCTATGATTGATGCTAATTGTACAATGTGTGAGATTTGAAATGTTCTCCTTTCTCTTGGTCTGCATTAACAGAGTTTAAGTAATCCAATATAAAATTTCACCTGAGGATGTTTTTTATATTTGTGGCGAGAAAAAGAAAGAGTCAAGGAAGGAAGGAATGAAAGAAGGAATGGAGGAAGGGAGGCAGGGAGAGAGACAGAAGCAAGGGAAAGAGACTGAACTTGAAGCTGCTTTAACCAACTATCTATAAAGTTACCTTCTTTCCAGGCCTGAAATCTAGCCAATTCCATACACCATGACGATTAATCACTGCTGTTTAAACTCATAAAAGTTGAGAGCAATGACTTGGTAATTCTGAATTCACCTGCTGAGCTCATCTAGTCATTATTTGGAAATTCTCCATGTCCTGCATTAAACATGCATTCACTGAACCTTCATTTGCAGATGCAATGAGAGAAAACCTGATAAGGTGAGTCTTTGGGAGAACAAAAGGCTTACAACAAATATAAAATTAAAACACTCAGGAATAAGGTAAATACTGAGAGTAAGAACTGGGAATGAGACAAATATTGGATTAGACAAATGCTGCTTGCAGATTCCGCTGTCAATTCTAACAGTGCTAGTGAAGATTGGATTAGGTTGACTATTGAAGATGAGTGGCTAAAGCAGAAAGCAAGAAAAAAATCTTTTAGCATGGAATACTTTGTTATTAAAATTGTTTACCTCAGGGACTTAAATTATTCTTCTTTACTCAACCAACTTTAAATTGGTAGTTTTTTAATTCTTTCTCTGCCTGGAAAACAGGTCTATTGACCCTTAAAGTTGTGTGTGTGCTTTTTTTTATAGTTGTAATGTTTTTTACATCTATTTACTTTTTATAATTTTTATTACTATTATCCTAATTCTTTTAGCAGTTGCTTTTCATAAAGATCACTGGAATAGCTTCTCTACTAATTCCAACCACCAAGAGTCACTTTCTTTATTAATACCTCACAATTTATCTATGTAAGTATTTCTAAAAAACAACTACTCTGCTGGAAAAATATTCACTACCAAATCATGTTCTCCCTGAACTTCAAAGACCTAGTTTGTTTTTTCAACCTGTGTTCAACCACTCATTTGCATATAGTAAGTTCTTCAAACACTATGTACAGTTCTCTATAAAGTCTCTGTGTTTCCCATCTCCGCAGCTTTTACCTTCTTTTCCATTTGTAGTAATTTCCCATAAGCTATCACATCTAGGCTGTCAAAATTTTAACAATCACTGGAGGCCCAAATCAAATATTGCTTCCCCTATATTCATTCTTTTCTCCCCCACTTCCAAGTTGAAGTTATCTCTTAATATCTGTTGTATTTTGTTTACATATTTTTTAAGTGAAAATTGCAGGGTTCTTCATTATTTATCTTCACAACCGTTTTCTCTCTTGCTGGAATCTTAGCTCCTTAAAACAAAAATTGTGATTTAGTTATTGCTTATGTTTCTTTCATGGCCAAGCACAATGACTTTCCTGAAATAGGCACCCTTTAAGTGTTTTTGTGAATGCATAAATGCCTTAATACTGTAAAATATTCTTATTATGAGATGCACATTTTTTATGTAGTGATAATAAAGTAATTGAACAAGGTCGTACACCTTGTCATTGATAAAGCTGAGCCAGAATCATAACACATAGAAGAAAAATAAAAGACAGGGGAGCATAGAGGGTTTTTAGTCCTTATTTCAGTGCTGGATTAATTGGGGTTTTGTTCAGTTAAGAGGGAATGAAAATACAACTGCATGATAAGGCAGATAATGGCAATGTGCAAATATTTATAAAGTAGGTATAGATTAGAGATGCTGATCAAATAATTAAACCCATCTGATCAGTACTTCCATTCTTGAAAACAAAAGTGGAACATATATAAATAAAGTATTTCTATTTTCCTGGAAATCTCAATTGCATTGCTACTGAAGAGAATCAGCAATTATCCAGGGACCAATTAGCCTGTTTGTGGATTTCCTATACCCCATGGAGTCTTCCTCAGTTCTTTCTTCCTTATCCCAGCTTTTGACCAATTCAAAGTCACTAGCTATAAGAAGAAATTAAAGAAGTGCTAAAAAATAGAAAACCAGAAAAAGTAAAATTAAGATTCTGTAAGTTTTGTACATTAAACAGAATTGGACAACCACTAGTTGGCTAAATCTTTTAAATAAAATGTCAGACAATTGAACCAAAGTAATTTATTACAAAAAGTTCAAATTTGTTTATCTTAATTACTTAATTGTTTCATCTTGAAAATTTAAGCTTATTGAATAAGTTGATTTAGCAATAATAATTAAAACTAAATTGGAGGATTATTCAATATTTTATTACTTTATGCTATCCTACATATACACAAATTGCAAGAGCTTGTCAGAACTTTACTGGGGTTTTATATGACCTTTTAATGTCAATCTAAAATATTCCTTTGCAGTTTATTTGCTGACAGTTCCCATTGAAGTGCTTCTATTCATAGGGAAGCTCCCAATACAATTGGAAAAATCCATCTTCAACTACTAACATGCACTTTTCTATTTATGTACAGTTGGAAGGGGTCCTAAAAATCAATTTGTAGTGTTGCCCATTGGGGAATTGATTCTTCATACTTGAATTTCATTTTGGCAGAGAGAATTTTACCTGAGCACATTTTTAACATTTTTTTTTATCTACATTCTGTGTCCTCTGTCATTTGGGCCAACTCAATGTTGGCAATCTCTGTGGAGTTTTCTATTTTCCCTGGAGGCCTCTGCTCAGGGTTTCATGAACACAATGCAGAATTTCCCCTCTCAGCTGTCCTGGGACTATTCTTTTGTCTCTAAGAATAAAATTCTATTCCTGACATATAAAGATTTTTCTCTATAGTACTAGGCTATAGATCCAACTTCTATTAGTCCCTCCTTCTTTAACTCTTCTATCATATATACTATTTCTACAAAATAAACCCAAGTCAGGAGGTAAATCATTATTCAAACTATTGCTCTATCCTTTACCATTTAATGAAAACTTAAGCTCTGCTATTTTTACTTTTTTAGTATTTATTTTTAATCTAGTGCCTTTGAACATGTGTGCACAAATACAAAAAGAGAATAATTAAATTAAGTTGCAAATGCATTCTGTGCACTCAGTTGTATCTCAAAATCAGTCAAGGAAGGGAAAACATTAGATTTCCATGCTGAATCAGGAAACAAGAGTGTTTTTCAGCCTGGGAACCATGAAATTTTGATATATTTTTTAAAAATTTTTATTGAATTTATTGGGTGACATTGGTTAACAACATTATGTAGGTTTCAGATGTACAATTCTATAATACATCATCTGTATATTGAATTGTGTGTTCATCACCCCAAGTCAAATCTCCTTCCATCACAATATGATTGTAATTTCTTATGTAATATTTTATAAATTGGGTGAAATTTTACTTACTCTGTTTGGCTTACCCTATTCAAACAGTATTTATGCAAAACTATTATATATTTCCCAGAATCTTAGAAAATGCTTCAATCCAATTATTTTATTTTTAATCCATAAAATTCTATAAAGAGTGAAATAGGAAAAATATCAAATGTGAGCTATAATTTCTACATGTAGAATTTCTTAATTTGTATTCTGTATACTTCAATTAAGCATATATTCCAATCTCCTAGAATTAAAAGCAAAATAATGATTTCTAAAATGTACACAGTGATTCACAGCTTACAGTACATTGCCAGGTTTACTATTTACTAATCAATCCATTTTATTAATAGTAATCCTAATTACTATTATCCCCCATTTTATTTTCAGGAAAATGAGGCATAAAAGAGGTAACTTGTTAAGGAAGCACAGTGTTGGGACCAATTTTGTACTTGACTCTGATATGTTTCACTAAATTAAGCTGCTTCTTGAAAATAAATAAAATAACTTTATTTGCATAATGTTCTAAAGTTTATTTAAAGTGTAGAGGAGAGAAAACATTCCTATTATAGCAAAATTCTTGAGTCAATCTTTCTCTGGAAACCGTTTTATCATAGAAAATAAGAAGAAACATGGAATATGGCATAAGGTATATATCTCAGAGGAAAAATATGTTTAAGATATGTAATACTTTCAACATTAAATATTTAAAAATACAAAATAATAAATACATAAACAGAAATGAATGAAATGTTTTATAATATTTTAATTTGCTCTTTCAAATAATGATAAAATGTGTAAAGAAAGATAAAATTATTGAGAATTATTGTGCTTTTTGTGCATGTTGATTTTTCAACGGCTACTTCATATAATAAATGCTTTCCTGTGTTTGGAAAAAATAAAATATAAAATGAAAGTATTTCACATTCTCACAAAATTATCAATGATTAATTACATTTTTGAGAGAGAGGAAGAGAGATTGAGACACATGCATGTAAAATTATGAAGGACTTGGAAAACCATGAAAAAGTCTGGTTTTTGCAATATGGTTTAAAAGTGTGCATAAGGAAGCATAAGGGTCATAAAAACATTCCATGTGGCATTATAGAAAAATCAAAGTGAAAACATATTGCTTTCTTTATTAGACAGCAATCATCTTAATAATATACCCAAAGATAAATGAAAATGTATTTTCAGGAGAAGGTTTAGCAGCCTGTGCATCTGACATAGTGATTATTGATAGTAATGGTAAAGTTCAAAACATCAAAAAGTTAAAATACTCAGCTGAAATACCAAAAATGGTGAGAGGAAGTGGAAAATTATGTGAAATGTTAGGGATGTTTCATTCCAGTACCTTGGCCTCATTATATTATCAGCTAGGTATAAAATACATAGACCAGATAAATGTCTCATTAAGTATTTCACAGTTCTTTCTGGGAACTTAGTAGTGGCCTTGAAAATGAAAAATAGAGAAGTATCTTAGGTGGAAATTATGGTATGAGAAAATTTTTCACTGAAAGTTTTTATTAACTCATAGTGTATAGAAAGGCATGGTGGAAGTTACTTTATTAATTGTTTTACTTAAAGAGCCCCGAGATCTATTCCATATAGAATTTTTAAGACAAAATATATCTATCCCATTTCAGATGTAGGTACATTTTCTAATTTTGAGGTGTGGTCCAAATGAGGAGAGCCCCATCTTCATTATTGAAAAGGCTTTCCTCAGATTATATCATTTTTCAGTTTAATTTGATACTTGTGTCCACCTACAAACACTCACATATTGATGCACAGAAAACAGGAATAGATCTCACAATGATATTTGCTTATTTGTTTTTCATCAAAAAGATTTAAGTGAACACAACCCAAGAATATAATGAATAGGAAAAACAAAATTACTTTTCAAGATCAAAATAAATTTCCTTTGACAATTAACACATGTACTTTCAATTATTCCAATTAATTAATATATCCAGTCTCTTTCTATAATAAAATTGGAAATATATATATACAATGAATTTTTGGTCTATTTCTCATTCAGGCCAAGTTCCCATTGCTTTCAGATATACTTTAAAATGACAAGGTGAATATGATGACACCACTTTTCTTTCAAAAATGTAGTCATGCTGAAAATGTCTACGTAAAAGACAAGTCACAAAACATAGAAATCATCATAAAGGATGCTTGTTAACAATAGAAAAAAATGAATGGAGAAGAGATAGAAGAGTGTCAGATGAGAAGTGCTCATAATACCTGCAATATATAAATACCAGGCTTCAGTTTCCGAGACAGTGAGTCTCAGATTGGCAGATGGTGGATGATAGCTTCTGGTGGAGCGAATGATAGTTAGTTTGCAAGTAAAAGCAGATAAAAAACACGTGAAATCTTGTGTGTGTGGGTAAGGGTTAAATTATAAATGGCTTAAACTATAAATGGTTCATGATTGACTGGCCACAAGCAACTTAGTAAACATGCACATTTTGGTGAAGAAACTGC
Source organism: Corynorhinus townsendii (assembly GCA_026230045.1). NCBI lineage: Eukaryota > Metazoa > Chordata > Mammalia > Chiroptera > Vespertilionidae > Corynorhinus > Corynorhinus townsendii. The sequence goes on from JAPDVU010000005.1 coordinate 60,859,899, forward strand.
AGTGGTGCTCTAACAGGTGAATGCAGCTGATCATAAAAATAGCCAATATTAAATGAAAAGGAGTACTATGAAAACAATAACTTTGACGGAGACCTACAGGTAGAAGAAATGCAAATTAAGCAAGAACCTACCATTCAAAAAGCAGCAAAAACATGTTTAAAATTTTGGCATGTTAAAGTTAAAGTCATGTTGATGCAAGGACTAGGCTTCAGTTCTAAATACAAACGGTAAAATTCTATAAAAAATAATATAAAAGTGCTAAATTAGACAAATGAAATAACATCCTTAAGGCTTGTGATAATAAACTTGAGTACTCTACAGAGAACATCACTGTCATCCACAATAAGATCAAACTCAAATATTAGAAAAATATCTTCCAAAATATTTGTCTTGAATGATGGGTATGTTTTTAAGAGATGTTTTACAAATTCATTTTTTTTTCTATCTCTTGAAGAGACTATATATAGAGAGCCTTGTACCATCTTGAATATGACCCAAAGAATTGGTACCTCATCTATTTCTTATTTTTACACCACCAGGTGTATATAATTATTATTAATATTATTATTCTATTGACAACACTATAAGATTACTTTGAATGATTTTAAATCATGAAATTCTCAGTCTGAAAAGGCTTCTGGAAGTCATTAGCCCTGAACTTACCTTTCATTTTACAAATAAAGTGAGGTCGAATGCAGCTGAGTTCCTCAAGGCACAGCTCGGACCAGAAACCAGGAACCATGATTCCACACTAGCATCAAAGGATTACAAATACCAGTAATGACTAGCAATGACAGTTTTTCAAGGAAAAGTTCATTTCCCCGTGATCTAAAGGAGTAATGCCAACCTAAGAAAACTAAAATGTTTAGGAAATTGCATGCAGCGTCTGAATAAAAGCTTAATCTCCAGTTCCGTTCTCCTTTCTAATCATTTAATATGGATTAAGTATTGGAGGAAACTCTGGCTTTATTTTAATTTCTAAATTCCACACAAAACCGCTTTTAAATACCTAAGCTTATCATTTAATTCAAATGCTGACAGATGTTACAGTATATGATTACATATTTGAATAGTATTTGGAATGTATATGACACATTTTTAACACCTAATTTAGTTTACTGATTCTCTCTTATTTTCTCTCTGTGTATGTATGATACCTAGCAAATCATGCAAGGATAATTAATCTTAATCTGATTGCTATCAAGAACCAGAGAGGTTAAGTGAATGGCTCCAGGTCACACAGCAAGTCAGTAGCAATTTTTAAAATGTCTTATTTGAATATAAATACATTTAGATAATAGAATAACTATTTAGGGTCATCAATAGTGGTAAAGCTTGTCACATTGAGATAAGAATAACATATTCTCAATCTTACAGGACATTTCCTGCTTTTCCTGGCATAGAGAAGACTAAACTTTTTTTAATTTATATTTAACCTTACATATATTTTAAAAAAAGAAATTCTATTCTTTTTAATAAAAATGTTTAATGCTCAAAATTGAATTTTATGGTAACATGTATATTTAACTTAGATAAAATAAAATCAATTATTTTGTATAATTTTTATAAAGTCAAAAGTACAAAGCATTTTATTAACATTAAATGGTATTGTTTAGACAGTGTACAATACAAATTAGCAACATTTCAAAACTTGCTTGTTTTGGTGATGAAAAACACAGAAAATGTGTTAAATATTTTTGTTTGTTTTGATTATAAAATCCAAACAGCATATGGACAAAAAAAAAAAAATTACTTTCCTTAATTTTGAAACCACACCTAGAGTTGATTGCAGAAAAAAATCTCTCCAGCACTGCACTTGCTTGAAAGATTAAAGATTAGAGTTTAAGAAATAGAGCTTTAATATTGAAAAACCTCTATAAGATAAATATGTTTACCAGTGAGAATATGTGTTAAAGTTTTCTTCAGAGTCACTCTGCAAGAAACATTACTTATAAATAAATACTGTTAACTTATTCAGTTGTATTATACATAACTGTGTCAAATGTTTCTACTAATTTCAAAAGATACTGAACTATATAAAAATGCGTTTCAAAAAAGTAATAATTCCTTAAATATTCAGGTGTATTTTTCGACTTATCACTGATTGTGATATTAACTAAATGTGTTATTCCGATGATGTTAATGTCATTTTACTCGTTCCCTGAATAATGGCCATGTTTACCTCATGAGGGGTGATCTTAGCACATATTCCATCAAGATGCGCTTTTTGTGCCCTGGACAGTATGGGTTCAGTGGCTAGAGCAGTGGCCCGCGGACTGAAGGGTCCCGGAATGGGGTGGATTCCTGTCAAGGGCACATACCTCAGTTGCAGGCTCAATCCCAGGCCCAGGGCCAGATGGGAGGCAACCAATTGATGTTTCTGTCTCACACTGATGTTTCTATCTCTTTGTCTCTCCCTCTCCCTTCCACTATCTCTAAGAAATAAAAAAAGAAATCAATGGAAAATATCCTCACCTGAGAATTAACAACAAAGATGAGCTTTATGCTTTCTAAAGCACCATATGAAAATCAACTATTTTGTTCCTATCCAGACATGATACTTCCAAAGAAGTTACAATAAAATCAAAGATGAGCCCAGCTGGTGTGACTCAATAGTTGAGTGTTGACCCAGGAGGTCATAGTTTGATTCCAGGTCAGAGGACATGCCCGGGTTTTGGGTTCCATCCCCAGTGGGGGACACACAAGAGGAAGCCTATTAATGAATGTCATCATTGATGTTTCTCTCCCTCTCCTTTCCTCTCTAAAATGAATAAAAATATATTTTTTAAAAAAGAGCAGATAGCCTTAACCGGTTTGTCTCAGTGGATAGAGCATTGGCCTGCAGACTCAAGGGTTCCAGGTTCGATTCCAGTCAAGGGCATGTACCTTGGTTGCGGGCACATCCCCAGAAAGAAGCAGCTGATTGATGTTTCTCTCTCATCGATGTTTCTAACTCTCTCTCCCTCTCCCTTCCTCTCTGTAAAAAATCAATAAAATATTTTTTAAAAAAAGAGCAGATAATTCAAAGCCAGCCGTTAGTTACTCTGCCACTAACTTCCCACATGATGTTGGGAAATCACTTAACCTCTTTGTGGCTCAGTGTCTTCATCTCTAAAGTTTTAATAGTGATTATCATATGTTTCTCATAGAATTGCTGAAGGGTTAGAAGAGTTAACATATGTAAATATCTAGAATAGTTCCCTGCTCACAGCAGTATGAACATTCATTATAAAATGTGTATTCAGGCAGGCCACATTGATAGAACTTGTCCCAAACAAATGTCATATCTTCCAAGGTTACTTCTTTTATAAGTAAGCAAAGTTTAGCAGATGAAATATCAACCACAGTTAACTCTAATTTCAGCTTTTTAATAGATGTTAATATAATATACATGTCAGCTATATAAAAGCCTTTATTTGGGGAAAATTTTACTCACAGAGATTTTCAGACTCTTTTTAATGGCAGTGGTTCCAGTTTATTACATTAGTGGATTCATCAGGTGCCAAGTGAAGGTATCATTGGTGCATGGCATCAGCACCTGCGTCCCTGCTCTAGGGATTTGACTATTTCTGCCTTACATTCCATTTAATATCTTAGCTGGCAACTGAGATTTTTGTTTTGCATGCACATGGGGCATATAAATCATTCCTTTAAATCCCACAGCAATTTCCATAATGAGTGTGCCATATGAAAATGTGTTTTTTAACAGACCCATTTGCTTGCATATATTACAAGGCCATTGACTGTATTCAAGACCACACGAACATCCAAACATTCTCTGTGAGCATGAGCCTAACTTCTCTTCTCTGGTTAAATAAGTGGGTCTCAGTTCTTCCCACTATAAATTTGCCCTTGACTTTTTCCACCAAGGTTTTAACTTCTGCAAAGTGTGACTAATATCCAAATAACAACATGTCCTTTAATTTAGGACCTATCATAAGTGAACCAAGCAGCCTGCTTTGCCTCAGCTGAGGGAAAATCAGAAGTTTCAGACCTCAAATTGCAAGGAAGGAAGGAAGGAGGAAGTCCTAGGAGAGTCAATTGTTGGCTCTACTGGCAATGCAGCAAAAATCTGCTCGCATATGTATAAGCCCTGAATCATACATATGAATTTCTCCACTCCCTCTCTACGAACTTTGAAGAAATAATCAGTGAAATTGGAGATAGCTTAAAAGGCATTAACCAAACTGGAATGCAAAGATCAAAAATAGAAAAACATAAACAAACTAACAAACCATATTATATGTTTAATTTGAATCTGAGAAGAACAAACAGAGAATGGGGAAGAAAAAAATATTTGTAAAAAGTATGGTTGAATATTTTTTCAAAATAATGAAACATACTAAATTACATATCTATAAGCTCAGACAACTATAATCAGGATAAATATTATAACACACATATATCACATACAAACTGCTAAAAATATAAAGACAATTATGAAGTTGATTAAAGGAAAATAGACACATTGCATGGATAGAATAAAATAAGATGTAAAACATATTTCTCATCAGAAATCATGTAATACAAGACAATTAAGAGTCCTTTTGAAATGTTGAAAGAAAAAGTAAAACAATTCAAAATCCAGTAAAATTTTATTTTTAAAAGCCCACAGAACTTTTTAATGCAGATAATATATTTAGAAAAACATCTGTATTATAAGAAATTTTAAAGTAAGTACTTTAGACATAAGGAACATGAGACCAGACAGAAAAGTGGATCTATAAAAAAGATTAGAGGCTCCTAGAAATTATTAAAATGAAGAATATTATAAAATACTTTTAAACCTATTTTTATTTGCTACAAAAAAAATTGGATAGACAAAGCCAAAGTAGTATTAATGCATTTTGTGTTTAGAGCATTTTTGAAAGTATAATGTGTGATAAATATAACATAAAATATGTATGGGAAGAAATAAAAGTGTGCTTTTAGTTCCTTATATTACATACTAGAGATCCAGTGCACAAATTCATGAATGGGTGGGGTCTGGCCGGCCCTAATCAGGGCAGATCAGGGCCCGGCCTGTCAGGGGGAGGAGACAGTGGGAGGTTGGCAGGCTGGCCAGGGAGAGGGGCCATGGGCAATTGGCCAGCAGGCCCTGCCCCTGATTGGAGTGGGGGGGAAATTGGGGGTGGCGCTAGACATGGGGAGGGGCTGTGGGTGGTGGGCTGGCCTGCCCAGCCCCTGATTGGTGTGTGGGAGGCCAATTGAAGGGATCTGGCTGGGGGGAGAGGCCATGGGCCATTCAGGGAGGTGGAGGCTGAACAGGGGCAGGGATGGCTTGGGGGGAGAGGGCTGCTGGCAGTTGGCCAGCTGGCCCTGCCAATGATCAGGGTGGGGGGTGTGATCAGGGGAGGGCTGGCTGGGGAGAGGGGCTGCAGGCCAATAGGGGTGGGGTGGGCCGATCAGGGGTGGGGCCAGCTGGCTGTCCTGCTCTCCATTATGGTGGGAGAGTCTGATCAGGGGTGGGGCTGACTGGGGGGAGGGGCCAAGGTGGGCTTCATAACAACCGGTCATTATGGTGTTCTGGTCACTGGCTTTTTATATATATAGATGAAGTGCTATCATCTTATATAATAAAAGGCTAATCTGCAAATTGACTGAACTGTGGAACAACTGGTCACTATCACGTGCACTGACCACCAGGGGGCAGACACTCAGCACAGGAGATGCCCCTGGTGGTCAGTGCGCTGCCAAAGGAAGAGCGCTGCTCAGCCAGAAGCCGGGCTCATGGCTGGTGAGTGCAGTGGTGGTGGCAGGAGCCACTCCTGCCTCCACAGTAGCGCTAAAGATGTCTGACTGCCCTGAGGGCTCCTGGACTGTAAAAGGGCACAGGCCAGGCTGAAGGACCCCCCCCCACCTCCAAGTACATGAATTGTGTGCACCGGGCCTCTAGTATCATACAAAGGCAGACTGTAATTTATTCAGATGGGTAGAGTAAAGCAGGAGCTGGCCAACACACTATATAAGGAGCCAAATAGTGAATATTTTAGCGTTTGTGTGTCATGTACCATCTCTATCCTATATATTTTTCTATTTTCGTTTATTTTTATTTAATTTGTTTTAAAATCCTTTAAATTTTTTAAAAAACATTCTTAAATAGGGGCCAAACCAACACAACTAATGACAAGATCAGACCCATGGGCCATAGTTTAAACTATACACCAACAAGTAAAGACCTTAAAACAAAACAAAAAGATAACTACATAGTGAAGATGAAATGTGTTCTAAAATTCTCACTGTTGAAGCAGGACAAAATGAATAAAGAAAACGAAGAGCAGGTAGCATAAATAGAAAATAAGTACCAAGAAGGTATCCAACCATACTAGCAATTACATTAAATGTTAAAGGTCAGAACTCATCAATTAAAATACAGAGATTATCAAACCGGGTTTATTAAGAAAAGATCCTTTTATACTACCTACAAGTAAAAGGCCAGAAAAAGGTACACCATGCAAACTAATATGAATAAAATTGAAGTGACTACAGCAGTAGACAAAATGACTTCAGAAGAAGGACTATTACCAAGGTAAAGAATGCATTACATAATGATAAAGGGATCAATTTACTAAGAAGACAGCAACTCTAAAGGTCTGTGCACTCAATGACAGAGATTCAAAATACATGAAGCAAAAGTGATAAAACTAAAAGAACCCATAGAAAAATCTGTAGCTGAAGACTTTGACAATTCTCTTTCATTAATCAATTGAACACGTTGACAGAAAATCAGTTAGGAAAAAGAAAACTTGAACAACTATATCAAACAACTTAATCTAATTGACATTTTAAAAACACTGCACTTGACAACAGAATAAACTGACACATGTAGAATCAATTCATTTCAACAAAGGTGCAAAGTCAGTTAAAAAAAAAAAGATCATCTTTCCAACAAAAAGGTGCTGGAACAATTAGGTATTCACATAAAAGTTTTTTTTTTTTTTTTTTTTTTTTAGAAAGAGAAAACAATCTATACTACACCAAACAAAAATTAGCTTAAAATGGATCATAGACCTAATTAAAAATCCAGGAAGGTGGGGGTGGGTAGGTAGGTAGAATGAGATTAACCAAAGAACTTGAATGCATATATGTATAACCATGGACACAGACAATAATGTGGTGAAGGTCTGGGGAGGGGAAGCCAGAGGTGGGTTAGAAGGGTCAATGGGGGGAAAAAGGGGACATCTGTAATACTTCCAACCATAAATATATTTTTTAAAAATAATAATAATCCTTGAAGAACTCAGCAAAAATTCTTAGTGACTTTGGGTTGGACCAGGAGATGGCAAATTACAGACTACTAAGGGCCTGGTGCATGGAATTCCTGCACTGGGGAGGGGTCCGTCAGCCCAACCTGCCCCCTCTCACATACTGGGAGCCCTCAGGGGATGTCCTACTGATGGCTTAGACCCGCTCCCCTTTGGGAGCAGACCTAAGCCGCAGTGTGGCCTCCCTTTATGGGAGGTGACTGGGCTGATCAGGGGAAGGCACCAGCTCCGTCACCCTGCTGCTGCAGCCGCCAAGGTATTTTCATCAACACAGACTCTAGTCCCTTCACCATGAAAAAATGACAACTTTCCTTAGGCATTTTCAAGATGTGTCTTTCATAGGATATGACATGTCTTTCTTTCTTTCTTTTTTTTTATCCTCACCTGAGGATATGTTTCCATTGATTATTTTTCCCCTTCCCTCCGATCCCAGGCTCCGCCCCTTCCCAAGCCTAAAGCCTCCACCTCAGGCTTTAGGCTTAGGAAGGTGTTCCTCCTCCCCCAGCACCTCCGATCACAGGGTCAGCCCCCTGCCCCTCCAATGCCCGGCTGGGAGTGACATGGGTGCCGAGGAGATTCCCAGGACCCAGGTATGTATGCAAATTAACTGCCATCTTTGTTGGGTTAATTTGCATTCTCACTCTGATTGGCTTTGGGCGTAGCAGAGGTACAGTCAATTTACATGTTTCTCTATTATTAGGTAAGATGGTGAAATAAAGGCCTACTACCTGTTTTTGTTTATAAGGTTTTATGAAAACATAGCCACAACCAGTAGTTTACCCATTGTCTATGGTTGCTTTTATGCTATAACAACTGAGTTGAGGAGTTGCTGTGTGACCAATAAACCCAAAATATTTTTGCTGTATTTTTTTTAGACACTTGCCAACCCCTGAATTCCTTACATAGAACACCATAAGAAAAGTGTATAAATGCAAAATATAATAGGACTTCACAAGAATTATAAACTTCTATTTCTTGAAAGACATGCCACTAACTGTGATAAAAGTATTTATAGAAAATATATCTGGAAAAGGGCTTGGATTCAAAATATATAAAGAATGCTTAAACTTCATTAATAAGAAAACAAACAACACAAATTTAGAAATAGATAAAACATTTAAACAAATACTTCACCAAGGAAAATCCACAGATGAAAAATAGGAACATGACAAGATGCTCAACATTATCAGTCATTAGGGAAATGTTAAATAAATACAAGTTTTTACTGCATACTCAGTAAAATGACTAAAGTTTAAAAAATAAGTCTGGCATTACCAGAAGTATGGAGAAGATAAGGGGCAACTGGAACTGTTATACATTGCTAGAGGGAGTGCAAAATGTTACAGACAATTTGGAAAATATTTTGGCAGTTTCTTAGAAATTTCAACATTACATCAGCCAAGTAATATCACTATTTGGTAGTTAATCAAAGGAAAATAAAACTTATTCTCACATAAAAGTCTGGCCCTCCTGATGTGGTTCAGTGATTTAGTGTCAATCCATGTACCAGGAGATCAAGGTACCATGCCCTATCAGGGCACATGCCCAGGTTGAGGGCTTGATTCCCAGTAGGGAATGTACAGGAGGCAGCTGATCAATGCTTCTCTCTCATCATTGATGTTTCTATCCCTCTCTCTCTCTCCCTCCCTCTCTCTGAAATCAATAAAAACTTACGTTTTTAAAATCTGCATGCAAATTTTTATAGCAGATGTTTTCATAAACACATCAAACTGTAAAGAACCCAGAAAGTGCCTTTGAATATATAACAAATATAGTGGTGAGTGAATAACAAATTGCAATGCATTCATAAAATAGAATACTACTCACCGTTTAAATGAAAGGAACCATGCAACACATGGATGGCTCTCAAATGCATCATGCTGAGTGAAAGAAGCCAAACTTAACATGATGCGTACTTTGATACTATTTATATCATACACCAGAAAAGGCAAAAATCAGAGGGACAGAAAACTGTTCAGTGGCTGTCAGGGGCAGAGCTGTAGGGATGATGGCGGATAAGGCATGAGCGAATTTTCTGCAGCAATAGATCTCTTGTATGTGTTGATTGTGATTGTGGTTCTAAGACTATTTTCTTTTGACAAATCTCAAAAGTGTATACAAAAAGGGAAGTGTTACTGTTACCATATATAAATGATGCCTTAATAACCTGATAAAAATAGCAACATATTATAATTGATATTGATATAAAATAATTATTTATCATAAGAATATAAAATGACACAATATCAGAAATTTTGTGAGTGTACTTCATCATGTTAATGCAGTGATTTTCAACCTTTGTCGTCATCTCATGGCACATATAAACTAATTACTGAAATTCTGCGGCTCCACCAAAAATATTTTTTGCCAATTTAAGGAAAAAGTGGTCAGTGCCTCTGATTAAATTGTCAGGTATTGCACGTTTTAAGAACTTGTGGCATACCAGTGTGCTGCAGTACACCAGTTGAAAGATCACTGTTTTAGTGGATGTACTACAAGATAAATAAATCACATTTTTTTGTTGTTGTTGTTTGTTGATTTTTATCGAATAATATTTTTGGAACTCTTTAAGGTTCCGAGCAAAATTGAGGGGTAGTCAGGATATTTCCCATATATTCCATGTGCTCACACTTGCAAAGCCTCCACTATTATCAACATCCCCAACTATCAATTATGTATTCCTTCTCTCCCCACCCCCTAAACTTGGTGAATGACAGATCTTTTTATCATCTTCATAGTTTGCTTTTTCCAGAATGTCATATAGCTTGAATCATATAGTATGTAGCCTTGGCAGACTGGCTTCTTTCACTTAGTAATATACATTTAAGGTTCCTCCATGCCTTTTCATGGCTTGATAGCTCATTTCTTTTTAGCCTGAATAATATTCTATTGTTTGGATGTACACACAGTTAACTTATCCATTCACCTACTTAAGGGCATCTTTGTTGTTTCCAAGTTTTGGCAATTATGAATAAAGCTGTTGTAAACATCTATGAGAAGGTTTTTGTGTGGACATAAATGTACAACTCAGTAAATATTGAGGAGTGTGAATGCCAGATGGTATATGGTAAGAGCATGTTTAGTTTTATAAGAAACCACTAGGGGAGAAACCAAGATGGTGGCATAGGTAAACACCTAAATTGCTGCCTCGCACAACAATATTAAAGCTACAACTAAAAGACAAAACGGACACCATCCAGAACCACAGGAAAGCTGGCTGAGTAGAAATTCTACAACTAGAAAAAAGAGGAAAGCACATTGAGACTCAGAGGAGCTGCAAAAGGCTGAGGTACTGAGACTTGTACACAGAGAGGACGGGCGGCTGTGTGCACAGGCGGCTGAGTGTGCAGCTGGCTTTCTAAAGCTGGAGGGAGAAGGAAGCTCCCAACTGCACTGAACTCCAGTCCCAGGTGAGATGCTGGGAAACCAGACTCATTCGGGGGGAATCTAGACTGTCAGGAAAAGAGAAAGCACACTGAGACTTGGGAGCTGCGGAAGACAGAGTCCAGAGGTGTGCGCGCAGAGAGGACTGACTGCTGAATGCACGGGAGGCTGAGTGCGTGGCTGGCCTTCTAAAACTGGAGGGAGACGGAAGCTCCCGACTGTGCTGAACTCCATGTCCAGGCAAGTTTCTGGCAACCCCAACTCATTCGGGGAGAAACTGGACTGTCTGGCAGCAGGCAAAACTTGAGGGTGGCTTTCTCTCAGAGGTACTTGCATCAATTACCAAGGGACACTGAGACCCAGGGGCCTCAGAGGGCAGGGCTGATGGGAAACCAAGGCTGTCTGCTCCACTCCGCCCCATCCAAGCTGAGCACAGAGGCTTTTGCAATTTGGCAAGTCTTATCTCATAAGAGTGTCTCCAGCACAGAAGTTCTCCCAACATAAACACAGCTGATCCTCACAGCCAATTGGCCTGGAGGTCAATTCCTTCCAGTGATACCAACAACAATCAAGACTTAACTACAACAAGGCTGTGCACACAGTCCACAAAGGGGTGCACCAAGAGTGTCCACCTCAGGTAACTGGGGAGGCTGAGACACTGGGGCCTATAGGACACCTACCACACAAAGCTACTCTACCAACTCGGGGAAACAGCGAAAATGTGGAAACAAAAAAACAGATCACAAATGAAAGAAATGGAGGAAAACAAATGACTAGATATAGAGTTCAAAACCACAGTTATAAGGTTTTTCAAGAATTTCCTAGAAAAGGCCGATAAATTTAGCGAGACCCTCAAAGATATGAAAAAGGATCAACTAGAAATTAAATATATACTGACTGAAATAAAAAATATTATACAGAGACCTAACAGCAGACTAGAGGAATGTAAGAATCAAGTCAAAGATTTGAAATAAAAAGAAGCAAAAAACACTGAGCCGGAAAAGCAAAAAGAATCCAAAAATTTGAAGATAGTGTAAGGAGCCTCTGGGACAACCTGTAGCGTACCAACATCTGAATTATGGGGGTTCCAGAAGAAGAAAGAGAGCAAGATACTGAAAACCTATTTGAAGAAATAATGACTGAAAACTTCCCCCATCTGGTGAAAGAAATAGACTTACAAGTCCAGGAAGCACAAAGAAACCCAAACAAAAGGAATCCAAAGAGGACCACACCAAGACACATCATAATTAAAATGCCAACAGCAAAAGACAAAGAGAGAATATTAAAAGCAGCAGGAGAAAAACAGTTAATTACCTCTAAGGGAGCACCCATATGATTGTCAGCTGATTTATCAACAGAAGCTACGCAGGCCAGACGGGAGTGGCAAAAAATATTCAAAGTGATGAACAGCAAGAACCTACAACCAAGATTGCTCTACCCAGCAAAGTTATCATTCAGAATTGAAGGGCAGATAAAGACCTTCACAGATAAGAAAAAGCTAAAGGAGTTCATCACCACCAAATCAGTATTATATGAAATGCTGAAAGGTATTCTTTAAGAAGAGGAAGAAGAAGAAAAAGGTAAAGATAAAAATTATTAACAACAAATACATGTCTATCAACAAGTGAATCTAAAAATCAAGTGAATAAAAAATCGGATAAACAGAATAAACTGGTGAATATAATAGAATCAGGGGCATAGAAAGGGAGTAGACTGATAATTCTCCGTGGGAAAGGGGTGTGGGGGGTGTGGGAAGAGACTGGACAAAAAGCATACACCTATGGATGAGGACATTGGGAGGGAGGTAAGAGCAGAGGGTGGGATGAGAACTGGGTGGAGGGGAGCTATGGGGGGAAAAAAGAGAAACAATTTTAATAATCTGAACAATAAAGATTTATTAAATTAAAAAAAAAGAAACCACTAAACTGTCTTCTAAAGTATCTTCACAAGCAAAGAATGAGTATTTCTGTTGCTCCATATCCTTAACAGCATTTGATGTTGTTAATATTCTGGACTTTGGTCATTCTAATAGGTGCGTTGTTGCATTTCACTGTTTTAATTTGCAGTTCCCTAGTGACATGTGATGTGGAGTATCTTTCATATGCTTGTCTGTCTTCTATATATCGTCATTAGTGAGATGTTTGTTGAGGTCTTTGACTCATATTGTAATCAATTTCTTTTTGTTTTCTTATAACAGTCCTTAATCAGTGTGTTTTTCACAAATATTTTATCCTAGTCTTCAGCTTGTTTCCTCATTCTATTAACATTGTCTTTCACAGAGAGAAAGTTTTCCATTTTAATGAAGTTTAACTTTTCAGTTATTTCTCTCATGAATCATGCCTTTGGTATTTTATCTAAAAAATCATTACCATATCTAAGGTCATTTAGGGTTTTAACAATTGTGTTTTTAAATCAATAAATTCAGAAAAAAATTAATAAATATTAATAAGTAATGTGATACTTTATATCAATTTATAATAAAATATTTTCAGCCATTATATAGTAGAAATTTTCCTTCACATAAAAAACAATAATTTTTAATAAATCTTTATAAAACATTGATACCAATGTTTATAAGAAAATTTAGTTACATTTCTATTTATTAGAAACATGGCAAAGAATTCTAATATTACTGCACAATTTATATAGTATTGGTGGTCTTGGAAAACCACAAAGATAATAATGTTAACCCACAGAAAGTATAAGAATTAGAAGGAAAAAAATAGAAGTGTCTTTTTTTTTGCAGAGAATATATTTATTGTTGCAGAAAACCACAAAATAATTTATAGTATCAATAAAAAGACTCAATAGCATTCTTCTCTACTAGCAAAACCAACTAGAAAATATGAGAAATAAAATACCATGTTTTTCTAGCATTATCTAATATATCCTTTTAATGAATGCATAAAAAAGTTACACCCAAAAATTTTAAATTTCTATTAGAGAAAACAAAAGTAGAAGTGAACAAATAAAGAAGTATACCATGCTTAGAGATAGAAAAATATGATATACTAAATATTTTATATGTTGTTTATAATATTTATAACACATTTATTAATTTAGATAATCTTCATCAAAATTGGATGCATTTACATGGATTTGTAGAAAAATAAATATCCACTATAGTCAGGTCAATATGAAACTTTACCCTACCAGCTATTAAAGCCATACCACAAAAACAACATGGGCACAATGGGAAATTCAAGCAAAGTAAAGAGCTCAAAAAGAGATCAAAATATATATTTTGTTATTTAACACATAAAAAAACTTGGTACCAGAATACAAAAAGAAAAGAGAAATTGTTTAACAGAAAAACTTGAGAAAATTAATTTGCTTTTTGTGGAAAATAAATTGATAACTTCTTTCTTTGGATTAACACCTTAATGTGACAGTGAAGTTATAACATGTATAGAAGCAAACATGGGGGAATATGGTGGTGACCAAGACTGGAGATAATATCCTATATAATAAAGAGGTAATATGCAAATTAACCCTCACACCATCACAAGATAGCTGCACCCACAGCGGAGGCAGGGTTACCATAACGAATGATCAGCAGGGACCTGAGGCTACATGGTGCTGGGCCGGGCTGGGGGACCTCAGGCTGTGCCCCCTGTCCAGGAGGGCTTGATGGGGGACCTCAAGGCACACACCCTGTGCCAGCCTAGACTGGGGGACCTAAGGCCATGCCTTCACCTGGTGGGCTTGCTGGGGGACCTCAGACTATGCCCTCCATCCAGCAGGGCTTGACAGGGGACCTAAGGCTGCGCCCCCTGTCCCGGCACCAAGCCGGGGCACTTGAGGGTGTTCCAGGGAACTTGAGGCTGTGCCCCTCACCTGGCGTGCACCAGGGGACCTGAGGCTGTGCTACCCCACCGAGAGGAGCTTGACAGGAGTGGGGCCGGCCAGGTCTGGATCTCGCCCAATGGGTGTGGGGCCAGCTGGGTCTGGGTCTCACGTGATTTTGAGGCATGCATGGATGGGTGGGGATTTGACTCTGGGTCCCGAGGCATGCCCCGCCCAGGCTCTGACAGGAGGAATATTTTCATATACATTTTACTAATTTTCTTTAATCTCTAACACTTCTATTATAGAGAAAGAGCAAATAGCAATATTAAAATATTTCCTCTAATTAATTCCCTTTTAATGTGCACGGATTTTGTGCACAGGGCCACTAGTTTTAAAATAGAAACCAATAAGTTCAAACCATAAGAGAAAAAGTGATGCATTGACTCCAATCATAATTTGGGTTTGTGCTTATAGGAAACACTCGATTTAAAAGTTAATAAGAAGATACAAATCAGGAGATTCTTTTATGTCAAAAGCAATTCTTAAAATGGGCAGGGGATACAAATACCTAGTTCCTAGCATAAAATCCTTGCATATGTTAAAGCAGTAACAATATTATTTGATGCTCAGACTTACTGGTAATCAGAAAAGACCACATTAAAATAACAATGTATGTGTCTGTAAACCATAAGAATAAAAAAAAATAAATAAAAATAATGGCAATACAAAATTGAGTATGTACAATGTACCACTGGAGTGGAAATAGGAACAGTTATTCTGGAACAAAGTCTGGTGTTTATTAATGAAATTGACTATGTGTTCATGCAGCTCTTGGTCCCCACCTCCAGGTATTTATCCAAGAATTATTCCAATTTGGGTCCATAGGGGAATATTAATGAAGACATTCATTCAAAGCATCATCAGTGTAAGTGGAAAATTCAATGATTAAGATGGCCATCATTGCCCTGGCCAGCGTGCTAAGTGGTTAGAGCAACAGCAGTCTGCAGGTTGGATTCCAGTGAAAGGGCAGGTACTTGGGTTGCAAATTCTATCCCCAGTCGAGGTTGGGGTGCCTAGGGAGGCAACCAATTGATGTGTCTCTTTCATAGCGATGTCTCTCTCTCTCTCTCCCTCCTTTCCTCTGCCCCTCCCTCCTTCCTTTACACTCTCTTTAAAAGTCAATGGGGAAAAAATATCTTTGGGTGAGGATTAACAACCACAAAAAGATAGTCATCACCAGAAAAATGTGCATCATAAGTATATTATGAAATAAACTGCAATAATTATAGCAAGGAACCAGATACATAAAGCAATGTGAGTAGATCCTTGAAACAGAGCATGCATGAAATTAGAAACAGAATGAAATTTATGAAAATGTAAAAAAAAAAAAAAGAGGACCTACATATTATGCAAGGCTGGGTATATTTCCAAGGACTTTTATAAAATAAAATAAAAAGATAATGGAGGCTTATGAGGTGGATAGAATAGGAATAAAAAAAGTATATAAAAATAAACACATTTAAAGTGAGATAATAGAAATTTACCTGAACACTATTAAAATTAACTAGTGCTATAATTAAAACATACAGCACTATTAAGCTATAAAGTGTTTTAAAGCAAATAATTACATGGAATATGCAGACTTAATTAAGACAGAAGAGCTGCTTTTTGTTCATTGTTTATTTATCATTTTTTCTTCACTTATTTGATTTTGTATACAATACATTCTTAAAAGCAGTAATTTTTCTTCAGTGATATTTTTCACAGTGAGTCTTAGGATCATGAAAATTCACTTTCTCAGTACACTTAGAACCTTATTTACAAGGTATGAGCACTCAAATCCTTCCGTCAGTTCTATCAACATGCAATAAAGAGCATTACAACAAGGACCTTGGTAATGTACATAGTAGTCATGCAAAGAAATGGAGCCCACCTGGGTGGCTCAGTGGTTGAGTGTCAACCTATGAACCAGGAGGTCATGGTTTGATTCCTGGTCAGAGCACATGCCTGGGTTGCAGGCTTGATCCCCAGTGTGGGGCATGCAGGAGGTAGCCGATCAATGATTCTCTCTCATCATTGATGTTTCTATCTTTCCCTCTTCCTTCCCCTCTAAAATCAATAAAAATATATTTTTAAAAATAAATGGAATTTTATTTAATGTACTGATGTCATTTTTAATATGGAAAAATTATACAAAAATGTCTATAATAATTTAATTTATATCTATATATTTTAAGCACTTCAACTTTTTTCTTTTCTTCTTTTTTTTTTTTTAGATTTCTCCTTCTGGACTTTGAGCAAGATTATAACCCAGTGTTATCGGTTTAATAATAGTAAAGTATGATGGCAGGACACTTAGGAAATGCCACTATATGTGAAACAGAATGCAAAGTGATTTTAGATCTGGAAATATCTGGTGGCGAGCAGAGTGCGAATAAATATCAAATGTCTTCTCTTTAGCACTAAATGTAAAATGCTCCAAATCATCTTATCCAACTCTAGCTGTTAACTTAAATGCAAATGCACATATTGAACGCAATAGCGGAAGAGCAAACAGAATTCATAACAAGTAATGTGATTGGGGATGCTGTTTTACCGTATTTTTAATGCCAAGAAATGGCAAATAGAACTGGTCTTTAAAAACGCAAAGCATAGGTATTTAAGGTGCTACAAAAGATAGAGCTGCACTATCCATGATCTGAATTGCATCTAAATTTCAATCTTGTACCAGGAGAGTAAAGTAAGAATCTTACTTAGGCAGTTGTACTAAAGCAGAGGCAGACACACCAGTTCCTAACAGTGAAAATATCTCCTTTAGAACATATTTTCAAGCCCATCAGTCAACCCACTCGCTAACTTTTTTTCTCCTATTCTGGAATGCCCTGCTTGCTCTCATCCATAATGAGGGAGGAGTTTACTTTCTTGATTTCGGGACAATACTGATAAGATCACGATGTGAGTCCTACTATGTCTGATGAGATTCAAAATTGCACATGATGACAATTTTGCTTATATTCTAAGTCAAAGACATGTGGTAAGGTTGTAGACTCACTGAAGGTATACTTTTTACCAGGATCATTTAGGGATGTATATTTCAGTCAGAAAATTATTTATCAGCATTTGAGGCAAATGAACAGTGATGAGAAACTCAAGATTAAGTCTCTGGAGTTCCCATTCTGAAAAAAAATCTTATTCTCAAACAACTTATATTTTTTATTTTTTGTCCGCCCTATATTGCATCCTTACTCTTTCAACTAGACTGAAGCTATTTTAATTTTTTGTTGTTAATCCTCACCCAAGGATATTTTTTCCGTTGATTTTTAGAGAGAATGGAAGGGAGGGGGAGACACAGAGAGAGAAACATGGATGTGAGAGAGACACAACCATATCGATTGGTTGCCTTCTGCATGCACCCTGACAAGGGCCAGGGATCCAGCCTGCAACCAAGGTATGTGCCCTAGACCAGAACTGAACCCAGGACTCTTCAGTCTGTGGACTGACACTCTATCCACTGATCCAAACCAGCCAGGGTGAAGCTATTTTAAATAAAATGTAGGGCATACAGAATTAATCCCTAAATATCCCTTGACACAGTTAAATAAATTATAGTATATATCCATACAACAGAATAATTAGGCATTATTTTTTAAATTGTTTGTGTCATGCAGTGTTTTCTAAAGTTTAGAAATGCACACTGTATTATTTATTCTGAGTTTTAAAAAGAGAGTAGGTGTATCCATCTAAGATTCTAAGGGAAAATATAGGAAAAGAGATGTTATTGTTACATACATGCTGGTACATGCATATTACTTTTCTGGAAAGAAGCAAAAGAAAAACTGATAGTGAATAATTAGAAAATGAAAGTATGGTCAGGGTAGTGGAAAGAAAACATTTCCACTACATTTGCTTCTCAATTTGAACCATTTTGTATAGTTTTACATTTTTGGCAGAGGACTGTGTTCATGTTACTTAAAATTAATCACTGACATTATCTGGAGGGTAGGATTACAATGCATTTCAATTTTCTTCTCTGTACGTAAAACAAAATATGAATTAAATTTTAATTTAAAATGTAAGACAGGAGGCAGGCAGAAATAGGGGAAGGAAGAAAAATGGAAGGAAAAGATCTTGCCACTTACAAAGATTATTGGTCAAAGTATGTATTTTCTTAAATGCTGGTATATATTATACTTATACACAGAAATGTCTTAAGTAATCTAAAGATGTACATACAGTAATTTGCAAGGCTTGTTTATAATCCCTCATTTTTTTCTTCTTCATTTTTTGAAGTCCTTTGTCTCAAGGGAAGGAAAGAACAAACAGAAGAATGCTTTTAAAGCAAATGCAGTTTTTCATCTCCTCTTCTGGAATGCCCTGGGTGAGGAAAAGACTGGATTGTGGAGGCAAATGTAGTTGGAAAAAAATCCTAGATAACTGATATCACTAGCCTATTATTAGAACAGAACTATTGAGTTAAATCTCTTGATCCCTTTCCACCATATTTTATGCCAACTTGCTTACACTTATGACTTCTCTCCAAAGTTTCAAATAACTGAGAATTCCTTTTTTTGTATAAGCTACTTCAGAAAGTCTCACAAATCTTTTTTTTTTTTTAATATGCAGCAACAAAGCTCTTGTAATTAATTGTTCAGCATGGTTCACTGGAAAGGAAAAATCACAAAGAATGCAGATGTTTGAAGGACATTTTTCTTATAAAATCACCTATCAGCTTTATAACTAGGTGTTTCTTTGAAAAATAAAATTTGAAAATATTTGCTTAAAATTTTTGAAAATTACTTTTTCATAAGAAAACATATCTATAGACTATGATGCCTAATTTTGATGTGTATAAAGAAGCTATCACCCTCTTCCTTAACTTCTAAGTAAGTTTATACTTGTCTATAAATTAGAAAAACTTTCTTCAGGCAAGATGTATAGAATGCCTTTAATATGAACATATATATTTGATCCTTTCAATAATTAACCCTAAAGATATAGTTAATTATACACTTTAAAAGAAATCTGAAAGTTTATTGCAGCATTGCTCATAATATTGACTATTTAGAAATGACCAAAATATGAAACAAAATATGGTTGGCTTTAGAAATTATGCTGTGAAAAATCATGCAATCTAATTTAAGAAACATAGAGCTTAGAAGTATTACGAGATAAACAAATTCGTAATATATTTTACTTGAAAATAACCACAATATGAAACACATAATTTATTTTTCATTTGCAAGAGTTATTCTACTTGTTCCATAAAACAATTTGATAATACATATATGCATAGAATATTTTAAAATATACATATTAAAATATTTCCAATTAGTAGGATTAATGGAGCCTTTTTTTCCCTTTTTTCTTGTGTGTATTAGCTAGTTATTCTATAATAAGCATGTAGTATTTGAGTAATAAGCATTTACTAAATATATTAAAATTAAATAAACCATTAAATACCAAATGGAAATTTCACTACCACATATCTCTGAAATATTATTTCTTCTACTCCACTCATTCTTGAAGTCTCAACTCAAGCATTACCTCCTCTAAGAGCTTACATTGAATCTAATTGTCTTTATTTTTATATGTTACATAGCAAAATGAGAGCCAGTATTTAATAACAAACCCAGCTGTCCAGTGAAATCCTTGAAAGCTGAAACTGTGTGGTCTTCATTGTCTATTTAAAAAATAAGGCATTATCATTTCTTTAGTGTGGCTTAACTTCAGTCCAAGAATATAAGAAAGAGAAATGTAAAAGTATCTGTAATCCAGTCCATATGTGCCAAACTTCAGTTAATCTATAGATAATTACACATACAATTTGTCTGTAAATAACTTCTACAAGAAAAAATATTATCCTTTTTTTAAAAAGCCATTACTCAGTGGGTAACTTATGGGGACTTTATCATATTCAATTGGTCAAAATAAGGATACACTTGTTAATAGCTATGAGCACAATAATACATTCAATTCATAATTGATGGAACAGAACAATAATCACTTAACATAACATTGAAGATATTTTTGATGTGTCCCTTTATAAGTTTACAACCACTGGGCCAGCCATTTGCCTTTTGCTCTCCATGGGTTCTCAGTCTTTTATTTGCTCTGCTCTGTTGTATTAAGGAACTACTTTTATGCAATATAATGCCTGACAAAACTTTACTTAGTACATGCTAAAGGCACAGCAGAAATTTAACAATGATTTAGCTGACTCTATAGATCTTGCCACTTACAAAGATTATTGGTCAAAGTATGTATTTTGTTAAATGCTGGTATATATTATACTTATACACAGAAATGTCTTAAGTAATCTAAAGATGTAGATACAGTAATTTGCAAGGCTTGTTTATAATCCCTCATTTTTTTTTCATTTTTTGAAGTCCTTTGTCTCAAACAGTTAATAGAATCGTCTCTAACCTCTCTCTGGCCTAGGTTTGGGTTTCATTACCCTAATTTATTCAATTTGTTTACTCTCTTCCGGTTATCATTTTTTCATACTTCAAGGTTTCTTTAAATAGGCCAAGATTAGAATTTTTAAAATACTGCTTAAGGTGTAAACAAGCATTTTCAAAGTAGTGTCTGAAACAAATACTTCTGTATCACTCAGGAAATGTTACTCTTTTGTTACTTCCTGTGAACCCTATTTTGCTAAATTTTGCATGTATTTTCTCTAGCAAATGCTCCAGCCCAAATGAAATGGCTGTGGTTTTAACTATTTTAAGCTACAAACTCTAGATGTCTAGTTGTGTTTTATGATTACTTTTTGGTAGTATTATATTGAGTTAGAAGTTACGTTGTACTTCTAATCTTTTTCTATAACCAACTTCATTGCCAAATCTTTTCTAAGGATTGTATCTTCTCTTGCAAGTTTTCTACACCTCTGTAGTCTTGCTAAATTTATAAACTTGGCAGACAAAGCCCTGGTCACCATCAATACAGAATCTGAGACCATATTATTCCACACCCCTATAATTATTGAAAGATGAAGGGAACTTTCTGATGTCTCTATAGACTTCTCACATTGCACGATCAGCTGCCCTGCGTTGCCAGATTGACCCATCTCTTAGTCTGTGTCTCGAAGGGCAGTCAAAAAGCAATTGCCTAAGGAATTTTAAACCTTCAAATGCTGCCCACAGGAGTTAAAAAATCTTAAAAATGTATTTTAAGACTAGGTTGTGATATGCAAGAAGACATTCATGCATATAGTGGTGATATTTGGTGTCACTGAAAATTGGCAAGGATCCAAACCTCAACCCTTCCACTACTTCAATGACCCTAGATAAGTAGGTGTTCTCTTCTGAGCCTAAATGTCTTTATCTGTCATTTTAGCGCTAGACACTAGAGCCATGGCATGATATTTGAGAGATGAGATACCTGGAACGTCCTTCCAAACTATCTTCTTCAGCCATCTGCTTCCAAAAACTTTCACAGTTTGAACTTTTTTCTTGAGTCCAAACAGCTTTGACAGACTCACTTTTCATAATTTACTTAAACTTAAAGTAAATGTGGGACATGATCACACAGCAGTTTTAGAAATAACCTCAGCAGAATTAGAATAATTACAGCAGGAAATTTAGGTGGAATTAGGGCTCTTTTCTGAAGAATCTAACAGTAATTAAGAAATTCTGCCACCAGAAATAATCCTGCAAAATGAAATGTGATTTCTTGACCCCCAGGGACCCCTTACAGACTGAGAAGTCTGGACGGTAGTTAAGTCTTTTACAGCTTTTGTATTATATAGATCACTTTCAAGTCACCAAATTTGTCTTTAATTAATTCAAGAAAAATATTTCTCAGGTATGATGAAAGAATCATAATTTTATTTGCAAGTGGATTTAAGACTGACCCTGCTTTCCTTCCAGTAAAATATTTTTACAATGGGTTAAATTTTGAGACTCACCATTAATTGTATGGTTTTTATAAGGTTATTTTTATAGTGCACGAGGGAGGGGGGTCAGTGTCTCTCAGCCTGGCCTGTGCCCTCTTGCAATCCAGGACCCCTCAGGTAGAGTCCCTAGGCTGGCCAGTGATCAGGGCCTATTGGGGCTTCCCTTCCCCCTGTGGCCTGCAGCTGGCCCCACCCCCGCCGCCACTGCCACTGCTTGCCATCTGTGCGGTGCTGCTCCCCTCTCCCCCACCACCGGTCGCCTCCCTCTGCAGGCGACAGATGTGGGGTGCAATCGCTTGGCTGGCCTGGGCCTCCCTCTGTGGGGCGATCGAGCACAGGGCTCCACGATCCATGGCCATGGTGGGGGCCTCCCGACCAATTGCATCACACCCACCTTGGCTGGCCTGGCGCCAATGCCTGTCATGGCGTGGTCATCCAGACCGTCCTTCTGCTGTTCAGTTGTTCAATCGATTTGCATATTAGACTTTTATTATTATAGATTTATATATATAATCAGTTATTTTGAATACATATACCTAAGTTTGTTGGTCTGGAAAGAACAATCAACTGGGATTAAGTGGATCACAGAGGCAAAAACAATTATATACATATATATGAACATATATATACACACACACACCTATGCATATACATACAAATATACTTAAATATATACTTATACATCATAGAATATGTATATAACTGTATTTGAATACATTATATAGAGATTGCTTTTAGTAGACAACAGAGTGTGATTTGACACAATAAAGAAAACAGTAATATTTTAGTAAAAATTTGATCTCAAAGGAATCTGAAAATTCATAAAGGAAACCTCAACTAAAATTGAAGTCAGGGAAGGCTGCTAGAAGGAGCTCTTACACACTATCACTCCTAATTAATTACCCCAAACAGGAAGAGACCTCATTTGCATCTCCAGTAAAAAGGTGTTTCCACTTTACTACCTGGCCAGAGGAAAGAAGATTTTCTTTTTGCCCCACAAGCACAGACATTAAAAAATACCTCAGCTCAGCCAATGAGAAGCCATCATCACCCTGAACTCTTACTTTCCTCCAATTATCTTTTATTTGTTTGTTTGTTTGTTTTGCTAATGATTTCCTTGACTCACACTACTTACTTTTTTTTTTAATACTTTTTAAAAAATGTATCTGTGATCTGGTAACATTATACTAACTACTTGAAATTAGTCACACTTGCTATGGTACATTCTAAGAGAAAAGAATAAAAACAAAAATAAATTGACATTTCAGGATCATCAATAGGTACCTAAACTATCAATGCTAAAGTTCAGATTTAAACTATATGTATTTTTTCAGTTTTCCAGACAATGTCTCATTTCTCAATCCCCTCTCTTTCTCCAATAGACACAGCATGTATCATCCTGGGAAATTTCTCATTGTTAAATTCTGTTAGGAGTTTGATTCAATGAACAAATGCTTCTCATTACAAAATCCAATAATAGTAGTAGAATTATGATTTTACATGTAAATTCCTCAAAGCATTTTCTAAACAGATTAATTGATTGAGAGTTACTATTTTCCTCAGGTTTGTCTACATGGAAACACAAGTGTTTTCAATTATATCACAATGACTACGGCTTCTTTTGAATCTAGATTTTATTGTTTATAAAATTAGAAACAGATAAAAAATATATATATGTACACACACACATATATAAACATATACACCTAGGCTATATATTACATATGAACAGTTGAAAGTTTTAATTTGTTATATAAGATGGTAGTTTACATGCATATGAGGAAATTAATGTTAACCTTTCAAATGGATAATTCTTTTATAAACAAGTCTCTTTTAATCTCACAGATATTCTTGTACGTGCTATCATAATGATGTATAAAATACAGTCAAAAGTAAGTGAAAATATTGATAAGCTCTAGCACCTTTATTTATTTTTAAAAATAATAATTATTTATAGTCAAGTTTGACATTTTTAACTTCAAAAGGGAGAATTCTATTTTAATATACAGTGTCTCTATGTGCTCACCACAATACCACGACTTTTTTTTTCAATACTTGATTTATAAACACACTTATTCTTATTTATGTCTAAATTTTAGGATCAAATGTGATTCAAATTTTTTTCATAATAATTTTCTGTATTTGTCAAAGTTTACTGCAAAATTATATATGGTCTTGATAATTTTTTTAAAAGAATTTATTTTAAAGCAATAATTAAAATGTTTGAGTATGAATTATAAATCAGAAAGTTTGATATTGGCCACTCCCTCTAAAAAAAAAAAGTGTAGCACCAAAGGGCTAATCTATGACTTTATGACTTCCCCCGGTTTGCTCAAAAAGGGACATACATTAAATTCTAATTGATATCTAACAGTTGGAATAGGAGAAGGAAAGAGGGGTGTAATTTATATCTCAAATGCACTCTTTGACATTTGTTAAATTAATCCTATAACATAGAGCAGTGGGAGTGATTTTGGCCTTTTGTGGTGGTCACACCGGGTGGGGAAGGGAGGTGCAACTGGCATCGAGTGAGTGGAAACAGGGATGCTGCTACACATCCTACAACTGCACAGGGCAGCTCCACAGCAAAGAATACCCAGACCACAATGTCACTAGTGCCAAGGCGAAACACCCCAATGTAGAAAAAATAAGCCTCTTATGTTTAATTACAAATCAAAACCCTAAAGACAATGATAATTAATTTTAACTCAAAAGTTTTTTCTATCGGTCTCTCTGCATTCTCAGCTTCATCTACTCTACTCTTGATTTCCTCTAAACTATAAAAAGAGTGAGTAAGAAATGAAAGACACACTAACGGAAATAAAAATAATTTAGTTCTTTCTTCTTTGTCCCTGGTGCCTTTCCAGCTGCTCTCTGAGTGCTGAAGCTCAAAAGGTAGTGAGTTCCAGTAAGTCCCTGTGTGGGCCCTTTAAGAGGAACTCCCTGAGGCTCTGCAGCCCTCCATCTCCCTCAGCTACAGTCCTCACCGGGTTTTACAGACAGAAGTAGGGGGGCTTCTCTTCCTGGTACTGGAACCCTGGGCAGGGGAACCTCGGGTGGGGCTGGAACTCCTTGCCTCAGGAGGAACCTTGGATACCAAGATAGCCTCCCAATTTTTATCTGCCACACGTGGGTGTGGGACACTCCTTTCTGCATTGCCACCCCTCCTCCCAGTCTGGCTTCTTCTTTAAATCCCCAGTTGTGGGACTTCCATTCAGCTGGTGGTACTGAATGATGGGTGTTCTGTATTTTCGTTGTAATTTTGATGTGGTTGTGAGAGGATGTGAGTATTGCATTTAACTATGCCACTATGTGAGCTTTGGTCTGCCTGGCTCAGTTGATGGGGTGTCATCCCATGCACCAGTTTGTGGCAGTAATCTGCCACAAACAGAGGTTGCTGGTTTGATTCCCAGTCGGGGCATATATCCGGGTTGTGGGCTAGATCCGCTATAAAAGGCATGCAGGAGGCAGCTGATCGATGTTATGCTGTCACATCAAAGTTTCTCTCTTCTCCCTCTCTCTAAAAAATCGATAAACTATTCTTTAAAAAATATATTAATGTGATATAATAGCATTTTCCAAAGAAAGCAGTTTTTTCCTCTGTAACTTTTTTCCCACTGCAATAAGGAAGTCTTAACTGTATCATATTTTCTATTTCTACTTCTATTTCTACTATATTTCAATTTATGTTTATGCACAGCTTTTACTTAATGTTTAGAGGATTTAATTTAACACAACCATTTATTATTTCTTTACATAATCAGTAAGTCAAAGTTGACTTCCCTTAAAATGAAAATGAATGTGCATCCTTCTATGTATACAGTTACACTTAGATTGCAATGTGTCTAGTCCATTTAATAATTTGTAAAGTATTTTTAGTTATTTTATTCACCATCAAGCAGATTGTTGATGGAGATCAACATCGAAGGAAAAATGTATAATTTCATTTCCTTAAAAGAATGTCATTATTAGTGAAAGACAAGATTGATGACACAGAGGATTAATCATAACCATGATGTATACATTTCCCAGATATAAGAATGTTGCCAGGAAATTAGAGTTATGAACTTCATCTTTTTTACTTGAAATAAACAATCACTAGCAGTCAGAGTAAAAAGGACTTAACAATTTAGGATCAAGTCATTTTAAAGTAGCTTGCATAATTTTTATATAGTTAGATATAGAGAATGAATAGGAAGACCTGTAAGTGATAATCATGTACATAAATAACTAGCAATACAGATAATTACATTTTTGTGGTATATAGTTATACAGTGTAAGATTACTGCCACAAACTATCATTTAAAAGGCCAAAGAAAAATAACATTAAAATAGAAATTACTTTTCTTCAAACCCACAAAATTTTATATTTTCACAGATGATTTTTCATGCCAAAACATGTACTGTTGCTGTTTATCCTGCCACAATCAAAATTAGTCCAATGTAATTTGTGATTTTATTAATGTTACCAAATGTCCATTGCATACACTTATTTCAATATGAATATTTATGGACTATTTGAAATTACCTTTACATATAATAAATTCTTATAGTTTAAAATGCTTCGGTATGTTCTAATTCATTGCCTCATTTAGCATCTAATGCTACAATAAGAAAGACCACTCTGTCTTTCTTATTGTAGCATTATAGTTGATGTTTCTCTCTGGAAGGACAGCCATCCTCCAAAATTGCCTCACCTCTAATTACTGATCTGTATTATTTTTAAAAATATCCTAGTTGTATTCATAAATCAACAAAATCTAGGAACAATTTGCCAAATTAAAAACACACACACATGCTTAATATTTCCATTTGAATCAATATACTTACTAGCCAATTTATGAGTGAAATGGTATTTCTACAGCAGTTCTAGAATAGCTGTGATTTTTCATATAGTCAGGTTTCCTTTTCTTTGTTGAATTTTGTACCTTTATTGTTCTTAAAGGGTTTCTATTAAATTATTGTAATTTTATTCATAAATGTTTCATGTTGTTATTAAAAAAATATCAATTTCTATATGTAGTTAATTATTATTTGTATATAATGAAGTTACTGAGTTCATACATCATTTATAAACTGACTACCATGCATAACTCTGGCTTTATTTTTACTCATCCTATATAATAAAAGCCTAATATGCAAATTGATTGAATAGCAAAATGACCAGTGGAATGACCAGTCACTCTGCCGCGCAATGACCACCAGGGGGAACACGCTCAATGCAGGAGCTGCCTCCAGCCTGCAGGCCCCAGGCCAGCCAACACGAGTGCCAGCAGGGGTCCCCTGTTTGCCCTACCAGTCACCCCACAGATCGCCCCTGATTGCCAGTCAGGCCTAGGGACCCTACCTATGCACAAATTTTGTGCACTGGGCCTATAGTTGTCAGATAATTTTCTTTGGTTTTCTAAGAATATAGTCATATTAGCTTTATATAATGGTAATCTTTTTTCTGTTTGATCTTGCTGATTATTTTAATATAAATGGGATTGACATCAGTTTTAAATGAGGTTAAAACATGGAGCCATAAAGGAGCCTCCGTGACTTTTTCTGACAATGACAATCTATGTAACGGCTCACTGTCAAACATGAGATTGGCTCTTAGTTTGAGATAAATATGTTTTGTCATACTAAATAAGTAACACTTGATTTTAAAATATTTTTTTCTCTATATGATGGACAAATATAGGTAGGACACAGAGATAAAGACATGTGACCTTCCATTAAAGACTTCTCAGTTGAAATTTAGAGAATGTCCCTTTATAGTCTATTGGCCAGAACTTAGTTAGGGGGACCACATCAAGTTGCAAAAAAAAAAAAAAAAAAAAAAAAACCCTAATGATATAGTCTTTACTCAGGATAGACATGTACCTACTAAAAACTTGAGATTCTATTACTGTGGAATAAGCTAGGAATGAATATTGGAAGAACTACAAATCTCTGCCAAATTTGTTGCTCAGCTATCAATGAGTCAATTCAGTCATACAGTTGGACATTAGCCAGGCATGGCTGGCTTTCCAATTTCATCTGTTAGAAAATTTTGAATTTTGACAGAGATGATATTCATCCAATAGTTTTCTCTTTCCGGGCACACAGAGTTACTACATTTGTCAGTCCTCCTTTAAGTTAGATTATGTACATATGATTCGGGATGGCTAATAGATATGGATAGACATATTTAAATCTGGACTTAGACACTATATAGCACAGTTCTGTAGTTCTCTCTACTACTGGTACAACACTTTGGAGGTTATTTTTCTAGCCATGTAGATATCTGGAAGATCATTTTAAAAAGAAAAAACAACAACAAGAAACTTTAATGCAAAGGGTCTGAAGGGACTTATGTGCTGGCAAAACATCAAAGGCAGTTAATGTAAAAGGGGGGAGTATAGATAAAGACAGAGGTTATCAAGAACTCATATGATATAGAGTCCACAGGTCTTTAAAATGATTAACAACTTTCTTCTGAATAAATGAGAATCATGGTAGCTGCTTTATGGAAAAGAGATTTTCCACTCTAGAGAGATAAGGAAGGAGCATGGTTTACTATTTAGAGGACTACTGGAAAAATCCAAGGAAAAAAATGCTTGGGGGCTTGGACAAAAGTAACAGAAATGGATGGAGTAAGAAGTGACTGAACTAAGGCTATATTCTGAAGTTAAAGGCTATAGGATTTCTGGCTAAATTTGATATAGGTTGTTAAAATGAATGAAGACATTTGACTGGAACAACTGGATAGAAAGAGGCACATTAAGCTTAGGTTGGGAAGACTGTTATAGCCAACTTGGTAGATGAAGAATTTGAGTTCATGTTCTTTGAATGTCCAAATGTAGAAGTCAAATGGTCAGTTGGATGGGTAACTTTAGAGTACAAGGGTAAGGTCTAGGCAAGAACAATTAATTCAGGTACTTTAAGAGCAAAAATAATATTAAATCAATGATACCGGCTGTGATCATCAAAAGGAAGAGTACAGATAGAAAATAGAAGTAACATAGGATGAAGCCCAGATAAATCCCGTTGGCTCAGTTGGTTGAGCATCGTCTCATGCACTGAAAGGTCGCAGGTTCCATTCCCAGTCAGGACACATATCCAGATTATGGGTTTGATCCCTGGTCTGATTCTTGGTCTGATCCCTGGTCAGCTGGGTATGAGAGGCAACCAATGGATGTTTTTCTCTCACATTGATGTTTTTCTCTCTTTCTCTCCATCCCCCTTTTTATCTCTCTAAAATCAGTAAAAACATATATATATTAAAAGCCCAGGTACACTCCCAACAATTTGAAATTGAGAAGAAAAAAAAAAAATAGGCACAATTAAGGAGTCTGACCAGGAGCAGCTGATTGCAGAAAAAGATGATCATGTGAATGTAAGGAGGAGGGAGTGTCATCAACTGTGTCTGCGAAGAGGTAAAGTAAAATGAAGACTGAAAAATCACCACTAAATTTAGTATCTTGGTGTCATTGGCCACGTTGATTTTAATGAATAATTGAGCACGGAAGACTTATTGGAATATGTTCAAGAGAAAGGCGACTAAATGGTATCAGTGTTCATTAACTGAGGGTTTATTGTTGAGGGTGTGGACAGAGAAATAGTGTGAAAAGACCTGAACTAGAGTCAGTGAAGGTGTTTTTACATAAGTTTCTCTTCTTGGATCATTTTAAATTTGCAGGCAAGTTGCAAACATAGTGCAGTATTTTCTATATATGTCTCATTCAGTTTCCCCCAATGTTAATAGTTTAAATTACCATGGTACATTTTTAAGAACTAAGAAACAGACATTTTTGCATGAAAATTAACTAACAGTCAGACTTTATTTGGATTTTACCAGTTTTTCTATTATTTCCTTCTTTCTATTCCAAGATCCAGTGGAGGGTATAACATTGCATTTTGTTGTCTGTCATGTCTCCCATTCTTCTCTAGTCCATGATAGTTTCTCAGTCATTCTGAGAAGTACTAGATGGGAATCCTATAGAATGTTTCTCAATATGAATTGTTTTAAGAGAGGTTCCTTTAACAGGAAAAATATAAATGGATAGGGTCAGGAGAGTTATTTGTCTGATTTTAACATAAAAAAAAAGCATGTTTGTATAGAGAGGAAAATAACCCAGTAAGACCCATCATCTTTAATGGGATCTAGGTCTTTTAAGGGCTGAGAGGCAATAAGTTATGGTTTGACATCTGGTAAATACAGAGTAAATAGTATTTATAAACATATGCATGATGATTTACCACCTTGTATAAAGTAATGTAAATAAAAAGAGAGGGATCCATTACTTATTAAATCCTCTGACTAAATTTGATGATATTTATATTAAACAAATTACAATTTTCTTATATTTTTTTCATACCCTCTCAGGTATTTTTTGCATCAAATTATCACACTATCAAGAATTAGTAGGTAGAATAATCTGGAGCTTTCATGAGACTGGAAATTGTTGCTGTTCTCCCCACTGACAGAAGAAAGTTGTCCTAAAACATGGGGAATTGAGAAGAGTCTTCCAAAGGGAATTGCCTTTGTAGTGGGACTGGACCTGCTCTACTCGAAAGGCTGCCCTATGACCAGTAAAGCATAAAAATAAGCCTTGAAGGGATCAAGTTGATTATAACAATTTCAACTGTGTCCCAGAAAAAAAACCAACAATATATAAAGTAAGATAGCAAATTCAAGTACCAAACTAAAACGTCAAGCTGATATGTGAAAGAATTATGGAAGTCTGACCCCCCCGAAAAAAGAGTATTTCTCATTTGAAATATTGAAAATGATACAAATAGTGGAATTAGCATAAAAAACAGACATTATAAATGTACCTCAAAAAAGATATAGAAAATCATGATGAGGAAAGTAATGAATATATAAAAAATCCCGAGACACAAATTACTAAAGATAAAGATTTGAATAACTGAAATGACATATTATATAAGTTTTCATTAAAAAAAAAACTGGAGCAAGAAGAACAAATGAAATCCCAAAATAAGTAGAAGAAAGGCAATAATTAAAACAAAAAGAGAGCAAAGAAAAACAACCAAGAAAAGTAATAAATTCAAAAGCTGTTTTTTTGAGAAGGTAAATAAATTTCATTAATGGCTTGTTAAAGTAATCAAACAAAAGCAGAATAAACAATCTACCAATAGAAGAAAAAGGAAAGGAGACTACAAATCCTAAAGATATTAAAAGAATAATAAAGATATTAAAATAAGACAAAATTGGCAAAGTTTTTAAGTAATTCAAAGTGCCAAAGCTAACTCCAGAAAATATAGATAACCAAAATAGCTCTATATCCTTTCTGAAAAAAAATTAAATTTATAATAAAAAAAAAACTTTCTACAAAGAAAAATCTAGAGAAATAGGACTTAAATGATTAATTCTAAGGAAGAAGTAATAAGGAAACCTCACAATGTTTTCCATAAGAAAGAAGAAAAAGGACACTTTTTAGCCATGGTAGAAGACATCTAGCATCAGGTTATCTAAATCAAAGACATTACTCAAGAGCAAAACACCAGAATTCTTAGTGAATTTAGATGAAAAATCCATAAGCAAATATTTGAAAATAAATATTGTAATATATAAATAGAATTCAACATGACCAAAATAAGTTTTTTCACATGAATGAAAAGTTTATTTAAAATTGAAAATTAATCATGACATGCCAATTTCAAATTATATTTCCCATCTATTTTTCTAAGGACACATTAATCTATCCTAAAAATGATTTACTCTCCCATAAGGGACCTACTTTCTTCGTCCCCTTTCCCTATTAAAATAACATTTAAGCCTAAATTCTAAAACCACCTCTTGGAAGAAAGGAGGCCTTTTAAATTTAATAGGCATTAATACATTTTCCTTGGGTATATCCCATGAATACATATAAAAAAAAACAACAACTCTTGTTTGCTTAAATCTTATTAATTTGTTTTATATTACAGGAGTCTCAGCTAAAAACTCAGAAGACTACAGGGAAATTTATTTTTCCCCACTTACACATTTTACATGTATTTCTAGAAAAGAACAAAGCTAAAGTGATAGTAAGTGGATCAGCAGCCAAGGCGTAATGGGTGGTTAATGGCTGCAAGAGGAAAGTTTTTGGAATGATGGAAATAGTCTGTATCTTAATTGTAAAGCACTGATTACACAATTGTATAAATATATAAAATATTTAACCCCCCCAATGAAAGGAGGAAGAAACAAAAATGGAAGAAAAGAAAGAAGAGAGGGAGGGAGAGAGAAAGAGAAGGAAAGGGGGAGAAGAAACAACGGAAGGAAGGGTCTCCAAAGCTCCACTTCTTATTCTTTCTACTGCCTAGATGGCGACCCTTTGATTCCGTGAGATACTTAACATCTTTTCAATAAAATCTACTTTTTGTTTTAATATCACTTAAGTTGATTTTTTATTGGCAAATCGCCCTGTTTTGGTAAAGAGATACCGGGGAGATGGGTGTAGAAATAGAACTGTAAGAAAATGTGCAATTTTTTATGTTGATTTAAACCTGATGAACAAAATAAACTGATGACTAAAATAGACCCAGAGACACAGAAGCATGAACACACTGATGAACCTCAGAGGGAAGGGAGGGGAGGGCGAAGGTGGGAAGAGATCAACCAAAGAACTTGTATGCATATATGCATAACCCGTGGACATGGACAATGGGGTGGTGAAGGCCTGGGGTGGGGGAGGATGGGAACAGGCTGGGAGAGGTTAATGGGAGGAAAAGGAGGACCTATGTAATACTTTCAACAATAATTTTTTAAAAATAAAACTGAGATAGCTAAAAGCAACTGAGATATGGAAAATTTGAAAGTCCTTGGTATGTAGTGTCAAAGAG
The DNA here is from genome assembly GCA_026230045.1 of Corynorhinus townsendii. Taxonomy (NCBI): domain Eukaryota; kingdom Metazoa; phylum Chordata; class Mammalia; order Chiroptera; family Vespertilionidae; genus Corynorhinus; species Corynorhinus townsendii. Next base: position 60,893,049 of record JAPDVU010000005.1, read on the forward strand.
ATAATAATGGACATTAATGGTTATTTACTTAGAACAAGGACCCACTAGGAATAAAATTTTAGGTGGCCAGGGAGTAACCACCATAAAATAATTGTAACTAGATAAGAATTGTTGGCATGTATCTTCAGAGAGTTACTTGGGATGACATTGGATAACTCAAAGAGAGAGAAAAATCTAAATATCCTTATTTCAAAGCACGGAATGAAATAAGAAGCTTTTTATGACTGTGCTGAAAGAATTTATTTTCTGACAGTTTTAGGGTTATTGCAGCAAATCAAAATCAGAAATTGCTTCCAATGTATACAATAAGATAATTGACCATACTGGCTGGATATAAAATTGATATACAAATTCAAAAGTGTTCCTATTTTAATAATTTAGTAAGTATATTAGAAAAATTATCTACAGTAGCAAAAGAAAAATAAGCTACATAGAAATAAGAGAAATTATGAGGAAATGGACACAAAGCACTTGATAGTTGGAAGGCTGAGAGCAATGAGTATGGAAGTGAAAAGATGGACGTGACAAGACTGACTATAAAGTATCTCCTTTCCTCACTGTTTTACCTCTGAACTCTTTGTCGGCCAATCTCATGTCTGAATGCAGGACACCCAACAGCCAAGCATTGAGGAGAGAGAGTACATGTGAGGAAACTTTTTTCTAGAGAAATAACATGTAAAAGCCCAGGAATACTGGGTGACTGGCATGACTATATTTACTGGAGGATAAAGCCCTCTGACTCAACATTCTTGAGTTTCTCACTGTACTGAAGCAAGAATGGCTGGTTAGCACTCCATCTTCAGTTATAAAAACTTATTAAAAGTCATTTTTTTCTCATCTTCAACTATGAACCTAATAGATTCAAGTTTCTAACATTAGGGAAAACTATAACTAGAAAAAGAACTATACATTTAAAAAATAATAATAAAAGGCAGATCATCTAGTGTAAGAAATCCTGAGGAACTGAAAATGTTCTTTGTTATTCCCATATGTCCTTGGCCTTTGTGTGTTCTTATACTGGCTGCTGTTTCTCCCTATGTTGTCTTGAACATCACCTTATTCTCTCCAACTTTTCTTTATAAGACTGAATTGCCCAGTCAATAGCTGCTAGTATGAAAAAAAAATTCTTTCCTCTACCAAAGATTTTTTTAAATCAATTGTTTCTGAAACTGGCTGCACTTTGGTGAACATCTCTTTCTTTTTTTCTTTTTCTTTTTATTTATTTATTTATTTATTTATTTATTTATTTATTTATTTATTTTTATTGTTTGAAGTATTACAAATAGTAGTACATATGTCTCCTTTTTTCCCCCCCCCATTGACCTCCCCCTAGCCTCCTCTACCCCCCAGTACATGCCTGCATGTGCCCATCCCCTACCCCGCAGTGTCTTGTATCCATTGGTTATGCTTATATGCATGCGTACAAGTCCTTCGGTTGATCTCTTACAGCCCCCCTCGCCCAACCTCCCCTGCCTTCCCAATGTAGTTTGACAGTCTATTCAATGCTTCTTTGCCTCTGTATCTATTTTCCCCCATTTCTTTCCTTTAAAAAAGTTTGCCTCTGCAGACTAGAAATAAACATATAATAACAACAACAAAAAATGTTTGAGTCCCAATTTCAGTGTCCAACAGTTCTGAGTCCCTGTTTCAATGTCTAACAGTTCCTTATGTGTACATGTCAGCAATGATATCTGGATGGTGGGTACATGGTGGCAATGCAGGTCCGACTCTCTCTGGTTTGGTCCTAGGAAACCTGTAGCGGTGCACAGCTGTGACTGCTCACGTGGCAAGGCGTTGTCAGCGTCTTCCATCTCTGTACTGTTTTTCCTCTTGTCTTCGTGGTTGGAGCAGACCTGTCAATTCTTCTCTGTTGCAGGAATCCATATGGTCTTGGAGTTGTTTTCTGAAAATATACAAACATATTCTCAACCAAAAGTTAATAAAGGAATCTTTTCTATATAACTGATTTGGGATCCTTTTTATTTTTGCCCAAATGATTTTCCTTTGTCTTATTTAGACACCATGTGTGTTTTCCATGGGTGTCTTGATGTTAGCATTACAAATGAAAATTAATTTTGTAAAGTAAAAATTTTCTAGATGTAATTTACTTATAGGATATTTTTCCTTACATGATATTACCCTACTACTCCCCCCCCTTTTTTTTTTTTTATTAATGGAGGCTTTTGTAAATTTTATAATGCAGTCTTGATAACTTTAAAGTTTAATATTCTTTTTGCCCAAAAATATGACTGCTTTAGGTTCATTGCATGTTCAGGAATTTTACCATGAGCTGAACTACCAATAGAAATTTTAGTTATTACTTTAGGAACAGCTTTTTTGCAGTACAATTAACTTTACTTGAATATTCACTTATTTCAATTAGCCTATTTAAATTAATCTAAAAACTTGATTACTATTTTACTGTCAAATTTAATGAACATCTCTTTCTAAAGCTTTATAAAAATCCCAACTCTTCCCACTAGCAGATCTCTTCTTCAGCACCTTTTCATGACATGGACGTCAGAATAAAGGCTTGAGTTTAATGTTGCTACTGATTTTATTCAAAGGAGGAGACAGAGATAATTCAAGAAACAGAAGAATATTCAGATCTTATAACATAGAATCCCACACCTGAAACCTGTATGATATTAACCAATGTCACCCCAATAATTAATTTAAAATTGTTAGCTGGAAAACAAAAAGAAACAGAAGGAAAGAAAACATTGATCTTTGAATACAAACATACCTGGTTCAAGTCTGAGGTCAGGCACTCATTTGGGACTTTACAAAACTTTCTTAAATAATGTACATCCTATTTAGGGAATCAGTCAATGAATCACAGCAATGATGCTTGCATAGGTTCATAAAAAACTAAATGCTTATTTGGTCCAGTTCCTGCTTCTCATTTCTCTAGAGAATATCTGAGCAAAGTTCCTGCTACTGGCCGATGCTTCCAAAGTAAATATCCAGGCTCAACTCCAAGCTTTTAGAACCTCTACCACATTTCACATTTTAATATTGTGGCTTGAATAAAAAAAATGGGACACATAACCCTACCTTTGTCCTATACTCAGGGAAGTGGGGAAAATCATTAAATTAGTAAAGATCCTAGATCCTTTATGTCTAATAATCTTTATAATTACTTATTTCCTTCACTATTCAAAGATTTCATATCTTTTAAAAATTTCAAAAGGCTTATAACTACAATTATTATGAAATTTCTATTTCTGTAGAAAAAAATTGAACTCTAGTAATAAACTGGTAATAAGTGATTCTTGCTTGGTAAAGTGCCTTTTTTATTCATTATAATTGAATGGTTACAATTGACCAACTGCCCTCTCTTTCAGGCCTGGTCCCTCCCGAATGCCCTCCCCTGCAGGCCTGGTCATTCCTAACTGCTCTCCCCTGCAGGCCTGGTCACCCCTAACTGCTCTCCCCTGCAGGCTTGATCGCCCCAACTGCCCTCTCTTGCAGGCCTGGTCCCTCCCAAATGCCCTCCCCTGCTGGCCTGATCACCCACAACTGCCTTCCCCTGCAGGCCTGGTCCCTCCCAACTGCCCTCCCCTGCTGGCCATCTTGTGTCCACATGGGGGCAGCCATCTTGTGTGTTGGAGTGACAGTCAATTTGCATATTACTATTTTATTAGATAGGATAATAGAGGTCACATTACAGATAAATACCCTCCACTTCACATACACTGTGCTCTCTGTGGGGGAAGTATTATTTGAACTTATACTAGTAGGAAATGTGGCAGGAAAAAAATGTCTACACCTATGTTCAGTTGGCATAGCCACAGTCATGCAGAGTGGATGTATACTTATGTACATATTCCATTTATACACTTTTATATTATATTATAATTCACTATTATATTAAGGATGAGGTTAATGTAATTCTTCATAATCAGTAATATATTTAAATTCACTTGGAAAATTTTAGGGTATTATGCCTTTAAGTAAAAGTATTTTAATGACACTTGTACAAAAACAGCATGCATCTCCACTTATTCATTTTAATGTGGGAGAAAATTAGAAAATATTGTTAACTTCCTGAGGGTAACCTTGTGGGTAACCTTTGTGAAACTAACTAACTTGCCTTCCATAAAAGCAGAAGGCTTTTAAAGTGCTTTCCTATTCTCTTAGGGTAGTCAGTGATAGAAAAAATGTGTTGGTCTGATTAGTACATTGGTAAATAAACATTACTTATACATCCAGTACTGTCATTTCCAGGTGGATACATAACAGAGCAATACAAGTTTATTGTCCTTATATAATTGTGATATGGATAGGGAACAAATGCTAAATTTCATAAAGTAATTATAAAACAGTTGAGTGAGAATGTAATTCAAAGAAGAAAAATTAGTGATAACTGAAGAAGTAGATAGCATTTTATTGACAAGGTTCAGTGGAAAGAAAGAAAGAAGTCATGGAACAAGCAGTAAAAATGACACTTAAGAAGTGCATGCTATGTACAGTAAACTATTCTTGACATAATCTTGGTCTAGAAGCATGAAATGAAAGAGAAAAAACATTCTAGGAAAAATAAATAGCAACAGTTAAAGTACAAGAGTTGGCCTAGAGAGTGTAGATTTAAGAAGTAGGAAGATTATATGCCTTCCAGAAATAAGGCTATAGAAAAAATAATGAGGCCTAACTGGTTTGGCTCAGTGGATAGAGCGTCAGCCTGTGGACTGAAGGGTCCCAGGTTTGATTCCGATCAAGGGCATGTACCTTGGTTGCAGGTACATCCCCAGTAGGGGGTGTGCAGGAGGCAGCTGATGGATGTTTCTCTCTCATTGATGTTTCTAACTCTCTATCCCTCTCCCTTCCTCTCTGTAAAATATCAATAAAATAAATTTTAAAAATAATAATGAGATTACAAAATAATGTAAAAGAAGGAGGGAGGAGAAACATTTAAAAGAATAAAATGGCAATAAAAACATATCTAGTAATAATTACTTTAAATGTAAATGGCTTAAATGCTTCAATCAAAAGACTTAGTGTAGCTGAATGGATAAGAAAGCAAGAACCATATATATGCTGTCTGCAAGGGACCCCCTCAAACCAAAAGATACACGCTGACTAAAAGTAGAAGGATAGAAAAAGATGTTTCATGCAAATGAAAAGTAAAAAAAAAAATCTAGTGTAACAATACTTATATCTGACAAAATAGACTTTTAAAAAAAGACTATTTTAAGAGACAAAAAAAGACACTACTTAATTATAAAGGGAGAAATTTAACAAGAGAATACAACCCTTGTAAATATTTATGCACTCAACATAGGAACACCTAATATTTAAAACAAATGTTGATGGGCATAAAGGGAGAGTTTGAAAGCAATAGAGTCATAGTAGTAGATTTTAACACCCCATTGACATCAATGGATAAGTCTTCCAGACAGAAAATCAACGAGGAAAATTGTAGCCTTAAATGACACACTAGATAAAATGTATTTAATTGATCTCTTCAGTTCATTTCACTCCAAAGCAGCAGAACATACATTCTCAACAAGGGCACATGGAAAATTTTCTAAGCTTGGCCACATAATAGGACACAAAATAAGTCTCAATAAATTTAAGAAGACTGCAATCATATCAAGCATCTTCTCTGATCATAATGGTAAGAAAGTAGAAGTCAACCACAAGAAAAAAAAAACCTGAAGAACACACAAATACATGGAGGATAAATAACATGTTATAAACAATGACTGGGTTAGCAATGAGATCAAGGAAAAAGATCAAAGGAATTATTGAAATAAGTGAAAATGAGAACACAATAACCCAAAATATATAGGACACAGTGATAGCAATTCTAAGAAGAAAATTCATAGCATTACAGGCTTACCTCAAGAAACAAGAAAAATCCCAAGTAAAAAATTTAACTGTATACTCAAAGAAACTAGAAAAAGAACTACAAAGTCCAAAGTGAGTAGAATATAGGAAATAACAAAGATCAGAGCAGAAATAAATAAAATAGAGTATTTAAAAAAATACAAAAGTTAAGTGAAACCAAAGCTGGCTTTTGAAAAGATTAACAAGACAAACCTTTAACCAGACTCACCAAGAAAAAAAGAGAGAGGACCCCAATAAATAAAATCAGAAATGAAAGTGGAGAAGTCATAACTGACACCACAAAAATACAGAAAAAGTAAGAAAATCTACAACTATATGCCAAAAATTGGACAACCAGGAAAAAATGGATAAATTCCTAGAAACATACACCTTCCAAATCTGAATCAGGAAGAATCCTAGACTGTAAATAGATAACAACTAATGAAATTAAAGCACTAATAAAAAAAATGCCCAACAAACAAAAATCATAGACCAGACAGTTTTACAGGTGAATTTTACCAAACATTCAAGAGGGAAGACTCCCAATCTCATTTTATGAGGCCAAATGTAAAAACATCCTACACCATGATCAGTGGGATTTATTCTGGGGTTGCAAAGTTGATACAATATCCTCAAATTAACAAATGATACATCACATAAACAAAATGAAGGATAAAAACCACCTGATCATATCAATAGATGCAGAGAGAGCACTTGTCAAAATTCAGCACCCATTTATGATAAAAACTCTCAGCAAAGTGGGAATAGAGAGAATATATCTCAATGTAATAAAGGCCATGTATGACAAACCCACAACCAACATACTTAATGGCAAAAGCTAAAAGTATTTTCCTTAAGATCAAGAACAAGACAGGGACATTTGCTTTCACCATTCTTATTCACCATAGTACTGAAAGTCCTAGCTATAGCAATCAGACAAGAAGAAGATATAAAAGGCATTCAAATTGGAAGATAAGAAGTAAAGCTGTCATTATTTGCAGGTGACATGATATTTATATTAAAAAAAACAACTAAAAATTCCACCAAAAACCAAATAGAACTGATAAATGAATTCAGTAAAGCATCAGGACACAAATTAAATATCAGTGTATAAACCAGTTGCATTTTTATACACCAATAAAGACTATCAGAAAGGGAAACCAAGAAGACAATTCCGTTAACAATTGCTACAAAAATAGTAAAACATCTAGGAATAAAGTAAATCAATACAGGTCTTTGTAAAAGACCTATATTCCAAAAATTAAAAGACACTGAAGAAAGAAATTGAAGAAGATACAAATAAGTAGAAGCATACACCATGTTCATGGATAGGAAGACTTAACATCATTAAAATGTCCATACTACCCAAAGCAATCTACAGAGTCAATACAATTCCTATCAAGATACCAATTGCATATTTCACAGAACTAAAACAAATATTCCAAGAATTTATATAGAAAATCCAAAGACCCCAAGTAGACACAGCAATCTTGAGAATGAAGAACAAAGTTGGAGGAATCATGCTACCTGTTATGAAACTATATTACAATGCAATCATGATCAAAATAGCAATAGAGAGCCCAGAAATAAACCCATGCCTTTATAGTCAACTAATATTTAACAAAGGAAGCAAGGACACAAAATGGGATAAAGATAGTCTATTCAATAAATGGTGTTGGAAAAATTGGACAGATACAAGCAAAATAATAAAACTAGATCCCCTTATAGCACCATACACAAGAATAAATTCAAAATGGATTAAAGACTAATATTAGACTCAAAACTATGACTTCCCTAGGTGAAAACATAAGCAGTAAAATCTTGGACATTTTCCATAGCAGAATTTTTGCTGATATATCTTCTCAAGCAAGGGAAGCAAAAGAGAAAATAAACAAATGAGACTACATCCAAATAAAAAGTTTTTGCACAGCAAAGGGAACCATCAACAAAATGAAAAGACAACCCACTAAATGGGAGAATATATTCACGGATACACTTGATAAGGACTTAATAACCAGAATTCATAAGGAAATTATAATATCAACACCAAAAACAACAATAAGAAAACTCAAGAATCCAATTAAGAAATGAGTAAAGAACCTGAATAGACACTCTCCAAATAGGACATACAGATGGCCAATAGACATATGGAATGATGCTCAAAGTCACTAATCATCAGAGAAATGAAAATTGAAAACGCAATGAGCTATCACCTCACATATGTCAGAATGGCTATCATCCATAAATCAACAAAACACAAGTGTTTGAGGATGTGGAGAAAAGAGAACCCTTGTGCACTGTTGTTGGAAATGCAGATTGGTGCAGCAACTGTACAAAGCAGTATAGGGTTACCTCAAAAAATTAAAAGTGAAACTTCCCTTTGATCCAGCTATTCCACTACTGGGAATATATGCAAAGAAACCTAAAACACTAATTCAAAAGTATATATGCACCCCTATGTTCAGCTTTATTTATAACTACTGGCCTGGTGCACAAATTCATGCACATGGAAAGGAAATTAATTAGAAGAAATATTTTAATATCACTATTCACCCTTTCTCTATAATAGAAGTGTCACCCAAATTCACAATCAACAATGACAGATCAAAACACACCAGTGAGATTGGCACCAATGAGAGTTTTATATATATAGATAAAGTTGCATAATTAGACCTGCTTTCTGATTTAGCTAAATTTTTTCCAGTCCAGTGAAACACCCCAACTTCTCTTTCAGGTAATTGTCAGCAACACAGCAGTAAATATCAACATGAAGCAGACTATTATTGTAGATCACAAAAAAGAACAAAGGGTAAAATATTTAACTGCAACACTGTTTGACTATATACTATGCAGTGAGAAAACCTAAAGTCATTTTCAAGGTCCACCATTTCTTACTTCTTTTCAGTCAGGTCAAGTTTCTAAGCTTTCTAAATCTCTATTTTCCAGCTAATGAAAAGAAAAATAGCATTCCACCAAGTCTCCTATCTACCTACTCCAGGACTTCTGTGAGGATCAAATGAAATGAGACATGGGAAAATGCTTCACAGACATTTGGTTACAGTGTAAAATGTTTCCACCTGGCATAAAGCAAGCCATGTTCCAGGGATGAAGAAACTCCAAGGAGGCTAGTTGCTAGGAGAGGAAACTGGGCATTGCTATGTGATGTCATTACCCAGAGCCCACAGCAACCGTTTCCGGGCTAGGCTGGGGAGTGGGCCACATTTTGCGCCATGAGGTCTCGGCAGTGTTGGCTGCAATTTGATGGGGTGTCGCTCTGGGGTGGTGGCAGGGCCTGTGTCCCACTTGGGGGAAGCCAAGTGTTGCTTTGTTGGCACCAGGTCTGTGGTGCTATTTCTCTATAAATGGCCAGTGTGCATCACAGCATCTCCTGCACTGAGCATCTGCCCCTGGTGATCAGTGCTTGTCATAGTGATCAGATGGTTGGACACCTAGCATATTAGCCTTTTATATATATAGTCTAAAGGCCTGGTGCATGAAATTCATGCATGCAGGTGGAGGGGTGGTCCTCAGCCCGGCCTGCACCCTCTCACAATCTGGGAGCCCTCGGAGAATGTCTGACTGCCTGGATCGGGCCTACACTGGCAGTCGGATATCCCTCTCTCAATCTGAGATGACTGGCTCTTCACCACTCGCCTGCTTGCCTCCCTGATCGCCCCTAACCACTCTGCAGCCTGCTTCATTGCCCCTAACCACTCGCCAGCCTGCCCGACCGCCCCTTACTGCTAGCCTGCCTGCCTGATCACCCCGAATCTCCTCTGCCTCCACCCCCCACCACAGCAGCTTCATCAGGAAGGACACCTGGAATGACATCTGGCAGGTCATTTGGCTGATTATCTAATTAGCATATTATGCTTTTATTTTTTAGACTAGAGGCCCAGTGCACGAAATTCATGCATGGGGGGGGGGTCCCTCAGCCCAGCCTGCACCACCCTCTCCAATCTGGGACCCCTCAAGGGATTGGGCCTAAACAGGCAGTTGGACATCCCTCTCACAATCCAGGACTGCTGGCTCCCAACTGCTCGCCTGCTTGCCTTTCTGAATGCCCCTAACCACTTCTGCCTACCAGCCTGATCACCCCCTAACCACTCCCCTGATTGATGCCTAACTGCTCCCCTGCCAGCCTGTTTGCCCCTAACTGTCTTCCCCTGCAGGCCTGGTCACCCCTAACTGCCCTCCCCTGCAGGTCTGGGTCCCCCCCAACTGCCCTTTCCTGCAGACCCAGTCACCCCTAACTTCCCTCCTCTGCCAGCTGGGTCATCCCTAACTGCCCTCCCTTTCAGGCCTGGTCCCTCCCAACTGCCCTCCCCTGCTGGCCATCTTGTGGTGGCCATCTTGTGTCCACATGGGAGCAGGATCTTTGACCACATGGGGGCAGCCATCTTGTGTGTTGGAATGATGGTCAGTTTGCATATTACTCTTTTATTAGATAGGATAGAGGCCTGATGCATGGGTGGGGGCCAGCTGGTTTGTCCTCAAGGGTGTCCCGGATCAGGATTGGGGTTCCCTTGGAGCATGGGACGGCCTGGGGAAGGGGCCTGTGATGCTTTGCAGGCTGGCCACGCCCCCCGGAGACCCAAGCAGAGGTCCTGGGATCTGGGATTTATTTATCTTCTACAATTGAAACTTTGTAGCCTGGAGTGGAGCCAAGCCTTCTGCTTGCTCCATGGTGGCAGCCATTTCTGTTGGGATTTGTGTATCTTCTATAATTGAAACTTTGTAGCCTTAAGTGGAGGCCAAAGCAGGCCAGGGCTGCAGAAGCTTGGTTTCCTCCATTGCCGTGAGCAACCCTAGCCTCCTGCTCTCTCCAGCTCCGTGGCTGCTGCCATTTCTGTTGGGATTTATTTATCTTCTATAATTGAAACTTTGTAGCATTGAGTGGAGGCCTGGGCCAGGAAGGGCAGGCAGAAAGCTTGGCTTCCTCCATTGCTAAGGAAACCCAAGCCTCCCTCCTGCCCTCTGTGGCTGCAGCCATGTTGGTTGGGTTTATTTGCATATTCCCTCCTGATTGGCTGGTGGGCATGGCTGGTGGGTGTAGCAGAGGTATGGTCAATTTGCATATTACTCTTTTATTAGATAGGATAGCCAAGATTTGGAAGTAGCCCAAGTACACATCAATAGATGAGTAGATAAAAAAGCTGTGGTTCATTAACACAATGGCTTATTACTCAGCCATAAAAAGAAAGAAATCTTACTTTTTATGACAGTATGGATAGACCTGGAGAATACTATGCTAAGTGAAATATGTCAGAGTAAAACAAGTACCATATGATTTCACTTACATGTAGAATCTAATGAACAAAATAGGCTAACAAAGTAGAGATATACTCAGGGGTACAGAGAAGAGACTGACAGGTTTTATAGGGGACGGATTGGCGGCTGGGTGAGAAGGATGATGGAATTAAGCAAAATAGAAAAAGAAAGAATCGGTGATGCAGACAACAGTATGGTGGTTGCCAGAGGGAAGGAGGGAGGGGTGAGGTAGAGGAAGTAAAGGGGTAATAAATGGTGTTGGAAGGAAATTAGCTTGGGGTGGTGAACCCACAATACAATATGGTATAGTTGATGTATTATAGAATTTTATACCTGAACCTTATATAATTTGATCAACCAAAGTTATCCTAATGAAGTCAATAAAAATAAATTTAAAAATAAAAAATAAAATGTAGATAAACTGGGAACAAAACAAACTACATAATTTCTAGGATCCAATACAAAATGAAACTACTAGGCTTTCAATTAAAAAATTTTATTAAACATTTCTAGTGACAGTAGAGCATTAAACAAGCATAATGCCTTTCTAAGTCCACATGCTCATGAAACCAGCCCTGCTGGGGGCCTTTTAAAGGGACTCCAAGATTAAATTACAGAAAATGTATATCAGATAAACAGTAGAGAGAAAGAGGCTCTTAATCCAGGAATGATTTGAAACTAGTTATTTAAGATTTAACTTGTTGTAGCTTATAGATTGAATTGAGAAGACAGACTAGAATTCAGAGTCTGGAATTCAGAAACTATTGTAGTAATCATAGCCTGAGGGAGAGATTTGTACCATTATGGTGGTGGTGGACCTGAAGAGGAACATAAAATTTGACATATATAATATGATGGCAATTTTTTACAAAGAAAAGGTAACAAACATAATAGTACGTTTTTGTTTTATTTTGGTTTAATTGGAAGATGTTCCTAAAAAAATATATTTCAGATTTGTGGAATATATCTTAGAAAAAAGAAGTATACTCTAAAAAAAGCAATGCTTTCTTTTTTCTTCTCTCCCCCCACCCCGCCCCACTCCCCCAGCCCTGACCTTTTTTATGGAAAACGTTAAAATGAACCAGGTATCAATAATAACTCCTTTTCCCCATATTGACTTTAATTGGAACATTTTATTTTGGTGAAAGTACATTCCTGGTCTCAAACTCTATTCTCAGATTGTGCGATCATAATAAACATAAAGTGCAAAATTAATAGACATTCAAGTTTTTAAATCTTTCTCTCATTTAACTATATATTCAATGAAATGCTGATCTCATCATATTTCAATGACATATTCATGTTACCCAATATGCATATAAAATTCCTTTAGAAAAATCTAAATTCTTGTATCTCTCCTCTCAATCATATGATTTATATAATTTTGAGAATGCAGCAGCCCTGCAGCAAAACATTCAATGAATTATTAAAAAGTGCTGAGAATTGCTTTACAGGTGTAAAGAGCTAACTAAGGATCACCAAATTCTACATTATTAACATATAAATAAAAAAATGAAAAAAGTCCACATACAGTTATTTTGTTCAAATTAATGTTTTCTATTTTTAAGAAGGTCATAAGAGCAAAAAGAACATAATCTTTGGCTTCACTTCATTTCACACGTTTATTTATTCATCAATATTTCCATAAGTAAATTTGTTAATGTAAGTGTAAATGTTTCAAACAGGAAAAGAAATACAAGAAGTCAAGGGAAATACAGGAAATTAAAATAAATAATAAATATGTGAGTACACAAAATCACATTCACTAGAATAAAAGCTCAGATAAAAGAGTACATACCTTAGGGCATCGTTTATTATTGTGCGCATGCACATATAAATATACACAGTAGTGACACATTTGGAAAAGAATATAAACAAATTAAAGAGTTCATGAGAAAGATTTGATGAAAGGTTTGGAAAATAAGGAAAGGTTAAAGAACAAAGCATATTCAGACAAATGAACATTTTAAAGGGATATATGATATTTATCTATAAATACACAAAGAAATGATAGAAAGATGATAGGGAAAGAATAGAAGATATAAAATAGAAATGACATGCAAAAATTTGGAAAACCTCTAAAGAATGTAAACCAAAAGAATATGTAACTCTTACTGCAATAGGATCTGTTATTTTCAAAAGTCAAGATTGATGTTAGATGCTTATTAAGGAAGGCCTATAAATAATTAAGTTAGCCCTGCCTTACTACAAAGAAGAACAGAAATAAACAAAAATCTCCCTTCCAAAGCTGAAATCCAATTTTACTTCCTCTTTCTCTCTCGATGAGTTTTGTCTACTTTTAGCCTTAACTCACATTTGAAATATATTTGAATTTTCTACTTTAAAATAGAATGAAGTACAAAAGGCACTAAAAAGAATAAAAAGCAGTATTAAGTTATACAACATGATGGGAAGTGAATTGTGTTTCTTACTGGATAAGAAACTAAAGATGAATTAGTCATTATATGTGTATTGATTTAATATGCCAGGCACTGTACTAGGCACGAATATAAATCCATTGCAGGAGCAGAATCCAAATATGTTTGGTTTTTTCTTTAAGATCATGATATATATGTCATATAACTACTAATCAGCTCTCTAATAATGTGTTGCTGGCTGCAAGGAAATAAAATGAAGCCATTCTCTCTCTTAGTTGGAAAATAACATGAAATCAAGAAATATATTTCTTTCAATCAGAATCATTTTTACAAATAAAGAAAAAGACATCTAACTTAGCAAAACTGTAATATTATAATTAGGGCTTATATAGTAGAGAAAAACTTTAAAAATCGTGTTTTACTAATTCAAAAATCATTATTTAACCAGAGGCTTGCAGGAAAGTTATATTTGCCTTGATTAATTTCTTTCTTTTTATAGAGAGTAAATTAATAATGGAAATAAGATTGCAAGAGGATCCTTGAAAATACTTAGTAGAACTAACTTTCTAAGCACCCTCAAGCACTTTAGAAGGATCCATTTTCACACAATTGATATGCTAATTACAAACCATTACATCAAGTCAAGGGTGTGTATTGGATAACACTTTGTTAGTTCAATGTGACTTAATGTAGGTACTTGAAATAATAGAACTCTATTCCATTCTGAAATAATATATTTTCAGGCCTTTTTCCTTTAATTGAGACTAAGCTTCCTCCAATTAGTACAGATTAATGACATTTTACAGGAGTCAATATTTAGGAACCAAGAGGTATTGCTGAGTCTTCTATAACCTAGTTATGGTCAGAGAAGAGGATTAGATTGGAAAAAGTAATCCTATAGTTGATACTTAATATTATATTCCAATTGAATAGTATTTCCACACACAACAAAATGACAGATATGACAAATTTGGATATTTCATGTGGGTTGTAGATTGCTTGAGGACAATTACCTCTTTTCATTTAGAACACAGTCAGTGATAAAATATTGGCAACATTTACTTTTCTTTGGGAGGAATGGGTTGTTGTGAGCTAAATGTTGTGTTCAAAATGATTTCAGGCCCTGACTTGTGTGTCTCAGTTGGTTGAGTGCCATCCCATGAACCAAAAGGTCACCCATTGAGAGCTCAGTCCCCAGTAGGAGGTGTGCAGGAGTCAGTTGATGGATGTTTCTCTCTCCCCCCATCCCTTCCTCTTTCTCAATAAATAAATAAATAAATAAATAAAGTACATATTTAAAAGAAAAAAAACTATCTCAGTATCATACTACCTGATATTTTTTAACATGTTTAAAAAATTGTTAGCTTCTAGAAAAGGGGAAAATGTATTTAAAGGAAAGAAAAAATGGTTTGCGCAAACTTGGTATCATTCTTACCCCTTATGTATCATAGTTACCATAATTAATACTTGATCATATTCACAATTGGTTTTACTCATGCTATGAAAGGTTTATAATGTTCATTTTAAAATCAATTTTTTCTTCTTTTTCATCATTTAAAATGATTTAACAAGAGAGGAATTTTGCTATCATATTTTTCAGCTTATCAAATTATTGTTATGTCTTCTTTATTGGCTCTTCAGATAAATAAAAGCTAAAAAACCAACTGTGCCTTTAAGTGATTCTCTCTGCATATTATTCTCTCTAGATATTTTAATTTTTGAAAATAATATAACCACATTAATATTTATTTAGACATTTTTAGTAATCATTTTCTTTTTCATATGAGAGATTACTAAATAGGCTAATTCAGTGTATGAAGCATTTCACATACAAATTCTTGCATTATCTGATAGGTTTTCATATGTAAATCACATGCATATGTTTATCTCCTGTGAATAGTGTCAAATATCCTCAGTGCAAAATGAACCTTAACTAACATTATCTTCCTAATGACTTTTCTTTTCCCAAGTAAAAATTTGTTATTTGTGCCAGGTATTTAGAAATTGTCATTCAAACCAAGCTTTTTGTTTGTTTGTTTGTTTTATTGGACTGCATCAGGGTCAAAAGAAAAATGAACTCTTTGGGTAAATTACCATTATATTGCCCTTATCTAAACCTTTTGGGGTTTTATATTTAAGATTATGAGATATAAGCCATAAACATTTTGGAAACACAGAAAGTGGAATAGTTCAATTTTTTTTAATAAAAGTCATTATATTTAAAGGATTTTTATTAGATGTCAGGCATTTAAATCACATTCACAAACATAGAAAGACAAATGCTTAAATGAAGCAGGATAGTAAGAAGGTAGAAAGATTCCTTGGCAAGTGAATTGGGGAAACAAATAGCTGATTCAAAATGACCTCAGACTCACCTGTCTCCTTTTCCCTGGCACAAACACTCCCGTAAGCATTACGCACCCAGAACAATGAGGTTCTGGTCAGCATCAAATAATCTTAGAAACAAAGTTTCATTCAGGTCTGTTGACCACAGAGATAGAGTTTTGGTTAACTAAAGATGACATCTCGGCCTCAGCTGTGTTTTAATTCCAGGCCCAGAAAAGCAGCAAAACCAAACGAAGTGATGCCATGGCTGACATCAGAACCGGATTCAATGACCAATAACCCCCGACCAATCAGTAAAGACCAATCAGTAAATGACCATGAAAGGGCACACCTGGAAAGCTGATGAATATTTTACTGAGATCCTCCCCTGCGACACCCTAAAATGCCCTGCCTTTAGAAAACAGATGAAAACCTCTAAGAAAAAGGACCCAGAGCCCATGCACTCTCTCCGGAAAAGGTCCCACCTTCCCCATTTCTTCTCTCAGGGGCATACCTTTGCTTTCTTTCTCCTAAACTCCAAGTGCCCTTCTTTTGCCTCTGTAACTTGTTTGAGTCTCTGCAGCCCAACTGGCTCACTTCTTCCTCCGTGACTTTCTAAATAAACTTCTTACACTAGAGTTCTTGGCTCCTGAATTCTTTCTTTACCGAACTCAAGACCCAAGGTCTAACACTGCCACTAACAAAACAACATCTGAAATAGTCTCTCTCCACTCTCAAGTAGACTCGCCTTTGAATTCACAGTGTGGGTGAAATCAAAGCACAGAACAAACAGTTTTGATATAGCTTTGAAAATGATAACAGCTTCTAACAGAGAAAAAGGCAGCTGTGGGTTTGCAGGAAAAGTATGATCGACATGACTCCCAGCCAGGGAAGTTTACTTTCTAATCAGTGCTTGGTGAGAAGCTCTTACCCATTGTTTTATTTTTGAGGGAAACTGATTAACTAGAATAGATTTCAGATATCTTGGGCTGCTATTCAGGATGTAACACACACTGTTATAAGCAGCAACATCTTTTGATCCAAATGAGCATACACAGAATCCAAATGTGTACAGAGAAGTTAGAGGTGGCCAAAGGATTAGAACGTTTCCTCCATGGTATATAAATTTTCCTATCAATTCATGTAAGGTGGTCCCAGGTGCAATTACTTAATTAATACTCTTAAATAGTAAAGTAATGGTCACAAATGAGGGATATTTAACTTCGAATTTATTTTTCTTTTTGATTTTTTAAGACCTTGGAAACTTTCATCTTCCCCCAAGATAACTTCGTCATCAAGAAACCTATATTTTTATGACTCTAGTTTTAGATTTCTCATTGTTTTGCTTTTTTGGTTTTGTTACATTCTTGTAGCCTTGCATTCAAATTACATTATCTAGATTCAAACCAAACTTACTTTAAATTTATATCTTAGGGAGAAATTAATTTTAACCTATTAAGCTAATAAGCAAAGTACAAAAACACTAGAAAGTATTAAAACTTTCAAATAAATATTAACACCCTACATTTTCTTCAGAAATAATGACATCATAGTTTAGATAAACAGTATCAGCTCATTTATTTTTGTCTGTATTTTTTGTCTGTCTAGAACCTCTCTAATCCTTTTCTACTCTTGGAATGTGGGAGGAATAACATTTCTTAATCTCTTCTGCAATCAAATTGGGGCTATGTGAGTGATTTCTGGTCAGTGGAATATCAGTGAATGTATACTTCTTCCAGGCTTAGGAGAAAACTTCCCTAGTAGTATTTTAAGTCCCACAAACAAATCTGACCTGACTGGACACCTGTTTTGCAATTAAAGTTTTCTTAGAACACAGCTATGCCTAGTTTGCAAATATCTATTGCTTCCTTTATGATATAATTAGAGGCCCAGCACATGAAATTCATGAGCTGGTACAGTCCCTAGGCCTGGCCTGCAATCAGGGCCATCTTCCCCGTCTGCCCCCACTGCCCGAAGTTGGCCCCACCCCCACCTTGTTCACCATCTGGTAATGGGAGCCTGCCTGCTGGGGGAAGGAATGGAGAGGTTAGCCATTCCACCTGCTCGCTTGCCCCACCCCTGCTGCAGGTTGTCCTCTGTGTGTGTGATGGGGGCCTTGGCCTAGCACCACCCATGTTCCCTGCCACCCACCCCTGGCTCCCTGTTCACTGTTGGGCAATTGGAGCCTGCTGGCAGGGGAAAGGGAACAAGAGGTGGTCAGTGCACCTCATAGTGACTGGTCGAGCATTCTGGTTGTTCCGCTGTTGGGGTCAATTTGGTCAATTTGCATATTACCCTTTTGTTATATAGGATAGAGGCCTGGTGCATGGGTGGGGGCCAGCTGGCCTGCCCTGATGGGAGCCCTGGATCAGAGTGGGGATCCTGGCTGGGGGACAGGGCCTGCTGGGGCTAAAGGCTGTGGCAGTTTTCAGGCCAGCCACACTCCAGATTGGGGTGGGGGTCCCCAATGGGGGGCAGGGGCGAGGGACTGTGGGCAGTTTTCAGGCCAGCCACACTCCCGATCAGGGTGGGGGGGGTGCCCACTGTGGGCTGGGCTGGCCAGGGTTAGAGGAAACAGTTGTTCTGGTCTTTGATCATTCTGGTCATTCCATTGTTTCGGTTGCTAGGCTTTTATTATATAGGATGGCAGGCTGACTATTACCACAGATACCTAATATTAGGAAAGTTTATTATCTGACCCTTTACATAAATGTGCAGACTTAAAATTTAGAAAGAGGCTCAAAGACTGGCATGTGTGATTTAGAAAAAAGAGGCAAGTTAGTGATATGAGAGAAATTTCAGAAATGTATGGCTTTGTTGTTTTATTTTAAATTTCTTTATTGATTACAGTGTTACATATGTGTCTTTATTCCCCCATTACTCCCCCCCTCCCCGAAATGTATGGCTTTGAATGCAATGATGTCTATGGTGTAGCTATACATCTGATTTAAAGTGGTATAAAATAAATTTATGTAAGTGTATGGGATGTATGAAAATATGTCTTTATATACGTATGTAACTAGTGAGACCTGTCCTACTAATCTGGGGTACATATGCAGTCACATTTTTTATCTTTTTCTACAGTTAATTTCTATATCCCACAATGCCCTCTTAGCTGTAAGTTCATGATCTCTTTCTCAAGGCCTCTTCATCACCTCAAATTGGGAAAATCTCTTATTAGCTTATTCAGAGTGAGTGCAACAATTCTTTGCTTGCCAAACAGAGAGAAAAGTCAGATCTTAATTGGTTTTCCACTGTTGTTATTTCTTGCAGTCATAGAAGGGAGCATTTGGAGACATCCTATACAGATCAGTGGGTGACATCTGTTAACACTGCCTTAATTGTATGTTCTTGCAACCCCCAATTGTGAATTCAAGCTGAACCCCAAGGTTGCAGTTATTTTAACATGCATGTAAGTTCAGCTTAAGTCCAGCGTGTCCCTCTTGGACAAGTTGTGTAGAGAGCGTCTGTTCCAATCACCAAATCTTAGGTTTGTTGTGTGTTTTTTTGCTTGTTTGTTTTTTTATATTGAGCATAAATCACCTGTCTAGATTTTTCTACTCATCAACAACATTTTTATTTTGGAGAGACTCATTGCAAATTCATGGTTACCACCTTGGTCAGAATGTCCTCAGGGTCATTATGCAAATAGGTTCATTCTCTACCTCTGAGCTGTGCATATAGGTGGATTTTACTAAATCACATGAAAAATAAAAATCTTGTTACATCCTAATCCCAGGACTATGAGTTTCTACTTGCCCCATATTTGCATAATTAAAAGGGTCACACAAGTGACCCAGGGCAAGACAAAGAAGATCTGCACAAGATGATCTTCCATTTCTACTGATTCAAAGAGGAGCTGGCAGCCTCTCTGAGTAATATAAAAATAAAACCACTCTAAATACAATAGTAAAAAATATAACTTTTGGCATTCATATATGTATGTGTATATATGCAAGTGTATATATATATATGCATCACGTGTGTGTGTGTGTGTGTGTGTGTGTGTGTGTGTGTATTATACTAGAGGCCCAATGCATGAAGATTCGTGCAAGAACGGGCCTTCCTTCCCCCTGGCTGCTGGCACCGCCTTCGCTCTGTCAGAGCCACCTTTCCACCTTCCCACGCTGCCCAGAGGCCCGGAGTGGCTGGGGCAGTGAAGAATGGCTGCATCATCGCAGAATGGCTGTGTCATCACCATGGTGACTATGCAAGCATCCTGCCCTGCCCCTGGCCACTTGGTGCCTGTGTATTCAAATTAACCCACCATCTTTGTTGGGTTAATTTGCATGCTCACTTCTGATTGGTTGATGGGTGTCATGAAGGTATGGTCAATTTGCATCTTACTCTTTTATTAGTGTAGATACTAGAAGCCTGGTGCATGAATTCATGCACCAGTGGGGTCCCTTGACCTGGCCTGTGGGATTGGGCTGAAACCTGCTCTCTGATATACCCTGAGGGGTCCTGGATTGCGAGAGGATGCAGGCCAGGCCAAGGGACCCCACCAGTGCATGATTGGGGCTGGGAAGGGACACAGGAGGTTGGCCAGCTGGGCAGGGACCATGGGAGGGCTCCAGGGCATGTCCGGCCTGTCGGGCTCAGTCCCAATTGTCTGGACCCCAGCAGCAAGCTAACCTACTGGTTGGAGCATCTGCCCCCTGGTGGTCAGTACACGTCATAGTGACTGGGCAACCGGTCAACTGTCTGACCCTTGGTGGTCAGTGCACATCATAATAAGCAGTTGAGCAGCCTTAGCATATCATTAGCTTTGATTGGTTGAATGGCCGACTGGTCAATAGGACACTTATCATATTAGGCTTTTATGATATAGGATTATATATACATGCATGCATATAGACATATTTGGATACAAACATATATTCATTGATAAAAATAACTTAAAAATACATGTACTTTAAAAATGTTATTAACTCAAACAGTACTTAAAATTTATGTGAAAAAAAAGCAGTACCTTACCTTACGTTTTTATAATTCTCAGTTCTGCTTTCAGCTTTTAATTCTAAACCTTACATCTATATTACTAAATAATAAACTTATAATTCAGGTATTGATTTATCAATTTTAAAAATAATCTACTAACTTTACATTTTGGTAATTCCACCATTTTATTCTATTTTCTCTTCTTTTTCAAAAAATATTTTTATTGATTTCAGAGAGGAAGGAAGAGGGAGAGAGAGATAGAAACATCAGTGATGAGAGAGAATCATTGATTGGCTGCCTCCTGCCTGCCCCACACTGTGGATGGAGCCCACAACCCAGGCATATATCCTTGACTGGAATTGAACTTGGGACCCTTCAGTCCACAAGCTGACACTCTATCCACTGAACCAAACTGGCTAGGGCTCTATTTTTTTCTTCTTATTCTCCCTAGAGATTACTACAACTTGGGTTTCCAAGAAGTGAATGTTTACATGTTTATGGCAATGTAATTGTTACACATTCCTAAATGGAGAATTATACTCTTTTCGGAATGATTCCTCATTTTTATTGGATTAATAATAGCTTCTTTTTCCATTTTGCTTATTTTTCCAAGTATTTAACTATTTTTAAAAGTGCTCAACCAGATATTTCAAGTGACAAGCACTAATTTTTGAAAGTTTAAGCATATTATTTAACACAATTATATATTTTTCTCCTAACAGTTTCTCAACTGCTGCCTCATCTAATCTGGCTTGGTTGATTTTTAAATCAAGGCCATAGATGTCATCTTGACACTTCTTTTTTATGTACTCTGTGTTGACTTTTCTGTTTCTTGAATTTGGTATCTTTCTCTGAGTTTACTTCTAATTTTCTTAAAGAAGTTTCCCGAATACTTGCCAAGAAATAAAGAAAGTTCACTTGATCTTGTTAAAAATATCTTAATTATACTCTTTCACTTGATAATTTAGCTATATGTAAAATTCTCAGTTAAAATATTTTTTCATAATTTTAAGGTATTCCTTCATAGTAAACTAGCAACAGGGTTACTTTTAAGAAGCCTGATGCCATTTTAATCCATTTGTTATTTTCATTTTATGCATATGACCTCTGGTGCTCTCTCTCAACTTGTCTTTCTTTTTATCACCCTTTCTTTTCTCCTCCATGAACCTCACCTCTGAATACTTGAATACTTTAAGTATAGAGTCTCATTCTCTAACTTCCAAACACATACAATAGTAGAAGGAATAGTGAAATGAAACTTTTTATCCTTTACCTACCCATTTTCCATTTTTAAAAATTATCAACCCAAAGCTGATTTACTTCATCCTTCCATACTTCCCTCATTGCTGTATACCTACCATCCACACTTATTTATTTTTGAGCATATTTTTGTCTTTATGTCATTTCATTCATTAGTGTGTATCTTTAAAGTACAAAAACTCTTTCTTCCTTTTTTTGTTTTTCCAGAAAAAGAAAAAGAAGTCTGATGACCCAATAATTTCTTATTTAAACCTTCAGTTAATCCCCTTAAATAAATCTGAAGGCAGACAAACAAGATATATTTGTTACTTTTACAAATTATCAGGGGCTCAGATCTTAGCCAGCATCTTGTTCTGTCTCTTTAGCCTAGTCTGGAGACCCAATTTATGTAAAATCTGACTGCTTCCTATGTCTCCTTGCTGAAGTACATTCTCAGGGAATTTTCTCTAAGGCATGGTCCAGAATAACTGGACATATAATTGTTTATATGTTTATTTTTTCTTGTACAAGTCCTAAATTCATGCTGGGTTCCAAAGAGGGTAATCGAAAAAGGGGAAGAAGAGTGAAACACCTTCCTTTTAAGAAGACTTGTAAGAACTACAACAAACATTTCTGTTACATTTCACTATATAACCATCCTTAACTGACCAAAACTAGCTGCTAGAGAAGCTGGGAATTATATAGGTTATAGATGAGAGAAGATTGAGAGATTATAGAGATAAATGATAGATTATAGATAATAGACAGATGGACACATAAGACAATCAGATGGGCACATAAATACATATATAGATACACCCATATATATGTAATATATATATGAATGTTAAATGTTTAATATGTATAATCCCCAGTAGTCAAACTTCCATTAATTAGACGTATTATAAGTGAAATCTAATGTATTTTTAAAATTTTAGTTTCAAAGTTTTTAATAAATCTCTAAATGTTAAGAATAGAAACTTAAGTGAGTCCCTTTGTGTCCTTTTCTTTCAAAAAGGTATTACAACACCAGATGCATAATAGTAAAATGCCTCCAGTCTGGAAATTGTCAATCAAATCAACTTCCTCCTTTGCCTACATTCTCACTCACTATTTATGCTAACTAGTGTAAGCTGTCTATTGAGATTATAGAGTGAAATGAATGTTTATGTTAATATTTTGAATGTACAAAATTATATACTTATTTTCATGGGACATTTTGGGATTGTCTTAAGTATGTAAAAAATGTCAATCAGCATTGAAAAAATCTCACTGTCTTTTCTCAAGCTTTTATGGATCCTAACTTAAACATTTCAGAATTCTCAATTTTAAGGTATGCTATTGAAGACACAAGGGAAGATGCTTGGCCCACATTTCTATTTCTAATTTGGCATTTTTGTCCCAGGATCTCAATACACTGAAACATAATTTAAAATTATTCATGATCACTCAGTAACACTTAGTAACAAAGGCAGTGTATAATAATTGGAAATAGGGTAAGTCCTTTAAAGCTAAGATAACATCTGCCTTTAGAAATATAAAAAGAGAAAGAGATAGCTATAATGCAATTTCAGAATAAAATAAACAAAAATCAATACCCAATATTGAAGCCTACATAAAGATAAAAATTTCCACCAAAAATTAATCTTGAGTTTAAGACATTTGAAACATTAATTTTTTCTTATGCTTTACTGGATAAACAAGGATAGTATATTGGATAATAAAAATTAGACCCCGCCTGAATTAAACAAATTGTTTATATGCTTATTTTTTCTTTTCATTTCATCATTGTCAATTTTTCACAGATTGACTATCATTCTTATACTTAATGGTGGAATATGAGGCTAAAAAATCATATAAACCAAAGTGATAGAAATTATGTTAATTATGTTGCAAATGAATAACATCAGGAGCTAAGGTTCAACTTTCAAGACATATTAAAACTTTATTTTATCAGCTATACATTTCATGCAATTAAAGATAAAGCAGCTTTCTAAATTTAATTTAATGCATAAATGTGCTTAAAACTTAAATAAGTCAATAAATAAAATGCTATATACATTTATTTCTTTAACTTTTTTAATTTATCAAATTTCCCATATATTCCCTGCCCCCATTCATGCCCCCATACAATATAAACATGCCCCAGAAGAGTGGAACATTTCTCACAGTTGATAAACCTGCATTGACACATCATAATAACCTAAAGTCCATAGTTTCTATTAGGGTTCACTTTTGGTATTGTATATTCTATGGATTTGAATGAATGTATAATGGTATGCACCCATCAGTAGAGTATCACACAGAGTGTTTTCACTGTCCTAAAAAATACGCTGTGCTCCTCCTATTCATCATTTCTCTCCTCCCCCATTAATACCCCGGAAGCCATAGATTTTTTTTTTATCGTCTCGCCTTTTCCAGTATGTTATATAGTTGGTCATACAGTATGCAGCCTTGGCAGATTTCCTCTTTCACTTGCTAATATACATTTGAAGTTTCTACATGTCTTTTCATGACTTGCTGGCTTTTTTTTTTTTTTTTTTTTTTAAGCATGAAGTAATAGTCCATGCCTGGATATACTACAGTTTATTGGTCCATTCACCAATGAAGGACATCTTGGTTGCTTCTAAGTTTTTGGCAATTGTGAATAACACAGCTATAAATATGGATGTGCAGGTTTTTGTGTGGATACAATCTTTCAACAACTGGATAAATACCAAGGAGTATGATTGCTGGATCACTGAATAAAAACATGTTTAGTTTTTTAAGAAACCACCAACTGTAGCTGTACCTTTTTGCATTCCTACCAGCAATGAATGAAAGTGTGTGTTTTCTCACATCCTAACCAGCGATTGGTGCCAGCATCCTGCATTTTGATGATTCTAATAGTAGTGTAGTGTAGTGATATCACTATTTATTAATTTATATTTCCTTGATGACTTATAATATGAAACATTTTCATATGCCTATTTACCATCTATAAAACTTCTTTGGTGAAGTGTCAGATAAAGTATTTGGCCTATTCTTTAATTGGGTTGCATGTTTCTTATTGTTGAGTTTTAAGGGTTCTTATAACTTGGATAACAGTTTTTTTTATCAGATATTTTATTCTAGTATGTGTGTAGCGTGTCTCCTCATTATCTTGGCATTGTCTTTCACAGAGCAGAAGTTTTAATTTTAATGAAATCCAGCTTATCAATTAGTTATTTTATGACTCATGCCTTTGGTGTTCTTATCTAAAAAGTCAATGCTGTAGCCAAGGTCATCTAGGTTTTCCCTTATGTTATCTTGCAGTTTTATAGTTTCGAATTTTGCATTAAGCCTATAATACATTTGTAGTTAATTTTTGAAATACGTATAAGGTCTGCATGTATATTCCTTTTTCGCATGTTAACGTCTAATCGCTCCAGTGCCATTTTTGAAAATACTGTCTTTACTCCATTGTACTTCAGGATATATGAGTGATTCATTCCTAAACAAAGAGAAAGAGAGACAAAGACAGACAGAGAGAGAAACTGAGAGATAGAGAGACTGACTCCATCATTCCACACTGCCTTAAAAAGCAGGGAGCTTCATTTGTTCGGTCTGTTGTCTGTATCTGTCAACTGCTTAACATAATTAAGAATTTTCTGTATTTATTCTGCTTACTAACAGAAAAACCTAAAAATCATTTATTTTCTTAAAATTCAATTAGGAATTCAAAGGTTACCTGTTACCTGTGTGGTAAGACTGATAATAATTAACCCACCTATTTCTTTGAATTATGCTCAAGAACTAGGGAAATGGATCTTTAAAATAGCTTTAGCAGTTCCCAGGAAAATGTATTTTAATTAAGATAGATAAAATGATTCTACTGATTTTTCTTACTTATATGTCCAATTCTTTAGCTTTGATTAAGAAACTCAATGTTTTGAGGATATGTAAATAGTATTCCATTACTTGGCTCTATCTTCTAAACCTTAACTGTATACAGATAGATCCAGTTTTCATACTTTCTCTTTTTGATGTCTTCTAAATCATGACATTGGACTAATTAAAAAATTGCACATATAAATGTTTTAAAAATGTGAATTGTAGCCAATATTTTTAACAGTTCTATTATCTTTAAATATATGTTCAAGTTAATGTTTATCAAATGCCTGCTAGTAGATCTCATAAGAAACATAGCTTTTAAAAGTTATTGACTAAAAGTTATATATTCTCAACGACTAGACTTGTATGCAAAATAAGTAATCTATAGTTCTTTATATAATTATTATTTGATTATATATGTATAAATTTTACTATGTTTAGAGAAAATAAGATAAAGGTTCTTCTCACCATTGAATTCATGTGTCTTGACCCAATGACTTATTTAGAGTTCTTATTTGATCTCTGTGGTTTCTGTAATTTTATAGTTACCAGCAAATATTTCATACTAGAGGCCCAGTACACGAATTTGTGCATGGGTGGGGTCCCTCGGCATAGCCCACAATTGAGGACTATTGGGGGGCTGGCCAGATGGGGGAGGGGCCGCAGGAGGTTGGCTGTGGGAGTGCACTGACCACGAGGGGGCAGCTCCTGCATTAAGCATCTGCCCACTGGTGGTCAGTGTGCATCATAGCAACTGGTCAGCCAGTTGTTCCAGTAGTTTATTCCTAATGGTCACTTAGGCTTTTATATATAGACTACAGGCCCGGTGCACGAATTTTGTGCATGGGGAGAGAGAGGGGTGTCCCTCAACCCGGCCTGCACCCTCGTCAATCTGGGACCCCTTGGGGGATGTCTGAACCAGAAGTCAGACATCCTTCTCACAATCCAGGACTGCTGGCTCCTAACCACTTGACTACCTGCCTGTCTGATTGCCCCTAACCACTTTTGCCTTCCAACCTGATCACCCCCAACTGCCCTCCCCTGCTGGCCTGATTGCCCCCACTGCCCTCCCCTGCCAGCCCAATGGCCCCCAAGTGTCCTCCCCTGCTGGCCCAATCTCTTCCACTGCCCTCCCCTGCTGGCCCAATCACCCCCCAACTGCTCTCCGCTACCAGCTTGATCACCCCTAACTTCCCTCCCTTGTCTGCCCGATCTCCCCCAATTGCCTTCCCTGCTGGCCTGATCACCCACAATTGCCCTCCCCTGCCACAACCCGCCTCATATGCCAGGACCCGCCTCCTCCATGTGAGACAGTGGAGATGCCAGGACTGTCTTCCTCCATGCCACACAGAGCCATGGGACCACAGGCCTCACTGCCTAGAGCAGCCACTGGGCCCTGCCTCCGCTGTGAGCACAGCCATCTTGTGGCAGCCATCTTGTGATGATATTGAGTGAGGGTGTCATTTTATTATATAGGTTAAACTAAGAAAACACACACAAGCAGCTTAAGTCAGAAGTACTGCTAATTTCAACAGTTGGCCACCTGTCCTTTAGTTTTGGAAGTAGAGTTATAAT
This sequence comes from Corynorhinus townsendii, assembly GCA_026230045.1. Taxonomy (NCBI): domain Eukaryota; kingdom Metazoa; phylum Chordata; class Mammalia; order Chiroptera; family Vespertilionidae; genus Corynorhinus; species Corynorhinus townsendii. Next base: position 60,920,462 of record JAPDVU010000005.1, read on the forward strand.
GAAAACTGCATAGGAAAAAATATCTTTAACATGATGGAGAACTTAAGAATGGGTTAAGAATTCTTAGAGATACCTTAGAGCAGTGGTCGGCAAACTCATTAGTCAACAGAACGGCAAACCGCAGCTTGCGAGCCGCATATGGCTCATGAGCCATAGTTTGCCAACCACTGCCTTAGAGGGAAAGAACATTCTAAGATGAAAAAGCTATAGATACAAAGTAAAAACACAGCAAAAATTATTCTTCAAAAAATGTGCCACTTCTCAAGTGACATTTAAGAAAAATATACTGTGTGTATGTGTTACAAAAAATGTAATTTTGCCCCAAATTACTCTCAGCTCCTGGTTGGTAATTTTTGTTTGCCTGATCATCTTGGGCTAGCCAGATAGCAACAATATGGTTAATGGTTAAGGTTTTGGACCATATGGTATCAGTTGACCTTGGAAGTGAGTTTAACCATATGATCAATCATTCATGCTTATTTAATGGATCCCCAATAAAAACTCTACACCAAAGCTTGGGTGAGCTTCCATGGTTAACAGTACTTCATACATATTGTCACATTCTGGTGCTAGTAAAAGAATGTCTTTTGATTCCATGGAAAGAAGACAATGAAAACTCCACGCTAGCATTTCCCATATTCTTCCCTCAGCTTATTTTAATCTGTATCATTTCTCAGTAATAAAGGAAAACTGTGAGTGTAATAGCTTTCAATGAATTCTAGGAGTCCTTTCAGCAAATTATCAAAACTCAGGGTGGTCTTTGGAACTTCTCAAACTTACAGTTTATGTAAGAAGAGTGATCTTCTGTGGACTGTTTTCTCTAATAGTACAGTCTCACAAAATCTAACAGCCAGCAGTGAGAATGTGCAGTCTTGTGTGGACACCATTCCCTTTAAGTAGCTGTCATATTACAGAGAAGTGGTAATGTCCTGCTCTGAAAATATGCGTCATAAACCTAATTCAAGAATCATATCCTATAAACATAGAATAGGTCTTCTTTTGACTAACAACAGGATAATTCCTCATCCTGTGTGTTGCCGTATGCCTTTTAAAACTCTACTTTAGAAGTAAGTAGATATATCTAAGAAAAAGCTGGCATTAAAAAATGTAATAGTTGGATAGACTAGATTATGTTGCATTAATAAACTTGAGTGCAGATTCTCAATAACTTAATATATTTTTATGTTATTCTCATTCAGGTTACATGTCCAAAAAAGGTTAATGCAAAGATATGGTCATCAGGGACCCAATATAACAAAATCCCCATCATCTTAAAGGACACCCTATGAATCACTGGCCACTTGTCATAATAGGCAATGTCAAAAAAAATGCTTACTTTCAACCATCAATTTTGGCTGTAAGATAAAGCAGAAAGGAAAATGTTGTTTTTTACTTTTTAAAAAAGAAGTCTTAAATAAGTTTTTCTTACTGTCACTACAGAAAACCTGTTCAGTGCAAGATATGGAGGCTCAAAACAATAAACCACTCCCATAGCATAATGACGTGGACACGGAAGCCATATTTGGGCACTGTAAGAGGCAGTATTTTGTGACCTTTCCGGGGAGGAACAGAATCCTGGCAGTGAGACTTGTGGGGATTATCAGCAGAGTCAAAGAAGGAATGGGATTGGGTTCTAAATAAATATATAAAATCAAGCGTGTACATTGAAGGGTATTATAGATATATTGCTTTTTCACTTTCTCTGAAATGTATAGTTATAAATCATCTTATTGCAACTCCACATGTTCTCATGTGTTACAATCAGCTACAAGACAGAAATGATGAGTTTTTGAAAAGGTGGAAAATTTCACTCATGGAGCCGTGTGAGAAGTCAGCCTGAAACTGTAGTGCTTGAGTATTCTTTCTACCTTTTACATTATTCTGTAGTGGGGCTCAACCTGAATTGGGTATGCAAAAGAGATTGTGAAATTATGTAATTAATGACTGCCTTTGCTATTAAAGTGAGTATTGTGAGGGCAAAACAACCTTTAACTTACTAATGATTTTATCTCCAATGCCTATTGTATGTTGGGTATAAAGTTAATGTTCAATAAATGTTTTTTGTCTGAATAATTTAAAAATAAATGTTTGGCCCTAACCGGTTTGGCTCAGTGGATAGAGTGTTGGCCTGCGGACTGAAGGGTCCCAGGTTTGATTCCAGTCAAGGGCATGTACCTGGGTTGCAGGCACATACCCAGTATGGGGTGTTCAGGAGGCAGCTGATCGATGTCTCTCTCTCATCGATGTTTCTAGCTTTCTATCCCTCTCTCTTCCCCTCTGTAAAAAAATCAATAAAATGTATTTAAATAAATAAATAAATGTTTGCATGAAGTTTTAAAATTTAGAGAGAGTGAAAAAAATGGAACATATTTCAAATCAGGTGAATTTCATATCTTTTAAAAATAGATATAGAAAGTGCTTTGTAGATTTACTGATAGGATAAATGTAAAACTTTAAAAAAGTTAGAACATGTAAGTTATACACTGTGATGCCTGGATAACATAAGTATATGAAATACTGACTTCCAGATTCATATTTTCCTGATTGAAATAAAGAACTCTTGCCCTGACCAGTTTGGCTCTGTGGATAGAGTGTTGGCCTGCAGACTGAAGAGTCCCAGGTTCAATTCCAGTCAAGGGCACATGCCTGGGTTGCAGGCTCCATCCCCAGTAGGGGGCATGCAGGAGGCAGCCAATCAATGGTTCCCTCTCATCATTGATGTTTCTCTCTCTCTCTCCTCTCCCTTCTTTGCTCAAATCAGAAATAAATAAATAAATAAATATACAATAAAAAAAACTCTTCAGGTATATTTTGTGAATGTTTATATGTTTGAACAGTTTTTTGGGGAGCACATTTTTATGTTTTCTAACGTATTTGTCTGAAGTGTAAAATTTGAAATATTTATATTGTCTATTTTATATAAGGTTTTTAAAAAGTCTCCATTTTAAATAATTTTCTATGTCTTATAAGATTTACATCTTACTCTTAACTCTCTCTCATATATGGAGGATAGATAAACAAGTATAAGTGAAATACACATATCTCCAACATAATTTTAGCAATTAGCTTCAAACTCTTCTGCTACCAATTTTTACTGGAAAGTCTTGCAAGTAATAATATCTACTGATTTAAGTTTTCACACCTTTTCCCTTATCCTGACAATCTCACTAACAAGCAAAGAGTAGAAATACTAACAAGGCAATAACTCTCCAAAAGGTGGACAGCAGGAAGAAGAATAAGGGGAAGCAAAGCCTTGAATAACTGAATAACTGACAATGTGGATAATCAGCACTCACAGAATTAAGTCTTATTGTATTTCACATGTAATTTATAAACAAGTCACATTATTATGGATAGAGTTGGTTTAGGTATAAAAACGAATATTGACATGTTACAGTGGCAATACATTTGTGCTCACAACAGTAATTTTTAATATAATTTGAATAATATTAAATTTTGCTTCCAAAAGATTTAGTGTCCATTGAACTCATATAAAAATTAAGCTAAGGTAATCTATAATTCTTTCTTCACATTTAACATGAAGTACATGAAAGATATTTGACAATCTTGCTATTTTGGCAGAAACTCAAAACAAACATACGTAACAGTTTTCAAGAGAAATATCAAGCAGGCAGTGCCAAAACAAGGCATTATATTTAGTTTGCTGTAAATAATATGGTGTTTGCACATACTCCATTCTGAGACTAGTCCTGTGTACTTTCTAAAATTAGTAGAATACAGGACACCTTTCTTGGAATCTAATTGTAACTCATTTCCTGATTGAAAATCATCACCAAGACAGAAGTAGACTATGATGCTTTCCTTTAAGATTAATCAAAATTATTGAGTAAAATTTATACATAATATAAATATGTGAAAATTACAGTGCCTTAAAAATAGTCTGTTCCCATGATTATCCAAGGTATTAGCTGAAATATATTTATGGGAAGCAACATCCTATCTAATAAAATAGTAATATGCAAATTAACCATCACTACACTACACCCACAAGCCACGCCCACCAGCCAGTCAGCGGTGACTATGCAAAATAACCCAACCAAGATGGCTGTGGCCACGGAGAGAGCAGAAGGCTTGGGTTACCCCAGCAATGGAGGAAGCCAAGTGTTCTGCACATCCTGGCCAGCCTAGGCTTCCACTCAATGCTACAAAGTTTCAATTATAGAAGATAAATAAATCCCAGATACCAGGGCCTCTGCTTGGGTCACGGGGGGGAGTGGCCAGCCTGCAAACCATCACAGGCCCCTCGTCAAGGCCGTCTCATGCCCCAAGGGAACCCCCACCCTGATCCGGACACCCTTGAGGGCAAACCAGGTGGCCCCCACCCATGCACCAGGCCTCTATCCTCCTATCTAATAAAAGAGTAAAATGCAAATTGACCATCACTCCAACACACAAGATGGCTGCCCCCATGTGGACACAAGATGGCCGCCACAAGATGGCCAGCAGGGGAGGGCAGTTGGGAGGGACCAGGCCTGCAAGGGAGGACAGTTGGGGCAATCAAGCCTGCAGGGGAGGGCAGTTAGGGGTGACCAGGCTGGCAGAGGAGGGAAGTTGGGGGCTACCGGGCCTGCAGGGGAGGGCTGTGAGGGGTGACCAGGCCTGCAGGGAAGGGCAGTTAGGGGCAAACAGGCTGGCAGGGGAGCCAGCAGTCCTGGATTGTGAGAGGGATGTCCAACTGCCTGGTAGGATCGGGTCTAAACGGGCAGTCAGACATCCTTGGAGGGGTCCCAGATTGGAGAGGGTGCAGGCTGAGCCGAGGGAAACCCTCCCGCCCCCGGCCCCATGCACTGGGCCTCTAGTTTTGTGTATAAAATGACAGACCCATTTGTGCAACAGGAGAATCTGCTAAAAAAAAAATGTAGAATTACCAGAATTTCTTTCTCCCAACAATGAGAATTAAAATTGCCCTATGTTTGGGTATTTATTTTAGACATGAAAAGCAGTGAACATTTGGAGTTTGGCAAGAGTCTATGTCTAATTATTCTAATGACTTTGTATTCACTTTGATGGAATTTCCTCAAATTATGCAATGATTAAAGATTTAAAGTATACTGAGGACAAGCTAAGAAGAAACCTGAAGTTGAATCTTCAAAAGCTATGTTACAGACTGCCAAGATGAATGAACAACATGTTCAATTCAATTGGAGGATCAACATTTGATAAGAAGAGTAATAATTAGTGACAGTCAAAAAAGAAAGAGTACTAACTCCTGAGATTGGGGGCAGGGAATTGTGAAAACTCATTAAAAATTCCTAACTATGGAGTAACTCTTAGTAATCAATTGTCCAAGTTGTTCAAATCTATTGAGTTCAACAAGCATTTTTACGCAAAAACATTTAAAAATGTTCAAGAGTTCACAAATAATGTGGTTGATGAATAAAGATGTTGGTAGGATGATTGGCATTTTTCTATGTATTCAACCATCTGAACTTAAAATTCAGAAGTAACTAGCTATAGGAAATTATGAAAGAACCTATAAAAGATCCAATTTCAGCAGTGGGGAAAGTCCTCAAATATAAAATATATGCTGGATACCAGGTACCCTAATATTGTGATAATTTTTAAATTGCAAAATTCATGACTCAAGAACAAGAAATAAAAGTAAGGAAAACATCTCCAACCATTATATCTAATAACTGACCAACAATTTTTATTTTTTTTTTATGACTGAGTTTTTCATGTTAAAATCTTTGGGTATACAGAGGAGAAATGTTCTTGATAGTGGGAAGTAATTCCACCAAGAGTATATTTCCAATATTTTATGCCAGTGGGTTAATAAGCAAAATAAATAGTAGCCATAACTAAATATATTATCTTATTATCCAACTTATGTCTTTCATAATATTACTATATGTAATTATATAGGTATTTGGTTGTTTACTTAATTTATTATTTGTCTAGCATTCTGCACTTGAAGCTCCATGAGGACAAAAAATGTATCTATATAACTAGAACTTAGCTCAGAAAGAGGCAGACAATAGGTGATCAATATATTTTTGCATAAAGAATTGAATGCATAAATACCAATGAACTGGCAACAGAAAATTTCATTTCATCTCTCTGTTTTTGTTGTGGTGGTTCTTTATTTTTTGTCTACAAAATATGTTTAAAAAGCCTTCTTTTTAAGTTTTTTTTTAATGGGTTAAATGAAATAATATCAAAAATTCCATGCTATTAAGAATAATTAAAATCCATTAATTCACCTTTTCATTTCCTCATTCATTTCTTCATCATTTACTTGATAATACATTTAACAAATACTCTTGATTTCCTTCTATGTTCCTTGCACTTTCCAGGCATTGGAAATAGAGCAGAAAACAAGACAAACTATCTAGGTTCATTGAGTTTCAATTCTAATGGTGAAAGACTGATAATAAGCAAATTAACAAAAAATATATATCAGACGCTGTTAAGTATTGTGAAGTCAAATAAAGTAGGATAACAGGATAGGGAGGAGGGGTGATTGCCAATTTAAATAGTTTGGTCAGGAAAACGTTGTCAGAAAGGTAACACTGAATGAGAGACTAAAGGAAATAAGAGATCAAGCCATAGCATTTCAGGGAGAATTTCTGGGCAAAAGGAACAGTAAGTGAAATGTCCTGCAGCAAGAATATGCTTGACGTGGGCAAGGAACAGCGAGAAAGCCAATGAGGAGGAGGACAAAAATGGTGATAGACGAAAGGAGTGGCTTATGATAAGATCAGAATCAATGGAGGACAATGGGAAGAAAGATCATACAAGGCAGGCAAAACTTGGTTTATAGTTGTGAGTATGCAAAACAGAGTTTATTCATACTTTATTATTTATTAATTATAGTATTATTTTCCATACAAACAACTGTAAACCTACTTTGCCCTGTCCTGTATTGATCGTTCCTTTTAGGGCATGACAAATATTTTGGGTGTTATTCTTAAATAAATGAAAAGCTTTTGAAGAATTTTGTATGAATGTGTGACTTTACCTGGCATATGTACTAGTATTTTTATTCTTCTGTGTTAAATACAGACTGTTAGGGGCCCAGTGCACAAATTTGTGCACCTGTGGGGTCCCTCAGCATGGCTTGCAGGGATTGGGCCAAAACCGGCAGTCCAACGCTGCCTGCCACTCCTGCCTGCCACTCCCGTTAATAGATTTTGCTAATAGATTTGCTAGTGTGAAAGATAATAGTCAAGATTGACTCCATTCTTTTTGCCTGTGCAGTGACAGAACATCATTGCCATTTAATTTGGTGGAGCACATAGCAGGAAGGCATGACCAGAGATTCAAATTTACTATTCACTCTTGGAGACCATAGATGTTTGTTTGTTTGTTAATATATTTTTATTGATTTCAGAGAGGAAGGGAGAGGAGAGAGAGCTATAAACATCAATAATGAGAGAGAATCATTGATTGGCTCCTTCTGCAGCCCGCAACGTGAGCATGTGCCCTAACTGGGAATTGAACCCTGACCTCCTAGTTCATAGGCTGATGTTCAACCACTGAACCATACTGGCCAGGCAACCATAGTAATTTTTAAAATCCTACATTGTCACTACAGTCTGTTGTTTCAGACCTATGCCTATGCTTTGTGTGTCTCATCTGTAATTATTTTGGTAGATTGATCAGGCTTCCTCAGTGGTTTAACAACTATTCATTTTTAAACAATCAACAAACCTTTAGAAAAGGCTAGTGAAACCCCTTTGAAGTTCTCTAGTACTGTGATTGTTTTATACAAGGGAAACTGGAAATTGTGTACAATGTTAAGTGGACTCCATTTTTCCCCCAGCTTCAATTTTAGGGATGAGAAGTCTATTGTTACAAATTCTGGAAGATTCTCAAACCAATGTACTATGTAAGCAAGGATTAGATTCATAGCTGAACTGTCAGGAGTTTGGGGTTTAGTTAGCTTCTGGTTTGGTCTGAAGCTGGGTCAGCTCAATTGGCTTTGAAGTCTGATGATACTGATGCCGAGGTTACGTGTTTATTCCCTTTGAAGGTTATTTTGCTTTACTTTGGTCCAGGACCATAGACCAAAGCCCTAGCCCAACCAGCTGCCTTAGAAATGCCAAGAGTTCTGCAAATATTACATTACAACTAGGAAAAACAAAACAAAATACACATACAAAATTTTAGATTAAAACCTATCTTTGCTTACCAATATTAGTACCCATAAATGTTGTTCCTCCACTCTGTAACTCTTATTGTGGCAAGACTGATGGCATCAACCATTCACTACTCTAACTTGTTTAGACACTGTGATTTGCAAGATTGAAAATCATAGGAATGGATAACAAATGAAGAAATGCAGCCCAAATTACTGGATTAAAATTATTTCTGGTGAATGACAGGAAATCCAATACAACTAGAATCCCTGTCCCCTACAGTAGGGTATATCTTTCAGAACACAGTTTGAGCCCCAAAATAAGTTCTATACATTGAATTTTTAAGATGAAAAAGAGTCTAAAAATATTTGACAGAAAGGTTAGTAACCTTTCCAGAAATAGTCTGGAGTCTCACCATACATTATGACTCATTCTCAAAATTTGGGGTTATGGAAAGATTTCCTGGATGTTCAGTGTGCCTGGATCTGTTGTCAATAATTGTCTGCCAGAAGCTTTTCTATAAAATCCCTGGCCAATTATCTTTAATAAATTTTGATGCCTTGGAAATATTAATTCATGCTAATTATTCAACAGAATCACTAGAAAAACTATTTAATCTAGGGTTACATATTCATATTACAAAATTTTTCAAGTGCTCGGTTCCACCCCCCTCTGCTATTCCTCCAAATATTTAAGTTCATATTTCCATAGGAAAGGGTATTTGTGAAGTAATTTTTTTCTAATAAAATTTTAACTTGAATGATTTTTGTAATCTGTTGACTGGGCCTTTAAAAATTGATGTCCCAGGAGTGCGTGAAACTAAATCAGAAGAAAGGAGACCTCGCTGCCTTTTAGAATTCCAAGGTCTGGTCCACAGTTCTATGAGGTCAGGAGGTGGGATTAACCTCTCACATCCTAGTAATGGCTTTAGAAGAACTCTGAAAATTCACAGATGATTAAAAACACCCAAGTGACTAGCACTGAAGAAGAATGTGAAAAGTAAATTTCATTTGTTTAACAGCTCTGTGATGTTGGGCCAAGTTATCTTGGCCACAATCAGCTACCTGATTAAAGATCCCATGTCTCTCTCTTCTGTTTATGATTTCTCTACCCACCCCCCCCACCCCCAATAATATAGCTTCTTTGCCCAAACTGGAAGAGTATCATGTGTCATGTCCAATTCTAATTCCTACATTTTGGATGGATGCTAACATACAAAGAGACTATTTATCTCACACTTGGAAAATACAGGATGGGGTAATAATAGGCTTACAATTGTTGATATGGAAAATAATACAATGATAAATAAATAATAATATAGGAATAAACTGTTTCATGTACTCATAACTGTAAACCTATCTTTGATCCACTCTGTATATAGAATATTGCATTTAATTGTTATAAGAACACAGAGACTATAACATTTATATCAACCCTAAATTATCCAAGTTGTAAAGTGTGTGGAAAATAAGTCCTCACATTAGGTTTTCATAAATTATTATGTATAAATACGCTTTTGTTTTATTTGTGCATGCAGTTAAAAGGAAAATATCTCACACTGTAAGTTTGAACTTTCTGTGTGGATCATACAAATAAAAATCTTATAGATTTTTTTTAAGTTGAAGTTTTCTTCTAATATTTGTAATAGACTTATAGCCTTTAAAAAAAAAGTTGTATCTGACCACCTCTGAAATTGCCTCTTTTGTTTCCAGATGGTAAATCCTGGAGGCACACTAATTATAATAGTAAACATACCTATTATTCACATTTTACTAAGAAAACTTATCTATTTTTGAAATAAGCACTATAACACCTTTTAAAATGTACTATAAAATATTTTAATTGGTCATTGTTTTGCATGATCAGAGCTCTTCTCTCAGAGGGTGGATCACACATTTACTCATGCTGATGAGGCCAAAGGAGATCTCTTTCCATCAATATTATGAAAATGAGTATGAATTATGATCAGTATGAAAAGTGATAGCTATTCTCAGTTTCTCATCACTCAACATTGTTTTGTTCAGGCTGTCAGGACTTCACTTCTCTCCCCTGAGCAGCTGCCCAAGAGCACTGTTTTATAACTGGGAGTCCGGTGGTCAGAGGATGGTGAGGGCATCAAAAATAATTTTTTAAAATATCTGTTTGTACTTTCTACCACTAGAGAATATGATTTGATTGGCCTGAAAAGGAGTCTTAAATTGTATAGTTCTAATAAAGGTCATTTTTGCACAATCCCACATTTATGAATTACAGAGAAAAAAAATTGTTTGAAATGTTAGGTAATTCTAGAAACAATAATGAAAACATAAGTTATTTAATGATTTAAAATAGGCCCTGGCTGGGTAGCTCAGCTGCTTAGAGCACCATGCCAATATGCTAAGATTATAGTTCAATCCTGGTCAAGACACATAGAAATATCAACTAATGAATGCATAAATAAGTGGAACAATAAATCTCTCTCTCTCATCAATAAGTAAAAATTTAAATATGTATGTTGGCATGTGGATATTTGTATGTTGTCCTTTTCTCCTGGTGATCAAAATGCTACTTTAAACACTCTGAGCAATAAGTAAGCAGTTAATAGCTAAGTAATCATTCCTACACAGAAGTATGCATTTTCCCAAGGTCTCTGTGTAGCTATCAGAACTCAGGTATCACAATTTTCCACATAATATCCAAATCATCATTATGATGTTGCTTTTTAGGTTAATTCTATTTGAAATAGAAAAATGGTAAATCAAATTATTTCTGATGCAGAATTTCTTTCACAAATCCATGTTAAAAACACCACTGCCTGCATTAATTTTGGCACATAATCATTGTTATCACTATATTATGCTGTCACAAATATGACTTAGCACCGTGGTCAGCAAACTGTGACTCGCGAGCCACATGCGGCTCTTTGGCCCCTTGAGTGTGGCTCTTCCACAAAATACCATGGCCTGGGTGAGTCTATTTTGAAGAAGTGGCATAAGAAGAAGTTTAAGTTTAAAAAATTAGGCTCTCAAAAGAAATTTCAATCGTACTGTTGATATTTGGCTCCGTTGACTAATGAGTTTGTTGACCACTGCCTTAGCACAAAAATTATCTGGTCCCATCTCAGCTTTATTATATCAAACTCCCTGGGAGAAGAAAGAAATTTCTTATTTTTAGCTAGTACCCTTGATTATTAGAGCCAGGCTACTCAGGACAATAAACAAGAATACGATTTCTTCAAAAATGAGAATGACTAAGGTTCTAACACTGGTATTATTAACTTAATTGAAAAAAAAATATGAAAGAATCAGAGAGTATGTGAAAGAGTAGATGAATAAAAGCAGGAATGAATGATGAACATACAATCCCATAAGTAAATGCCTGTTCATTAATTTAGTTGGTTTATTGAGCCCTTGATTCCTGAGCTATGTGTAACATATCAAGGAAAGCAAAGCAAAGCAAGATAGGTCCATGTATATAACTAGGAAGGGATTTGCTGGCAGTGCCTAGAGCTGGTCTTCTACCACTAAGTAGCTTTGGCTTTTGCATTGTAAGGTGTTTTGAGTAGTGGTCAGAGAAACACTAAGCGAAGCTGAAAACTGTAAATTATAGTATTTTGATCAGCATTGAAAATATCAGTTTATTAATCATAGAGCTGTTTAGAACAGTGTGTGTGTATGTGTGGTTTTGCTCATTGATTCAAATAAAACATATAGAATGTCCCCCAAAGTGTATACACACACTTCGAATAATGGTAAAGGCAATGTTTATTAAAATAAATTTCACTTCCCAACTTGAGCTAACTATTGTTAAAATGTATGTACATTTTTTGGGACACTCTATATTTCTTGTTTATCAATACACATACACAGTATCAGTTTCCTTTTCTTTAGCTTTGCCTATATATACTCACTATAAATCTATAGTCTAAGACATCTAAAACTTCTTTTGCTTTTTAAAATAAGGACATGTTAACACTGAGGAAAGGACCAACTCAGTTTACATGAGATTAAAAAGAAGAATGTGTGCACTTGCATACTTAGGCACTTTCAAGAGTGTCTCCATACGTATGAAGCAGAAAGGGAAGAAAGTTAGAAAAAAAATGGTAATGAAAAGGTGAGGAAGAATGCTAGAGACTGTAGGACAGAGGGCAGATGTCTCCCCAGGTCATCAAAAGAGGGTCGAGGAGATGAGAACGAGGCTGGGACATGCTACTAAAGCAACCCCACTCTCCCCTGATCTGTCCCTCTGCTCCAGTTCCCAGACATCACACTGCCTCACTCCTGCTTCCTCTCCGCTGTGATTCCATGTAAGAGATCCAGCACCTCCTATTATGTGTCTCTTTTTTTCTCACTGTCTGATGGCTCTTGAGCCTGCTATGCTGCCATGGGAACCTGCCGGAGACAGTAGGCACCCATTACATTTATTCTCTTTCATCCCTTTTTGAAAGTGAATTAGATGTTTTCCGTTTAGGTTGTCATGAAAAATGTCCTGACTCCAGAGTCCTAAATTTTATACATACAGAATTTAGCAATGGAAAGCAAGGACAATGTGGCTGCTGACAGTATGAACCTTGAAAAACATGCTGGTAAAAATCTTGGTCATTAACAATTACTTATACAAGTATGATTACTTTCAGTAGTCAATTTATTGTGTTAATGAGAAATAGCCAGGGTTAAAACGTGTAGGCGGTATATGCACCATGGTGTGCAGAAAGTAGGCTCTAAAAGCAGACATTTGTGGGTTCAAATTTTAGCCTCCCTCCCCTGTAACAGATGACATGATCAAGTTGTTTTACTTCTCTAAGCTTTGGTTTCCTAAGACAGTAAAACGGATTGTCAGAATAAGCATGGTCTCATTGGACAAAATGAAGAGATTGAATGATAAAGTTTATGTAAAATGCTTATTACAGTGTCTGGAACAGTGAATATTTAATGTAAGATATTATTTGTATTAATAAAACGATCTGCTTAGTGGAGACTTAATCAGGATTGCACCTAAAAAGGGAATTGTGGTCATTTGAGAGTCAGTAAGTTTTTGTGCTTGTCAAAAATTGCCAACATGCCCTTTCTAATTTATTTTTAATTTATCTTTATTGTTGAAAGTATTACAGATGTCCCCTCCCTCTCTAATTTTTAAAACAACGAATGTACAATTTAACTTCTTATCAGTACATAACTTCAGATAGCAAATACTTTATATGATTAATCAATTTCCAAAGAATCCTGTGAGATAAAGAAAGACACTTTTAAAAAGGAGGAAGATAACTCCGAGAAGAATTCCTTTTTAAGGTTACATGTGGGGAATCCAATGGAATCAAATGACTATGCAGTTTTTGTAATACAATGTGAATGATTTAAAGAAGAAATTAGTTGATGTACATGTCTGTTACCTCAATTTATTCTAGAAATCACCAATCTTAATTAAAGTATTCTTTCATCACAGTCCTTCTGTTTCTCATGCAGAAAACAAGCTGCTCTTAAAACATGCATGCACTCTTATGGTTTTATGTTATATTTGATATTCAGAGCAGTAACACTAGAAAATAGGCTTTTATATTATTCATAAAAGAAAAGTGAACTAAAACAAGTAGATTTTTTTTTTGCTTTCTTAATGCTATTACTATGTATTTCAGTGCTGATACATACCACATCTAATTAGTAAGTTGCACAAATACAACAGGAATATGAATAACATGTTATGAATTTTCATTTGTACACATGTGGCTTTTGGAGCTCTGCCATAGGAAGATTGTTCTGAATAGTAAACAGCAAGATTTTCTGTTTTAGCTCCAACTTTAATTTGTATCTGGCTTGAGAAATGTGTTCAGATTATCTAATCAAAATCTTTGACGCCATCATTGAGCTTTTTAAAAATAAAGAAAACATCACAATGAAGCCTGTGAATTAATCTCGTTATCTGCATCAAACTGAGTTGAGGGCTAAAGTAGGGTTTTGTGCCTGGCCAAGTTTAGTTTTCAAAGGTGATGTGGATACACACATTTTTCTGTTTCATATTGGTTCTTGGATTAATTTCAAATCTGATATTTAAAATTAAATAAAGTGAAGACAAGTATCTGATCTCAGAGCAGTCATTTTCAGCTTTCTGCATCTCAAAGAAATAGGATCACTGTGTGAGTGTGTGTGTGTATAAAATACATATAGTAAGTGTGATTATACATTGTATGTTAATATACATTTCTTTAGAAAGATACATATATCTTTCTAAAGAAATATATAATGGTATTAAAAAACATTTCTGTAAAGACCTCTGTGAGGTACCTTGAGAGTAGCATTTCTCTAATTACTGTCATCTTGATCTTCAGATTCTAAATGCTTTCCATTTTTACCAAAATGTCAAATTATTTTCGGTGTAAAAGAGAAGGCATTCCTGTAAACTGCCAGATGTATACCTGACTGTTAAACACTGCCAAATTTTAAAATAAAATAAAATGCAGCTTCTCATTTTCATGAAAAGTATTAATACCAATAGAAAGATGTGCAAGGTAATAAAAGTTTAAAATTATGTAAATTATAGTTATCAAAATACGTTCATTATCCCCTTATGCAATAGGAAAGTCTAGGCAAGTTCTGATAATATCACTTTACAGGTGAGAAAAATGGTGACCCATGATGTTAAAAGGTTGACAAAGGTGACATAGCTATTAAAAGTGCCAGAGATAAAATCTAAGTTACCGAATTTCAGTTCTAGTATTAGTTCACTATGCCATCCTACCCTCTGACATTTATGGCTACAAAGGAACCACTTACTTCTCATCATCTCCCTCTTGACAGGGTCTTGTGTTAACCCAAAATGAACTCATTTTTTTTAAAACCAATAACACTTTTAATGTATTGTAGGATTTTTAGTGAAATGCATTTGTAAGCCTAATAATTAAAGATATTTTCATCTTAACTCAATTATTTTTTGATGGAAAAAACATCAAGGCAATCTATACAAATAAAATCAAATAGTGCTTGTACATGAATCCTGTAAGGCAATACTTCCTTAAAAATTTACAGTTATGTGTATGGAATTAAGTTCCTTAAACTATTCATTTTTCTCTAAATTTGTTTCTAAATATACTATTTTACTTTGAGGCAATCTTAAAAGACAGTTGTAAACATGTAGGTTGCAAACAAAATGACCACTGTTTATTATTGTGATTCTAACACATTTACAGTCAAGGAATTATTTGTGAAAGCTCCATGAGAAGTTAATATGAAGTTAGTAATAAGATAATTCAAGTGGCGGTTGGGTAGTTTATTTCAGCTTCTCATTTAAAAGCATATTTTAAAGATTAAGAACCTAGTGTCATGAACAAAATTAGTTTAGCCAAGTTTGATTGACATAAATACGTAAAGTTATATTGCATGTAAACTTCTTCAGATGAAGTTTTATGCCATGTGAAGACTGATATAAACAGCTTTATTCACAAGTTTTGATGATATATATATATATATATATATATATATATATATATTAAGCTTCAGAGATAAATTTAAATTTGATGCTTAAGAATTAAAGAATTAATGCTAGTCCATGAAAGAGAGAGACAGAGCTTAACAGTGAGTGAAGCCAGCAAATACTCATGTGAGATACACATAGTAGAATATACATATTATAGGATCTAAAATCATACTAATATAAGCTCTTGAGGATATTTAGTGCAGAACAGGTAAAATACCCTTTCACAGACCAGTGTTTTAACATAGATCAAGTCATTTTTCCCTACAAAGAATAAACTTCTTTGTTTTCTGTAAATAAAATGTATAGTTATCATAAATGATATTAAGAAATGACATTTTGATTTTTGTCTAGTGTACTAAAAAACTTTAATTTGGTTCATGTACAATTTAAGCGAAGTTGTAGAATAACAACTAAGTTTCATTTTCAATATAAAAATTCATTAAGCAACACTAAAGAAATTATACAAATAATATTGAAAATGTTTCTTTCCCCTTTCATTTATAGTTTCAGTAGTTAAATATGCTATTTCAGAAAATAGAAACTTGAATACAGACAAATTCTGGATCAGAGCATTTTACATTGGGAGTCTCAGATTGATTAAAAGGAATTTGAGGTGAATGAAATCTTAAAGGCATTTTTTGAAAATGCTGGCTTGCATAAAAATGTTTTGCTTTTAACATCTTACAAAGCCTACATACCATATGAACAGGTTCTGAATAAATTAGTAGCACATTTTTATAAGATCAAAAGACATTCAAATTTGAGTGTAAAAATCTTGATTTTAGGCATTCTGTCAAGAAGGTTATTAAAATCTTATAAAATTATGCAACATATTACTATAAATTTCAGGATTATGATTGTTGAGAATTTTTGTAATAGGACTTACTTTTGCTTTCAGGTAACTGACTTAGACTAGCCAGTCTTTTTTCCTCTGTTCCCTCTTGCCTGTTGTGTCTGCAGTATAACAGAAGTTATATTATATTACAAATATAACTTGCATTAGAAGTTGCATTATATTACAAATTCCTGCAGAATTACTACACTCAGTTCATATTCATAGCCACATCAAATTTTCACATGCAATCCTAGATTGTTTTGTATTTTAAAATGGCTTTAATGTTTGCATGTACTTCATTAATTAATAGCCTATAGTAAAGAATTAATTTGGTGGTTTATATTATTGCACACTCAGCTCTGTAATTTTTATATTCTCTTAGTAGGAATTAAAAGTATATGTTCAGAAGGTTTTTGGTGGAGGGATGTAAAGGGTTAATTTTCCAGCTTCCTGGGAAAGTACTGAGTTGAGGGGAGGGGGCATCTGAAAAAGAAACAAGTAGCAATCCTAGTCAGAAGATGTATACTACAGCTGCATTGCAATCTGCCAAAACAATCATGCCCTATTACCTTCAAAAAACAAAAATATCATTCTGTGATGTGGGTAGGTATTTCCAGCATCTTTTCTTGTAAATAGAAACTACCGCCCACAATGCATTGTACTTACTTCTGAAATATGTAAATATGATGTACTGTAATCACACAGAATGTTTGGGTGGTATCACCTAAGTGTGGGCTGCGCACAATTTACAATGCATTTTGGATTTGTATTCATTTAAAAATAGAAGGTATTGCTTTTTGATAACACTCATAATGGAATGATTTTGCTCCCCCAGTGGGTTTTCATTTAGAACAGGAAAAGTGCTAAATTATGATAACATAAGAAAACAAAGCTAAGGTCTATTCCAGGGAAGAAAATGGGTTGCTGGGCTTATTGAACTGGTCTTGTTGATCTTAAGGAAATAAATAAAGAACTAAAGAAGAACCTCTTTCAATAGAAACGCCACTTAACTTGATTTATAATGTGCAGCATTAATGGAACTGAATCATAAAAATATCATGTGTTACCATTGTCCTGCATGTCTCCTGGCCTTCATTAGCTTATGGGATGCTCAGTGGAAACTTGAAATTGCTAACAGAAAAGGACAGAAATCAGTTATGCTGTCCTTTGGTTTTGCTTTAAAATAATAATGACGACGACGAAGATGATGATGACAAAGATATGATGATAATACTTAAGGTTTTGGTTTATGCACTTATTTATATGCGAAAATTGAAGAACATCCAGTTAGGCAAAACAGTGATGCTAAGATATAGCAACCAATGTTTAAGAGAAAGAACTCTGGCTGTAAATGTGCACAATATTCCATATTATATACATGTCATTTCTGAGTACTATTGGAACCATGCAGTGTCAAATCTGTATGACAGATTGAGGTGAAAGCTGGGAAGAGAGAGCTTGTGAAAAAAAACAGCCGTGACTGAGTGGGGCATTCTATAGAATCTATCCTGCAGGCTCTAAGGAACAAGTTTCATCACATGAAAGGAAGAGAGAGCAGGGATAATTGTCTACTAATTTAACTAACTCATTTGGTCATTGTATTATTTAAATTGTATTCAAGTGTAACAATGCCATCTAGTGATGAGATTCTAAACTGATCTTTGCACTCATCCTGGGTAAGGCTAGAGGTAAATGGCAATTACATAACATTTTAACTTAATATTCTATGAAATAATAAAGCCCTCCCCATATCTTTCCAATGTTAGATAAATTACCCAACCAAGGTAGCACACAGAACAAAATGAATTCCCCTTTTCTTGCCTTTTCTATGCAGCTTCCTTTTAAAGTGGGGAGTTCATGTTCAATAGTAAAAGATCCTGTGTCTCCATCAGCCTGTGACCTAAGTTTATAGAATCTCTGGTATTTGCCCATTCAATAGATCTTTACAATCATTTCCACGGAAAGTATACCTCTTATTTGATTTTGCTTTTCAAAAATTGTCTTCATAAAACCATGACCAGCCAAACTAGCATTACATACTTTTCTCTTTACCCTTCTCGGCATTTTGCTAACGTAGGAAGCCAGATCCTAAGGAATGGAGTTCTGAGTTCTTCGAGAGTATAACTCATGTTGCCCTTCTGAAATCCTCACTTACCATGTAGTCCTGCAAAAACTGGAAATCACCTTATAACTTTATTGGGAGAAATATGAATCATAGTGATGTGCATATCAATTTTAATTGCTTATCTGAAAGTTGACAAAAGTGATTTGAGAACAAGGACTAAAATCAGTGAGAATGGATTCTAGGCTTATTTTTG
This sequence comes from Corynorhinus townsendii, assembly GCA_026230045.1. Lineage (NCBI taxonomy): Eukaryota > Metazoa > Chordata > Mammalia > Chiroptera > Vespertilionidae > Corynorhinus > Corynorhinus townsendii. The sequence goes on from JAPDVU010000005.1 coordinate 60,939,163, forward strand.
CTACTAGTTAATTATATAGGTGTGAATTGAAGAGACAGCATCTTGGGCTTCAGTTTCCTCTGGGAAGACTGTGGATTGGACAAAAATCATCTTTAATGCCCTTTTAAACTAAAGGTTCTGGGACTGTTAAATAGCTGATAAATAAAATGGTTAAAAGAGTGGAGAGAAAGAGGTGAACTTCCTCCACTGACTGGACTTTATGGGTGCAATCAATGATTTTGAACTCTTCATTTGATAGTTAACAAAATGTGTGTTTTGATAGATTATCCACAATACCTCTAGCTATCTTATGTAGACAGGGAGTAGAGAAAGAGCAGACATTCAGATATCGCAACACAGGATAAAAACACATAACATTCAAAATATTGCCCACATCAATTTTTATATCAACTCTGTTCTAAATTGTTTTATGCAGACCTATGACTAAATATGGCAGAAAGTAATGACATAAAAATGCAGCATGCCCCACTTTCTCCCCACTCAATAGTTAGTGATGATATTGTATTCTTTTTAAAGCTGTTCATATGGAAACTATAATAATTAATAAATAACAATATAAGGATAAACTGTTTTTGTATACTCACAACTATAAACCTACTTTTGTCCACCCCTGAATATATTTTCCTAGAATTATTCAAGAATAACCAATATAGAAATATATAAAAGAAGAGTGAGAAGGATAGCTGAAGAAAGAAAAGAGAAAAAGAAAATCTTACATTCAAACTTTTAAATTTCAGATGATATCCCAAAATGTTTTCAACTGTCTAAAATACATAAGATTTTGAGAAGGAAAAAAGGTGCTGCTGGCTACCATGGAAACCTGCATATATTTTTAGTTTATATGTAGAAAAATTAAAATGCTCATATTTCTATAACAATTATTAAACCAATACTAATTCTTTTTTTCTCTCTGATAAATTGAGAAGCCAATTTATATTTTTCTAAAAAATCCAAAGGGCATTCTGAATACATAATTTTCTTATTTTTCTGGATATTTTATTACATATCACTGATCTCCTCTATCAAAATCACTATATACTATACTAAAAGTAAATAGTACATTTTCTTCTGTTTGAGTATTACAAAAGAAAATTATTTTTATTAGATTATGATTATTTACTTACTTATTTCCACCAGTTGCATATTCTGATTAAAAATCTTAGTAAAAGAATAGGTGACAGCAAGTCAAAGTGTTTATTATACAGACAAGTCTACAATAAGATAGTATGAGAGATTTAAAAAACAGCAAACAAAAGAACCAAAAAAAAAAAACACAAAACAAGGCACATATAATCTCTACCTAGCAACACTAGTGAAAGTAAAATTCAGGAAATCACTGCTACCAATCATAGTTAAAAGACCAATTATTATAAAAGGATATATGCAATGGGTACAAAATCTGTTCTAGGGCATAGCTGTTAGATTTCTTAACAAATATTTTCTTTGAAAATTTTCATAACCTGAATTGTGTGTTGTTTAAAAAGATCTGCATTAAATCATTAATTAAAATCAAGCCTTCATTGATATTTTAAATGTCGCCCCCAACTCTCTTCGCTTGTCGTTCTTTTCCTTCCTTCCGCTATCTCTCCCTCTTCTTCTCTCTCCATTTTTTTGTTTCCTATACTGGTTATTCTGTAATAATTCTACTGAAATATATACAGCAGTGGACAAAAGTAGGTACATAGTTGTGAGAAGGCAAAACAGTTTATTCTTATACTATTATTTATGAATTACTTTACTATTTTTTCATATGAACAACTTTAAACTTCCTTTTATCTACTGTATAATTTAATAAATAATCTGGCATTCTAAATTTAATGACTTTATTATTTTGTTTTCCTAAGCCACAATAATAGCTTTACATCCATACAACATGATGAAACATGTGAAGAATTATAGGTTCCTTGGAAAAAATTATTTGTCAAAGTATCATTAGTTATTATCATTCTAATAGACCTGCCCACTCTTATAAATCTTAATTTTGGGGGGACTTGGTCTCTTTGCTTTGATATATGTCAACTTATGTCCACAACTAGTCTCCAAAAATGGAAAACTGCTGATGATTAGTTCAGTAACATAGTTTATAAATATTCACTATAATTAAATTTACCTTCTAAAATCCCAATATGAATTGTAACACATACTGAGATATTTTGAAAAATAACTGCCTCTCTTTTGCCTGTTTATTAAAGTGGTGCCTAGTCACTAGTCAATTTAAATTTTCACCTAAACCTGTCTATGGTTATGACAAGATAACTTTGCTTTAAACAATTAATAAGTAGAAAAATCAGCAAAACAACTAGATTTTTTTTAACACACTGTCTCAAAACATGCTTAAATTTGTTGTTGTTGTTTTTTCTTTTAAACCTGGACTGATAATATTGATTGGCTGCGTTTCTGTGAGGCAGGCAACCTGCCTGTTATGGAGTCCTCATTATGTGACTGAAGCGATCGGCCTAGCTCAGCTTGAAGGGTGCACTTATACGTTACTGAACTACTCAACTGACTCAGGAGAATCAGTAGAGAAACAAATTATGCATCTAATATATTTGGTTTCAAGGATAGCAAAGAAATGTGTTTACTAGGCAAATTTTTCATTATTCAACCATCTTGGTAACACATAACCAGAGAAAAGGATTTGCCAAAAGAATTGATAAAATATATTTTATAAACATTAACTACTTAGTCAAACAAGTGCTTTCTCATCATCATCCTGAGTTTCATTCATCTGCCATATAGCTCAAGCATATTTTCTTTATTTATGTGAAATAAATTTTTTAAAAAGAGAGTATAACTGCAGGTGATCTCCATACCAAAAACCTACAATTTCTAGAATCATAAATTCGGTTACTTTCCTTGACTAGTTTGCCAATACATTCACTTTGTGTGTGTGTGTGTGTGTGTGTGTGTGTGTGTGTGTGTGTGTGAGATTAACTTTTTAGGCTTGTAGCCTTGAGAAAATGTTTTTAAAAATCCCAAAGAATATAAGGTATTTTAGTTTTGGTTTTACTCGTATAGTAAAAATTTGTGACTTTCTATGATGTTGAAATGAGGTTATACCTAGGATAGCAAAATTACAATAGAAAACACTTGTTCAGTATTTTTGGATTTTTTAAAATATATTTTATTGATTTTTTTTTTTTTTCACAGAGAGGAAGGGAGAGAGGGATAGAGAGTTAGAAACATCGACGAGAGAGAAACATCGATCAGCTGCCTCCTGCACACTCCCTACTGGGTATGTGCCCGCAACCAAGGTACATGCCCTTGACCAGAATCGAACCCGGGACCCTTGAGTCCGCAGGCTGACACTCTATCCACTGAGCCAAACCAGTCAGGGCTATTTTTGGATTTTTTAAATTGACCATTCATATAGCCAAAAATAATCGTCTGAAATGCGAAAAGAGACTATGTTGTTAGCTAATCATGACAAGGACAATTCAATGACACGATATAAGAAATAGATTTTTAAAAAACCACCATATAACAGAATATTTAAAACTAATTAACATGTCTTCTTTAATTTTTATGTATTATAAACTACTCTAATTTTATAGACATGTCACAGTTTCTTTCACTGATCATTTTCTAGTCCCTCTTTTCTTTTTTTATACAAACAAATAAAAATAATATATTTAAAGCATTGAATAAACTGATTTTTTGTATAATTTTAAAACAATTATTATATATTACTGAAATATTAAAACATATTATAGGTTGAAAAATGTCAATAATATAGCCAATGAGAAATTCTAGAAAAAAAATGTATTTTACGTAAGGTTTTTACAAATAGAATTTTTCAGAAAAAAAATATATAAAGGAACAATGGTTCAAATCCAAATTATCTTAGTGAATAGCTTCAATAATAAACATTCAGTTTCTCCTTTTTATTGCTTTATTATTCCCAGAAACCTTTAGCTTAAGAATCCTGAGAATGTACAACATACCATGGACATATTTTTTATACTTTGGCTCCATCTAGTAGAGACTGAAGAAATTACTTGAAGCTGTGACTTCCATTATCACAGTGCTTTAAGCTGCATTTCACAGTAATGGCAAATTTAAAAAGGATGGCAAGTAAAATCTATATGATATTTTATGAGGGGTCACTATTGGATAATATGAAATACTATGCTATTTTGTGTATGCTCTTTTTCCAGTTAGTCAATTGTTGACCACTTGTGTACAATTTGAGGTTTTGGCATCTTAAATTTTAGAGATATGAAATGTTTTTAATTCTTTTTCCATCACTTAACTCTTCCATTGTTCTGGTTTTATAATAGGATGGAATCAGCATGACTCCAGACGGTGGGGAAAAGTACTTTTACTACATTTCTAAGTCAAATGTGAAGTTAGTTGGTATGTAAAGAAGTTAAGCATGGAAGCTTGTATCAACTAGCTTTAGTTGAGAAAGCAGGTATCAACTAAATTTTAGTGATGGTTAAGCACAGAAAAATGACAGGGTTTTTGACATTACAGTATTTAAAAACTGACAGTCCTTTAAAATCCTTGGATTCTCATATAAAATACATTTTTCTTCCTTTTCATTTCATTTTTTTTCTTTCTTGAAGGTCACACTAGTTCCTTACTGGTAAGGCTACAATATCTGCAAAAGAATCTATGTTTTCTATAATTGCTTTAAACAGGTAAACACCAGTTCTCTAATCAAAATGACCATTCAATCTCAACAGAAAACAATTCTTTCTCTAGGTGTACAGGTAGCGTTTAGCAGAAAACATCCTTAAGGTTGTAAAGGAATGGATAATTTAAAGTAGCTAATAGGAATGACACTGTTACTTGCACTGCTTCAAATCTAATTGCCTAAAAGAAAGCCTCTGTAGATTTACTACCCGAAATAAACTTTCCACACAGTCAGCTAAACTAACCTGCAACATAGCCAATTCAAATGATTGCTGACACTTTCAGTGTTAACACTGATCACTGCCACTCGAGCAATTGTGCCATGAACAGCCATTGATTTCCAAATGGCTATGCTGATTGGATAGACCCCTCATAAAATATCATATAGATTTTACTTGCCATCCTTTTTAAATGGTTCAACTGGTTAGTGCCTATAGGTATGGTTATACTTTGCTTATTGGTTGGAAGCTTAGTGAATTTCAGACATGTGATTAGTGAACCGGTTTGATCATTTAAAATTGCAAAGCTGTGTCCTGAGTACAGAGAAGGTCATTTCTTTTAACAGGAAAACTTTTTGAAAATGATAAGGCTACGTAAAGTCATGATTTTTAATGTTTGTTTTTTAAAAACAACCTTTTTGTTTTAGAACAGTTTTACATTTACATAAAAATTCTGAGGAAAGTAAAGTCCCCACATACCCGATGCCCAATTGCTCCTGTTGTATCAATATGGTATTCTTGTCACAATTCTTGAACCAATATGGACAAATTATTAGTAACTAAATCCATACTTTAGATTTTCTTAGTTTTCGTTTAACCTCCTTTTTCTTTTTCAGGATCCTCTTGACTCCTCATGTCTTCTTAGACTCATCCTGGCTATGCCGGGTTCATAGACTCCCCCTGTTTTTGATGACCTTGACAATTTTCAGTAGTACTGGTGATATGTTTTGTAGAATGTCTCCCAAATAGGATTTGTCTGATGTTTTCCTTATGATTGAACTGGGGTTTTGTATTCTTGTAACATCAGAGAAGTAAAGTGCTATTTTCATCCCATCATATCAAGTCATATTCACAACATGACTTATCACTGTTGATGCTGACATTGTCTCTATGCTAAGAAAATGTCTGTCAGCCTTTTTGACCCTAAAGTTGCACCCCTTTCCATACTGTACTCCTTGGGAGTCCCTTTGCACAGCCTACACTTAATGAGTAGGAAGGCTACTCCTTCAGGCTAGAGCAGTGGTCGGCAAACTGCGGCTCCCGAGCCGCGGTTTCCAACTCTGTTGACTAATGAGTTTACCGACCACTAACCTAGACTCTCAATTCCAATAATTACAGGCTGTTGTTGTTCCTTGTGATTAAGCCCCTATCCCAGTGGTCTGCAAACTCATTAGTCAACAGAGCGGCAAACCGCGGCTCGCGAACCGCATGTGGCTCGTGAGCCGCAGTTGGCGGGCCACTGGCTAGAGTATCTATATAAATAATTTTGAATTATTTTGCATGGGATATTTGTCTCCTCCCCATTAATTTACTTATTCAAACATTTATATCCATATGGTCTCATGGATAATTATTTTATTCAATTTGAACTTTAAGTTGTATAACAATAAGGAGTAAACATTAATTGGTGATAAAATTGTGAACATGGTGAACACTTAGCAAGATAAGTGTTACAGAAATATAAAAATACATAAGATTTTTATAATTTTGAATATTTTCCTGAATAATAAATAATATTTACAAAATAGTACATCAACTCATAAAATTTCCTGTAAAGCTGTTACAAATATAGTATGTTCTTATTCAATTATTAGAGCTTAAAAATTCACTTTCTTAAGGTTTTTACCACTCAATCTCTTACAAGATATAATTAATGATGTAATTTATTTTGGCGAGATAACATAAAAGCATAAAGGTCACTTAATTTACAGTAGCCTGCTTAAATAGTCAATCAAACCTAAGTAACAAATATCTTTGAACTATGTCAGAATGGAAGAGCAAGGACATTTTAAATAAAACATTTCATAATAAAATACACTGAAACAATGTTTTAGCACTCAAAACTGATAATCATCCCTAACATTTCTTCTTGTCACTACAAAAATAACATGCATATGCAATAAAATAATAAAATAACTTTAGTCCCATTCTCCAAGGTTCACATTTTATATCATTTCTGTTTTTAGTACTTCTGTAGATTTTCATCAAATTCTAAAAGCAATCTTTAATCCTGGCCACATCTAAGGTAGTCAGATTTCATTGTTTACATTATGAAGATTAAAGAATTAAACATTTTATACAATCTCCTCCCTTTTGTTCATATAGACAGTTTCTCTATTTAATACTTTTTTTCCTATCAGTAAGAAACTTAAACATGCTTCTCTGAACTAACAACTTTAGACTATAATTTCCACTATGTTAGCCAAGGAACTGGTCCATCTATACTTCAACTCTCACCTCTTGACTATTTTCAGATATGTAATTACTTTAGGCTTCAAAGTTATACTATTTATTACTTGCCTAAAAGTATAGGCAAGCTTTCAATAACCTGTTTATAGGTTGATTATATTAATTAAAAATGCATAAGACATATACAATAGAAAGATCATTTTATCATTATTTATAAAAATACCAAACATTGTTTTATCCACTTTAAAAAAACTAAAACATAATCTTATCATTAAATGTGTGCCATTCAAATGACAAAAGTGCTAAGTAGCATATTTAAAAAAAAATTAAGCTCTAGTAATTAAATAAAAACTCACTATGTTTGCAACAGTTTCACATTTTTATTGTAAAGCTGTTCATTTTACCTTGAATTTATTTTCCTTTTTAAATTTTTTAAATTATTTGGTGTATAACTGAGTAGGCATAGGAAAATCTTTTATTTTCTTAACCATGAAAATGGTAATCAGTTCTCAAAGTTACTTCTGGATGGGTCTATCTATTTTTTATTCTAACTGGCACCACTTTTTAAATATATATCACTATTTATATCTGTCTAAAATATATATCACTATTTATATCTGTCTAGTCTTTAACAAAAACTCACTTTATAAATGAAAAGGTAAAATATTCATTTACATAGTTTTTATCATAAATTATTATCAATCTATTAGCTAGCATTACTATCTTGTATATACTGTTCATATAGACTGCCTACATATGATGAGAATAAAAATAGATATTGATATAGAAATATCAGTAGATGGGCATAAATATCAATAGAAATAAAAGCATTATACTATACTAGAGGCCCGGTGCACAAAATTTGTGCAAGGGTACGGTCCCTTGGCCTGGCCAGTGATTAGGGTCGATCAGTTCCCTGCCTCCCCACCTCCCCGCCTCTTCTTTCCCTAGCCCCCTCCACGCCCCACCACCCCCGCTGGTTGCATGCCATATTCTGTGCCACCACCTGGTGGTCAGTGCATGTCATAGTGAGCAATCAAACTCCCAGTCTCCCAATCGAACTCCCCAGGGGACATTTTGCATATCAACCATATATCTACACTAATAAAAGAGAAACGTGCAAATTGACTGTCCTTCTGCTACACCCACTAGCCAATCAGGAGCGGGTATGCAAATTAACCCAACAAAGATGGTGGTGGCTATGGAGCTGGAGTGAGCAGGTTGCTTGGGTTTCCCCCAATGACGGAGGAAGCCAAACTTCCTGCCCGCCCTGGCCTCTGCTCAAGGAGGGGCTGGAGAAAAAAAATAAGGAGGGGCTGGGAGCCTGGGTGGCCGGGGCAGTGGCCATGCTGAAAAAGGCCCTCAGCCCCTTATCCAGGTTGGCTAGGCACCCCAGCGGGACCCCTACCCTGAAGGGGCTGGATCAGCCTAAAAATGGCCCTCAGCCCCTTACTCAGGCTGGCCCCCATGGAGTAAGAGTCCACGCTGGGGGGTGTGGCCAGCTTGAAAACAGCCCACAGCCCCTCACCCAGGCTGGCCACACCCCCCCAGTGGGAACCGTCACCCCATGGGGGTGTGGCCGGCCTGCAAACCACCACAGGCCCCTCGCCCAGGCTGCCCCATGCCCCAAGGGAATCCCCACCCTGATCCGGGACACCCTTCAGGGTGAACCAACTGGCCCCCACCTGTACACCAGGCCTCTATCTATACTAATAAGAGGGTAATATGCTAATTAGACTGGGAGACCTTCCAGGAGACCTTCTGGACTTTCTTCTGGACAAAGCCATGGTGGTGGGGCTGAGGTAGAGGCGGTTATAAGTCAAGAGGCGAAGGCAGTTGTGGGTGATCAGGCCGGTGGTGGGGCAGTTGGGGTTGAGCAGGCCAGTGGGGAGGGAAGGCAAGGGTAAGCAGGCCAGCAGGGGGGGCAGTTGGGGGCAAGCACACTGGCACAGGGGGAAGTTGCAGGTGATCAGGCTGGTGGGGGAGAGGGGAAGTTGGGGGCCAGCAGGCCGTCAGGCAGAGTGGTTAGGGGCAATCGGGCAGGCAGGCAGGTGAGTGGTTAGGAGCTAGCAGTCCCAGATTGTTAGAGGGATGTCCGACTGACAGTTTAGGCCCATTCCCTGTAGGACATCCTTTGAGGGGTCTCAGATTAGAGAGAGTGCAGGCCAGGCTGAGGGACACCCTCCCCCCATGGACAAATTTTGTGCACCGGGCCACTAGTATATATAGATAATTGATAGGATTCTGGGAAGATAAAAGCAGCAGCATAGTTCTTGAATCTTTCTGAATTCAAACACAGGTACACATCACACATACAGAGGAGAAAAAGAAACATTTGGAAATTTATAATAAAGTAGGTGTCCAGACCTCCCAGAACTGTCCCCACCACCAACAACAAATAAACAGGTGATATAAATCACATAAAATCACAAGATCGTTCATCAGAAACATTATTTGCAGTTGACTAAAAAGGTGGAAAGTAGAAAAGTTAGAGAAAGTTCAGTTTAGACTCCTTTGAGAGGTATGATTGGAACACTGAGAGCGCTATTGGTACAGTGATAGGGGAAATGGGTGAAGAAAATAATCACTTAGTTAATGTATAATAAATTTTTAAAAGTACAGTCTGTGAAATTTCCATCTAATTAAATAAAGGAGGTAAGAGAGATGGAAGGAAGAGCACCAATCGACCATTTCAGTTGGCCCCATTACAGGAAAGAAATATTTTGGCAGGAAATGCTTCCTCTGTAAAGCAGGGCCCATCAGATTCAGTGAAACATTTCTGTTAATAACTTGTCAAAGGGAGAGGATGTGGATGTTAGGTATCCATGCCAACATGTGCCAGCTTCTCACTTCTCAGAATATTTTGCCAAGGTAGAGATATAGAATGATTTCAGACTTTCACAGGCAATGAAAAATGGACTAAAACAAGGATTCTAAAAATTTAGGTCACCCTATTCTTATTTAAATATTAAGTCCAGAATCATTCACTTTATCTCATCTATAACAATTTACCCGTTTTTTTAAATGACATGCAGTACACTCATTTAATGACCAAGTATCAGTGAATTTTTATTTTTTATTTTTAGTTGTTCTGTGCTTGGCAGTAAGAATCTACCATGCACAAACTGAGCTAATCAGAATATGGTGCCTTTTAAAAAAATAAAATATTTTACTGCCATCTGCTGGACTAGGTCATAATAACTCTAGACATCTAAACTGAATGTGAATGTTTCATCCTGGAGCTGTTCCAAGCCCAACTCACAACCATAAGCTTCAGTCCTGATAGGAATTCATGTGTAAATGAGGCACTGCTTCCTAGTAAATATGTGTTTATATTTCCCACAACCAGGGCCATGTAATCCCACTTATAGATTAATGTAATTAAAAAGAAGGATATTCTTGTTGACCCTATTTGAGTTAGTTGTTTACTCATCCTGGACTTACTTATGGCCAAAGTACAGTCTCATCATAAGAATATAATTGTAGGGCCCTACCCTGTTTGAAGCAGAAGTGATACATAAAAATGAAAGAGAAAATTAAAAACAAAAACAGGATTTTGTGAAGAAAGTCTGCACCTGATTAAGAGATGGGAAACAGAGGCCCACTGCTGAGCTAGGAGTCCACAATGTTTGCTGCCTATGGTCAGCGTACTGCTAGGCAACAGGCATAGGACTGAGACCATCCGTCAGTCAAATCAGGACAAGGGAGGAAGTTGGGCAGAGAATAAGCATTTCAGTTGAGGAAACGAAACATTTAAAACAAATGTTTATAAATTTAGATGTGCAATAAGCAATGTAACCAATCCCTCATTTCTTTAATAAAATACACTTTTTCTTGACATAATACATTAGACAGTTTAATCTATTTTGAGTATGAGACAATGCAAGGTTTTTCACTTTTATCAGAAACAAAGATTGATCAACGGGTAACTATCATACTTAAAATCTATCTATCTATCTATCTATCTATCTATCTATCTATCTATCACCTATCTATCTACATATCTATCCATCTATCTTTTAAATTCTTTAGGAAGCAGATAAAATATAAATGAATGCAATGTCACAGAAAATTAAAATTAAAGCATGGGGAACTTTTTTAAAGAAGACTAAAATTATGAATTTTTCACAATTGGATACCATTTATAAAAATCAAAATAAATAGAAACTTGATGAAAAATTACCAATGAGTTATAATTATGAGTAATTTAACATTTAGACAAATCAATCTGTCTGCTATTTCTTCATTAGTTTATACTTATATCATTATAAAATAAGCCTGTGTATCTTATTTTCAATAGGTCACAAAAATTGAAAATTTGTACCTTAGGAAATATAATATTTTTAGTGAGGTATGTCAATAAGCAGGAAAGATCATTCATTATAGGTGCTGTAATACACATGGGGAATTTATACAAATTCTCAGATGAAAAATACTAATGTAAAATTTATGAATGTAGTGTTTGAATTATTTTTTGGTATTAATTCTACAAGTTATTTTCATTACACTATAAAAATGCTGATATGTTAACACTTTAAGTTGTTTCTCAAATGTGCATTTAATTTAGATTTAATAACACAAGTTTTGCTTATGAAAAGCAAGTCAATTATTGAAAGCACTTCCCAAGGTTTAGCAATTATTTAAGAGCTGAATTTACTATAAAGTAATTAGTTCAAATGGCATGTTCATGAAAGCAGATTTAGAGCAACTTTACATATTGGTATGAAAGGGAAATGCTTAATATCAATATAGCTGAACATATTCAAATTTATTTGCTATCACAGGCATTTATTTTCAACAAAGGAACAAATACATATTTTCAAATGGCTTTTTAACATTATCAAGATGTAAAATTGCCATATTTATAGCAAGAATTTTAAATAAAATAAGAATCCTATATAATAAAGAGGTAATATGCAAATTGGCCCTCACACCCTTGCATAAGATGGCCACCCCCATGTGGTCAAAGATGGCTGCCACAAGATGGCTGGCAGGGGAGGGCAGTTGTGGGCCATCAGGCCAGCAGGGGAGGGCAGTTGGGGGATATAGGGCTGGCAGGGAGGGCAGTTGGTGGTGATCAGGCTGGCAGGGAGGGCAGTTGGTGGTGATCAGGCTGGCAGGGGAGGGCAGTTGTGGGTGATCAGGCTGGCAGGGGAGGGCAGTTGGGGGTGATAGGGCTGGCAGGGGAGGGCAGTTGGGGGTGATAGGGCTGGCAGGGGAGGGCAGTTGGGGGCGATCAGGCCAGCAGGGGAGGACAGTTGGGGGTGATAGGGCCGGCAGGGGAGGGCAGTTGGGAGTGATAGGGCTGGCAGGGGAGGGCAGTTGGGGGTGATAGGGCTGACAGGGGAGGACAGTTGTGGGTGATAGGGCTGGCAGGGGAGGACAGTTGGGGGTGATGGGCTGGCAGGGAGGGCAGTTGGGGGCGATCAGGCCGGCAGGGGAGTGGTTAGCGGGTGACCAGGCCAGCAGGCAGAAGTGGTTGGGAGCCAGCGGTCCCAGACTGTGAGAGGGATAGGGCCTAAACTGGCAGTCGGACATCCCTCTCACAGTCTGGGACTGCTGGCTCCTAACTGCTCACCTGCCTGCTGGCCTGGTCACCCCAAACTCCCCCTCCTGCTGGCCTGGTTGCCCCTAACTGCCCCCCCTCACCAGCTGGGTCACCCCTAACTGCCCCCCCCACCAGCCGGGTCACCCCTTACTGCCCCCCACCAGCCTGATCACCCCTGACTGCCCCCACCAGCCTAGTCATCCCCAAGTGCCCCCCAACCCCCGCCGGCCTAGTCACCCCACTGTTCAGTCATTACTATTACTGTGATGGTGACCCAGACAATTTGCATATTCCTCTATTATTAGTATAGATATCATATATACATATATATGTTTAGTAAATTATATAAATTTAATTTATAAAGTTAATTTGGTTTGAAATACCTGCAGCCTTAATTTTCTGGGAATGGTCAAATACCATACTGAAGTTTATTTTAAAAACAAACAGAGCCCAGCAAGCCTGGTTCTGTGGTTGAGCATCGACCTGTGAACCCGGAGGTCACAGCACATGCCCAGGTTGCGGGCTCGATCCCCAGTGTGGGAAGTGCAGGAGGCAGCCGATCAATGGTTCTCTCTCATCATTGATGTTTCCGACTCACTCTCCCTTCCTCTCTGCAATCAATTAAAAAAAAAAAAAAAAAAAAACAGAAACAAACAAGTATAACGAATAAAACACAGCAAAGAAAATGCAATGAGGGGGAAAAATAACCATTCCAAACAATTGTAAACAGAGTGCAAGGACTTAATATTTAAAAGAGTACAGCACTCTTTTTTTTTGAATATGTAGATTAGACAATGTTACGCATTTTTTAAAAATTTAAAAATTGAGGTGTATATGAATGGACATTTAGTAAGTGATAAAAATGGCATATGTAATCTTGGTAGGACATAAACTTTTATAATAAACTACAAGCCCAATGCATGAAGTTCAAGCAAGGGGCTCGGCCCTCACAACCACGGCTGCTTCGGCCAGTCCTCTAGCCCTCACAGCCCCTCTCAGCCCCTCTCAGCCCCTCTCAGCCCCTCTCAGCCCCTCTCAGCCCCTCACAGCCCCTCTCAGCCCCTCTCAGCCCCTCTCAGCCCCTCACAGCCCCTCTCAGCCCCTCTCAGCCCCTCTCAGCCCCTCACAGCCCCTCACAGCCCCTCTCAGCCCCTCACAGCCCCCCTCAGCCCCTCTCAGCCCCTCTCAGCCCCTCTCAGCCCCTCTCAGCCCCTCACAGCCCCTCACAGCCCCTCTCAGCCCCTCACAGCCCCTCTCAGCCCCTCTCAGCCCCTCTCAGCCCCTCACAGCCCCTCACAGCCCCTCTCAGCCCCTCACAGCCCCTCTCAGCCCCTCTCAGCCCCTCTCAGCCACTCTCAGCCCCTCACAGCCCCTCACAGCCCCTCTCAGCCCCTCACAGCCCCTCTCAGCCCCTCACAGCCCCTCACAGCCCCTCACAGCCCCTCTCAGCCCCTCTCAGCCCCTCTCAGCCCCTCTCAGCCCCTCACAGCCCCTCACAGCCCCTCACAGCCCCTCTCAGCCCCTCTCAGCCCCTCTCAGCCCCTCAGCCCCTCTCAGCCCCTCTCAGCCCCCCTCTCAGCCCCTCACAGCCCCCCTCAGCCCCTCTCAGCCCCTCACAGCCCCTCTCAGCCCCTCTCAGCCCCTCTCAGCCCCTCACAGCCCCCCTCAGCCCCTCTCAGCCCCTCTCAGCCCCTCTCAGCCCCTCACAGCCCCTCTCAGCCCCTCTCAGCCCCTCACAGCCCCTCTCAGCCCCTCTCAGCCCCTCTCAGCCCCTCACAGCCCCTCTCAGCCCCTCACAGCCCCCCTCAGCCCCTCTCAGCCCCTCTCAGCCCCTCACAGCCCCCCTCACCCCCTCTCAGCCCCAATCAGCCCCTCACAGCCCCTCTCAGCCCCTCTCAGCCCCCCTCTCAGCCCCTCTCAGCCCCTCTCAGCCCCTCTCAGCCCCTCACAGCCCCTCTCAGCCCCTCTCAGCCCCTCTCAGCCCCTCAGCCCCTCTCAGCCACTCTCAGCCCCTCACAGCCCCTCTCAGCCCCTCACAGCCCCTCACAGCCCCTCTCAGCCCCTCACAGCCCCTCTCAGCCCCTCTCAGCCCCTCTCAGCCCCTCCCAGCCCCTCTCAGCCCCTCACAGCCCCCCTCAGCCCCTCTCAGCCCCTCACAGCCCCTCACAGCCCCTCTCAGCCCCTCTCAGCCCCTCTCAGCCACTCACAGCCCCTCTCAGCCCCAATCAGCCCCTCACAGCCCCTCTCAGCCCCTCTCAGCCCCTCTCAGCCCCTCTCAGCCCCTCACAGCCCCTCTCAGCCCCTCTCAGCCCCTCTCAGCCCCTCTCAGCCCCTCACAGCCCCTCTCAGCCCCTCTCAGCCCCTCTCAGCCCCTCACAGCCCCTCTCAGCCCCTCAGCCCCTCTCAGCCCCTCTCAGCCCCTCACAGCCCCTCTCAGCCCCTCTCAGCCCCTCTCAGCCACTCACAGCCCCTCTCAGCCCCAATCAGCCCCTCACAGCCCCTCTCAGCCCCTCTCAGCCCCTCTCAGCCCCTCTCAGCCCCTCACAGCCCCTCTCAGCCCCTCTCAGCCCCTCTCAGCCCCTCAGCCCCTCTCAGCCACTCTCAGCCCCTCTCAGCCCCTCTCAGCCCCTCTCAGCCACTCACAGCCCCTCTCAGCCCCAATCAGCCCCTCACAGCCCCTCTCAGCCCCTCTCAGCCCCTCTCAGCCCCTCTCAGCCCCTCACAGCCCCTCTCAGCCCCTCTCAGCCCCTCTCAGCCCCTCAGCCCCTCTCAGCCACTCTCAGCCCCTCACAGCCCCTCTCAGCCCCTCTCAGACCCTCTCAGCCCCTCACAGCCTCCCTCAGCCCCTCTCAGCCCCTCTCAGCCCCAATCAGCCCCTCTCAGCCCCTCAGCCCCTCTCAGCCCCTCTCAGCCCCCCTCTCAGCCTCTCACAGCCCCCCTCAGCCCCTCTCAGCCCCTCACAGCCCCTCTCAGCCCCAATCAGCCCCTCACAGCCCCTCTCAGCCCCCCTCTCAGCCCCTCTCAGCCCCTCTCAGCCCCTCACAGCCCCTCTCAGCCCCTCTCAGCCCCTCTCAGCCCCTCAGCCCCTCTCAGCCACTCTCAGCCCCTCACAGCCCCTCTCAGCCCCTCTCAGACCCTCTCAGCCCCTCACAGCCTCCCTCAGCCCCTCTCAGCCCCTCTCAGCCCCTCTCAGCCCTCAGCCCCCCTAAGCCCCTCTCAGACCCTCAGCCCCTCTCAGCCGCTCTCAGCCCTCTGCCCCCCTAAGCCCCTCTCATCCCCTCTCACCCTCAGCCCCTCTCAGCCCCTCACAGCCCCCCTCAGCCCCTCTCAGACCCTCTCAGCCCCTCACAGCCCCCCTCAGCCCCTCCTCAGCCCCTCTCAGCCTCTCACAGCCCCTCACAGCCCCTCTCAGCCCCTCTCAGCCCCTCACAGCCCCTCTCAGCCCCTCTCAGCCCCTCAGCCCCTCTCAGCCCCTCTCAGACCCTCAGCCCCTCTCAGGCCCTCACAGCCCCTCAGCCCCTCTCAACCCCTCTCAGCCCCTCTCAGCCCCTCACAGCCCCTCTGAGCCCCTCAGCCCCTCACAGCCCCTCTCAGCCCCTCTCAGCCCCTCACAGCCCCCCTCAGCCCCTCTCAGCCCCTCACAGCCCCTCTCAGCCCCTCTCAACCCCTCTCAGCCCCTCTCAGCCCCTCAGCCCCTCTCAGCCCCTCTCAGCCCCTCTCAGCCCCTCACAGCCCCTCAGCCCCTCTCAGCCCCTCTCAGCCCCTCTCAGCCCCTCTCAGCCTTGGCCTGCCCTCTCAGCCCTGGCTTTTTCTGGAAGGTCATCTGGACGGTCGTCTGGACAAGTGTTTTGCTGTTCAGACTAATTAGCATATTAACTCTTTATTATATAGGATACTGCTTAAGCTATTCCTTAGCCCTCAGCGAAAAGATAATGATCATTTTAAAATCTCATGTCAGACACCAGGATTATAAGTCAATAATCAAAGTTGTAAATGTAAAAAGGAAATTAAAAAAAAAAAAGGAACCTGAATTATTTCTTTTTTAATATCCTTGGATTGGATAGTCCTTACTAATTGTTTCAATATATATAGAAGAAATAAATGAAAGAATGGATAAATCAAATTACATAAACATTTTAAAATCATGCATAAAAATACAGCCTTAGTCAGAAAAAAGATGGCCAACAGAAAATGTGTGTGTGTGTATATGTGCACGCGCATGTGTGCACGTGTTATTCAAACTTCATGCCATAGTTAGGGAAAATATCCAAACCCCAAAGAAAATTGATAAAGGAGTCATTTGTCTTTTCACTTGCTGCTTTTCAAAGTCTTTTCTACTCTACCATTTTATTAAATGTGTCTAGGATTAATTTTATATATCTATAATTTTAAATTTCATTTGTCTTCTTGAATATCTCTATTTTTCCATTATTTTTTCTTTTACTCAGTTCTGAGATTGTGATTAGGCAAACATTGAAATCATGCTTCCAAAAATCTTAATTTTCCTTCAATATCATCACAATGTTTGATGGAGATACTCTGATGTAATTACTCATGACATAATTTATTCAAACCTATCTAGCAGCTTATCAATTATCTTTCATCTTGGTCTACCTCTGCCTAACTCATATATTTACCTTGTTTTATATTTTCAGTTTAATTTCTAGAAGTTCTATTTATTCAGATTCTGTTTATTTTCATACCCGCTGTTTTCCTTTTTATAGCGTCAAGATTTTCTATTTTGTTAACTCTTTTTTTAGCTTTTTTACTTTATTACATTTATTGGAATGACATGGTTAAATAAGATGGTACAAGTTTAAAGTGCACAATTGTGTAATGCATCATCTGGATGTTGCATCGTGTGCTCACCACCCAAAGTCAAGTTATTTTTATTTTATCTGTTTTAAATATACTTTTATTGATTTTTTAAGAGAGAGAAGAAGGGGGAGGGAGGGAGGGAAATATTGATGCGAGAGGGAAACATCGATCGGCGGCCTCCTGCACACACCCTGACTGAGGACCGCACCCAACATCTGACCAGGAACTAAACCAGCGACACTTTCCGCATGCGACAATGTTCAACCACCTGAGCCACGCCAGCGAGGCAAAGGACCTTTACTTTTTATGACTATGTTTTACATGGCATTTATGAGATTAAAATTACATACAGTTTATGTGTGTGTGTGGGGGGGTGTACTAGTATATGTGGTCTAAGGTATGTGGTAAATCTTGCTTATTATGACAAATTCTTACTTTGAGGTCATATTCCTTAGAATGTGTGACCTTAATGAAGCAATTAAACTTAGACTTGCCCTCCCACCATAAAAAGCGTCTGTAAGACATGACAAAATAGATGAAACAACGGTTTCGGACTTTAGACGACAGGAGCACATGCTATGATCTCCGAGAGGAAAACGTACACGAGGGGAGCCAGGCTCACTGAGTCTTCTGCCTGGAGGCATCCGGACCGAGCTACCTGAGCAAGAGCCCGTGCAAAGACAACTTGCATCCGGACCGAGCTACCCGAGGAAGAGCCCGTGCAAAGACAACTTGCATCCGGACCGAGCTACCCGAGGAAGAGCCCGTGCAAAGACAACTTGCATCCGGACCGAGCTACCCGAGGAAGAGCCCGTGCAAAGACAATCTTGCAGTCGAGGAGACAGAAGCCAGGGAGAGAGGTAACTCATGCAAATCAAACCCATGGGTCAGAATATCAGAGGTGAGGTTGAAGTGGTCTAGTAGAGATGCACTTTTAACATAAAAGCACAGATTAAAATAAAACAGTGGGAGAATGAAATGCTACACAGTCACTATCTCTAAGAAGACTAGGAAGGATGACATTGTATATAGAGCAGTACAAGGAACAATTTACCTTTTTTCAAAGTACAGATGAAACATGACACAGAATGGAGCATATGCTTGGCCATAAAACAAAATTTAATAAGTGCATCACACAGACTGTACAGCCTCTGAGGGAAGGCAGGGTGTGAGGGGGTAAGAGATCAACCAAAGCACTTGTGTGCATGCATATGAGCATAACCAATGGACACGGACAGTAGGGGGGTGAGGGCTTGTGCTTGAGAATGGGGGTGGCCAGGGAGAGGTCAATGGGGGAAAAAGAGAATCATGAAATACTTTAAACAATAAAGAATTTAAATTTAAAAAAATGTAGTAAGTGTAAATGATTGAAATAAACAGAGTGTTCTCTGATGAAAACTGACTCTATTTATAAATCAGTAATAAAAATAGACTGGAAAACCCCAAAATACTTAAAAAGTAAAAGATCTATGCACCAAAAATAAGGAAAGTTAGACATATTTTAATTAAATGATAACTAAATCACAACATATTGACATTTGTATAAGGCAGCTAAAGTAGTGCTCAGAGGAAATTAAATATTTAAATGCTTGTATTAAATAAAATGAAAATATATCAAAAACTGATACTATTTTAATCTAGAGAAAAAATTAAACTCAAATAATAAGAAAAGAAGAAATGATAAAGATAGGAGTATCAATCAATGAAATGGAAAATATATAAAGCAAAAAATCTGAATTGAATTTTTCTAAAATATTTTTAAGCATTATCTTAATTGTTAAATGGGGGGAAAGCCACAAATCACAAATTACTGGTATATAAATTTAAAAAGGAACATTAAAAGGAAAATGAGAAAATAGTATAAACAAGTTTAGTCCAATTATTCCAACAACTATATGCAATGGCAATTGTCCAAAAAGCACATATATAAACTTAAGTTTCTAATGATTAAAACTTCTACAAGAAAACACAGGGAAAAAATGTGGCATTGGAGTAGGACAGGATTTTTTAGACAGGCCAAAAAAAAAAAAAAAAAAAGATAACCACAAAAAGGTGATAAAATTGAATCCACTTAAATTAATATATTTTGATATTTAGAATAATCCACTTAAAAATGAAGGTTTGTGTTGTTTTTTTAAAAGGAAGTTATTTACTGAAGTAAATATTTACAATATGTGCACTTCTAAAGGACTTTTATTCAGAATATAATGATTGCAATTCAGTAGTAGAAGATACAGTATTTGATAAAGCATTTAAAGAATATTAATAAATGAATGCCCTCTGAATCAGAAAATACATACTATATACCCAATATAAATGCTCCCATGTATATGTGTAGCAAAAGATACATAAAAGAATGTTCATGATAGCATTATTCATAATAGGTCACACTGAAAACAATTTAAATAATCAACAGTAGAAAATACATCATGATTATATTATGTTGCATTCTACAACATGGGTACATTTCAAATCATAATGTTTAGTGTAAATATACAGGCAAAAAGGTCAGGCAAGTAAAACCATCTATGGAGAAGGCGATTGACTGGGAATGGATATTATGGGGGGCATGAGAGGTACTGAAAAAAATCTTTTGCTGTTGTTATTGTGGTCTTTCTAATATTCCCTTTTCTCTCTTTCTTTTAATAGACTTTCTTCTGAAAGCAGTTTTAGGTTTATAGCAAAATTCAAAAATTGCAGAGCTTTACCGTATACCCCTTACACCCGCACAGGCAGAGCTTCCTCTATTATTAGCACCCCCCTCCCCAGAGTGGTATATTTAATACAACTGATGAACCTACATTGACACATTATTATCACCCAGAGTTCATAGTTGCTGGTCATGTTTTATTTCTTGACATAGTGTATTAAGTCACATTTAATGTAGGAGCTTTTGGGTAGTGATCTCAGGAATGTAGCCTTTAAAGGAGCGAGGGAACCTTAATTGGCTATAGCAGCGATTTTCTACCTTTTTCATCTCATAGCACATATAAACTAATTATTAAAATTCTGTGGCACACCAAAAAGTACATTTTTTGCCCATCTGACAAATAAGTTAGGTATAATTTTGATTCATTCACACCAGACAGCTATTGTTGTGTTGAGTGTTGTCATGTCTTTATTTGACATTCTAAGGGAAAAGAGGTCAGTGCCCTTGACTAGTCAGGTAATGCATGTTTTAAAAATTCTTGCCCCAGTTTGTTTGGCTCAGTGGCTAGAGTAGCCTGAAGGTCCTGGGTTCAAGGGCACATATCTCAGTTGTAGGCTCCATCCCAGCCCAGTCCGGGTGGGCACCCACAGTAGCCAACCAATTGATGTGTCTCTCTCACATTGATGTTTCTTTCTCTTTGTCTCTCCTCATCCCTTTCTCTCTCTCTACATACCAATGAAATCCTCAGGCAGGGATTAACAAAAATAAAAATTATTGTGGCACACTAATTGAAAATGTTGGGCAAGAAGAACATTGAATTGTGATTTACACTGAGTGGCCAGATTATTATGATCTCTGAATGCATAATAATCTGGCCACTCAGTGTATATCCTATATAATAAAAGGCTAATATGCAAATTGTCCCCTCAACTAGGAGTTCGACCAGCAGGCAGGCCACCAACTGCCTGTGTCCCCTCCCTCTGGCCAGGCTGGCCAGACCCCACACATGCATAAATTCATGCACCAGACCTCTAATACACACACACACACACACACACACACACACTGAGTGGCCAGATTATTATGCATTCAGAGATCATAATAATCTGGCCACTCAGTGTATATCTCTGCAAAAATGGCCTCAGCTGAATTATATCTATGGGATTTTCGAATCTGGGATAATCCTTTAATGTTTATCAAGTTAAGATAAAAGTGCCAGTTTCTTGTAGCCCTGCAGTGACAAGTTACTAAATGCAAGATGTTCACAGGAAGAGACATAACCTTGGGCAGGGTGTCTCTTCAGTCAAGGACATTCCCTGTAGAAGACTTCAGTAGATAAAGTTTCTATTGGCTTGGGGAAAGGAGAGCCTCAATCATTGTTATGGGCCAAATTGTGTCAACTTGAAAGTCGTAGGTTGAAACCCTAACCCCCAGTACTTCAGAATGTGATTTTATTTTTAAATAGGCCTGGTAAAGAGATGATTAAAATAAGGTGAAGCATTTTGGGTGGTCCCCAATCCACTCTTACTGGAATCCTTGTAAGAAAATTCAACACTCAAAGAGCTCTCAGGTGCATGTGCACACAGAGGAAAGACCATGTGAGAATAGTTAGAAGGAGGTCATTTGCAAGCCAAGCAGAGAGGCTCAGAGGAAATCAAGCCTCTGACACCTTGATCTTGGATATCTGGCCTCCTGAACCATGAGAAAATAAATTTCTATTGTTTAGACAACCTAGTCTGTGGTGTTTTGTCATGAAAGTGCTGCCAATTAATTCAATCATGAAGGGATGATCTAGGTGGAACACCACAAAATTTACTACAATCGACCTCTTGCCCTACCTTTATTTTTCTATTTTGTGTAGAAAGTTTACCCCAACTGCAAAGAGTTTCAGCAGGATTCTAGTTGGCTTTTTTCCCCTAAAGAAACTTAAAAGAGGAAAGTTAATGAAATAAATCACAGGATAAGCGCTGCAGCTGGTCTAGAGGCCACAGTTGGTATCACTGCTTTCACTACTATGTGCCCATTTTAAATTTCCTCACCCTCAACTTGCATCTCTGCTGATCTATATGGCTTATTTTGTGAGGGATCTGGTCCACTGGTCATCATGTCCTCTCAGATTTGTTGAATTTCTTCCATTTGCCATCACCATTGTGCAGGGAGTAGCAAGAGATACTGTGTTGAGCTGTGCAGTTGCCAAACATTTTAAGTACATGGACTCAAATGTTCCTATTCCGAGTCCAGAGTCCTATTTCTTCCCAATTACAGCACTGATCTTAGCATAGCAGACTTTCTGGGACTGAGCATCATCCTTCTCTGGAGCTCTGCTACCACTATAATTAAGTCCTGGTCCTGATGATCACCTTTCCTGCCCTCTTGCTGCCGCAAATGAGTCTCTTTATATGCTGCCAAAGAGGCCCTCTGGCTCTTACCTTTCACCTTAAATTGGTGATTAATTACCATAAGTCTTTTATTGTTTTTCTTCAATGCATGATTAGTCCCATCCAATTTCATAGTCCTTGTAACTATTATTTTTCCCTAATGTCTCAAATGCTTGAGATAGCATACCCACCAATGCATTAACTTTGATTAGTATTCCAGTCCAGTTCGCCACCAGTGTAAGTTTTAATAATTGTACTGCTACGGCACGCCACAAGCTATCGGTATTCTACCTACCACCTATAATTAAGAGTTCTCATTACAAGGAGGCCAGTGAATGATACATTTCCATAGTCCTGATTTCAATTCTACTTTCTAGGATCAATTCTCTTACCAACTCTCTTAGATGACATCCCTTTGGAAATAGAAGCAGAAATTTAGATTCATGGACTCTTGGGGAAAATATATTATAAAGGAGTGAAAGTAGGGTTGGACAAAAACAAAACAAAACATGTTGAACTGCAAAACAGATGCAGGAGGTTCAACTGATACAATGGTGAGCTTTGGGGCTCAAATAACCTTTAAGATTTATCTTACTCAAAGCAAGAGTGTTAGGCCTTTGTACTCACCTGTCGGCCTGTCATTGGATGAGTTCTGTACCCAGGAGACATCATAGCCTTGTAAATGGCAGCCACTTTGGGCCAAGGATAGTTCCTATGGAGGCACTTGGTTGTGA
Source organism: Corynorhinus townsendii (assembly GCA_026230045.1). NCBI lineage: Eukaryota > Metazoa > Chordata > Mammalia > Chiroptera > Vespertilionidae > Corynorhinus > Corynorhinus townsendii. The sequence continues at coordinate 60,962,337 of JAPDVU010000005.1, forward strand.
AGAGCCAACACTCTTGGCAACTGAAGAAATTCTCAGGAAGAGAATGTTAGTGGCATATACAGCATATTTTGCATCTATGAAGTGATTGCAGAGGTGTGATAACTTTGCCAAAATTAACTGACTGGAAACAATGCTTTTTGAATTTGTACACATGTGTATTTTTTTAAATAAGAATATTAAAAATTGGAAAACAAAGAGTATGCCAATGGTTGTAAAACTAGAGGGTAAACTGTAAAATTATGCCAAGAGAAAGCAAAAGCAATGGGGTGAGATGCAATTCAAAGTGTTGCAGTGTCACTTTTTATGAAGATCTATTTCACTTATCTAATTTGCAATATTTTGTTTGGTTATGTCGGCTAAATGAATGAGTAACTGAATGTAGTTCTATAGTTTATTTCTTTGGATTTGTTACCTCTTTATTTGTTCTTGAATTTGAAAAAGTAGAATTATCTGATTATACATATTGCGCTCTACTGGATTCTATCTATCTATCTATCTATCTATCTATCTATCTATCTATCATCTATCTATCATGTATCTTCTATCTGTCAATCATCTATCATCTATTGTTATGTTTATTGACCATTACATTTCTGGACATACATTAGTATTTATTACTCATTTTCCCTTTCTTCTATTGGCACTGTTTATGCATTTTTGAAGGACACTGGGGAGAGGTATGCAAGGGAAGTGCCTCTCAAATTCTGCCTTGTGCGTATTAGCAGACTGACATAATCATGTGGAGGAACCTGTGTTCTTTACAAGGTAAAATGTGAGGCTTTCAAAGGTGATCTGCAATGATTAAGTTGCTCTCAATAAGAAAACCATTTAAAAATGATGGTTGTAGAGTGAAGAGAAAAAAGTTCCAGAGGAAAATAAAAGAGGACCAAGAATATGGCATTTACAGAGCATGCATTTAGTGTGTTTTATAAACAATTTCCTATGGTGAAAAAGCAGACAATGAACTTTAATATTCATAATAATTTAACATTTTATTTTATAATGGCCTCTTAATTGCACAGGGTTAAAATTTCTATAAGTTATAGCGAGTTAAACAAAATATCTTGCCTACAAAGAATATAATGTGTTAAGAGAAACAGTGCAATCATGTGAAGCAAATTAAGAACACAAGATTGGCAACAGGTATAAATCAGAACAGGTACTAAAAATTCTCCAATGACATATAATGGAACACAAAATGGTTCTAATGAATACAAGATTATTTGAGATGCTTTAAAATTATTTGAAAAGGTGTAAGATTTCTGACATTATATGTGATTTTCCCTTTATTTTGATGAGATCCAATTTATAAATTTTTTCTTTAATAAATTCTGCTTTTAGAGATATTTTGAATATTGCCCACTATAGGTTCACAAGTTTATTTTTTCCCTAGAAATTTTCTTCCAGGCTTTTTATAGTTTTACATTTTGCATTTGGATTTATGATATATTTTGAATAAAGTTGAGTATAACAATGTGGTATCATAGTTCATTTTAGCATTTGTATATTGAATTCTTCAGCATTATTTGTTGAGAAAAGTACTCTTTCACCAAGAAATTTTCTTTGCATTGTGTTTGGAAAGTAATAGAACACATATACATGCATCTATTTCTGGATTGTCTATTTTGTTTTAGTTACCTATATTTGTCTTTATCCCAACACTATGCTGTACCAGTTATAGTAGAACTCAGTAAGTTCTGAAATCTGTTAGTGTATATTTCAAAATTAGGTGCAAAGGATGCAATTAAGTTTTGTGTGTGTGTGTCTTCTTTTGTTGTTACCTGAGGATATTATTCCCACTGGTTTTTAGAGAGAGTGGAAGTGGGAAGAGCGAGGGAGAGAGGGGGAGAAATCAATATGTGAGAGAGAAATCTATTGGTTGCTTCCTGCATCACCCTGACCAAAGCTGGGGATCAAACCTGCAACCTAGGTACATGCCCTGGACCAGGAATTGAACCCAAGACCCTTTGGTGCCCTGGCTGATGCTCTAACCACTAAACACAGCAGCCAGGGCGAGAATTATATTTTTTTAACTGGGAATCCATGTACCCTAGAAACTTAATACCAATGAAAGAGAGAATGGACTTAAAAGGGACAGCTTATCAGTCACCATAATGATCTGTTCCTTTTGCCAACCAATTCTTTTTCCCATATGTGAAAAGTATTCACAAATAACCAGGGGGAAAATATCAGTATCCCATATAGCAATTACATTCAATTTCATGTCCAGAATATATCTTCTCATGATCTGGTGACTAAAAACTCAAAGAAAATTATTTGTCTGTTAGGCCAGCTAAATGTGTAATGATGAGTGTATTTTATAAGTTCTACTTCAAAAAGGTAAAAATAGAATACACAGAGTGCTCACTATTACATATCAATATTAAAAATCTGCTGTGCAAGAACTGCAGAGACTCAGACCTGAGAGTAGAATAAGTAGAGAAAACTCAATGTGCCATGTTATACATATTTTTTTCTTGAGAGTTGGCCTGACCTACCATCTGCTATTCTATAACTATAGGGGCACAGATTAAAGCTATATCACTAAAAGGGGATATTCATGACTTTCAGTTTAATGCTGTTCATTTTCACAAGTTACTTTGGCAGGATACTGGTTAAAGCATGAAAGATTTTTGCTACACAGAATCTGTTTGCACATTATCTATTTTCTTATTATTTCAGCTTTTCCATCAATTCATACTAACAGGTATACTTAAGTCTACTTCCCTTGTCCTTTGGGGTTCTGTTGGGTATCTGAAGGCGGTATGGCAGATAACAGAATGGTCAAATAATACCTCAGTCCAGCCACAAGTTCACTGTGTCAATAAGAATATTAAAGACAATGGAAGTATTCTTAGGCCATAAATATTCACAGAGTCAAGTATGCTTCCATATGGAGGTGACATTTGATGTGAGAACGGAAAAAATGAGTAGGATTTTACCAGGTATGATTTCATCTGGCAAAGAAAGGAAGAATATTCCTCAGATTGACACTATGGCAATTACACCAAAAATAGCATAGAAAAGTAAGTCTTGGCCTGGCTGGCGTGGCTCACTTGGTTGAGTTTTATCTCATGCATTGAAAAGTCTCCAGTTGGATTCCCGGTCAGGGCACTGTGGGAACCACGCAAGAGTCCCTACACACCCAAGGCCACTCAGAGTGTGAAAGGCCTCGTTATTAATATGTCAGACTGGCCAAGGCCACTCTGAACATGGGATTCCTAATCAGAATGTCCAGGAATTACACAGCTGCAAGGCCACAATGATCTCACGGTACACTGTGCCTTGCTGTAGCCAAATGATGGCTGTCACTGTTGGCAACTGGCCTCCTTTGTGTAAGTAGTATATTGCTAAGGCTAGAGAGCTCAGACAGAGCTGTGAGAGAAGCTCAGAGGTAGTTACTATGCGAGGCTGCAGAGACCAGCCATTGTGCTGGGCAGGGGAAATAGAAGAAGCTGCTAAGCCAGAAAGGCTACCGAGGATGTAGCTCTAAGAGAGAGCTTAGGTACTGCTATGATGTGAGGCCTGACTCTAGGGGGCAGCGTGCAACTGCTCAGATAAGACTGTGGGTACGAAGACTATTAGAGGTGCTAATGTGTGGGAAAGATACGTATTTACCAGCTGGTGTATGGCTGCCTGATTGGGACACTGTTATGAAGGATTGTCTTGTCTAATGGCTTATGGCCACTGAATAAAGACTCATTCTTATACACCCACAACTTCTCATGGCTTCTCTAAGAGCAAGCATCCTGGGAGGTCCAGGCCCAGGCAGAGGGGCTCGGACCCGGCACCTGTACCTAGTGAGCAAAAGATAAAGGAGGAACTTGGACTAAGTTCCCAACAGTTAGTACAGTGGGCAGGGTTCCAGAAGGAACCTGCCCTGGAGTAGTCAGGAAGAATTTAGAAGAATATATGGACTCAGAGCAACTCAGAGCAGCAGTGCTGTACAGTGTTCATGTTGTCTCTGACAGGCACCAAGTTTCGGGTTCGATTCCTGGTTGGACTTGTGAAGGAGGCAGCTGATCTCTCTCTCTCTCTTCCTCTCCCTTCTTCTCTCTCTAAAATCAATAAAACAGCCCTGGCCAGCATCAGCCTGTGAACCAGGAAGTCATAGTTAGATTCCTGGTCAAGGGCACATGCCCTGGTTGCTGGCTCGATCTCCAGAGTGAAGCATGAAGGAGGCAGCAATCAATGACTCTCTCTCATCATTGATGTTTCTATCTCTCTATCCCTCTCCCTTTCTCTCTGAAATAAATAAAATATCTTTAAAATCAATAAAACATGTTTTAAAAAAAGTCTTCTGTTTCTCAATATGCTACCTTGTGGCAGCTAACTTCTGCTTGAGCAAGTGATAAGAGATAGCGAAGGAAAGGAGAAGAGAGGAAAAAAGAGGAGAGCACCACAGTGACTTTTATAACCTAATGTTAGAAATTGCTCACAATCACTCTGGCATGTTCTATTGGCAATGCAGCCCAACTCTGGTCTCATGTATTAAGCTGCGGAAACCAGGAGGTGGCAATCACTGAGGACAACTTGGAGGCTGTGCTTCATATTGACTCATTCACTGTGAGGCTACCATTCACTGCGGTCAGGAAAGCAGGTCCATGCCGTCTTTCACTGGAATCACAGATGGAAGCTGTATTTTCAAATAATCCCGCCTAAGAAGGAGAGAACTATTTCCCTGCATCACACACACACACACACACACACACACACACACACACACCACACACACTCACAATGTCTACTACAAAATGAGAACATTTTAGATCCTATTTATTCTGTGTCATCATTCCATTTCTTTTTCTGCTTTACCTTCTTTCTGGCTTATAGACCAAATAGTTGAAAACTATCTGACTCAAACAAAATATTTATATATTCAAAATGCAAATTCAGTATATTCCCATACATTTTTATTGGAATTGTCACCTTATGTGTTTTTGAGTGCCTAACACATAAGAAATTTAGTTTCACATCAATTATGAAATAAAAGAAAGCAAAGATATGTTGTTATGAGTTATACTTTCACTTCAGCTCCTCAAACAAATATTTCCTATGCAAAAACAGGCAAGAAATGTGTTATAGTATACTATCATGTTTGTTCCTTAGGTTTTATAATCCAGATAGACTCTTCCAATGATAGTTCTAGCTTTAGAACATTAAAAGTTTTTTTTTCTTTGTTGTTTTTTTGTTGTTGTTTGTTTTTTTATGTCTGATGTAGAAAGACTGGTCATGATGGCTTAAATGGAAGAATCTGTATACTTTGTATTACTCTAAGTAGCCTGGTTTTAGCATTTTTCAGATATATATAAAAGAAATGTAAGTAGTTGCAGGGCAATATTTTTCAGAGTCTTTACATAAGTCTTTTTATTTCTTTATTTGTATAGTTACATTTTTGTGGGACCTTAAATTTAGGCATATATATATATACATATATATATATATACATATATATATATATATGTATATATATATGCACTTCTAAAAAGCACCACTGAGAGGAGCTCTAACCAAGATGATACAATATCTAGCTCTGATCCATATCTCCTTTCATTTAGTGAAGAAGTTAACACAAATTTGTTTTAAAACCTTAGTTTTTAGTTTCATCTTTTGGAAAGCTGAGGAATATTTCTGCCTTAAATTTACAAGAATTATCATTATTATTTTTCTCTAATGTCCCAAATTTTCTGTAGTTTTGATCATTGTAAGTGGAAAAAGATCCATGCTTACTTACCACACAGAGATATAGAAAAGCCTTTTTCCTTGAAGAAAATATTTACAAGGATCCTGAAACATACAGTAGTATTTAAATACACACGTATCTATATTTATCTAAAATTAATATAATTCATTTTATGAATACAGTATTACTCTTCTTTTGTAAATGTATTATCATAAATCCAAACTTCAGTAATAATATTATTGATAATAATAAGAAGAATAACAGCTCATTACTCATCATTTACTCAGGTGCATTGATTATTAACACTTGCCCCACTTTTTCCTATCACAATTTTTTAAGCCATGCCATTGAGAGTAAGTTGTAGTTATCCTGGTAATTTACTTTTACATATACCATATTTTTCCATGTATAAAATGCTATTTTTTTTTCCCTAAAATTATTAGACTAAAAATCGAGGGGTATCTTATACATGGAAGTCAGCCAAGAAAGGAGCCACACAGGTGCATAGCTGCCCATATCTTGTCAAACAGGCTTCCTTTCGTAACGAGCCTTATTGTTTCTGACTTCAGCTGATGCTGTAATTGGAGGTGGAGGTGGCATGCAACAGGGACCTGAGTGTTCTGAGCCCATAAAGATGTCAAAAAATAAAAAGGTAAATACCAGTAAGCGATTGTCTTAATCTGCAAAATTCAAACTGAATGTAATCGACTAGGCAAAAGAGCATGGAAATAGAGCTGCAGAGAGACAATTTGGACCTCCTCCCACTGAGTGTATGATCAGACAGTGGAGAAACAGGAAGAAAAACTCCTTAACATGCCAAAAAAGAAGAAGGCCTTAAGAGGAAAAAGAGCAAAATGTTTAAAATACTGATTTCTTAATTTTGGGTTGGAAAAGTTTTATACATGGGAAAATACGGTAACTATATGTATTCTAAAAACAAGGACATTATTTTATACAACCTTAATTACAAAAGTCAGGAAATCTGTTATATAATTGATATTGATATTGTGGACGAAAGGGGTCACATGCCAAACCTGACAAACTCAGAATAGGTCTGCATGGTGGCCTTACAAGCTTAGAAACCTAAAATAACCACATAGGAGGGTCTGAAATTAAAACTTCTTAACTAACCAAGAGTCATAGTCGATAGTCATGTCCAAGCCCAGTATTTTCCCTGACAAAAGTTAACTATTACCTTAATTGAACTGGTCTTATTGTCTTATTTGTCTTTCTCTAACTGGCTTATTTCACTTGGCATAATAATACCTGATATATTTCATAGTGCCAATAGTCTTAAAGCTACAAACATTTGAAAATTAACCTCCTTGTCTTTCAAAAGCTTTTACAAGAACTAATTTACATTTAAATCACTGTATGTGTTACTTCTTGTAAACCATAAAAACTTAGATGAAGAAATATTACAGCAAGTTTTTGAAATTTTTATGGGTGTTTAAATATGATAATATCACTAGTTAAATATAATCTTAGTTTTAAATGAAATTTTATTTTTGTCTTAAATTTTGCTGTTGGAAGGAGAAAAGAGCAGAATTGTGTAACCCATTTATTTAAAAATTAGAGAAATCAGAATTTTATTTTTCATTTGTAATAATAGCAATTCAGGGAGACTTTCTTTTCAATTTGATAATTGGAGAAATATTAAATGACTAATGCATTAATTTGGGAAATTAAGTTTCTGTTTTCCAAGCCAATTTTCCAAGAGACACAGAATATATACTCTTAATAAACCATGCCTCGCATGCATTTTTGTTCATTCCTATAGATAAATCTTTATTACACCTTTTCTGTGTGAGATTAGGACTGGGGTCTCTCCCTTGAAAAACAAATCTGCATACAATGACCAAGGTTATTATGACACTCTGTAGATCTAATACTGTGTAAACATGAGCCTATTAGATTGACTCTAGGGCTTTTCTAATTTGGGTTTGAGAATCTCAACTAATATAATCACATGAACCACATATTCTGATGGAAAGTCAAGACTCTTCTTTGGAAATGCAAATTTAAGGGGCTTCATGCTGTCAGTACTTTCACATTTGTAAACACATAGTGGTTGTTGGTGAACTATCTTTTGAGGTACATGGAGGAGGTCCTAGTTAGTTAGACCTGATGTGACTACTTAGGTGACATTCTGTCTTCTTGAAGCTTGCATTTCAGATGTTATGTAGAACGTCTCAAAGACCATTAATTACTACCCACTCCTGGTGATTCATTTTGGAACAAACAATTAGAAAAAAATCTAAAAATGTATTTTTCATGGCTTTAAAAACATAAAATATGAAAGTGAATTACTCATTAGCATAGGCACTTAACACTTATTTTTTAATCTTTAATTTGAAAGGAAATAAAGGTGTGGGGTTCAAATATTAAAATTTAGATACCTAGAAGTTATTGCTTGAATATGATCTTAAGAGTCAGACACTAGAAACTTCCATATATGTGCCAGAAAAAAAACAAAAAACACACGCACAACAACCACAACAAAACATTAATCACTATTTCTGAAAGAAAAATGATCTCCTTGAGTGGGCACTACCTTATATAATTTATTTTCTTCTCCCAAGTCACTCTGAAACATTTGTTTTGAAAAGCCCAGCCTACATAAGCAAACTAACAACAAAGCTGTCTGTAAAATAAAGGGGTTAGCTTTCAAACCTCTACACTCTGGAAAGACATGCTAGAAGATGGTCGAAATAAATGTTGACAAGGCAAACAATATTATATCCCATAAAAGTGGTAATATTCCTAGTAGGTTGGGATTTTACATTTACCCATCCAACAAATATTTGAGTGTCTCCTATGTTCCAGATAGTCTTCTAGGTGCTGGCATACAATAGTGAACACATTAGAGTTGTGTGACATATATTAATAGACAATGTAGAAGTTAATTAAAAAATGGCTCTAAGTTTTCACCCAATTCTCCATCCAATGCTTCAAAAGCAGTATGATTTTACAGCTCCTCTTCTCAAAAAGTAGAATCTATTTCCCCACATCTTGAATTTTGGATGGACTGTGGATTTTTCTGCTTCTTCTCTCTTCCTGTGAGCCCTGCCACCCCCAAGAGAAGCTTAAGTAAGACCGCCCACCTGCTGGATGGTGAGCGACAACCTGGACAAGAGGAGAGTCATCTCAACCCTTCTGATGAAGCCATTCTAGAGCAGATATCAGTCAGCCTACTCTCAAACATCTCAGAAAGCGAACTAAAGATTAGCAGACCATGTATCAACCCAAAATTACATGCATGATCCTAGTCAAGGCAGAAAAAGCTGCCCAGCTAACTTGAAACAATGTGAGTATTGAAGTAGTTTTCATACATGGCAATAGGTAACTGATGCAGACGCTACACTTTCTTTCAAAAATATATAAGTAAAAGGAAGATATTATAGTAACATATACATATTGAGTATTTCATATATTATATGTGTACTTAAGTAAAAAAGATGTTATAGTAACATACATATTGCATTCTACATGTGTATATATGGGTAGATTTATTGTACATAGAAATGGGTGAAATATGGTAGTATTTCATTGAAGTAAAAATTAAGGGACATGGGGAAGACATGATATAAAAATTAAAATAGAAATTTACTATGGATTGATGAGTAGAAGATATAGATAACTAATTTTATTTTAAACATTGTAAAGCTAGTATTAAGGTAAAATATAATGATGATGATCCACTAACCTTATTTTTATTTATTTTTTTATTTAGATAAAATTTACATTTTAGGTTGAAATAAACTATACAAAATTGATTTTCTTTACCAAAAATAGCAGCAACATTTTCTATATTATTCCTAAGTAAACAAAACAAAACATTTTTGTAGGTTTCCCAGGTTTTGCTTATAAATCAAGATGAAGCAATAGATATGTTCATGGGAAAAGACAGATTAAACAGACAAATCAGTTGTCAGTATCCATGGCTTGAGTGGTCAATATACACTTGCCAAAAAGCTTATGGAGCTATAGGCTCAACAAAGGAATGTAAACAGCAACAACCAGATGTGGAGCAACAATGGCAGGTTCTTCCATTCAGTCTTTAACTGTAACTGTTCCTTTAAGATCACTGAATAAAGACAAAGTCTACACTGAAGTCACTAGTTTTATACTGATAAATGTCTTCTTTAAACAAATATGGACTCTATGTATGTCCTGTATTGACTCAATCAAAACTTAATTTCTCAGAAATAAAGAAGGATATACTGAAAGCAGTTATTTTTCCCTAAATACCTACCAGTAGGAATATTTATTTGTGAATTTTAAATCATGGAAGAATCTTGAAATAAAGGAAAATGCTATTGGTGGCATAGAATGTTAGACCCAGTTTAATGTACTCTTTAGATTTTATGACAGTGGGAAAACTAGAAAGAAATTTCATGAACCATGGCATGAAACTCAAATAAGAGAAATGAATTGCATTGACTAGTGAAATTCCAACAAACAAAATCTATTTATTGTAAGTAATCTCACTAATCATACTTAATTAGGTGATAATGATATTATACATAAAGCATAGCAAAAGGCTGAGAATTATAATTATGGCAATGTTTAGAATAGAAATTCCTAAAATATTTTTGCTGTACTTGGAAGTGTTTAAATGATGTGACATATGTTTTCTCTATTTCTCAGGGGTGTAAAGAGAGGACCAGTTTGTTCAGTTCTTTTTATAATACTTGGAATTAAGCCTGTGCTCCTGTATTTGTCCCACTACCCAGGGTTTCACACCCTGTGGTAGGTGATGATTTGGGCATATGAAATCATCAGGAGGCAGCATCTCTGCAGCACGTAAGTTCCTCTTCTTATATACTCTCCACTAGAATATGTCCTTTTTCTATGTTCAAATTATGGAATTATAGACCTAGAAAAGATTTTACCGATCATCTACTCCTCGCTCTTCATGTAAAACAAAGAACTTCAATCTTTTATGTGATATATAGAGAGTGAGGATTTATGTCCAACGAGATCTATTATCTGGTCACTTAAAAATGTGATTTTTAAAGTTATTTCAATTGTGTGTTCTTTCTGGTCATTTTTAAGTAAAACAGTAACGTATGCCCATATACTCTCCATTTCATGTTACTTATTATTAATTCTTTTCACAATAAATCTCTTCTGGGCACTAAATGTAATTACTGAGGCAGTAACAGATGGAGAAGAGGCATTGCCTGAGTTACTACTAAGGCTGGCCAGGTCTAGCAGCTAGCACAAAGGGAAAGCAGTAGAAGACTGTCCCCGAAGAAGCATACAGATGGACAACTTTCTCATTTGTCTGGGACATTAACAGAAGAATGGAAAGCATTTATATAAAGCTTATGGGTATTAACTGGTCTATAACAAATAGCAAGGTGTGTTTTTTCCTGCTGAGTGGCATTCTAGCATGACATAGCATAGAAAATTGATAGATGCTTTCTATTTTCCTTCCTACATTATTAACCTGTATCTTAGATTTGACTCTTCCATGGTAGAGCCAAATCTCAAGTGATGGTGATCACTGGGGATTGAGTTAATCTCATTAAACTGTGTGTGTGTGTGTGAAACACAAGGTCTTCCAGAATTTTTTTCCTAAATATATTTGAAATTGAAAATGTTGCAAGAATTTAATATTTTATATAGTTAGTAAATGTAATGAAGAGAAATAATAGTTTATTTGATGATTCAGAAATTATAATTTCTGTTTCTGATAAGTGCTCATGTACTAGTAGAAAATTGAATTTTAAAAACAAAATTTATATTGTCAATAACCTAAAATACAAGTGCAGGAAGAAAATATTTCCATATTCTTAAAATCCTTCCTTGCTGAATAACATAACTTATTTTTATAAATTATTTATTTATGTTTTCCTTTCTTTTCTTTACATTTTGAAGTTATAGAATAAAAGGTAGAATATTAATTTGCCCAAAATATGCTGTTATTTTGAAAATAAAGGTAATATTCCAAATGTTGAGAAACTAATCTCAGTTTAGAAATATTTTAATTTTTATGATAGGACTATTTCTTTTCTTTTTGATACAAGAGTAAATATGTTTTCTAGAGTACACAGAGATCAGCATAGAAAAACTTACCCAGAGTGGTAATTCTGGAAAATTTGGGATAAGTAAGTTTAATAACATTCATCAACGTCCTATATAATAAAATGGTAATGTGCTAATTAGACCAAATAGACCAGAAGTCTTCTGGACATCCTTCTGGACGTCCTTCTGGACAATGCCACAGTGTCAGGGGCTGAGGCAGAGGCAGTTAGGGGCAATCAGGCAGGCAGGCAGAGAGGTTGGGGGCTATCAGGCAGGCAGACAGGTGAACAGTTTCAAGCCAGCAGTCCCGGATTGTGAGAAGGATGTCCGGCTGCCAGTTTAGTCCCCATCCCTGTGGGAGAGGGTGCAGGCCCAGCGGAGGGGCCACCCCCCCACATGAATTTCATGCACCAGGCCTCTAGTTTATATTATAAATAAGTATGTGGACTATAAGGGTGATAGTAAATAAAAGCTTTTAAAAATAATCTAGGTTATGCAATTTTCTAGCTGATATAAACATATATTATGCAATACAATTAAAGTATTAAGTGACTATCAGAATTTTATATTTATTGAGATATATAGATTTTTCTAAAAATGCAAAATGAATGTATCATGAACTGAAATGATTTAGGAATGCAAACACAAATAATAATCTCACTTTTGTAGTCTCACCCAAGTGATTAAATTTACCATACAGACTTATTTGTAAATTACTTTTGTTCCATAAAATTTATGTCATTGCTTAAAATGAAAAGGACTCTGTTTGTCCCCTTGGGAAAGAGGAAAGCTTCCCCTGACATCCAGGATCTTTTATAATCTCCTGAGCTGTGGTGTTGATATGAGCTGACTGGCTTCTCATAGTTAGGCCTTGGTGTAGTAGTAACAATTTCACATAACATACCATCAGACAAGGCCATTCTGTGACCTGGTAAATCAAGGTAAATTCCATATTATTATCTGTACACAAACAACACATGGACATTCTATAACCAGAAAATATCAGCTATCCCTTTGTCCCAGCTGATGTGAACGACTGCCACTTCTTTACCACTATATTTTAGCTTCAGTCTAATATGGCCTCCTAGATAAAATGAAGATATTCATTCATAGTATTCCTCCTGCCTCTCACAGCATCTCATCTAGAGCAAAATATGTTTCTTTAAATCCTCAATCCTCCAACAGTTCTGAGTCCCCATTTCATTTTTTTGTTGTTATTATATGTTTATTTCTAGTCTGTAGAGGCAAAACTTTTTAAAGGAAAGAAATGGGGGGGAAATAGATACAGAGGCAAAGAAGCACTGAACAGACTGTCAAACTACATTGGGAAGGCAGGGGAGGTTGGGCGAGGGGGGCTGTAAGAGATCAACCGAAGGACTTGTACGCATGCATATAAGCACAACCAATGTACTAGGGGGTAGGGGAGGCCGGGGGGAGGTCAATGGGGGAAAAAAAAGGAGACATATGTACTACTATTTGTAATACTTCAAACAATAATAAAAAATAAATAAATAAATAAAAATAATAATTATGTTAAATATCCTTTTAAAATTATTTTATTGTCCCTTTCATTTGACCTCTATTTAGTCAAAACTCAGATGTTACCTCCACACAGTGGTTTCCCCAGATCACTCAATTTAAAGTCTATAAGAGACTTTCTGTATTTGTTAGTCCCTGCACATATTTGCTCAGCCTACTTGGATGTTATCAGCAGACATTTCCTAAGCACATCAATAGTTCTCTGTACCTCCCTGCCTGAGAATGTCCTCCTTTCATTAAGGAGTGCCCAGCCAGTGCCAGAAGCTTCATGAAGGGGCTCAGAGGGTCTATTAATGTCCAGAAGCAATAATTAGGGATGGGAGATGTTAGATGAATATCCCAGCTTTCTCTTCCTTCTATGGGACAATGCTGAACTGTGTGCTATTTCATTGTTCAGTGGGTTCCTATTAGAATTGAGCTGCAGTAGTCACTGCTCCTATTACTGCTCCCTTTATTGACCTTCTTCTCTTTTTTATTTCCTCACTCACTCACCTCCCATGCTTACTGTGAACACCTAAATAAATTAAATGCACCTAAATGCTATTGGAGGAACTTAGTGAGCACTCTCGTTGGAAATCTGGAATTGAATCACTCCACATTGAGATGGTGACAATGAGCCTGTTGTTGGTGAAATCCTAGCTTGGAGAAGGCTCATGATTGCTCAACCTTTCTTCACTTGTAGAATATTGTCCTAAGGTATATATACCTTAAGAATTGTTCTAGCATTGGAAGAAGATCTGAGAGCAATATTAATTATAACAATTAGGACTGGATTGGATTTACTAGCCAACAGAGGCACACCAAAGGAAAAAAAGAGAGAGGTTTAGGTTAGTCAACTATCAACTCAGGGCATGCTGTAAAAACAGAGAGCTTCCATAATACAGAAACTTTCATTTCCTCACACTAGGAAGGAGATAGTGCTGGCAATAAAGCCCAATATTTAATTGTTAAAGAATACAAAGAAGTTTGGATTAATTGTCCTGGCAAAACTCACGTGCAGGGGCCAGAAAATCATGGCCCATAAATAGAATACAGCCCACAACCTTTTCTTTAAAGTTGTACTAAAGCATATTATTGAAAGTATTACAGATGTCCCTCTTTTTTCTATTGACCCCTTCTAGCCAGCCCCCTCCCCCCACCCCTTCCAGGACTTCATCATCCTATTGTCTATGTCCATGGGTTATGCATATATGCATACAAGTTCTTTGGTTGATCTCTTCCCACCCTCCTCTTCCACCCCACTCCACCCCCACCCAGCCTTCCCTCTGAGATTGGACTGTTTGTTGTTTCTTTTCATTGATAAGGGGAAATGAGAAAATGAAGATTTTATAGTATATGAAGTTATGGGGTTATCCTATGCAAGCTTAAATAAACAGAATTTTAGATTATTTGCTTTTATCTTTATTCATGTTGCTGAAAATATATACCAAGAGAGATGAATTCTCAGAAGACTCTGTTTCTAAGATTGTGATGACTCTTTCTGGGGATAGAGTACCACAGGAAAATGCATCTTCATGATTCTTGTGTCATTGGTGATACTTGGTATTTTGAAAAATGAAAAAAGACTGATTTAAATTGAGTACCTTGGAAAGCAATTGGCAAATTCTGGAGAAAGATGATGTGATTGTGGGTTCAGAATTTCTTGAAAAGACTTTTCTTAACTGGAAACAGCTACATCTCAAGAAAACATTTAATTAACAATGTTAAATCAGGAAGATATTTAAAAGATTATTGGATCTCGTATGTTTTATGTTGTGGATGATAAACTGTAATCTATCTGCTTAAGTCAGATCACAACTGTCAGCTGGTCTTGTTTGTGCTCTTCACCATTACATTCTTATTTTAATGCAGTTTCTATGGCAAGCAATCTTGGTTCATTTCCATTCCTTATTTTTTATGATTTCTCTAATTTATATTTTAAAAAGTTTGATGAACTTTATTCTATCACGAAATACAATTAGTGTTAAGTAGTTTGATTGAAAATGAGTTTTTAGCTTTAGGAATTACAACCCAAAATATTGGTATTTTGCCCCCCTCTGTTTCCTAGGAAATATGAATAATCAGAATTATTAAAAAAAAAGAATTATTTTGTGATTTATGTCACTATTTTCCATATTAGGGGAAAATAGCTTTTTTATGCATCTGTGGTAACCTAAGATTTTCCTCTGGAATCAGCAGAATCTGGAAAGCAATAGCACATTCATTATGAATTGCAAAATCTCTCTGTGGATTACCCATTAGATGGCAATGTCATCATACATATCTGGAGGTACAGATCTACTACTAAGCAATACTAAGAAAAATAACACTTTTTTTTTATTTTCACAGTTTAAAACATAATTTTTATTATACAATGCTACTGTACAGCTAAAGGGTGACTGTGAGCAAGGGAATGCTCCTGTGTGGGTGTGTACATACTGGGTTTGAACGTTATGAGAACTTTGCATTTCTGTACTAAACCTTGATTACCTCTTTTAAAACTAAAATTAGAATGGTGAATTCAACTTTGATAACTTTTCATAAAACCTGGCCAGCTCATGAAGAGATATGTGGAATAGAAGTGTGAATTCTGACATATTACTACACTCAGTGGAAATGAAAAATCTTTTATTATACTTAACTAGAGGCCCAATGCACGAAATTCATGCACTGGTAGGGTCCCTAGGCCTGGCAGGCCCTGGCCAGCAATCAGGGCTGATTTGTGGGGCAACCAGTGGGGCGATGGGGGTCCCCCACTTGCACCTGCATTGGCTAGCCTGCTGGCCCTGTCCCCCTGCCACCACTGCCAGTTGGGGTCTGCAGGCTTGGGGCAGCTTCTGCATTGAGCATCTGCCTCCTGGTGGTCAGTGCACATTATAGCGACCAGTCATTCCGCCAGTCTTTCTGACGTTTTGTCTATTTGCATATTAGGGTTTTATATAGACAGATTATTGTATTATTTTCCATATGAACAACTATAAACCTACTTTTATCCTACTCTGTATTTGCTTTTCACTAGGTCTTCTGGGTTTGCCTTGGACAGTAATAAAGAAAATATTAGAACCTAAAGATATGAGGAGATCCATCTTGATATCATTGTTCAAACAATATATTTGAATATTACAAATCTAGGTAACATGTATGAACTGCCCAATTATTTTTGAGTGAACCTTGTAGGCTAGGTGAATAAGAATGAAACTGTAGCATGTGGTCTATTTTAGGAATATTCCCCAGAAGTCATTGAAAATGTGATGCTTCATGCTATTGTGCTTATCAAGGACTCACAGTAATGTTGAAGCTAAAAAAAATGTTTGGATCAAAAAGAAACAAAAAGTAATACTGGAAAATAAACTGTCTATAAAACATAGCATTTCATGGTTGTTATTAATTGTTAAATTAATATTGTAGGAACTTTACTAGAATCAATTGCATTTAAAATAATTTGTGAGATTTCTCATTTTGCAAGAATTTCAAAGTACATACTGACTACTGAAAAATTATGGCCAATTATCAAGTACATGAATTACTCATATCATTAAATAATTTAAAAAACAAAATTCCTAAACTCTTTTAAAATTACTGTAGAAAAATTGCATTTGATATGGAATGTCAAATGCAATTTTATTATGATCATACTAGAGGCCTGGTGCACCAATTCATGCATGGGTGGGATCCCTTGGCCTGGCCGGTGATCGGGCCGATAGGGGCCAGCTGGCTGGGGGGAGGGACTGCAGAAAGTTGGCTGACTGTGGGAAGTTGGCTGTGGGAGTGCACTGACCACCAGAGGGCAGCTCCTGCATTAGTGTCTGCCCCCTAGTGGTCATTGTACATCATAGTGGCTGCTCAACTGGCCGTTTGGTCATTCATTTGCTTAGGATTTTATATATATATAGATGATGTGGAATAGGGCTTCCAAAATAACAGGGCCTAGAGATCATGAAAGAATGAAATGTTGCTACTCATATTCTAAAAGTGCTTTGGGCTTATATTCATCTTCATACATATACTGTTTGGTAAGAAAAATACTTTTTAAAGAATTGCAGATCAATGCATTACTTATTATAGCAACATAAATAATACTGCCCAACAGGCATGGCTCATTGGTTGAGTGTCTACTTATGAACCAGGAGATCATGGCTCAATTCTTGGTCGGGGCATATGCCTGGGTTGCGGGCTCCATCCTGGTATGGAGCATACAGGAGGCAGCCAATCAATGATTCTCTCTCATCATTGATTTTCTATCTCGCTCTCCCTCTCCCTTCCTCTCTGAATCAATAAAAGTGTATTTTTTAAAAAAAAATTACTAAAGACTATTCCTCAAAAGTATGCTAGTCCTATATGTGCTATGCTATAGACATATTGCAATAAAATTTGTAAATAATCTACATCACTAGATTTTTTTCGTCTTCATCAGCATTTTTGGAAAACTGAACTCACAGTATCTTGGGTAGGGAAGACCTGGTAGAAGGAGACAGCTCCCTGTTTATGGCAAATATCCTTTTTTAAAAAAAGAAATATTTTTTTAAGCATTATATCTTAGAAGTCTCCAAATAGAAGGAACAATGGATATAATGAAGTAAATAAGATTTAAGGTTATTGATGGTAAATAAGAAAATCACAAACAGGCAAGAAAACTCATAATTCTCAATTTTCAGTTCAGGAGTTCACCAAACTGTATCAATGTCATACTGGTGTCCTTATAAGGAAACCGCTATATGAAGACAGAGAGTCATAGGGAGAAAGGTATATGATGAAAACAGAGATTGGAGTCACGCACCTTCAAGCCAATATCAGAGATTGCCAGCAAACCACCAGAACTTTGATTAAAGACTTCTAGACTCCCCAACTGAGACAATAAATTTCTGTTGGTTTAAACCACCTAGTTTATGGTCCTTTGTTACAGCAGCCCTGGGAAATCAATCAACCAGCATTCTAAATATTTACTGCCTTTTTTTTTTTACTGAAATACAGGCTGTACTTCAGATGATTTTGAATGATTTCGGATATCACATTTTGGATTCCTGATTTGCTAGAATGTCAAAATTTCAAAAGACCTTAAAAATTAGTGTTCAGGTTCATTTTATAATCAACTTAACTGAATTTAAATGTGGTAAAATGGTGTCTAAAGTACTAAAAGAGGTAATATTGCCTAAGTGGTCATAAAGTATAAATAAGTTTATTCTCAGAATGATTCCATTTTCCTATGGTTATATAAGCATGCATTTAGGACTGTAAGAAGTCAGTAGAGTGACTTTGATACCTAGGGCAAATGAAAATGAATGTCTCCTTCCCACTCCTTACAACAACATGCCGGGAATGTAACTTGCACTGGACAAAATACCGTTGCCCAATGGCATACTCTGTTTTTAAGTAGAGAATTCTTAACAAACAGCAAGAAGCCTACCATCAATTAAAACACCTACAGTCAGGCACTAAACTCAAAGGAGCATCTTGCTTTCACTGCTTTCAGCCATGTTCTTATTTTTGAATTTACTCCATTGTCCTCCCAGTTTTCAATCACTCCATGAACAAAGATGTCTGAGAATAGACTATATGTCAGTCCCTTGCTATTCAGTAGTGAACAAGACAAATGAATAAAGCCTTGCTCTTAGGTTACTTAGTATGTGTGATTTTAGATGTTGTCACCCAAGCCCTTATATGGTACCCTGGATGGGAAAACTGAACTCAAGTTTTGCTATTCAGGTACTTGATATCTCTTCAGGATTCAGTGTATTCTCAGCTCTGGGTTTTCTACATGCCTGTCTTCAGTTGAAAGTCCTTCCTGATCAATCGCCAGTCTCTGAGACCTCTGGTCTCCCCATCTAATGCATATCTATCTAAGCAGGGCTACTTCATATATCCTTAGAAAGGAAAGAGAGTACTGAAGAGTTGGCTTGATGGCTTACCAAGGAAGCAAGGTGATATAAGTTCAACTGTTAACTTCACTGGTATGTCACAGAGGCTGAATAAATATTTGTTTATTTTGTTATGGAGTAAACAATAGTTTATTGTTTAATCTGTTTACTTTTATCCCAGAATGTTAATTAAATTAAAATTGCATCTTATATTTATTGATATTTCATTATAATATTTTCATCATACTGGATTTGAACAATGCACTAAGCCTTGGAAATAGTTCTACTCAACTCATTTAACTGAACTACTGCCTTTAAGATATATTCATGTAATAAAAATATGTTGTGGTGATTTTACCAATAGAGTTACCTTGAGTCAACTACAAAGAGTAAGCTATTCACCTACACATAAAAAAAAATACAGATTAATTCTCTCTTTATTAGAGGGCATATAATGCAAGGAATTCTCAGATGATCTTCATTTTTCATCATAAACTTCCAGGGCTTCGTAGGGAGTGGCTTTAGAGTTTAGCCTCAATTGCCCTGTGGCAGAGCCACAAACAAATCCCAGCTTAGAGGACAGAGCCCTCTTAGCATAATTAAGCTTGACCTTATGGCCGCCCCCTAGATCCTTCCTAGGTAACTAATGGGCTGTGGGAGGTGCAGCAAGTGTTGCCAAAACAAGTGAAACTCACAAGAACATTGTAACTATGTTGACCACTGCCTTGTTTTTCTCTGACTATAAAATAAAGCCTCAGCTTGCTGGCTGGATCCTTCTCTGTGACCTCATCCAGGCACAGGAGATCCACCGAGCCCCAGCTATATTCTCTTTGTCCATCTTTTCTTTAATCCTTCATCATCCTTTCGCAGGCTCACGGAACCCTTGGCTGTGCTGGCACGGCACAGGGATTTGGCATCTTTCCTAACTCTTCTAGCCTCTCTATTTATTATTGTCTATTCCAACGGTTTTGTTCCTTGCTCACATTTTCTCTTTGCTCCATTTCGCAACCACTGAAGACAGACCAGTTTTTCTGTCAGTACTGGTGATCAGCTTTCCTGCCACTAAAGACCAAGAGCATGTTCCAAATAATGTCCTTTTGCTATTAACCCTAATTTCTGTATAACTGCACTTAAAAGTTAAAAGTATATGTGTGTTATATAAAATACATGTGTATGTATGTTTGTATTATTTTTATATATACATATATATATATAATAGTTTACCACCATTATTAGCTACTGTGGCTTATAATATCCTAGCATAGAAAAGGACCACTCCAACCATGAATCTCACTTCCAACCCTCAATGTATACAACTTTATTTTGTGGCACCCTCTATTTTTTCTAATATGTTTTAAATTTATACAATTTAATACCATGTTTATGTTATTTATCTCTTCTCAAAATAGAGTCTATTTTCTTTACGCCTAGATCCAAGTATGGGTAATCAATTGCTGGAAACCAATGTGAAATTCTAAATTGTTTTTTTTTCATGCTGATATTGATAATGCATAGTCTATAAGCCAATTACATTAGAATTTGTTTTCTCTTATTTTTAATGTACTCTCCATATTCCAAAGATAATCTAAATTATTTTATTTATTTTTCATAATTTTTTAAATGTTTATTGATTGTAGAGGGAGAGGAAGGGAAAGGGAGAGAGAAAGAGACATGAATGAGAGAGAAACATTAATTGGCTGCCTCCTGCACACACACCCCCTACTGGGGTACTGGGGTGGGGATCAAGCCCACAACCTGGGCTTGTGCCTTGACCGTGAATTGAACTGGCGACCTCCTGGTGCATGGAATGATACTCAACTGAGCCACACCAGCCAGGCTAAATTATTTTTATAATATAATTATTTTCCAGTCTTCTCTGGAATCCTAAACTTTATAGATGTTATTATTTTTCTGAAAGAGTTTAATCTATGTTCTAAAGAACTGAGTTAAAACAGCTCTAACATAACACAATCTATTGCATGGATTATAAGTATGATTTTACATATACTGAGATATTCACTTCTTTATTTCACATGTTCACAATATACCAAACAAAACCCATAGTAAAATGAAAGCAAACCACTTCAAAATAGGCTTCTGTATTTCCCATAGAGACCAATTATGCTTATAATGCCAAGAAATTTCCCAAACATATTTGGAAATGTTGCAAGATGAGTTATCAGAGAAAATTACAATTCATTCCCCCTGGATTTAATTATAGGATGTAATTCAAAATATAAGGCACTATGTGTAGAAGACAAGCAAATCTCTTTGGGAGTTGATTACAAGATAGCCATGCAACATTCCCCAGTTCCATATTTCACCTGAACACCTTTCATTAATTTAAGAAGAAAGTATACTGTGTCTTCAAAGAGTGCAATTTAAATGCTACCTCACTGACCGTCATCACACTCAATAGTTTTATATGACAGAACCGTACTTGAAAAAAAAAGCAAAAGAAAACAGAATTGCAATAAAACCACAAGCCAATGGTTTATTTTTATAGTCAATTGCACATGTCTAAATTAACCACTGACACTTTTATTTTTGATCTGCTTTTATTCTTTTTGTCACTCATTTCTAAATGGTTGTATTTTTAATTCAATTATTCCTAAATGTTAATACTAGTCCTGAAGCTATTTAAAAACCAGGATGGATTGCTCTCTAAAAACTTAAAGCTTATCAGTGAAGAACAGTAGATCATTTTGTAAAACCCTTAGAATCCTATAGCTATTCTTCGTATCTTCACATTAAATTAAAAGTTTTTGAAATAGCACATTGTTGAACAACCATACTCAGATATGCTTTTTCATCTACCAAGTGCACAATAGCCAAGAAGAACAAACACATAAGTACAATAAATTATAAAAAAATTACTTTGTACATCAGATCACTACACTTTATTTTTTAATGTCTTTTTCTTTCTAACTCTCAACAGGTAATTCATCTTAAATTGAAAAGACAATCATTCATTCACATGTGAAGGTTGAATACAAATGAATTAGGTTAGATTAGACTCTAGACTCCAGTGTCTACAGATACAGATTCAGGTTAGAACCATATTTATTTCATCTTCTTTGAACTGGCAGCTACAGGGCTTATGTTTGTTTTACGTGCCCCATACTGAGACCCATGCTCTCTGAGACCTATTCCTCTCATGATGGGCCATCAAATCATAAGATCCAAGGCAAATCTTTGTTTGTGGTAACATCATTACCTTCCATTAGCCCAAGTAAGGAACATGGCCAAGCCCAACATTAACGCAGGGAGTAATTACGTTTTATTCATGTAAGAGGGACAAAATGTTGAAGTTTTACAAAATATAATCCAAATGATCACGTGCACACTTTTAATTTGCATTCTCCAACTTTACCTGTATACTTACATTTAAATTGTGGTTATACTCTAGAGTTTTTATTCCATTAGCGTTATTATTCAACCAGAGTAATTTTTATTGTACAGTCTGTTTTTAATAAACTAGCTATTTTATTATTACAACTAATGGAGTAACTATTCAATGTTATTAATCTAAAATAAGCACACTTTAATAAGCTTCTTTTTAAAATTACTAGACTACATGCTCTCAATCATGAATTAATCTGTTTCACTTCAAAAATAACTTTTATGTAAAACAATTTTCAGTTTTATGAAAATATGCTTTGAACCATGACAGCTTTGAAGATTTGTACTTGTGCTCACCAATATTTACCAGTATTTTAAAACTCTCTTACACTAACTTAATCTTGGAATATGATTTTGAGAATTTTTACTCTTTTTTTTCTATATTTCTGTATATCTATTTTTCTTTTTTATTGATTGATTGATTAAGTTATCGCATATGTGTCCTTGTCCCCCCATTACCCCCCCCCCCCAAATCTCTCCCACTCATGCCCCCACCCCCCTGGTGTCTGTGTCCATTGGTTAGGCTTATATGTATATATACAAGTCCTTTGGTTGATCTGTCCCCCTTAACCTCCCCCCTCCCCTACCTTCCCTCTGAGGTTTGACGGTCTGATGGATGTTTCTCTGTCTCTGGATCTGTTTTTTGTTCATCAGTATATCTATTTTTCAAAGAGTAATAGATGGATATGACTTCTAAGGACCCAGTCTGATGATATAGTTCATATCTATAAAAGAGCAATTACATAATTTTATTTTTACCTATTTTTAACATCAACTGATATGCACAAATTTAAATAAAAAGGGCCTTGGAAAAATCCTATTAAAATTTTCTACCAAAGATGGAACTTGCTATCAAGCAAAACAAAATTTACAGGTCCTTATTGGGTAATTATAATTATACTTTTAAAAATATATTTTAGAGAGGAAATTTCCATGTGGCCTTTTGTTCCTGGAAAACTTGATTTATAATCAGTCACTTTTATTAAGATTGTCCAATTCATTGTTTTTTATTTGAGGCATTAAAGGTTTTTGTTGTTGTTGTTCTTTCTGACTTTTGATACTGGTACAGTATTGTAAATGAATCTTTCCCAGGACATGGAATAGCACATGGAAAACTGGTGAAATTATGTTATGAAGAATGTATTTTGGAGGTCTTAAATAGAATTATATTTTCAAAGCTTTTGCCTCTAATAAGAAAAAGGTCTAAAAAAATTGTTTTTCTGTTGTGTGATACTAACTCTTAATTGATTGAATAAGTAGTTTACACATATCTGGATAAGAAGAAAAATATAAAGGTGATTGGTAATATTATTTCAGCTGCAATCTTTAGGATAGAGTAAGAAGCAAATATGGTATTCAGGATTCTAGTGACTTAGTTATTTGCTATGAGAGCAGGCATTTTCAAACCTTTGGGGTGGGGTGGATTTGGCTCTGTAGTCTTGAGGTATTAACACCTCTTACCACACAGTTCTAATATATTATTGTAGGTTCCTAGAATGAGTCCACAAAGAACTAAAAAAAGATTATTTTTGCTTCTAGTATGTAGGATGTTGCCATATAGAAAGGTATATCTTCTCAATTTGGGTAAAGAAAGATGATCTTGATGATTATTGGAAATAGAATGATCTTATGTCCCGATGCAAAATAGATTTGGTGATAGAATATGTGAATCACAAAAAATATGGTATTTCATAAGTCCATTTTACTCAGTGGATGCTAAATTAGACAAAAACAGAGGAGGCACCCACTTGCTGATATGAACACATGTTATTTCTTTTCCTGGAATTTATTTTTTTCTTATTTTTTTAAAAAATATATTTTATTGATTTTTTACAGAGAGGAAAGGAGAGGGATGGAGAGTTAGAAACATCGATCAGCTGCCTCCTGCACACTCCCCAATGGGGTATGTACCCGCAACCAAGGTACATGCCCTTGACTGGAATCGAACCTAGGACCCTTCAGTCTGCAGGTCGATGCTCTTATCTACTGCCAAACTGGTTAGGGCTTTTCCTGGAATTTCTAATTCATGTAAATCTAGGCACTCCTACTGAGCTTTCATAATTCTGCTTAGAAATCTTTCCTTTTGTGATGCTTCCCTAATGATTACAGCTTCCTGAGAGAATTAGTTTAATTTTTGAGTCATTTCTGTAATGCCTACATACTTTTATTGCTGCAAAGACCACAAATTACATTGTTTGTATTTATGCATAAGTTCAGCTGAGGTGGCAGTACCTTAATTCTCCTTTTTTCCCAGCCTAATACTAAGATTGGCAAATGGTTGTTAATATATACCCATGGAAAGGAAATTATGTGATCCAAGAAATGGAAAGCTTGAAAATGTGTATTGTCAATTTTGGGTTAACTAACTTTTACAGATTTTTTTTCTACCTTAAATATGAATTAGAAAATATTCTAGTGGAAAGGTAGGAAGAAATACCATTATACAGAAAAACAAATTTTAAAGATTGGATGGATATATCTCAGCTGTCTATAAAAAGGACACAGGAATTTTTTGTGGATCATCAGAATTTTTATTCTCAAGAGCCTAAGAAATGGAGGTATGGACAGTTTATTGTAGATGAACTACACAGAAAACAAATTTAAGTCAAGAGTTACCCTTTGAGTAGCATATGAGTGAGAAAGCTGAGGGTGAACAAGGAGATGGAGGAGGATGTGTCCAAGAGGAAAATATTAGAAACTATAAAGAGTTAACTAGAAATTGGAATGCAGGGGTCCAGCAATGAAGCATAAAATAGTATATATCAGCACCATTTTATAAAGGATGCTTTTGAAACACCTGATTTTAGAAGGGTGGGAGAGAATGGAAATTTTCCTCAAGAACAATAAATTTTCATTTCACTATTTCTGTTTTTTCCTCATAAATGTAAGCATAATTCACAAGTTTCAGCATAAAATATTTTAACTTAAGCATATATTTAATTCTCTGTTATGCAAGAAATACCCAGGCTATTTTGTCATATTTTCTCCAATCACAGCATTGGTTAATTCCTAATCTGGCCTTCCTATAACAGTGGTGACTTGAAGGAAAAAGAAAGTATGGTGCTGTTAATTATTGCAAGTTAGTATAAATATGTAGTTTTCAGATGCTAGGCTTATTTTTCTTTTTTATATCTATTTAAACTTAAGCTAGTTTAAAAATTTGCCTTTACATTAAACTGTATGAAAAAATAAAAATGTTAATGAATAATCTAAATTTGTTTTTGGGTTCTGATTAATGATGTTAGAAGATACTTGGCCAGAACTCGGGATTCCTAACTGATTAATAAGGCAGAAGGCAGAAACGCAGAACAGATTCTCCATGTCAAATCACTTTCTTTACAACAATAAGACTCCTGTCTCATATCACAACATAGTCTTCTGAAGTGGTAGACTAGCACACTTGAGCCCACAATTGCCTCTTTCTTCTTCTTCTTCTTCTCCTTCTTTTTCTCCTCCTCTTCCTCCTCCTCCTCCTCTTCCTCCTCCTTCTTCTCCTTCTTCTCTTTCTTCTCCTTCTTCTCTTCTCCTTCTTCTCTTCTCCTTCTTCTTTTCAATGCACCAGAAGCCTAAGGACTACATGAACTATAAAGGAATGAATTTGAATTCCTTTGGGAGTATGTCCTAAATATTTTACCACACAATTAGCATGAAAAGGGTGAACTAATGTGGGAGGCAGATATCTCTATAATACATGCTTTAAACCACTCACTACACACCTTTTTCTAAGGCCCCCTGTCCCACTGTATTCTGCTTGAATTTTTTTAGGGACATGGGAGGAGAGGCAACATTGAAGAGTAGTTTTCCTGTTTCTTTTCAAGCTGTGAATAAATCTATATTCCAAGAAAATCCATCACTAGAAACTAATTCCAGAGAAAAAGAGATAAACACAAAACAAAGTTACCAGTCCTCCAGAATTAGGAACATTGAAATTAATCATATTTAAATACAAAACTTTACCTGAAGCAACCTGGTTGTAGAATGAATATATCTGAATCTAACTTAGTTACTTCATTCCTACACAGGAAATAAAGAAAACAAAATAGATATATTAAACTCTCCAAAAGCCAATAGTTTTCAACAGCATATTTTGTATAAATTAAATAACTGCTCTAGATGCAACTTTATTGTTCTGCAGTCATTGAGTGCCATGGCTAGGATTTACAAATGCTTGATTTGATAATCTGCATTTAACTGGTAATGGGAAAAGAGAGGGTAACCTGCAGACCTAGCAGGTGATTTTAGGAGTCATGTCACATTGCCAGTGTCCATATTCTATTGGACAGAATTAACTTAAAAGTACCACTTAGATACAAGGAAGCTGGGGAATAGAAGGAAAAAAAATGATTGGATAAACATACTGCATGTTTCTGTCTAAAGACAAACCATGTTCACTAATTTTCTATTCCAGTCAAACCACAATTCAATGAAACAAAGCTATAGTCAGTTCATGTTACTCAACAGAAACTGAACTTTACTGATTTCCCTGAAATGATACTGTTACAGGAAGAGTGATGGGAGATGATTTTATAACAACAACCTACAACACACAACAGTATGATCTCATTAAGGTAGCTAGGATCTAAGTATAATGAAAATATCAGGATTTTAGGAAAATTTTAGATATATTATTTTTGAGCTGATATTGACAGAAAAGTAGAAACTTTTCAGGGTGAGGCAGTATGAAAGCAGAGGCTGAGAGGAATTTAATTAACAAAGAAAAAGTAGAACAAAAACATAAGGACTCATTAGGGACTTTCAAGTAGTTCAGTCTGATTATTTCATAGGGCCCGAGAAGAGAAGAGAGACAGAAAGATTAGTGGGGATTTAAATCATCAAGTCTTTTATATGTCAGTAAGGATTTCATCTTGGAGATAAAGAGCTCCTGGGACCCTGATGAGAGTATCCCGGCTGTTAAAGGCCATGTCCCATAGGCATGTGCCAAGGCAATGACACAGCAGTTTTACTAGATGCACTGCGCAAGTGCACCTTTATCTTATGTGACACTGATGTCATTATTTGGCAAGAAGCCTTTTTTGTTTGACTTAGTATAAAAATGTGTTGCTGAACAGCCGGTGGGGGCGGCTACTTTGAATGGCTCTTTGGTAGCAATGGCTGCTGTGTTTACAATGGCTGCTTGGTCTGCAATAAAACATAACCCACCTGAATCTGGCTGCCCATATCTTCTTTCCGTCCCCTCCTTCCAAAGAGGTCCTGTCCCTAGCAGAGGGGCTCGGACACAACAAGATCCATTAACAAATTTTAAGCAAATGACTGGTTAGATTTCAATTTTACAAATAGCGTTTCAGAGTGAAGAACTAGAAAAGGGAAAAGGAGTGGGTAAGAAAGGAGACAGATATTGAAATAACTGAGGCAATAAATAATAAAGCTCAGAACTAAACAGTTGGTATAGATTTGAAAAATGCTTAGAAATAGACTTCACAACTATTAT
Source organism: Corynorhinus townsendii (assembly GCA_026230045.1). NCBI lineage: Eukaryota > Metazoa > Chordata > Mammalia > Chiroptera > Vespertilionidae > Corynorhinus > Corynorhinus townsendii. The sequence continues at coordinate 60,990,277 of JAPDVU010000005.1, forward strand.
TAGGTTAATGGATGTAGGAATTTAGAAAAGTTAAGTTTAGTGGTTAGGCTTCAAGCATTGGCATTGAAGAAGTAGACATGACAGATAAGTAGAAATTTTTCAGGGTGGAGCAGTATGAAAAGCATGGATCACAGGCCAGGTAGTCACTCTTATCTTTCTCTGAATATTATATGATTCTCCTATATCTTCTGGTAAAAATTGATGGAATAATTTCTGGAAATAACCACGTCTTATGGAAGAGATGTTCAATAAAAAAAGTAGAAACACAGAACAGAAAATAAGGGAATTATCATATATTGATGCATGTTTGGGAGACAGCATCTAGAATATCAATGAAACCACAAAGGGATAGTTAAGAAAGCTAGAGCATATCATATTTAAAAATTGAGCAAGGAAGGAAAAGCTCATAAAGTAGAGTAAAATTCAGTAGCTAGAAAGGTAGAATGAAAACAAAAAAATGTTGACATTAAGTCATCAGTATTAAATCAGGGCACAAAATAAAGAAGCATTAGCAATGGGCATTAAAGTTAATAAATAAAAGATTACGGATGACTTGAACAAGAGCGTTTCAATGAAATGATGGTAGAAATCAATTCCAATGGTTGAAGAAGTAAGTGAGAAGAGAGAGATCAGGGCAGCTTATGATGGCTATATTGGATATTGGTGGATATGCTTAAAGGGGACCAAAGAAAATAGGAACCAGTACAATGCTTCCTGTAGGTTACTTTCACTTTAATTATAATTGTCTTTACACTGAACACTAAAATCTGGAGAAAATTCTATGAACCATGAACACCACAGAAAAAAATAATGAAGCACTTAGAACATTTATATTTAAGGTTGGTTAATGAATGCGAATTAGCTAAGATATGTAATAGTGTCTTTAACTCTTGCTCAAAAGCTATATTTATATGATAGATTCACCACATAAAAGTGCAATAGAGAAATATATTTAATAGAATTACATGGACTATATTCCCTGATATTAAAAAAAAGAAAACTGAAAGTTTTGCTTGATGTTTTATTATTATTTTTGCCTATATTTCTACATTTTAATAGCTAAGTATGTAATTCATTGCATACACTAAGAGTGTCACATTCTTATAATACCAATGTATCTGTTTATTTTCTTCAAATTAATTTCCCTGGAAGTAAATGGTATAGTGTTAAAAAAAAAACACTCAAGTGAGTACTTGATTATATTAAGTGGTATATTAATAACTGAAGATGGATATGAAAATATATATCATAGCCTCAGCTATCCTAGAGCTTAATCTATAAGAAAATTGAGAAATGTTTACAAATAAGTACAAAAAGGTAGTGTGGAAACAGTTTCATTGGTATATTCTTTATAATTTTAGAGGATCAAAGATCACTTCAGTTTGAGGCCACCTGTCAGGGAGGAGAAGGTGATATTTACTTGGCTGGGAGGATTATAAAGTTTTGATAGATTAATACCGGGATAAAAAGTTAAAACAAATGTTCAAGGGGAGAATATGACAGTAGGGATGAAAGCCTTAATTAGTGTAGAGACAACAGAGATTTTTGTAGTAGATCCCGGAATTTAGTGATATATATTTGAATGAGTGTGCTAGTAGTAGGAAAGGAAGGAGAGAGTTATGAAGAGAGGTTGCAGGAAATATAAAAGGTTCTGACAACTATTTTGGTAGAAAGTATGAAGGAAAAGAAAAACTAAGTGATGACTCCAAGGAATTGAGACTAAATAAGGAGAAGACTGAAATAAGGAGTAAGTATTCTTACTATTTTAAGGTTGGATAACAGTTGGAATTTAACATTTAAATTTTATGATGAAAACAAGATTTCCTGTGGAAATTTTCAGAAGAAAAACATATCAAGGGCAAGTAACCCACAGACAGAACTGGCTACATGGCAAATTTCTTATCACCAAATTTTACCACTAGTTAGTGAGCACAGATCAGAGAGTGAGCATTTACTGCCACAAGAAATGGAAAATTGAAGACTCTAAAGGCATTTAAGTTATTCCAGTATAATTCTGTGTAGTCTTATTAAAATAGTTCTTACATCTGCATTGTGACCTTTGATTTCAATTCTTACTCTTTGGAGAAAGTGCACCCTCATTCACCAGCCATTTGTTGTTTGGCTACACAGCTCTTTTGCAGGGACTCATCACGTGCTTACCTCACACTCCCTAGATTCAATTTTCCGTCAAGATTTTTCTTGGAAAATTTCCACTCATGTGGCACCAAGCAGGCATCCATGATCTGCTGCTTTATAACTGTCTCCATATATAAATTGTACATAAAAGTATAAAGATAAGGTGATAGTAGTCTCTATGTATAGAGATTGCAGTTGAAAAGATGTACATGAAACAAGAATTAGAAAGGAATATTGGAATTTTTTTTCACACAAAGGTAATAATATAATCTATATAATACAAACCCAGTGGTCATAATGCCGTAATGACCAAAGACTGGTCACCAGGAGTGCATTGATGGGTCCTGTGGCACCAGAGGGACTTGACGCTGGGTCCCATGGCATTATGGGTCTGGGTCTTACTCAATTTCACACACTGGGCCTCTAGTATCAATAATAAAACATTGACTATGATTAGCCCACTTGGTAATAGAGGAAGCTGAAGCTTAGAGAGGAGAAGGTTAAGAAATATTTTAAGTGTAATCTGACTCTGCAAACTATTTTCTAAGATTTACAGAGATTATCTATATATATAAACCCTAATGTGCAAATAGACCGAATGGTGGAACAACCAAACAATCAAACAACTGGTCACTATGATGTCTGCTGACCACCAGGGGGTGCACGTGGAATATGGCAGGAGTCAGCAGCAGGAGGCAAAGTGCGGAACATGGCGGGCATCAGCCATGGTGGGATGGTGGAGCAGGTGAGTGGGGGCGCCAGAACAAGGGGAGCGCCAGTCGCTGTCACTGGGGTGAGCCTCTGGTGGTTACTGAAAATTCTTTGTTTCCATGCACTGCAGTCCTGCCTGGCACTCACACCTGCTGCTAGCACCAGCCCCGCTCACACCCGCTACCAGTGCCTGGTGCTAGTCCCAATCATTTGGCTCTGTCAGCAGGTGCAAGTAGTGGCAGCTAGCCCTGATTGTCCCTCAGGGCTTCTCCACCTCCCCCTGCTCCTGAGGGGCTATCACTGCAGCAGCCACTGCTCGCATCCACTGATGGCACTGGCCCCACTTGCACCTGATGCTGGCTCCTGCCCCAATCGCTTCGTGTCATCAGCAGGTGCAAACGGGGCCAGCATCAGCACATGGGAGCGGCGGTGGTGGGAGTGAGGCTGCTGGTAGAGAGGGACTGGGGGCTGTGGCAGGAGGGGCCAGGTGGGGATGCAGAGGATGGGCTGAGACCTGCCCCTGTGCCCACCGCAGCCTCGCGGCCCACAGTTCCTTTCAAAGTGCACAAATTCATGCACTGGGCCCCTAGTGTGTGTGTGTGTGTGTGTGTGTGTGTATTGTTGAATGAAGTAACTGTCTCTGTAGCATACTGTCCTATGAAATGAGGTAGCAGAATTTAGACCTGCACTGAATATCTTAGAATGCTTCCAATTGTACATAAAAGAACACTTGATGACAGGTCCTGTAAAAAACAGGATCCTATTTTTTTTCTCATATTATAGAAAGTCTAGAGATAATTTGTCCCATTGATGGGTTCAAGTCTTTCCTAATTTTCTTCTCTGCCATCTTCAGTGTGTCACTATTACCACCTCTCATGGTCACACAAAAATGGCTATGAAGGATCTAATTGTTCTCATTACAATAGTCTACAAAATGAGAGAGCATGGGCCCTTCTGTCACCTCCCTTCCCCTCATATGACTTCTGTTGCAGTTTGTTTACATTTATGTGGGATCTTGAAATAGTAGACATCAATTGTAGTCTATAGACAAAATATAAGTATATAATAAAAGCCTAATATGCTAAGTGTCCAGTCAGCCGTTCAACCAAAGTGTAATATGCTAATGATATGCTAAGGCCACTCAACTGCTTGCTATGACATGTACTGACCACTAGGGGCAGACGCTCTGACTGGTAGGTTAGCTTGCTGCTGGGGTCCAGCTAATTGAGACTGAGCAAGATGGGCCAGACACACCCTGGAGCCCTCTTGCAGTCCCTCCCTGGCTAGCCAACCTCCCTCATCCCTCCCTGGATCTGATCATGCACTGGTGGGGTCCCTTAGCCTGGCCTTCACCCTCTTACAATCCAGGGACCCCTCAAGGGATGTTGGAGAACCAGTTTTGGCCTGATCCCACAGGCCAGACTGGTGCACAAATTGGTACACCAGGCCTCTACTCCAATTAATAAAGATGATTATGTCCAGCAAATCATAGAGCAACTATAGGGATCCATCCATTGAATTTTTTATATTTCAAATATGAGAGTGTTTACTACAATTATCTGATACAATATTACTTCATCTCAAATTTTAATACCATGTAGATTTCATAATTTTTAATACCAGATCTTAAATGAAAAAAGGTAACTTAAGAAAAAATTGCATCAAAGAGAAAAAATAGTATATGTATACATTATTCCAAAGATTCTAAAGATTATGCAGATGGATTTGGAAGAGCCATATTCAATATTAGCTTATGTAGAAGGGCTTGCCAGTTTGGTGATATGGGATTTCATGAAGAAATTATTAACCAATCCAGTTTAATTTTTGGCTCCATGCATATAGTCAAATTTAGAGTTGTCCCAAATGGTATTCTCATGACTATCTTAAAATTATTTTTCTCAGTCTTTCAACACTTGCAGTCATGATTTGACATTGTGGAGGACTTTAAGGTACAAGGCATTTAATTGAAAGAATATAAAGTAGTTCAGGAAAAAATTCACTAGGGCAGAATGAGAGATGAGAAACACTACTGGGTTTTAGTTAATATCCTAAGGAGGAGAGCTGAACAAACTGCGATAGTGTCCAAAAGACTTGGTAGACATAGCACAATTGTAGTAATTATCAATGGTGACTAATATAACATAAGAATAGTGGGACATTTAAGAAGCCAACAACCCTTGGGAGCTAAGTGAAAGGAAGTCATTCCTGATAAATTAGTCACAAATAGCAGGACTTCCAGAACTGGATGGGATGTACAGACAATAAGATTCAGCCTTCTTAAAGGAGGGTGGTGGCAAGAGGTAGGCAGACTCCCTGGTGCTAATCAGGAACATGAGTCAGAGTGACTTGTTCCAGTGGGACTAGACCAAGTGACTTGTCACACTGTAAGGAAGATTTAAGACTGATGGAAATATAAGTTGTTGAAACTTGAATGATTCATTCTCAACAAGTGCTAAAATTTATTAATCATTCCTGAAATTAGAAAACAGTCATGAATGCTAACAAATTAGTATCTGGGGAACTTATGCTAGACCTGCTGGATATAGGGCTCCTAATACTCTTCATGCCTGTAGCATAATTGGCTCAAAATCCACCATGGCTCTAGAAATGTATGTGGTCACCATCTATAGCTTTACCAAAATAAATAAATAAATAAATAAACCTGAAAAGAAAAACAATGAAAAAGGATAGAGATTGCCATTTTTCTGCATACATTAGACAGATTATTTTATATTTAAAATGAAATGTCTGAGTCTCTTAGTTAATTACTGCATACAGTAGATATGGTGATTAGATTTGTGATTGACATGAATGTTAGTCATCCAACAAGTAAGTTGCATTACAACAGAAAAACATCAAAGGTCATGTCTGATGATAATTAGCTTTGGAAGAAACCACAGTTTCTAAATAATAACCTTCAATTCTGGGAAATGCAAATCATAGAAATGTTATCAAGAGATGAAAGTGAATATCAGTGTCTGATAGGGTAGTCTATTAATGGATGTAATAGAAATAAAGATCTTTATAGTGAAAAAATCTATAAAATTGAAAATGGGCCAGCTGTTTATAGTTCGTCTGTCTTTTACAGTCAGCTCAGTGAGACTAAGAGAACAGTAGTTTCCTAAGCTAAATATATGGGTTTAAAGAGTCAAGGTACTTCATTGAATCTTATTTTCCTTATTTTATTAAATAATATTTTTTAACTTTTCACATTTGAGCTATTATATTTGTTTGCATCTCAGTTATGTTTCTGAGGAAAATCATCACATTTTACGGTGGTTAAATTTCTAATATATTCTAATTTTTAAGTACAAAGCATGTTAAAAGACTAATAAAATAATGCTTCATTGCAATGTTATTTACAATATCCAAGGTTTGGAAGCAGCTCAAGTGCCCATCAGTAGATGAGGGAATAAAAATGCTGTGGTACAGTTACGCAATGAAATACTACTAGGTCATAAACAAGAAGGGAATCTTACCCTTTGCTAAAGCATGGATGGAGCTGGAGAGCATTATGTTAAGTGAAATAAGCCAGTCAGAGAAAGACAAGTACCATATGATTTCACTGATATGTAGAATCTAATGAACAAAATAAACTAACAAACAAAATAGAAACAGACTCATGGATATAGAAAACAGAATGACAGTTGTCTGAGGGGAGGAAGTTTGGGGGACTGGGTGAAAAATAATGGGATTAAGCAAAATAACATACAAAATTCAGACACATACAATAGTATGGTGATTACTGGAGGGAAAGGGTTGTGTGGAAGGTACAAGAATGTGGAGAGAGGATAAATGGTGATGGAAAGAGACTTGACTTGGGGTGGTGAATACATAATACAATATACAGATGCTGTATTAGAGAACTGTATACCTGAAAACCTATAATTTTATTAACCAATGTCACCCCAATAAGTTCAATAACAAAGCAAACGTTTTAAAAAAGATTAATGAAATAGAAACATCCAACATAATTTCTTAATATAAAGGGAATGCCCATATAATTACTATGTAGGCAAAGTAATACCTTCAGAGCCCCCTGCCCCTATTTTGTATACTTTCTTATAATAATCTCATTCTTGCCCCATAAAGGGTACCACCCTTTTGAGTTTTATGATAAGGAAAGAAAATATTGCTTTGCTGTTATTGTTTTATTATGCTGTTATTGTTTTATTATGTAAATGTTTTATTATCTCAAGAAACTCCTGTCACTAGTTTTGTTTTATTTATTTATTTTTATAATCTTAAAGCTTTAGTTAAAAGAAATCTTGGAGTGTATATTTTTTGTGTGTTTATCTTCTTTTATTCAAATACTAAAATAATAATTTCACTATACAGATTTAACTGCAGATTTGAACAGGCAGAAGAAAGAATCAATGAACTTAAAGAAAAGGCATTTGAAATTATCCAGTTTGAGGACTGGGGTGGGGGTGGTGTGGACAGAACCTAAGGGACATCATTAAAAATAACAAAATACACATAGTGCAAGTCCCAGGAAGAGAAAGAAATTGAGAAATGGACAGAAAAAATATTTGAAGAAATAATGTCTGAAAACTTCCTAAATTTGATGTAGATATGAATCCATATATCTAAGAATTATAATGAGCATCAAGCAGGATATATTCCAAGAGTTGCTATAATTTAACTTGAATGACAAAAATAAAGCCCAGGCCCAGATGGCTTCACTGGTAAATTCTATCAAGCATTAAAAGAAGAATTAACAACATCCTACCCATATCCTTTAAAAAATTAGAAGACACACTTTCTGTCACATTCTATGAGTCCAACATTACTCTGATACCAAAGCCAAAGGTACAAGAAAAGAAAACTGCAGACTAATATATTTTATGAATATAGGTACAAAAACTACTCAAGAAAGCACTAGCAAACTAAATCACCAGCACATGGAATTGATAATACATCATGACCAGTGATTTACCTTGGGTATGTAAGGTTGTTTCAACATAAGAAATCAGGTCAATAGAATGAAAGAAAATAAGATCGCACAGGATCATTTCAATAGATGTAGAAACGCACTTGCTAATACTTACTACTCTTTTATATTTAAAACATTCAGCAAACTTCTGGCAGTAGAAGGCAATTTACATAATTCAATAAAGGGCATTTACCCCAAATCCATATTTAACATCATAGTCGCTAGTGAAAGATTGAAAGTTTTCCCCTTAAGATTTGAAATGAAACAGACACCTGCTTTCAACATAGTTATTCAATTTTGTATTTGATGTCTTAGGCAGAACAATTAGACAATTAGACAAACACCATTCCATCACTCCAAATGTTTCCTTGTGCCTTTTTGTAATCCATCTAGTACCACTACAACTATCTCCTGATAGTTGTCCTTTAATTGTGCATTTTTCAGAATGTTATATCATTTTAATCATATAGACTGTAGCTGTTGAATTTGGCTTTGTCATTTTGCATGATACATTTGAGATTCATCCACCTTGCTATCTATACCATTGCTTTGTTTTGTTTTATTGTTGAATAGTATTCCATTGTATAAATAAGGCACAATTAATAAATCTACTAACCAGTTGAAGGACCAGTGTTCTAGGTTTTGGTGATTACAAATAGAGTTATTTTTTAAATTTACGTGCATATATTTTGCATAAACATACACTGAATTTAATCTATTTCCTCCTGAGTGAGCATTGTAGTTTGTGTCTTTAAAGACATAGTCATTTTCATCCAAGTTATCAAATGTATAGGCATAAGATTGGTCATAATATTCCCTTATTGTCTGTTTTTGTTTTTATGCATGATATCTATGAATTCTGTAAGCATTCTAAACACATTTGCTTAAAGAAATTTTTAAGACTCTTTAACTATTTAATCATTTAGATAAAACTGTTTTCTTCATTGTCTCTTAGCATAAATTTCTTTGTGCCATTTGGGATTTTTGTTCGCTAGCTAATTTTTGAGGAAGGTTCATCATTGTTAGCTGCCCCAATCATATTCACCCATAACTTTCCACGTGCTCTACCATTTCCTTTGGGAATGCAATACAAAGTTATCTTTTATATTGATGACCAGGGCCTTCTCAGTCACTATCATTTTGAAACAGCAGCCAGACATGTTATGGCTTTAATTCCTGGTTGCATGTTTGTATATCTTTTCTTCTATCACTCTGATGTGATGCCTTCATATGGGCCAAAACCCCAAGACACTGGACACTGATTTATTCAGATTCCTTTCATGAGCTGGATGATCCTTTTCCAGGCATTCTTTTGAAGAGATGTTTTTATTTAAGCTGGGTCTTTCACAGTGAAAAAAAAAAAACAACACTTCTTTGTCTACCTTATTTCTCAGGAGCTGAGCTTCTGGCTACTACCTGTTTCTACCCAGATACAGAGCCAAGCAATTCTGCAGTATCAGCACTACCCCATAGTTCATTTGTGTAATAATTCATTCCATTTCAGGTATATGTTGATTTTTAGATTTTTTGTGTGAATACAGTTCCATATTTCTAATGTTCTTTTTTAAACATTTAAAAAAATATTTTTAAAATTGATTTCAGAGAGGAAAGGAAAGAGAGAGAGAAAAAAAAACATCAATGATGACTGAGAATAATTGGTCATCTGCCTCCTGCATGCCCCCTACTGAGGATCGAGCCCACAACCCAAGGCATGTGCCCTGACTGGGAACTGAACCATGACCTCCTGGTTCATAAGTGGAGGTTCAAACACTGAGCCATACATGCTGGGTTCTAATGTTCTTTTTATCTGTTATCTATTTGTATGAAAAAAAGGAGTTGCCTCAAAGTATCTTGTAGAGCTATCTTCATCAGAAGTTCAACCTCTGTTTTCTTCAAAATTCCTTGTCTCTGATTTTATAAAATTGTGATATTTCTGAGAATTTTGTGGTTACAAATACTGCGGGATAAGATAAGGTAATTTATATGACTCTGCACACAGATTAAATATGTAAATAAACTAGAAATGCTAAAAAGCAGATATATTATTAAACAAATGAGTTTACTTAAAAATAAATATTCATGATATTACCAAATTAGAATTTCTAAATATAATTATGTCAATTGGTTTGAAGAGAACCCTGTAGAAAATGTTCTAAAAGAGAGAATTGTGGAAAAATCAGATAACTGTGAGAACAAAAGGGGATGGGAGGCCAGATATGAATCGTGGTATGTTTTCCAAAGAAACATTTAACAATATGAATTGTGCATAAGATAAAATTTCTGTGTCATTAAACTAACTTATTTACTCAGACAGCCTCAAGTGTATTTTGTGTTCTTGTGAAGAGTCTAACAGACTTTGCTGCCAGTGAAAAGAATTTATATCAGAAATGTATTAATATGGAACATTGCATCTTTTACTAATGAAGTATTTAAATTAAAAAAGAACACATATTTACTTGGTTCCTGGGTTTGACTGAATAGAAAATTTTTTTCAAAATGTTGGAAGAATGAAACTCTATTTCTAGTACATTAACAGAAAACTAAACACTAAATCTTTACTAACCATACTTAGGCTTTTCTTTCTTCTTTTTTTTTTTTTTTGCCTTTTTTATACTGCTATTGATGATAGAAGTTTATAAAGCTATGACGCTATGACTGGTGCAACCACTATGGAAAATAGTGTGGAGTTTCCTCAAAAAATTAAAAATGGAACTGCCATTTGACCCAGTGATCCCACTTCTAAGAATATAGCCTAAGAATCAGGAAACATAAAGGATATATGCACCCCTATGTTCATAGCAGTATCCTATATAATAAAGAGGTAATATGCAAATTGACCATCACTCCAACACACAAGATGGCCGCCCCCATGTGGTCAAAGATGGATGCCCCCATGTAGACACAAGATGGCCGCCACAAGATGGCCAGCAGGGGAGGGCAGTTGTGGGCAATCAGACCAGCAGGGGAGGGCAGTTGGGAGGGACCAGGCCTGAAAGGGAGGGCAGTAGGGGGCGACCAGGCCTGCAGGGGAGGGAAATTAGGGGTGACCAGGCTGGCAAGAGAGGGCAGTTAGGGGCAATTGGGCCAGCAGGGCAGCAGTTAGGCATCGATCATACTGGCAAGGGAGTGATTAGGGGGTGATCAGGCTGGCAGGCAGAAGCAGTTAGGAGCATCAGGCAGGCAGGCAGGCAAATAGTTGGGAGCCAGCAGTCCTGGATTGTGAGAGGGATGTCCCAGATTGGAAAGGGTGCAGGCTGGGCTGAGGGACACCCCCTCCCCCATGCATGAATTTCATGCACCGGGCCTCTAGTTAATTATAATAGCTAAGATCTAGAAACAGCCCAAGTGCCCATTAGTAGATGAATGGATAAAAAAAGCTGTGCTACATTTACACAATAGAATACTACGCAGCTGTAAAAGAGAAGGATCTCTTAGCCTTTGTGATAGCATGGAGAGACATGGAAATTTTTATACTAAGCAAAATAAGCCAATCAGAGAAAGACATGGAAATATGTGCATTAAATGACAGAGAATTCAAGGTTGCAGTTTTGAAAAAACTCAATGTGATGCAAGAAAATGCAGGTAGGTAGTATAATAATATCTGAAAATAAATCAACAAACAAAGGAAGTACTTTATTGAAGATACTCTTAATATTTCTCATATTTTTCTTACTTTTCTTGGTTAAGGAAAGCACAGATCAACTTCTTAGAAAAACATAGTTCCTCTAATAGCTTTAGAATCATAACCTATGAAGTATATTAGAAAATGGAAAACAAGTTTTTCTGAGGAGAATGACAAGATATGAGAACTGAAGAGACAAATGTATTAACTAGGTAACTCTGGCATCATATTTAGTAATGTGATAAGACATGGTAACTGGAATTACATGTTCTTCTAAGATATCCTGGAATTATAATGTTAATATCAACATGAGCATAGCAGTGACAACATAAGTTGTAATTAATTGTATACATCTTCCATGTTAGATTTATTTTCTTTGAAAAGGCTTTTTATTTAATACTGGAGGTCTGGTGCACGAATTTGTGCACCAGTGGGGTCCCTCAGCCTGTCCTGCAGGATTGGGCTGAAACCAGCTCTCTGATATCCCCCAAGGGGTTCTGGATTGCGAGAGGATGTAGGCCAGGCCGAGGGACCCCACCAGTGCATGATGGGGGCTGGGGAGGGATGCAGGAGGTTGGCCAGCCAGGGAGGAACTGCAGGAGGGCTCCAGTGCATGTCTGACCCGTCTTGCTCAGTCCCCATCAACTGATTCCCAGCAGCAAGCTAACTTACCTGTCGGAGCATCTGCCCCCTGGTGGTCAGTGCATGTCATAGCAACTGGTCAACTGGTTGACTGTCTGCCCCCTGGTAGTCAGTGCACATCATAGCAAGCGGTTGAGTGGCCTTAACATATCATTAGCATATTACGCTTTGGTTGGTTGAACGGACGACCCAACACTTAGCATATTAGGCTTTTATTATATAGGATTGGAAACAGTCAATAAATAAGCAAATAAAAACATGGGAAACAGTACAGATGGTTAAATTACTGCACATTATATACAGCAAATAATGTCATTGAAAAAATGAGGAATAAAGATTGGTTGTAACATATTTCCAAGTTTTAGTGAAATATAATTGATATATAATGACATTTTGTAAGTGGGAAATATGTTAGGTTTGTGCACGAACTATCTTATTGAGTAGCTATAGTAACTCTACAAGATGAAAGATTTGAGGCACAGAGGAGTTATGTAACTTTCTGATTGTCACAAAGATAATAACTTGCAGAGCAGAAATTTCCACCTGGGGAGTATGATTTGTGAGTCCCCTTCTTATTCAGTGCCTTGAGCAACAGTTTGGTTATATTTTGGGTAGGAACGGACTTTGAAATAGAATAATATGCCCTCCCAATTTGTCTTAGCTTAGATGATGGATAAGTAAAATCTTCCAGGCTTTCTCCTTTCCTTCAAGCTTTGCAGGATAGTTTAAAGCTAGAGAATGCAAAGTGGGAGCATAGTCTGTTTTCAATAATGTGATTTTAAGATTTACAGAACTGGAGAAATTTCTTACCATCTTTGAACAATATTTTTATTTAAACAACTCAAACAGTCTTCATACAAGTGTTGTCACTATTAATGAGGTAATATGATATCTGTAAAGTACTGAGCATTGTGCCAAAGCAAAAGGTCAGTAAATAGTAGCTCACATTTTTTAAATGATGGTAAGAACATTTAACATGTGATCTACCCTTTTAACAATTTTTACATGTATAATATAGAATTGTTAACTATAGGCCTGATGTTATACAGCATATGTATAGAACTTAACCATAAATGATTGAAACATTATATCTCATTACAGCAACTCCCCATTTCCCTCTCCAGAAAGTTTATACATGTTTTTGCATAGAGCAGGATTTCAATTTTTAAAGCAGAATAATTACATGTAAACTGGATATTCACCTGCAAAAGAATGGTTTTGGATACATCTTATAGACAATAACTCAAAGTGGATTAAAGACTTAAAAAGGTCAGACTGAAACCATAAAATTTCTAGGTCTTGGTAATGATTCCTTGGGTATGGCACCAAAGCACAAACAGAAGCAAAAATCGACAAGTGGGATTACATCAAACTAAGCAACTTCTGCACAGTGAAAAAAACACTTAACCATGTGACAAGGCGACCTACAAGGAATAAAATGTTTAGTTAATATCCAAAATATACAATGAGCTCTTTTAACTCAGTAGAAGAAAAACAAAATAAACCATTTTAAAAATTGGCAAAGAATTTGAATGGACATGGCCATTTTATCTGTAAAACTTTATCATGGACAGATAAAGTTTGATGGTTCCAAAGAAGACATGCACATTGCTAACAGATATTTTAAAATGCTCAGAATCAGTAATCATCAGGGTAATGCAAATCAAACCCATGATAAGATATAAGCTCACACCTGTAGCTATTATAAAAAATGCAAAAGATATTAAGTGTTGGTTAAGATGTGAAGAAACTGGAACTCTTAGAGGGAATGTAAAATAATGGCAGTTGAATATCGGAAAGTGGCTTGTCTTACCTCACAGCACTATGTTAGTAAGTAAGTTATCCATTTGAGTCCAAATCACATTCATTGTGTAGTTGAATGTTTCTCAAACTATTCCACTTATGGCTAAACTACTTGAGAATTCAAAATATATTTACAATAATTTTATGTTTAAAAATGAATTATTAATAGCAAATTACTTTTATATCAGTTATAAAGGGGGGCAATATATAATGCAGTAGATATCATGTGATAGTAGAGACTACATGTGAAATATTACGTGTAAACTATTCAGTGATTCATTCAATACATGTGGTTGACTACCATGATCAGATAGCAAGTGAGAGGTAAATATTTCTGCCTGCAAAAGAATTGAGCATATTTAGTATAATAAGACAGATAAAGTTTGATGACATGCTTCTCTCTAAAGTCAATAATGTCCTTAGACCTTAGAAATATGCTTAATATTATAACATAAAACATAGATTAAAATACATGAAAATTATAATGTTTTCATTGAATTGATTTTTAAGATTTTTAGCCTACATTTTATAAAAAGTTGATAATCTAGGCCTTAAAACAAGGAAGAGAAGAGACTGAAGCATGTATTTGGGTTTATAATTTGGTTTTAAGAAATCATCTGGCTGAGTGTAAAAGAAACATCTGCATCCTTGTCTTCTTTAAGAAACTATGGCTAATTTTTTGTGCAGAACAAAGAATAGAGTCATTAGAGTGTTTGATTAGTATTAAAATATATTTTTACTTCAAAAAAAGAGAACATATAGTTCTCTGATAAAATGTTGGGCAAACCTGGCTTAATATCTGTGATTTCCTCCAGAGCATTGAAATAATAGAAAGGGGATTGTTTTTCTACTTTATTTAAGATCAGTGCAATTATCATTGCTCTCTAGATTTTATATAAACATTTTTGTGATAACACTGGCATCTATTTATATAAATGCTTAGAGTATTATACAACTTGGTTTTGTTTTATTTACATATTAGAAAGGTATAGATTCTCATTAAGTTATTATTAGTTATCACAACTGCATTGTTTTGAACCAGAGTTTCTCAACTTCTACTGAGATGAGTCTTTGTAGACTGGGAATAGTCTGTGCATTGTGGGATGCTTAGCAGTGGTCAGGGCCTCTACCCACTAGATGGCAGAGCTCACTCCTCTTTTTATAGTTTTTACAACCAAACCATTGTTTCAGACCATTCCAAATGTCCCCTAAGGATCAAAATCACACCCAGGTGAAAACAGCTGCTAAATTGAAGATTGAATAACTGTTTACATTTCAAATTTTTCATTATTTCATCCATTTGTTGAGCATATGCTCTGTAACAAGCATGGTACAATGCTATTTTGAATACCAGGAAAAAAAAAAAAACTAATTTGAAAAACCTATAAAACTTTAAGGGTCAAAGAAGTATCTAAACTTATATAAAATTTAAACATTCCTTACCTCCTTTACTGAGGTCATGTTTTTCATTTGTAGTATAGTTAGGTTCATTTGTTATTGTATGTATTTCATTTTGGGTTCCAACCACATTTAGGTTGATTTTAATTATCTTCTTTTTAGGGGCCAAATGAATGTTAATATTGTTCTAAAAGTAAAAGATACACAAAATATAGTGGTGTCCTCTCCTCTTCATCCCTATCACTCAATTTCTAATTTTTCTTACTTTTCAACCTTTCCCCATGCATCCCCTATATATAATCAAGCTCTTAATTTCTAGTTTAATCTTCCTAATTTTCTTTTGTGCATATGAAATATCTATATATATAAAAGCCTAAGTGACCGTTAGGATGGAACGACTGGAACAACCGGAACGACCGGTAACCATGATGTGCACTGACCACCAGGTGGCAGATGCTCAATGCAAGAGCTGCCTCCAGCCTGCAGGCCCTGATTGCCAATGGGGCCTGCCAGCCAGCCTCCTGGTTCCTCTCCCCAGCCAGCAGGCCCTGATTGCCTGATCGGGGCCAAGTCCCCGGGCTGGGATAGGGAACAAGGGGTGGGTGATGGCAAATGTGGCCCCTTTCCCAGGGAGGCGGAGGGCCTGTTCCCTCCTCAGGGCTGGAGGCCAACCTCCCAGTCCCTCCCCCCGGGCCGGCAGGTCCCCATCACCTGATCGGAGCCGGGACCCGGGTTGGGACAGGAAACTGGGGGTGGGTGGCGGCGGATGCAGGTGGCAAGGGAAGGAGGAGTCAGGGAGGCGGGGAGGTGGGGAGGCAAGGAACCTGATCAGCCCTGATTGCTGGACACTCCTAGGGCCCCCAACCATGCACGAATGTCATGCACCAGTCCTCTAGTCTATGTATAGAAAAGCCAAAGTGACTGAATGACCAAATGACCAATTGACTGGTTGACTGGTTCCTGTGATGCACACTGACCACCTGGGGGCAGATGCTCAATGCAGGATCTGCCCCCTGGTGGTCAGTGTGCTCCCATAGTTGGAGTGCTGCTCAGCGAGCTTACCAAGCGGGGTGGTGGGCAGTGGGCAGCAGGCAAAGCCCGATTGGGATGAGCACAGTGGTGGGGGCTCCTCCCTGGTCACCTGCCACTTCTCACATTACTACATCCCCTTAGGGGTCCCGGATTGTGAGAAGGAGCAGGCCAGACTGAGGGACTTCACTGGTGCACGAATCCATGATGCACTGGGCCTCTAGTATATATATTCTGATAACTTGAATGTTTGTGTTCCCCCAAAATTCACATTAAAATCCTAATGCCCAAGTGATACTATTTGAAGGTGGAGCTTTTGAGAGATAATCAGGTCATGAGGGTGGAGCCATAAAGGAGATCCTACAAAGTTTTCAATCTCTTCCATTATGTGAAGACACAATGAGAAGTCTGCAACTCATATGAGGACTTTTATTGAACCACCATCTGGAACTCTGATTTCAAAATTCCAGTATCCAAAATTGAAAGAAATAAATTTCTGTTATTTTTAAACCCCCCATTTCATGGTATTTTGCTATAGTATTCCTAATAGACTAAGGTATACTAGTATATTTGTTTTCTATATCCCTTTGTTTTTTACATGTAGGGTAGAATATATCTACACTCCTTCATTTTGCTTTTTGTATGATTTCTATATGACTTCAAATCAGTTTACTGAGGTTTCCTAATTTTTTTTTTTTTTTACAGTCAGGTAATAAATATTCCTTTCTGTAGATGTACCATTGTTTATTTAAACATTCTTCTAGGCATGAGAATTTCAATTATTCCCAATATTTTTAAAATACTTTCATTGATTTCAGAGAGAAAGGGAGAGGAGAAGGAAACATCAATGATGAGAGAGAATCATTGATTGGCTGCCTCCTGAACACCCCACACTGGGGAAAGGGCCTACAACCCAGGCATGTGCCCTGACTGGGAATCAAACTGTGACCTCCTGGTTCATAGGTCAACACTCAACAACCAAGCCATGCCAGCTGGGCTCCAATACTTTTAAATTACAAACAATGCTGCAATGAGTAACTTGGGGAATATATATATATATATATATATATATATATATATATATATATATCTGTAGGTATATCATCAAGTAGTTTCTTACCAGTGAGGTTACTGAGTCAGAAGGCAAGTACATTGTCATTTTGTTTGATATGGCCAAATTCCTCTCCTAAAGGATCATACCAGTTTGCATTTCAACCAATGATATAGGAACATGACTGTTCCTCTACAGCTTTGTCAACAGAATGGATGGTCACTACTTTTTAATTGTCAACCTCATAAAGAGAAGCGGAATTTAAAGGTGGTTTTGGTTTACATTTTTCTCATTATGGGGGAGTTTGAACATGCTTTCATATGTTGGAGTTCCATATAGTATACTAATATTTATATTAACATAAAAGATGAACAATTGATGAAAATATGTATATAATTTTCATGTGCATATCTTGTTTTGTTCCTGGTACTGGGTTTTTGGACATTTGTTCCAAAGATGTTTTAACATCTCCTATTATATTTATGTCTATGTCTCCTTATACCTCATGTAGATCTTCGCTTCATAAGCATAGTTATGTATTACATATCAGGAGTCCAGGTCCAGGTTCAAATTCTCTCTATGATCTTTCAGGCCCCAAAATCAGCAATTACAAAACCTACCAGGCAGGCTTCCTGGAGAAAAGCTGCTCTCCCCACACAGGACCTGAGCATGCTGCAGGCTCTGGAGGGAGTTGTAGTCAAGTACCTAGCCTCTCATACTTTTCTCTCCCCTCACCCATTTATGCTGATCCCTGGCCCCTCCTCTGATGTTCAGTTTGGCTTGTTTTCCTAACAGACCACCTTGACATCTGGAAACAGTCAAACATGTTCACATTAATAAGAGCTCTATCTTCATTTTAAATATTGTAACTGGTATGTTTGTCATAAAATACAATTTATCACATATGTCATAAAATATAGTTCTGCCATAAAAATAATTATGTGCATTTAATAACATTGGCTATATTTTTTGTCTAGGAAATATGACACACATGTGTGTTCTATATTGCTTACATTTATACTTAAACCTTCTTAATGCCCTTAGTCTTCTGTTTTCTTACATAATCTTTTATTTTATTTTCAAAATCTGGTATCCTATTACAATTAGATTACTATATTTTCCTCCCCCCAACACCCTTCTCCTTATTTTTTGTTTATACTATTTCTATTTTGTCACAACATGTAACATTGGCTTATTAGTCTTTACTTTTTTCATTTTTATGATATTGAAGGGTTTTGTAGGATTCCTAGTTTAATGGTATCCTCTTCTGCCAGTAGAGCAAAAGCCAGGGAATTTGACTGAGGGGTGTGTTTTAAAAGAATATCAAAGGCAAAAAAAAAAAGGAGATGGAACAGGGAAGCAGAGCTTTGAAGATAGAGGAAGAGGCAGGGAAGGTGGCCAGCCTCTAGGAGCTGGAAAAGGCAAGGAAACATTCTCCCAGGAAGCCTCTGGGAGGAACACAGCCCTGCCAACACCTTTTTGTATTAGACTTCTGACTTCCAGAACTATAAGAAAATAAGTTTGCCTTTTTTTCAAGACACTAAATATATAATTTATTACAGAAGTAATAGGACTCTAATATATCATGCTTCCTCATCTACTCATGGGCATTGCAAGTGCTCAATAAATGCTGTTTGTTATAATGGGGTTCTTTTTCAAAAATATAATACATATATATAGGATCCAATGGGGTGCAGTCCACTGGCATTATGTAGAAGTATAGATAGACTATCAAAAAGAAAAAAAAATAATTATGAATTCTTCAGACTGTTATAGCATCAGGAAATGTAAAGAAGTAAAACAAATTCTGCAGAGTATTTAAGTAATGAGTGATAATCATCAGTTCTGCAGAACCAATTCACATAGCAGAATTTATAGTGCATGTTCTGAGAGAGTGAATGACTTTTTTTTTTTTTAAGTAACAGAAGGAATTAATGATGACAGTATGTGATTTTATAGATTTTGAAGTTAATTTTCTCTCAGGTTCTAAAATTATGATATCTGGGGAAATATAGATCTGTTACATTGCTTTAAAATAAAAGTATATGATAAAATTAGAGACAAATTATACATATAAAATCCATTTTGTCTTAAAAGGAGATGGAAATTAGCAAGTGCATAAACTGACAGCTTCTTGCTGTGTAAGGATGGAAATAGATTAAATTAAAATAGATTTCTCCTCTTACCACATTAGATTTTCCATGTTTCCATAATCCTATCTAATAAAAGAGTAATATGCAAATTGCTACACTGACAAGCCATGCCCATCAACCAATCAGGAGCGAGTATGCAAATTAACCCAACCAAGATGACTGCAGCCACTAGTGAGCAGGAAGCTTGAGTTTCCCCGGCGATGGAGGAAGCCAAACTTTCCGCCCGCCCTGGCCTGCCCTGGCCTCTGCTCAAGGCTACAAAGTTTCAATTATAGAAGATAAATAAATCTCAGATACCAGGGCCTCTGCTTGGGTTGCCAGGGGGCGTGGCTGGCCTGCAAACCACCACAGGCCCCTCGCCCAGGCCGCCCCATGCCTCAAGAGAACCCTCACCCTGATCCAGGACACCCTTGAGGGCAAACCAGCTGGCCCCCACCCATGCACCAGGCCTCTATCCTCCTATCTAATAAAAGAGTAATATGCAAATTGACCATCACTCCAACATACAAGATGGCTGCCCCCATGTGGTCAAAGATGGCCAGCAGAGAGGGCAGTTGGGAGGGACCAGGCCTGCAAGGGAGGGTAGTTGGGGGTGATCAAGCCTACAGTGGAGGGCAGGTAGGGGTCACCAGGCTGGCAGAGGAGGGAAGTTGGGGGCGACTGGGCCTGCAGGGAAGGGCAGTTGCGGGGGACCCAGGCCTGTAGGGGAGAGCAGATGGCGGTGACCAGGCCTGCAAGGGAGGGCAGTTTGGAGCAATCAGGTTGGCAGGGGAGTGGTTAGGGGGTGATCAGGCTGGCAGGCAGAAGCAGTTAGGGGCAATCAGGAAGGCAGGCAGGCGAACAGTTGGGAGCCAGCAGTCCTGGATTGTGAGAGGAATGTCCGACTGCCCATTTAGGTCTGATCCTACCAGGATCGGGCTGAGGGACACCCTCCCCCCTTGCATGAATTTCGTGCACTGGGCCTCTACTATCAAATAACTCTGAATCCATTGTTAATGTAGTATATCAGGCATCTTCCCATAACTTACATTTTACATCTGAGCTTTCTTTTATGTCTACTTACATCTGGCCCTAAATCTGAACTTTTTATTGGTTACTTCTTTTTGTTTTGTTTTGTTAATCCTCACCCAAGAATATTTTTCCATTAATTTTTTTAGAGAGTGGAAGGGAGGAGGTGAGGCAGAAAGAGAGAAACATGGATGTGAGAGAGACACATCGCCCTTACCAGGGCCATGGATCAAGTGTGCAACTGAGGTATGTGCCCTTGACTGGATCTAAGAGCTTGTTCCAATATTGATGATGTAAATTTGATCATTTGAATAACTGATGCCTGTTCAATTTTCCCCATTGTAGAGTTACTAGTTTTCTTTTTGTAATTAATAACTAATTTATTTTAAGATACTTTATGACTACATAAATATTCTGTTCCTCATCAAAATTTTGCCCACTAGTTTTGCATCCTCTAGTTCTTGACTGAAATAAGTAATATGATGATTGTCAAGTGGTAATTATTTTTTTACTATCTTTCCTTATGCATTTATTAGTTGACATTCTATTTTGGAGAGGAAGAAAAGGAGAAATAAACCAGAATAAATGAGATTGATTATTTACTGGAGATGGGTCTGATAAGATGTAAGAGATAAAAGAGGTGCCAATATTTCTGTGATGATATCTATTGAACTAAGTAAAGGTACTAGTCCATACAGAAAAATAAATAAATAACATCTATTTTCATCTAGACATCTACTATATTTTTCCTTCTGTCATACACAAACATAGTGTGTAGGTGACCCACGTCCCTCATGGTTCAGGGTTCAGGCTCTGGAAGAGGGGCCACATGCAAATGAAAGCGATGAGACAAGAAACAATAATTTGGAAATATTGGGGGACCAGGCGGGAGCCCAGCTCAAGAAGAAGGACTCTGCCTGGGCTCTGGCCTCACCATCCTTTTATTCAATTTGGGATATAGCCCTTTAGGTAGCCAATTTCCAGTAACAGGCAGACTATCTTATCAGTAAGAATTTACATGACTGTCTGGTGGGGAAGTTGCTTCAGCTACCATTGTCTGGACTAAACAGTGGGTGTACAGCCCTGACCTTTGCCAGAGCTCAAGGGTCACCAGCCTTCCAGGTTCCTTGTCTAAACCTCTCTGCTAGTAAAGACAATGGGTGGCTTCCTGCAGATAGCTTGCCTTTTTCACTAAAAGTATATCTTTTTTTTCAAATATATTTTTTATTGATTTCAGAAAGGTAGGGAAAAAGAGATAGAAACATCTAGGTTGAGAGAGAATCATTGACCAACTGCCCCCTACATACCCCCTACGGGGAATTGAGCCCACATCCCGGGCATGTGCCTTGACTGGGAATCAAACCATGACCTCCTTGTTCATAGGTTGACAACCACTGAGTGACACTGGCCAGACAACAGTATATTCCTTTTTAATTTTTTACACAATTACATAGTATTTTATGTATACATGACCATTATTAACTCTACCTATGTATTGTTTTCTTTGTTACTCAAATTTTTTTTATTAATATGTAATGCCACAAGAAAAAATAACAACCTAGTACTCTTTTTTTAAAATTTTTGATGATATAGTTCCAGGGTAAGTGATACAGAAGTTCTCCTCTTATCCAGTTACATTTCTTACAGTTTCAGTTAGCCCTGGTCACCCATGATACAAAAATATTAATTAAAAATTCTATAAGTAAATAATTTTTAAATCACATGCCATTCTGAGTAGCATGTTTAAATCTTGAGACATCCTGATCTGTCCAGCCAGGGACATGAATCCTCCCTTTGTCCAGAGTACACACTGCATATGCTCCCTGAAAATGAGTCACTTAGTAACCCTCACAGTTATTAGATTAACAGTATGGTATCATAGTACTTGTGTTCAAGTAACACTTATTTTACATAATACTGGCCTCAAATCAGAAGAGCAGTGATACTGACAATTATATATCAAAGAGGAGCTGTAAAGTTCTTTTTTTAAGTGAAAAGTTGGAAGTTTTCAACTTAAGGCATCTTATTATCTCATGTCATCTTTATAAGAATATTGAGTACAGTAAAATAAGATATTTTGAGAGAGACCACATTCACATGTCTCTTTTTACAGTGTATTGTTATTATTACAAGAGGCCCAGTGCACAAAACTTGTGCACTGGAAGGGGGTGTCCCTCAGCCCTGCCTTTAGCCTTTCCAATCTGGGATGTCCAACTGCCGGTTTACGGGATCAGGCCTAACCCACCAGTTGGACAACTCTCTCACAATCTGGGACTGCTGGCTCCCATCCACTCACCTGCCTGCCTGTCTGATTGCCCCTAACTGCTTCTGCCTGCCAGCCTGATCACCCCTAACCACTCCCTTGTCAGCCTGATCACCGCCTAACCACTCCCTTGTCAGCCTGATTGATGCCTAACTGTTCCCCTGCCAGCCCGATTGCCCTCAACTGCCCTCCCCTGCTGGCCATCTTGTGGTGGCCATCTTGTGACCACATGGGGGTGGCCATCTTGTGCGAGGGTGTGAAAGTCAATTTGCATATTATCTTATTATATAGGATTGTCTATTATACTTATTAGAATTGTTAATCTTTTACTGTGCCTAATTTATAAATTAAAACTTATCATACTTACGTATTACAGAAAAGAAACATACTAAGGTCTAGTACTACCTATGGTATTCAGCAAATAGTATCAAAAAAGGTTATTGCTGGGACAGGTTCTCAACTAGATCAGATATGCCAGTCAGAGAGGAGAGTGTTGCCCCTACCTAACTCCCAACTATCACAACTAGAGCAGTAACTGACCCTCCATTAACACACTCTTCTCTGAGGAGTTCTCTCTGTGCTTCACAGAGAAACACGGTTTGTAATTACAAACATGAGAATGCAAACAATATAATGCTTTATCTTCCCTCTTTGTCTAAGATTGAAATTTAAACTACAAGCATAAAAACTCTAATAGAATTCTTAATTATAATGTGGAACAAACACATACTTTTTCCTGAAAGGATAAACAAAGGGAAAAAAAAGGCATACATAAACATCTTAAAGAAGGACATTTACATAAAGGTGAATAAATAAATGTTCACCTCTTAAAGAAACACTCTAGTAAAACAGCCATTTTCAGAAAATGCAAAACACATTTCACAAAGCTGAAATATAGAAAAAGCATCTGGCAAAAATCAATATAAATTCATCATAAAAATGTTCAGCTAAATAGGACTAGGAGAACAAAGACTTATGCAGATGATGTTTACACATTGGTTTATTTGATCATTGAACAACAAAAGAAGAGTTCCGAGAAGTGTCTTCTGTAGGTACACATATTCTAGATGCTAACAGTGCCACAGAAAGATTATTAAACAATTTTTTTACTGTTCATTTGGAAAATCAGTGATTATTTTTATAATTATTTGATTATTATTAACTGAAGATCATTTAAATTCTCTGAACATAAAATATTTCACCAATGCAAAATATTTTATAATAAGAAATTTATTTAAAAAAATATACCTTTCTCTAGGTACAACTCTTTGTCAGATTACTATATTTCATTTGTTTTATTACTATAGTACTCAGATACAATTGTGTTACACATATTAATTAGATTCATGAATAGATCCATCACTAATTAAAATGTCTACATATGCAGGTAACATATCTCTATATTTTATATTATCTCACATTCAGATAAAATCAGA
Source organism: Corynorhinus townsendii (assembly GCA_026230045.1). NCBI lineage: Eukaryota > Metazoa > Chordata > Mammalia > Chiroptera > Vespertilionidae > Corynorhinus > Corynorhinus townsendii. The sequence continues at coordinate 61,014,465 of JAPDVU010000005.1, forward strand.
TTTTCTTAAAATAATTATTAAAAATAATTTGATTACTTTGTTCCAGCCTCAGGAATTAATTCATAATCAGTCATTAAATGCCTGGCCTTCTTTAGGTACCAATAATAACATTCATATTAGAAAGGATTCTAATAACTGAATATATCAATAATTAGATAATTATTGTGATATTGCAAACTTATTGTTAATATTACCATTAGGTATTAAAGAAAATATTCTCACCAAGATGCTCTGTAGTCTTAATAGCAAAGTCTTCATGATCTGCAGTAATGAGAACAATCCTTCCATGATTAATTTAAAGGCCTAATTTTAATCTCCAACTCTCAAGTTTTAAGAGGATCATATAGTAGCAGCATTTGCTGATTTAAATTTCCCACTTGGTCCATTCCTTACGAGCCCTGTGGTGTTAATAAGCAGTGAAATGACTGAAAAGTGGGCAATGCGAAGATGGGAGATAAATAAAGAAAATGAATGTCCCAAAAGTAGATAACTGAAGTTGATAGCTATTCCCAAAGCCATAACAGCTGTACCTTTTCTTTAATAAAAAGGAACCCAGCTAGTTTCCCAAAGCATTGGAGATGCATTTTATTTGATAGTGAATACAGAGAGAACTTTAAAGAATTATGTGTTTAAATTTCAAAGAGATCTTTCAGATGATGTGCACCAATATTGTCACTATGGAGATGGAAAAATTGAGACTCAGGGTGGTTATGTGGCCCTATTACAATCAAGGTAATTGGCAGAATTCCTCAGTGGATTATTCCTCCTTTGGATTTTTGGAACAAGTGTCACTACTCTTTCTTTCTTAATTAAGTTTATTGGGGTGACATTGGTTAATATGATTCTATAGGCTGAAAGTGTACAATTCCATGCCGAATCATCTTTGTATCGCATTGTGTTCACACCACCCAAAGTCAAATCGTCTTCCATCACCATGTATTTGACTCCCTTTACCTTTAGTAGTCCCCTCAACACATTCCCTCTGACAGCCATCACACTGCTGTCTGCATCTATGAATTTTTGTTAGTTTATTTTTCTGGTTTGTTCATTTGTTGCTTTCAGTTTTATATTGCACATATGAGTAAAGTCATATGGTTCTTAACTTTATTTGTCTGACTTATTTCACTTAGCATGATATTCTCAAGATCCATTTATGCTGTCACAAATGGCAGTATTTCATCTCTGACAATTGTCTTTATCCTGCTTCTTTGTTTGCTAACTTGTGTTTCTTCTTTGTTCTTTAGGCCTTCTACTTATTTCTCTCTACCAAATATATCAATGTCATATGCCATATTAAAATCAATTGTATAATCTTTTTTTTAAATGTAAATGTAAATATTAATGTCATAAATATTGTGAATAAGAAGAGAAAACAAACATCAAAACATCAACTACATAAAGTATTTGAATCCATGCATAGATTGGTATTTAATAATGTTAAATATGCCCCATTTCCACAAATAGACTTGTGCTTATATAAATTTTTAAATACGTTTTTACTGATTTCAGAGAAGAAGTGAGAGGAAGAGAGAGGTAGAAAAATTAATGATGAGATAGAATCATTGATTGGCTGCCTCCTGCATGGCCCCCACTGGGGATTAAGCCCACAACCAGGGTATGTGCCCTTGACCGGAATCAAACATGGGACCCTTTAGTTTGCAGGCCGACACTCTACCCACTTAGCCAAACCGATTAGGGCAAGACTTGTACTTATATTAAGAAAGAAATTTATATGTGAAACCAAAGTGGACTGTCAATTATGACTGATTATAAAATTTATGAACACTGTGTAGTGACCCAATAAATTTTTATGACATATTAATTTATATACACTAGAAAATAATTGTATTTTTACCTCTGAAAATCTGTGCTTCAGAAATGTTTATACTTTTTAAACCATTAGCGCAAACATCTAACACTTAAATACATCACTTACCTACTATTATTTCTAGCTAAAGCGAAAATAATAAAATCCTAAGATAAGGAGACAATGGAAATGAGAATATGGCTAAATACGTGAAATAGCCTAGGTGCATAACCTGAAAAGTAGCCTTAAAATTGTCTAGCAAAATGCTCTACTTCTACTACCATATTCCAATTAAGGGATTCCATTTTAGTGTTTAACCTCTGAATGAAACTCCTGAAGAACGCTTTCTCTCAGCAGGTACCCTCTATATTTTTAAATCCAAATTTGATTTTACCTCTCAATTATATAATTTATATTAATTTGAGATTTGCTGTCTGGATGAAAATTTAAAATTTAATAATGATAATTCTCTTCTTCCACTCTCCCCACCCTGCTTTTTCCCCCACAAAATAACATTTTCTATTTCTCTAACTTTTCAACTCTTCTCCCATAACCTAACATCCCAAAACTTCTTCATTCAATTCATGTCTTTGCACATACATCATTTTTTTCAATGACTCTGAAATTGCAAACCTCCAAACTCAACATAATGCATTAGAAGCATGCTCATTTAGGAAAAGTAATATGTGAGCATTATTGTGTGTTTCTGAACCTATTTTCAAAATAAAGAAATATAACAGAGGATTAGCTCTTATAAGATGCAACTTTATCATCTAGCATTTTTAATAATAAAGTTTTCTCCCAGTACTATACTTAAAATACTTATTTATTTTTAATCAGAAAAATAATATTACATTTATTCCTCACAAAATAGCTTTCTAGACACTGATGAATAATAAGACATTTTTTTCGAATAGAATTTATAGGCTAGTAGGGGGCACACAGGAAACAGCTAGCACACACTAGACAGTGAAATATTCACGGAATAAATGAATAAACTAATTATAATGCAAAAAGGAATTAAATAAACATCCTAATGAAGATTAAACAAGTCTTTATTATAGCAGGAAAAAGGAAAGTCAATTTTATTTTAACCCAAGACTTCAAGAAAGATTTCATTGCGTAAGAAATGTTATTAAGTTTGCAAAGATGAAAAAAATGTTGAAACACTTTTTGTATTGCATTATAATTTTTATTTTCCTTGTCTAACTCTGTTATGTAACTGTGTTTCTTTTATGGCAGTGACCTATTCTAATATTTAATGTCCTTATACCTAAAAATGATAGCTGAAGTACTGTAGACACTACATGCTTGTTGAATGGATGAGTGAATTACAGAAAATGTTGGAAAATATAATAAGGTTGAGAAAATATTATAAGCAACAGTAGCTGTGCTTTTCACTGTAGTTGTAATGGAGGTGTTGTGGAAAGGTTGGTTAATAAAAGACAGTAGAATGTAAGTTAATGTCCATATAGCAGTTGTAATTACCATGGTAAGGATATTAATGTGTGGAGCCATCAGGTTATCTAAAAGACAGGTGTCATGATTGGTATGGATTTCTAGGAAAATACTAATTACTAATAAAAAGGATGTGACTTAAAATGTTTTATGTTAGAATGTCAAGATGAGATCAGAATCTATGGTAGTAATCCAAGATAGAGTGAGAAATGTCAAAATTAGTATTATAGAATAATGTCACAAGAAATTTTTAAGAAGTTGTATTATATACAACTCTGATCATAGACATATCAATTACAGACTTCTTGGAGGATGTTTTAATCAAGGTATTAAGAAAAGAGATGTCTAGAAACCTACTCTGTGCATCTAAGAAAAACCAAAAATATTTTAAAGAAAATAATTTCCTAACCTGCTATGTTTACACTCTGTTCCCATTACATCCGTCTTGTCTTTGGTAACTGATTTACACTTCATATTTCTCCAGGTTTTGTACTTTCTCTGTGCATCTAAGCTAACCTTTACTTAAACTATTATTTAGTTTATTTTTTCAATTTTTGTTTTTTAATGTCAATTTTCTTTAAGATGTTTATATATTGCAGACAAAAGTGTTTTCTGGCTTATTCAATGTTGTGTGTCCCAATATTTGGTAGCCTATTTTCATATATTAAGTGTATATATAAATATTTTTAAAATAAAATTTTCATTGCACAGGCATATACTCAGAGATAAATTATTTTTTCTCCGATGTCCCTGGTCATCAATTTATTTTGTAATTCATTTAGGCAAACATTTATTAAGTTCATTTGAACATTTCTGTGAAACACACTTTAACATTTTTGTGAACTGTTTTGGATTATAAGGACAGATGATTCATAAGAATTTCAATCTTTATGAAATTGTTTGTTTAAAGGTTTCTTTCTCTTCTCTCTCTCTCTCTCTCTCTCTCTCTCTCTCTCTCTCTCTCTCTCTCTCTGTGTGTGTGTGTGTGTGTGTGTTTAATCTAGTCAAAGTGCTTTATTTATCAGAGAGAAAAGTGAGACTCAGAAGTAAGCTTAGGTTAATCTCAGGGTTATACAGCTAGTTAATGACAGAGGTATGGCTAGATTAGTGCTAGTTAGTGCTCTTTTTTCCCCCCCCTCTTAAATTTTATTTTTCAATCACAGTTTACATTTGTATTTGTTTCAGGTTTACAACATAGTGGAGTGGTTAGGCACTCATAAACTTTACAAAGTGGTCACCCTGATACTTTGAGCACCACCTGGCATCACACATATTACAATATTACTAACTACATTTCCTATGCTGTACTTCCATACCAGCACTGTTCTGTAACTACCAATCTGTACTTCTCCATCCCTTCACCTTTTTCACCAGACCCTCAACTACTCACCCCCCCTCTGGCAACCATCAGTCTGTTCTCTGTTTCTATTTTGTTTGTTTGTTTATTTTGCTCTTTGGTCTTTTGTTCCACCTGTAAGTGAAATCATATGGTATTTTATTGTATTACTAATTTCTAGTAATCAAATAGACTTGAGATAGATTAGCAAGAACAAATAACCAAATTTAGTACATACATATGTATTGGAAACTTGCATACATGAGGGAATCGGAGACCACACATGCAAAAGAGGTTCAGAGATAGAAAGGGAACATGGGTATATAAAACATCCTGCGCTAAGGATGGGCGGCTTCAAAAAGTCAATGCAGGATGATCAGATAAGCGTAACTTCAGCAAATAGAAGTTTGTCCTACCCTATAGATAGGTCAAAAGAAGTTATCTCCAATAATATCTTATGGACAAGGCCTCTAATTTAAATTCTTCTAGGTACTTAAGGGGGGCGGGAAGGTGCAGAAGTTTCTCTTGAGCCTCTGGCTAAAGTTGCTTTTAGCTTAAAAAAATCTGCATATCACAGAGCACATCTTGGAGTGAATCATTCTGGATCCCCACCCTGTGCCTGTAATAGAGATTTGATAAACATTAAGTAATTGAATAACTCTAATGGCAAATTATTTATTGTTTGGTCCAAAGTGAAAAAATAGCTCATTGATTTCAGGTAAATTTAATTTCTAATAGGTTCTGCACATGGTTAATAAAAGCTTGAAATATATAAAATTCTTCAGTCCTTTGTATGAAATTTATGAACAATAGTGAAGTATATATTTCAGATATACTTATTTAAAAAGTGAGAATTACAATATTTCTGTAAACATTTATTTACAACTCATACACCCAAGACCCCAGTACATCCTTACACAAAAGGATCTCACTAAACCTATCTTCAGGAGACTTGTTTTTCATTTGACAAAGTATCTTAGAGAACTTTCCAAGTCTGTGCATTGAGATGTAGGCTTTGGACTTAAAATTTATTAAACAGATCCTTATTTCCATATTTTTCATTATAAACTGGGTTGTGAATATTTCTCAGTCTTCACCCATGTGCGGGAGGAGGGGGGAGAGACAGAGAAAGAGAGAAGGGGAGAGACACAGACAGAGAGAGAGAGACTAGAAGTTAAAATGCCAGAACAGAACAAAATTGATGCATTGTCTTTGCATAGACAATTTTATTTCCTGCCCAAAATGGATGGACAATTTCATACTTCCATCAAATGTGTGATGACATTCACTTCCTCACGTGTTTATTAATAGATATTATTGTTTTCTTCAGTGATGATTGAAAAATAATATATGCCACAAATTCTTTTTATGTTAATTCTTAATTATTTTAAAAGACTTATAATAAAGAAGTTATAAACAACAAAAAAAGATTATTTTAGGTTTAGGTAACATCACTACAAGGCATGGAAGGGTCTATGTGACAGATTACCACATCTTCTTTTGGGATAAAGGATTACCTCATTGGTGCTAGCCTGAGAATTCTATGCTGACTAGTTAAGATTCTATTACTGGGGAGGGTTTCAACCACAATTAAGTTAGGTATTAAGTCTTGGTTTGATTAGCACAACTGACTCTATTTGTGCTTTTTGTTTCTTTTTAATAGATTTGAATCTTTTTTGTGAAGTAAACTATTTGATATCAGGGTTTCAGTTGTTTGATCTACAAGTCAGGAATGATGTTGACTATCTCACAGAACTGTTGTAAAATACAATAAATGCAAGTTCATAAAGCATCACACACTATTTTTTAAATATTTTAATTGATTTTTAGAGAGGGAGGGAGGAAGAGGGAGAAAGAAAAACATCATGCTCCTTACTGGGCATTGAGCCCTCAACTGGGCCACGTGCCCTGACTGAGAATTGAACCATGGAACAACACCCAACCAACTGAGCCACACTGGCTAAGGCCATCCCACACTTTTTAAAGCTGAAATTTTTATGTCTCCTTCTTAAATGTCTCCATGAAGCAGAATACCTTGATGTTGACTTTATCTCCATACATTTCTGGATCTTTCTCTGACACCCACCCCCCTTCAGTCTCCACTAAACTTTCACAGGCTCTGTCATCCTCTCTCACTTAGCTCCTGGTAATAGACTCAAAAATAATCTTTGTTCTTTGTTCCTATACCCACCTCCATGCCCAATTGCTGCCAGTTATCTTTCAAAAATGGAGCTGGTAATTTTATTGTATCTCCAATCAACCTTTAGTTTGGTCTCCCACTCTCCAAGTTAGCTGCACTGGGCTGCAAATTATGCGAATACTCCATGTAGTTTCACCATGCCTGGTTCTTTTATGCTGTTTGTTCTGCCAGAAATTACTTTTTTTCCTTCTTAGTTTGACAAAATCCAACAGATCAATGGCGTTTAGCTCATATAGCACCTTCTCTGATATGCCTTTCCTCATAGTTTATATAAAGTGTTTGCACACAGGGTTATAGCCGTTGCATTGATTCTCTCTCACTGGATAGATGGCACATTTCTACTTTGAGGGAAGAGACTCATTTTTTCTATGTTGAATTCCAATAATGTAGCACAATGTGTAGTTTAACATAAGGGGTTTTAAGTTGCACTGTTCTGGAAATCAGAGAACTCCTGTTTAATTAATTGTATTAATAAGCATGTTCTGGTTGGGCATGAAATTCATAACAATTATTTTTCTCTGTCTTATACTCGAAGCCCATTGGGTTGCATTTGCCTTCAAGCTGCACTAATATATTTAGCATTATTACTAGATTAGGGGGAAAATATAACTACATTCACATTTAACACTAACATTCTTCATATCTCGCTGTCACCTTTGTTCTTTCCCTATATGGTGCCATAGTTACAAACCAAAGTGTGAATAATAACACTTGGAAAGTAACATTCTGATGCTTTGTTAAGAAAGAGTGTTATGCTGGTTAGCCTCTACCTTTCACAATGTAATTATCTAACATCAATCACTTAGCTAATAGGATGGTAACTTTCAATCGTTAACTTTCTTTGAAATGATATGACTTTACAAGAACTGCACAATTCGAAACAAGAAACCTAATTAGAAGTTGCAGAGAAAAGAGAGACAAATCTTTACCAGAATGTGTATGTTCAGAATGTGTATGTTCATTTCTCCCTTAGATTCACATAGCCTACCTATTGCTCTTAACAAGAATTCTTTGTAAGGACCAAGAGATATAGAATAGTAAAGTTATAGAATAGTCCTCTGAGGTTATTATGATACTAGAGGCCCGGTGCATGAAATTCTTGGGGGGGCGGGGGAGTCCCTCAACCGGGCCTGCACCCTCTCGCAGTCTGGGAACCCTCGGTGGACATCCCTCTTACAATACAAGATCCCTCACTCCTTACCACCCTCCTGCTCACTCCTTAGTGACAGGGTCCTTACGGCTACGCTTGCTGTTCCTTAGTGCTGCTGAGGAGGTGGGAGAGGCTCCTGCCACTGCTGCTGCACTCACCAGCCAAGAGCCCAGCTTCTGACTGAGTGGAGCTCCCCCTATGGGAGTGCACTGACCACCAGGGGGCAGCTCCTGCGTTGAGTGTCTGCCCCTGGTGGTCAGTGCACATCATAGCGACCGGCCATTCTGGTCGTTCTGCCGTAACAGTCACTTAGGGTTCTATTATACAGAGTCCTACCAAACTAAAGGGGTTCATTTGCTAGGGTGCATCCAAGCCCAATAAAGCATGAACAGGAGTTTGCAGCAAAGAAACTAGTAAAGATTTATTTAGGGAATTGACTCCAAGTCCAGAGCTGCAGGTCAGCTCCTTCCCCACGCACACCCACACCCACCCCGCCCATGGCCTATAGGGGAAATACTTTATAGGGGAAAAATCATTAGTCATGGGATCTAGGGAGCTGGGATTATGGGCTCTCCTGATTGGTCGGGACCAGGGTAGGGGATAGTTGTGATCAATCCATCAGGTCCGGAAGTCAGCCATGGTGTCTCCTATCTGGTTTTGTGAGGATGTGGTCCTTACACTAACATGGGTCTGGTGCTGAAATATAACCGAGGCCAAAATGTTACCTTAGTTTGACCAAAACTCTGTTATCATAGTAGTTTGACCAAAACTCTGTTATCATAGTCAACAGACTTGAGGCTTTATTCTTAAGAAAATTTGCCACTGACCTAACTGGAACGAAATGTGTTAATGATGAAGGGGGTAGACATGCAGTATGTGAAAGGTGGAAGGATTTGGTAGAAAGGAGGTAAGTGAGTCATAGTGCTGTTAGACTGGAAAAAGCTGGCTTGAATTAAGGAAAAAGTCATATTAAAAAAATAAAGTACCTGTGTGCTTACAATATACTTCTTTATTTGGTTTAAAATTTTACCACCAAAGTGGTGAAATAGAAGTTCCAAAACAAGACTTTTTTTTAATGATAGAAGGAAATGATAATAAAGAAAACATATGTAAAAGGCAAGCAGTAGAATTTCACTGCCTGTCATGGGGTTATTGTGAATTGTACTTGCTAAATTCATGCTATTAACTCAACAAATGGGAGGCTATGCACAGTAAGCTCACTCCCCTTCACCATGCTGTGAGAAGACCAAGTTCACAGAGACTATTTTGTACCAGTGTCAGCCTACAGGTAGCTAATGTAGCGGCTGAACTGGCCTTTGTGTTTCTCATTATGATCACAAGACGCCCTCCACAACAATCATCAGGAAACTTGGAAAAAAAAACACATTTATTACTTACAAGTCCTGGAAATTACACGGCACATGGGGCCACACAGGGAGATCACGTGGAGGGAGAGAGACAGAGAGACACACACACACACACAGATAGGCCTGGGGTTTTGAGGGCTCACTCTTTATTGGTGAATTTAAAATGTAAGAGCTAGAATTGAAAGAGCCAGAGGAGTACAAAACAAGCAGCCCAAATGATCAGTTATCAAAACAACCAAGATCTCTAACAGAGAAGAATGTTGAGGGACGCCTGGCTTTTTATCTAAGTTCTGTTACTGACTATAGGCTTATTCATGACAGTCATCTTTGAAGTGGCTACTTCTTTGAAATGAATGCCTGGGCAGTCAGAGCTGAAGTCAGACACTAGCATTGCAAAAGGAAAAGCCAACAGTAGAGCTTACACTACACAATCACATAGCCTGAAACTGAAAATCACATGAAGATAATCAGCAATGCTGTAAGGCACTTATTAATGTCCTTATATTATTGTAGGTTGAAAGAACAATCTTTTGGGAGATAATTTCAAAGTACTCACTTAAATAATAGACAAAGAAATAGGTACAGTATTTTCCAGCCAGTGTGGCTCAGTGGTTGAGTGTCCACCTATGCACCAAGAGGTCACTCACTGGTTTGATTCCTGGTCAGGGCACATGCTGGTAGGGGGCATGCAGGAGGCAGCCAATTAATGATGTTTTTCTCTCTCATCGATGTGCTATTTTTTTCTTCCTCTCCATTTCTCTCTAAGAGCAATAAAAACATTTTTTAAAGATACAATATTTTTAAAAAATGACTCAGAGTTTCCATAAAATTCTTTTCAAATTTATTCTCTATCATGTACTAGCCAAATACACTGGGTACGTATGGTACACTGGGTGATCATTTCCTATTATGTAAGAGGTACTAGGTTTTGGAACTAGTGTTTTGGGTTGTGTTGGGGGGGATTATTTAAAAGAAGTCATATAAAATACTAAGCACCATGTTTTGCACATTATAAATGTTCAATGGATCATAGTCATTTGAAAGAAATGCCTAAAGGCATTTTTATAACATACTTACAATTATAGTTGACAGATTTCTTTCATTTCCACTGTAACTTCAGAAGGTCTACTATACTAATGTCATCAGTAATAGATATATACAATACGATACACATTTAGGGGAATAAGCACATACATGTATATATGTATACATATATATTTAAAGGATTATATGTATAATCATTATATATGTATATGTATATATAATCATTAATATCTTTACATTAACAAGTATATGGTAGGTGTTCAATAAATATTTGTTAAGAAAATGAATGCCTGAATATTTTTATCATTACATCTTTCCTGGACAATGAACACAGATCTACTTTATTTTTTTTTCAGATCTACTTTACTTTAATAAGTTAATTTAAATACATTTATCTGTTAATGTACATTTATTTATCTAAGTGACCCATTCTTCACTCTTGAGGAACATTCAGGTTGTTTCATATTTTGTCTATTTTAAATAACACCATGATAACAAACAGTACATTAACCTAAATGCACTTCACTTGGCCAACACCAGAAATTGAGATTGAAAAAGCAGATGCACCAACTGGCAGCCACAGGTTCCCTTCATTTTAACTGAGTTCTGCATTCTAAAAATCATGAGGTAATTCTCAGAAGGGAGGGAGCTGGGGGACTGGGTGAAAAGGCAAAGGGATTGAGAAGTACAAATTGGTAGTAACAGAATAGTCATTGGGGTATAAAGTACTGCACAGAGAATATCCTATATAAAAACAGGCTAATATGCAAATTGTCCCCTAGGCCAGGAGTTCCACTGAGAGTTTGACCAGGGGACAGAGCTGGCCAGCCAACTGCCCGAGGCCCCTCCCCCTGGCCGTCCCCACCCCTGATCGCCCTGATTAGGGTTGGCCGGCTGGACCCCACTTGTGCAAGAATTCGAGCATGGGTGACAGAATTAGTACAATTTATTTCTCTTTAGCTATCCCATTTATTTTCCCAGAGAGCATAAAAAGGGTGTCCTTTTTCAGTTACTGTCTCTGCTATTCCTTATGATCTACTTCAGGAAAATAGTTACTCAGATATTTTACCATAAATCACCACTTTAATATACTAGTTTGGTGACATTGAAAATTTTTCAGTATCTCAGTGTGAATTTTGCCAAATACAAAACCACATACTGCTTTTCTCTACAAGTTCTTAATTTTAAAGGTAATATAAATGTCTTGATCTAATGGCCACTTAGTCCACTTAAAATGGCATACTGTTAAATTAGATCGAGACATTTAGGTCAGTGCCAGGTCAGTGTTGCTCCGTGGTTGAGTGTCTTCCTGTGAACCAGGAGGTCATGGTTTGATTCCCAGTCAGGGCACATACCCAGGTTGCAGGCTCTATCCCCTGCATATAGTATGAGGCGTGCAGAAGGCAGCCAGTCAATGATTCTCTCTCATCATTGGTGTTTCTATTTTTCTCCCTCTCCCTTGCCCTCTGAAATCAATAAAAATATATTTAAAAAAGAAAAAGACTTTTAGATCAAGTTTCTTAATCTTGGCACTATTGACATTTTGAGCCAGAAAGTTATTTGTTTTATCAGCGTCTGTAGCCTCTACCCATCAGATACAAGTAGCAGCCCCAGTTAGGGCCAAAAATGTCTCCAGACTTTGCTCATTGCCCCTAGGTGCCAGAAGTGCCCTTGAGATCACTGCCTTCACCATTATTTTTAGTGTTTTGACTAGGTGACTACTAGTAAGTTAAACCTTTACAAAGTTGAGATCTAGAGCACTATATAGTTAACACAATATTCAGACTTAAACAATCTTACTGAAACTTTGGCTGGAATTTTTATTTGTGGAAATATTGTATTCTAAAGGAGTTGACAATAAGGGTAAAAATACATAAGTGTATATGGATGTACTTCTTCCCTTTTGCTGCATGACTGTTAATTCTGGTCCCGATTTAAGAAAGTAAATGAGTGTTAGAAGGAAGCCTAACTACTTAAAAAATGCATAATACATAACATTAACTTTATTTTAAGGCAGACTATGTGACTGCTAATCATACTATGTATGATGTATGATGTATAAAAACAATCATACATGTACTAATCACATACCTATCTAATGAGTTAGAACACAGATATCCATATCCAAGAATAAATAAACTTAGGTAACAATGATTTTTATAAATTGAATTTGCCACTGGAGGGACTAAAAGAGAAAGAAACAGAATATAAAACAAAAGGCAGACATATTTGTAAAGAAATGCTGCATATGCCTAAAATATTTGTATTTTTTCTTCTTGAATTAAAATACAGTGGCCTAGAAATACAGATGGAATTCCAAGATCTATATATTCCAAGCATATTTTGAAATATTACTAAATATAATAGTTAATGTATTTGATATTTTATTATAAACTTTAGCTTTTGTTCAGATCTTGTCAACATTAATTTGCAAAGGAAAAGTAAGTACTGTAACTTATTAGTATTCAATGTTACAGAAATTAATTTTTATAAAGCATTACTTATAATATAGTTTGTTTTAAAAAATTGTATCTTTTTTTTCTAAAAATATGTAGTTTAGAAAGTTAAATTGGGGGTCGGGGGGGAAATGGCAGCGGAACAGACAGACGTGTCCCGACCCTTGTCCTGGAGCAGATAGAAAGAACAGCTGAAGGTCACATGGGGAGTGTCTGTTGGTGAGTGAAGGGACAGCTATACTCCAGGAGAAGGTGGGGGACTGCTGGATGGGGCTCCCCTGACCGGGTAGCCCCAATTGCTGCTGGGTTCCCTCCCGGAACCACTGGCTCGGATGGGGAGACCGCGCCATCTTGAAGGGGAAAGTAGATGTTAACAGAAGCCTGAAAATCTACAACTACAGCACCCACCAAACAGCTGTGAACCCCAGAGCACCAGTCCCCAATTGGCACAAACACGCATATTCAGAGGAGCTCTACACTCCACCACGGGAAGGTCAGATTTCACCTGGGATAAGGTGAGGCCTCTGGTCCCGGCAGGACAGAGAAACGCACGCACTGCAGGAGCTGGAGGACTAGGGGAAGTCTGCGCCTAGAAAAATCTGTGGCTGTTGGGGCTGGCATGATCCATGAATGTGGAAGGGGGTCCTCAGAGCTGCTAACAGAGGGGATCTCTAAAAAGCAACCCATTTTGATGTGACGCAGAAGGACAGCCTAAAAATTTTAAAAGTGTGTTGGCTGCTTGGACACGGGTTCGGGGGGGGGGAGAGGAAGGACTGCACAGATTTGCATGCAGTGCCGGAGTTCACACACTTGTCTTTCTCCTCCTTAAATCCTTGCTTCTGATTGCTGAGCCCAGTGAAAGGGATCACCCAGTTGGGGGCACCCTAGGAGATTGCAGGGGAAAGTTGGTTTTCTGAAACCTGGGGATCAGAGCGGGGAGTGACCGTCGGAGAAGCAGCTCTGGGGCAGCCCGCTCCCACAAACCAGTATGGAGTGCCACAGGGAAAGCAGGATCTAAGAACAAGCTAGAGACGACCTATAGACCTGGAGGTCAATCCAGAAACACTGCCACCCAGAGGCTGAATCACAAATTGACTTGTGTAATCTAAATAAATAAAAATGTAAATGTTCATTTGTTCAAAATCTTAAATCTCCTAAAGTTCTTCACTGATTGCTTTGAAAGTTTGAAACAACATTGCATTCAAATATGCGCATGTTTTTATATACCTTATACCAACTATTATATAGATGTCACACCTATGACAGGTAAAAACATGCTTTTTTAAAAAAACAGCGCCATCTGTTGGACAGAAAAGCAACACATGCTATACTAAATATTTTATGATTCCATTTCAATGTTTCTGATTGCACTGTTAAATTGAATTTTCATAGATTTTGATTTATTTTCATTTAGATTTAATTATTTCATGTGATATTGTGTTGGAATTGAGCTGTGTCGTTTACCATAGCGTTCATTTCGTGAGTATAGTTCAATCTGCTTTAGTTCATCCAAATAATGCCTCATATAAGATCAAACCTATGTCATCATACTCGCGGAGTGGAAGCAATGCGACCAGTAATTGCAAATCAAACTGAGGAAGAACGGGCATCAGCGAATGAGCGAAACAGACAAAGAATGGCTCAAATACATGCTGAGGAAGCAGCAGAGCGACGGTGCGCAGCCAGATTTGAGGATGCATGGTTGCAAGCACGGCAGTCGCATTCTGCAGCTTCAGATCTGCTTCGTTCTCAACAGAATGAACGCGACAGGCTGAGAGTGGCTGAAAGACGTCAACGAGAAACAGCAGATTAGCATCAAACACGACTCCATGCTCAGCAACCACGCAATTACAATCACCTTGCATTCCAGTACAACCCAGCTGATGATTATAGTTTAGCCAGCATGTTCTCATCGGCACTATGACTGAAGTGTGTCCTTATTGCAAGGCTCTGAAATTTAATGGAGAAACAAAAGGAATGTGTTGCGCCACTGGAAAAATTAAACTGCCTCAACTTGGAGAACCGCCAGAGCCATTAAAAACTTTGCTTGCTGGATATACCGCCGAATCAAAGCATTTCCTATCTAACATCAGGAAATACAACTCATGCTTCTAAATGACGTCGTTCCGCACAGAAATCGTAACAGCTCAATTCATGCCAACTTTCAAAGTGAAAGGACAAATTTATCATAAAGCCGGCTTCCCACTTCCGTTTCCAGATGGACAACATAAATTCCTACAAATGTATTTCATCGGTGATGGCAATGATGAATTGAATGCATGCTGCGGAATTTCTACCAGCATAAAAAGGTCCATCATTTCCCAACTGCAAGAGCTTCTTCACGAAAAAAACAAATCAGTACGTTTGCTCAAAACAGCAATTGACATGATGCCATCTGATACACACAAGATTGTTATTCATGTTGACAAAACGCCTGCAGGAGAACATGTGCGAAGATTCCATGCTCCAACTATAGACAAAGTGGCAATTGTTATAGTCGGAGATCAATTCCAAGCTAGAGCAATTGTTCTTCATCAGAGAAACGATCAATTGACAAAAGTTGCAGAAACTCATCAGTTCTACGATGCCCTGCAATATCCAATCATTTTTTGGGATGGTGCTGATGGATATCACTTCAACGTTAAGATGATAAACCCAATATGAAATGCAGCACAATGAACTATTAGTCATAATGATTAATGATTCGAGAGAATGAAGACAATCACATTTTGAAGTGCCGAAAATTGTTTCACCAATACATCGTAGATATGTATGCAAAAATCGAAACAGAACTTTTGATATTCATCCGTTTGAATCAGACCAAGCTTCACTCTGAAGAATACGTTCATTTGCGAGATGCAGTTGTAAATGACGGTAATACAACTAATGTTGAAAAATAATGATTTTGCCATCTTCATATACAGGCAGTCCACGTCATATGCATGAGTACGCTCAAGATGCAATTGCGTATGTTCATCACTAAGGGCATCCAGACCTATTCATTACATTCACATGAAATCCAGCTTGGGATGATATACAACAGCTCTAACTTCCTTGGCAATCGCCGGTGGATAGGCATGACATCACAGCACGTGTTTTCAGACAGAAGCTGAAATCACTGATGGATTTCATGGTAAAACATGAAGTGTTTGGGTCTGTGCGCTGCTGGATGTACTCAGTGGAATGGCAAAAGAGAGGATTGCCATATGCACATATACTAATCTGGCTCTATAACAAAATCACTTCAAACGAAATCAATGATATAATATGTGCTGAAATACCCGATGCCAACATCGATAAGGATTTGCATGAAGTTGTGACGAAAAATATGATACATGGACCTGCGGTACACTGAATCCAAATCCACCATGCATGATAGAAGGAAAATGCTCTAAGTGATATCCTTGAGCATTAGTATCCAACACAGTTACAGGAAATGATGGATATCTTTTATACAGAAGAAGATCAGCAGAAGACGGCGGTAATTAGCAACCATACAAATGCGACCAGACAATCTCTATATCTGCACAATGGAAAAACAAAAAATATTGTATACCCACAAACATTGTGAAATTAAACATATTAGAAACTTGCACTTTCTCTTTTCTTTCTTTTCCATTTACCCAGACTGAGCCACAGCAACACGTGGCTGGGTATAGCTAGTCACAAATAAAGGAATACAAAAAGTAAGACACACCGCCTGCTTAAAAATCAGGACTGGCTTACAACACTGAGGAGCAGTGGAACTCAGGGAACTGCAATACTGTCCTGGCTGGGAAACAGGCATGCCAAACAGAACAATAGAGGAAGTCAATGACCTTCACTACTGCACATTTTAGTTTTTGTGTGTTTTTTTTTTTTCATCTTTTACTTAAGAAACGATTTTTTTCTTTTTACCTCACTTGATTTTACCTGTTCAATTATTACATTTTTATTTTCAATCAGTATTATTACTACTACTATTTTACCTTTTTTTTTAAAAGTGTCATTTTATTTTCTCTTTATTTGACTTTGAGATTAGTGTTCCACATTCTATTTTCATCTTTCCTTTAGCATCATTCTACTGTATCTCAACTCTACCTTTATACCATCAGTCTCTTCCTAACTTTTCCCCTTTTGTTGTCCTGTTTCTTTTACCCTTATACTGCTTTAGATTCTCCCTATTCTTTCTTTTTACCCTCTGTTAAAATTTCACCCTACTTATATATCTAATTTCCAAACCCCTGCTCCAAGTTCATATACACCTCTCTCTTCTCTGTCTTCGCTATCCAAAAAATTGTTTTTCTCTCTGTCCTTTTGTTGTTGTTTGCTTGAATGTTGACTATATTGACTTTTTATGCTTGTTTGTGAGATTGTTTTGCTTATTCTTTTTTTGTTTTGTTTTTTTGTTTGCTTTGTTTTTTCCTTATGTTTTCCCTTGCCTCACTTGATATTAGTTGTTGTTTGTAGTTTGTATTCATCTCCAGGTACTTGTTGCTGGCATTTGCTGGGATTAGTGGCTGTTCTATTGGAGCTTTCTCCCCATATATATAGTTTGTTCCCCTTTTCTTTCTTATTCTATTTCTTTTCTCTCTTAATTTTTTTTCCTTTTACCAATTTCATTTTGGCACTCCTTTCTTTATTATTATTATTATTTTTTCTTCTTCTTCTTTCTCTCTTATCCCCTAATTTGCCTTTCTCTGGTGGTCACCTTTATTTAGGATTATTACTATCATGAATACATTTCTGTTCAGTGCCTTGTGTGTTGTACCTGGTTGTGTTGTATTTTGTACCTTTAAATCAACTAAGGAGAGAGAGAACTACATAACCAGACACCCGGAGAAGAGAGACCATGGGGAGACAAAGAAACAGCCTGCATAAGAAAGAAAAGCAGGCATCACCAGAAAAGGAAGTAAATGAAATGGAGGCAAGCAACCTGTCAGAGAAAGAATTCAGAGAAATGGTGATAAGGTGGCTGAAAAGAATGGAAGACAAATTCAACAATATGAGTAAGAACCAAGAGGAAATGAAGAAGAACTAAGAAGAAATGAAAAATGACATGGCTTCTGTAAAGAACTCAATAGAAAGCATCAGCAGTAGACTAGAAGAAGGAGAGGACCACATCAGTGAGCTAGAAGACAAGGTAGGAAAAAATACCCAAGTAGAGCAGCTTCTAGAAAAAGAAATTAAAAAGCAGGAGGAGAGCCTAAGGGAACTTTGGGACAACATGAAACAAAACAACATCCTCATAATAGGAGTTCCAGAAGGAGAGGAAACTGAGCAAGGAAAAGAAAACCTGTTTGAAGAAATGATGATGGAAAGCTTCCCTGATATAGGGAATAAAAAACCCAAACAAATCCAAGAAGCTCACAGACCGATGCCAAGGCACATTATAATTAAATTGGCAAACACCAACGACAAAGTAACAATCTTAAAAGCTGCCAGAGAGAGACAGAAAGTTACCTACACAGGAACCCCTATCAGACTAGTGACTGATTTCTCAACAGAAACTCATCAGGCCAGAAGGGAATGAAATGAAATATACAAAGTCATGCAAAGGAAGGGTCTGAATCCAAGAATACTGTACCCAGCAAGGCTATCAATCAAAATTGAAGGTGAAATAAGGAGCTTCACAGACAAAAAAGGACGAAGGGAATTTATTACCACCAAAGCAGCACTGCAAGAAATGCTAAAGGGTCTGCTGTAAAAAGAAATAGGAAGCGAAGAAGGAACACAGGGGTAAAGAATAAAAATGGCGACAAATAAGTACCTATCAATAATAACTTTAAATGTAAATGGATTAAATGCCCCAATCAAAAGACATAGGGTAACAGACTGGATAAGAAAACATGACCCATATATCTGCTGTCTACAAGAAACCCACCTCAGAAAAAAAAGATGCACACAGACTGAGGGGGATGGAAAAGGTTTTTCAGGTGAATGGAAATGAAAAAAAAGCTGGAGTAGCAATACTTATATCTGAAAAATTAGATCTCAAAGTGAAGGACATAACAAGAAATAAGGAAGGCCACTTCATAATACTAAAGGGAGCAATCCAACAGGAAGATATAACTCTGGTAGACATATATGCACCCAATACAGGAGCACCCAATTACAAAAACAAAAAAAACCCTCCTGGAAGATATCTAAGGAGAGATTGACAGCAATACAACCATAGTAAGAGACTTTAATACGCCACTATCACCATTGGACAAATCCTCTAAACAAAAACTCAGCAAAGAAACATCAATCCTAAATGACTCAATAGAACAGATGGAATTAATTTACATCTTCAGAACATTTCACCCAAAAGCCACAGAATATACATTCTTCTCAAGTGCACAAGGGTCATTTTCAAAGATAGACCATATGTTGGGTCATAGGCAAAGTCTCTTCAAATTCAAGAAGATAGAAATCATATCAAGCATCTTCTCAGATCACAGTGGCATAAAACTGGAAATAAACTACAATAAAAACAATCTAAAAAAATCAAACACATGGAGACTAAACAGCATGCTATTAAATAATGACTGAGTTACCAGAGACGTGAAGGAAGAAATAAAAAATATCATGGCGACAAATGACAATGAAAACACAGCAATTCAAAATCTATGGGACACAGTGAAAGCTATCTTGAGAGGGAAGTTCATAGCTCTACAAGCCTACTGCAAAAAACAAGAAACAATGGTAATAAATTACCTAAGCATACAACTCAAAGAGTTAGAAAGAGAGCAACAGGAAAAGCCCAATGTAAGCAGAAGGAAGGAAATAATAAAGATCAGAGTGGAGATAAATGACATTGAGACCAAAAAAAAACAATACAAAATATCAATAAAACGAAGAGCTGGTTCTTTGAAAGGATAAAAATGATTGATGAACCTCTAGCCAGGCTCACCAAGAAGCAAAGAGAGAGGACCCAAATAAACACAATCAGAAATGAAAGAGGTGAAATAACAACAGACCCCACCGAAATACAAAGGATTGTTAAAAAATACTATGAACAACTCTATTCCAACTAACTGGACAACCTGGAGGAAATGGACATATTCCTAGAAAAATATAACCTTCCAAAACTCAATCAGGAAGAATCTAAACATCTCAATAGGCCAATAACTATGAAAGAAATTGAAGTAGTCATCAAAAAGCTTCCAGCAAACCAAATCCCAGGACCAGATTGCTTCACAGGGGAGTTTTACCAAACATTCAAGGAAGAATTAAAACCTATACTCCTCTGACTATTCCAAAAAATTCAAGAGGAAGGAACACTTCCAGGCTCCTTCTATGAAGCCAGCATCACCCTAATACCAAAACCTGATAAAGACAGCACAATGAAAGAGAATTACAGGCCAATATCCCTCATG
The DNA here is from genome assembly GCA_026230045.1 of Corynorhinus townsendii. Taxonomy (NCBI): domain Eukaryota; kingdom Metazoa; phylum Chordata; class Mammalia; order Chiroptera; family Vespertilionidae; genus Corynorhinus; species Corynorhinus townsendii. The sequence continues at coordinate 61,034,623 of JAPDVU010000005.1, forward strand.
AACATAGATGCCAAAATCCTCAACAAAATTCTAGCAAATCGGATCCAGCACTACATCAAAAAGATCATACATCATGACCAAGAAGGATTTATCCCAGGAATGCAAAGATGGTACAATATCCACAAATCAATAAACATGATACATCACATAAACAAATTGATAGATAAAAACCACATAGTCATATCAATTGATGCAGAAAAAGCATTTGACAAAATCCAACACCATTTCTTGATAAAAACTCTCAACAAGGTGGGAATAGAAGGATCATTCCTCAACATAATAAAAACTATATATGATAAACCCACAGCTAATACCATACTCAATGGGCAAAAACTAAAACCATTTCTCCTAAGAACAGGAAAAAGACAGGGATGCCCACTCTCACCACTCCTGTTCCACATAATACTGGAAGTATTAGCCATTGCAATTAGACAATAAAAGGCATCCAAATTGGAGGAAATAAAAGGCATCCAAATTGGAAAAGAAGAAGTAAAGCTATCCTTATTTGCATATGACATGATATTGTACATAAAAAACCTGAAAGACTCCATCAAAAAACTAAGACTTAATTGAATTTGGCAATGTAGCAGGATACAAAATTAATGCCAAGAAATCTATGGCATTTCTATACACCAATAGTGAACTTACTGAAAGAGAAACTAGAAAAGCAATCCCATTTACCATTGCTCCAAAAAAATTAAAATACCTAGGGATAAACTTAACTAAGGAGGTAAAAGACCTATACACGGAACACTACAGGACACTGAAATAAGAGATAGAGGAAGACGTAAACAGATGGAAGAACATACCATGTTCATGGGTTGGTAGAAGCAACATCATTAAAATGTCTATACTACCCAAAGCAATCTATAGATTCAATGCACTCCCCATAAAATACCAATGGCATATTTCACAGACCTAGAAAGAACTCTCCAAAAATTCATCTGGAATAAAAAAAGAGCCCGAATAGCCACAGCAATCCTGAGAAAGAAGAACAAAGTAGGTGGGATCTCAATACCAGATTTCAAGCTGTATTACAAAGCCACTGTTCTCAAAACTGCCTGGTACTGGCAGAAGAACAGACATATAGATCAATGGAATAGAATAGAGAACCCAGAAATCGACCCAAATCACTATGCTCAATTAATATTTGACAAAGAGGCATGAACATACAATGGAGTCAAAACAGATACATTAAAAATAAATGAAACTAGACCACTAACTTTCACCATACACAAAAATAAACTCAAAATGGATCAAGGACTTAAACATATTACAAGAAACCATAAAAATACTAGAGTAATCCACAGCCAGAAAAATCTCTGACATACGCCAAAGCAATTTCTTCACTGATACTGCTCCTAGGGCAATGGAAACTAAAGAGAAAATAAACAAATGGGACTACATCAAAATAAAAGGCTTTTGCACAGCAAAGGAGACCATCAATAAAAGAACAAGAAAGCCCACTGCCTGGGAGAATATATTTGCCAATGATATCAACGATAAGGGTTTAATCTCCAACATTTATAGGGAACTCATGCAGCTTAACAAAAAGAAGATAAACAAGCCAATCAAAAAATGGGCAACTGATCTAAAGAGACACTTTTCGAAAGAAGACAGAAGGAAGGACAAGAGACATATGAAAACCTGCTCAAAGTCACTAATCATCAGAGACATGCAAATCAAAACAACAATGCGGTACCATCTCACACCTGTCAGAATGGCTATTATCAACAAATCAACAAATGACAAGTGCTGGTGAGGATGCGGAGAAAAAGAAACCTTTGTGCACTGCTGGTGGGAATGCAGACTGGTTCAGCCACTTTGAAGAACAGTATGGAGTTTCCTCAAAAAGCTAAAATTGGAACTCCCATTTGACCCAGTGATCCCACTTCTAGGAATATATCCCAAGAAACTAGAAACACGAATCAGAAAGGATATATGCATCCCTGTGTTCATAGCAGCACAGTTCACCATAGCTAAGATTTGGAAACAGCCTAAGTGCCCATCAGCAGATGAGTGGATTAAAAAACTGTGGTATATATATACAATGGAATACTACGCTACAGTGAAAAAGGAGTTCTTAACATTTGCAACAACATGGATGGAGATGGAGAGCATTATGCTAAGTGAAATACGCCAGGCAGAGAAAGATAAATATCACATGATCTCACTCATTTGTGGAATATGATGAACAACATAAACTGATGAACAAAAATAGATCCAGAGACAGAGAAACATCAATCAGAACATCAAACCTCAGGGAAGGTAGAGGAGAGTGGGGGTAAGAGAAGGAGATCAACCAAAGGACTTTGATGCATGCATATAAGCCTAATCAATGGACACAGACAACAAGGCGGTGAGGGCATAAATGGGAGGTGGGGGGTAATGAGGGAATAAGGACACATATGTAATACCTTAATCAATAAAGAAATTTAAAAAAAAGAAAGTAAATTGATTATTTAATAAACATAGTAAAATGATATGCCGTTTTCGTAAACATAATGACAATTGCTGTTTGGGTTAAATTCTAAACTAAATTGTGAAATATTTTTGATTTATTATTTTTTTTGTAATTTGAGAGTTTTTGTAGAATATAATAAATATATCCATATTTTATAAGTAATAAGTGAAGAATAAAACTGTATTTTGGTTGCATTTTCTAAGATAGAAATTTATTTCACTAATTTATTTTCTAAGAAAATCTCAAAAGAAAATTAAAAAAATGAAAGATAATTTCGGAAAGATTAACATACTAGTAAAAGATCCAAACATGCTCAAATGTTTATGTCATGTTATTTGACTTCAAAGTTATACAGACAAATAAAAAAATGTATATAAAAATGCTCGATTAAAATGGTTTGTAAGGTTGTTATCCAACTATGTGAAATAACTGGTGTTTTTTTAAGAGCTACATGGAATTTTATAATTTACTTCTAGTAAAATTATTTCATAATTTGTTTTTATGGGATTTGCTTTAAATTTAAGTTCATGCCATTTTTAAGCCATAAAAATAAATGGAACATGTCATTTTCTAACAGAAGCTGAAATTATCCATTTTTATCTTGTATGAATCTCTTAATATAATGATTTTACTCTGACATCAGGTTTAACATGAAATGTTCTGTGATTCTCTTAAGTAATAGACTGGAATGGATAAATGAGTTGACTAGTTGCTTCATTGAACAGTTTTATTTTCTACCTTCAATGAGAAAGAGACATTTTCTGGTCTTTTTCTCTTATAATCATGAGATCGGTATTTACTTGCCTTAAAGTCGGTTTTACAACTTTCATTCTCTTTTGCTTCTGTTCTTTTAAATACTTGCAAATTCTAGTTTGATGAACTGAGCAGTTATTTAAATGCAAAGATATGATTTTAAAATAAAATTATATATTTATGTATTTGTATAAGGGCTGAAAGGCATCCTGTTTGTATATACATATGAAATTTTTACATCTCCTTAGAGCCAGGGTGATAATAACACCTGGCACTTTTATTCAGAATCCATATTTGCCAACATATCATTCATTCATTCATTCATTCATTCATTCATTCTTTTACAGATATCCTTGAGCTAGGACTACCTTCAGTGATAGAACAGAATAGTGAAAAAAACAACAGAATCACTGCTTCAGTGGAGCTTTTATTTTCTTGTGTCAGGAGGCAGGGGACAAACAAAAATCAGTATGCTAAATAAATTTGTCTGATAATGATTGCCTGGAGAAAATAAAACAGGTTAATGACATATAGAGTGACCTCTGGAGAAAATAATGTATCATTTTCAAAAATAGAACTTTAAAAATTTATCTTAAATGAGTTGACATTTGACATGTAACATAAAAAGACAGAGAATAGGTAGAGATCTAGAAATAATATATTCATCATGTGATAAAAGCAGACTGGTATTGCATTTTAAATCTAATGTTTTAATTTTTTTTTTAGATTTAAAATACATGTCTACTTTATGGAAAATAAGTTGCATGTATAAAGCTAGATTAAGATTTTAAAAAATAGTAAGGTTGTATAGCTGAGAAATCTGCCCTCCTATAACACTAATTATATAGTCATTGTGTAATTATCCTCTGTAGAGATTAAGCTTTTATGATGGCGGAGAACAAATTAATACAGAAAAGAATTTTTTGTTAACATTTCTATTTAGAAACAATTTTTTACTTTTATCTGTCTATTTCTTATGCCTAGAATTCTCCTCCAGCTTTGCCTAATTTACTCCCAAACCCATTGCAGTTTAAAGAAGACTCCCAGGAAATATTTTCTCATAATCCAAACTAGGTCAGGGTTTACATTTTGTGACTCTCATAATGTCACCTAGGTTTCTTCATCACTGTGCTCATGCTTCTGGATGCATCTTTATTTGTGTGACTCTGACTCTGCTCCTTCCTCCACATTGGGCAACTGGCACCATCGCTTTTTTAATTTTCAGAAGAAAAAATATATATACACACACATAAACACACACATACACAGTAAAATATCCTAAAATTCCTCATTTCTTCTCAAAATCATTTCAGTTTTCCCCCAGGCAATTTCTAAATTCATCTCTTGGTCTTGTTCAGTCTTAAAATAACACATTGAAATTGCCCTCTTTTTATAATCACTCCCTCTTCTCTTTAAAACTAGCAAAAATTAGATTTTTTTAAATATTCACCTCCAAATGCTACCCTTATCTGATAGCAAAAACCAGCAGCCAAGCTCCTTTAAGATTCTTTCTCTAAGAGGGATGTTTCTACCACAACAATAAACTCCTTGAGGACAGAGGACATAGTGATTTTCCTATTGTTTTTCCCCATCACTCAGCACAGTGCCAGATCCAGCAGAGCCTTTCAACAAATACTATTGAATATTCATGAATAAATGATTAAAGAGGAATAAATCACAATTAAAAAGACCCAGTTTGTGGGAAAAGCATCATCATTTGTGGGTGGGGGCTGTTTCATTATATTTCTTTTGCACCAGATTGTAAAAAGCAAAAATTTAATAAGGATTAAAGGAGAAAAAAGTTATGAAGTCTCCCCTCGAGATTCACACTTCCTTTTCGAGAGGTACTGAATCAGTTCTAACTATATATATAAAAGCCTAAGCAAATCCATGCACCGGGCCTCTAGTTTAAAATAATTGTAGTAATCCTGTACCTAAGCCCTTTAAATTTAATTTAACACCAATACTAAAAAACTAGCACACACACACACATACACATACACACACACTCACACACACACACACACACACACACACACACACACACACAGCCGTTGTCAGCACCTTGCCTCTCAGCTGCAATTCCCTCTTCACTGCCTGCTGTGTACCAAGACGGAAATCTATAAAGCATTTCTTCTTTACAGGGAGCCTAACTTCCTAGTAAGCTTTCTCAGGAGAGGCACTAGAGGGAGGAAGGAAGGGCTTGTCTTGGTTCTAGCCACAGCACTATTGGTCAGCAACATGGATGTAAGAAATTAGGTTGCACTTTACCCCAGTCACACACCTAGACCCATGGCCCCTGAGCAGCACACCTGCTGGGTGATCACCTTTCTGTGCTGACGCTGACCTCTGGCTGCAGCTAGTCTGTTCCCTAGAGGTTGCTCTCTGCTTCCCCAGGGACAGTGCACCAGCTCTGACCCTGGCAACCACATAGTGGCCTCCAAGGTCTGAACACCCACCATAGGAGGGATGGACCCCTTTTCAAGTTTATTTTTTCTTCAACCCTAGAATTGAATATTTTCAAATATGACCAATAATTGCCAAGAAATCACAGCCAATCAGAAATAGAATGATTTACCTGTATCCAGTGAATTTTAAAGATCACCATGATTTTTTAAATTTATTTTTTTAAAGAATTTTTTTTTAAAAAGTTGACTCATTAATATTTTGCTTGTGTGTACAATGCAGGCCTCCAAAATAAGACTGCTAAAATCCTTCTATGATGGCGAAACTGACTTGGTCAGAATAAAACTTCAAAATTACATGATGGAACCTTGTTATGATGGTTGTTTTCTTTTTTTAAAAAATTCTATTAATTATTTTTTATTACAAAGAAATTATTTATAATCTATAGCTATATCTGTGACTATGGACTTTCCAGTATTAAACAGTGTATGCAATACTTCTTAGAGGTAGAATACAAGGTCAAAATTTTATTAGTGATTGACAACAGCAGTAACTAGTATGTATTTATTTATTTATTTATTTATTTATCTTTTAACCCTAAACCAATGATATTGTTTCCATTGATTTTTAGAGAGAGGAAGAGAGAAAGAAAGAGAAGGAGAAAGAAACATCAACATGAGAGAGACACATGGATCAGTTGCCTCAGACATGTGCCCCAACAATGGCCTGGGATCAAACCCGCAACCCAGTTATGTGCCCTTGACCGGAAATCAAACCCATGACCTTTTGGTAACAGGCTCGTGCTGCAACCACTTAGCTACCAGCCAGGGCAGCAGCAACTATTTCAATGTTATTACTTTACATCTTTTTTCACATATATTCTCCACAATATTTAACATTCTTTAATGTTCGGATTGCAAGTGCTAGTAATAAGTTTTACAAGTTCTAAAGTTGGCAGAATCCTATGTGGTGACTATGTATGTCTCTCATCTGGGCTTGAAGAAATATTCATCACCCCATGGGCTTACTGATATATTATTTAAAAATGTTCTTTGAGATAAAACTTGATTTTTGCATTTGAGGATTCAATAACTCGACATATGTAATTAAAGGATTTTCTATAATTTTCAGAATTTATAACTTTGTCACAATGATTAATAAATTACATTACTTTTATGCTCAGTTCCTCCTAGGTATCTAGTTTCTTCCCTGGCACTGCCAATTCTAAGCTTATCAAAAGTGTGAAACTTTGTAGGAAAGTTCTTTCTACAATATTGCAGAACAAATATATCTACTTTCCTCTTTTTCAAGGAAATTATTTATCCTTTTCTTTTCTTTTGGTAATCTATATATATAAAGAGGTAATATGCTGAAACTGGTTTGGCTCAGTGGATAGAGCGTCAGCCTGCGGACTGAAAGGTCCCAGATTCGATTCTGGTCGAGGGCATGTACCTGGGTTGTGGGCACATCCCTAGTAGGGAGCTTGCAGGAGGCAGCTGATCGATGTTTCTCTCTCATCGATGTTTCTAACTCTCTATCTCCCTCCCTTCCTCTCTGTAAAAAATCAATAAAATATATTTTTTTAAAAAAGAGGTAATATGCAAATTGTCTGGGATGCTGTAATGTTACAACCACTCAGCAGGAGGCTGTGCATGCAGGTGGACGGAATAGGACTGCGTGCATAGTGAGGTAAGCCACGGATGGCGCAGGCCTGGAGAGAACAGGGCCTGCCAGCTGCCACGGTGCACTGGCAGACCCGCCTCTGCCTGTGAGCTTCAGAGGAAACACCTTTTCTGACCACTCATTGGCTAAGCTTCCGGTACGCCACTCACAGTGTTCTTGGTAACTTGGGTAATAAGAATCCAAGAAGTTGATCTAGGGTTTTTCCACCTCACTCCTGGAGGAACAAATGAAGGTCCGTTGCTGGAGGGGCTAAGAAATGTCATATCCTGCCCTAGCAGGTTTGGCTCAGTGGATAGAGCCTCAGCCTGTGGGCCGCATCATTCCATGACAATAAACATCTGGACAGGACCATAGAACCTTGTGCATTCAAATGTATATACTTCCTGGTGAGCCTCATCCTGAGTTCTCTTAGAGCAATAATACAGTGTCTTATATAAAGCCATGTATTCACTTCTCTGTCATCCAGAAGGATTTTGAACTTCATAAGCATAGAACACAGCTCTTACTCAAATGTTTATCTTTGGCCATGCATAGTGTCTGGCATGTAGTAAGTAATCTATAAATGTGTATTGAGTGAATAAATTACTGAATGAAGCAGGAATATCAGTTCCTTGGACTGAGGAACAAAGGATACTGTCACTGCAGGTTCTGGGCAACAATCTCAGAAAACCCTAACACCAAGGGTTTCATAGTGTAGTTAACAGAGGCACACTATGTTTTCATCACATGCTTATCAACTGTCTGCAGAATCTTATTCTTGTCACCACAGGGAGTGTACACAGAAAATCAGTCATAGGATGGGGGTGGGGAGTGTGTAAGGTGTGCCAAGCACTGGGGGTGCTAGGTGGAGGGATCCACAGTGACGCTCATTCATGGGTAATTGTCTAACTCAGTTTCTCCAGGGTGTCCCCATCTGTGGACAAAAGTGGATGGACATTTCAGGGTCTAGAACCAGGGCAAAGATCTGCATGCCCATCACTTGGCACAGCAGTGGTTGGGACTCCACCTGGTCCCTTTGTATATAGTGCTGATGACAGAATCAAAGCCAAATGGGGTTCCAACAAAGTCGTCATGGTTATGGTTTCATTTCTGGAGCTATTCTTGGCAACCCAGTGAGTGAATCAGCTACCTGGGGGCAGGCCTGTCCTCTCAACCAACCTTGTTGGTTGCCCTGGAGTTTTACTCCCCTACCTGGATCTTACAGCTCCCAAAAGGTACTTTTGTCTGTGGATGGAAGCCAAATTGTTGTTGAAAGGGGTATACAAGCATGGGTGTCTTATTTGCCCATCTTGTTGACATCATTCTAATTTTTTCATTTTAAAAGTTGTTAACATTCATGCATCTTATGTGTAAAATGTGCCTCAGAGTGAGGTTTTTACCTTTTATCTGACTTGCCTTTGATGTCTATAGAAAATAGATATTCTCTGCAATGCAGAGCAGCCTGCATTTGCATTTAGCACCTAAGTGGGGGTGTCTGCAGCTTTCTGTAACAGCTTGGGTTCTCTTTCCTTCCACAGCCTCATTAAGAGTGCAGCATCTTTGAAGGATGTTTGCCTTAGGTTCCCATTCTACTAGAATGGGATGCTCAAGACCTTTGATCATTTCTGTTTTACTTAAGTGTTATTCCATCAGAAAGAGAGTACTGCCAGAGTTGCAATGAGTTAATCTTTCAACAAATGCAGTCAAGGTAGTTTAATTTGAAATAAAAATGGATGATGTTTATAAGCTTAACTTTCCAGCCATCCAACTTCATTTAAACAAATCCTTCTGGTTATATCCATCAGACTGCTTTTAGCAGACTGCAAACTTGAAAAGTCATAAATATTTTGTTTAATTTTATGAGTGTATTTCCTATAAACACAGTAGCATTCTCACTAAACAAATCAATATTATTTATGAGTAGAACTACATGAATTTCTAAATGAACCACTTAAAGATCAATATCAGTATTTTTACACATTTTGATGAAATCTGAATAATTATTGAACCTAATTATCTCTAAAAATTCAAATATATTACATAAGCAGAAAGAAAAAATTTCCATTTATACATATGTTTTTTATCAAATGTTTTTTTGCGATATGCAGATAAACACAATCATACATGTGTACTATAGACTCAGGAAGTAGTTGGCATTAAATTGATGAGATTAAATTGATCGTGTCAAGTTTTTTAATAGTCTGGTTACATGTACAAACTCTCTTTAAAGATGCTCAAGCTCACATTTTGCATGCAATTTTACAGATCCATCAACTCTCTGTCTGTACATGGACCTGTTAGGTCCTATGAACTCCAAGTTAAGATGCCATGTATATGCACAAACTGCCTCCTATCCTATCTAATAAAGAGGGGATATGCTAATTGACCCTTACACCATTGCAAAGATGGCAGTGTCCACAGCCAATAAGAAGGGAATATGTTAATCAACTGCCCCGCCCTCAAAGATGGCAGCGCCCACAGCCACAAGATGGCAGCGCCCAGTCCCCTCAGCCCCCCAGCCACGCAGAACCAGCCCGAGGTGGAGGCAAGCCTCAGATGGCAGCTGACCAGCTTCCCGAGGCTGCCTGAGGCTCAGGTAACCAGGGCCGGCCAAGGCTTGTGCTGCTGGCAGTGGCAGCAGCAGAGGTGTGATGGGGCATTGCCTTCCCCTGATCACCAGGTCGCCTCCCACCCCTGAGGGCTCCCAGACTGTGAGAGGGGAAGGCTGGGCTGAGGTACCCCTCCCCCCCAACCAGTGCATGAATTTTCATGTACCGGGCCTCTAGTTGTCATATAAAAATCTATAGAATATAAGTGATACTTTAAGTCAATTTCTGTGTACTCCCAGCACAAACAAGGCTATTTAATAAGAATTATTAAGTTATTGCCATCTTTAAATTTCCCATTTATTGACTAACCTACTTCAAGGAAAATATTATTGATATTTGAGAAAAATAGATCACTAGTCATAAAAAAATTGAAACTATAGTGTATATGTTGCCACTTAAGTAAGCATTACAGCAGCTATTTTGGAGTACCAAACGCCTACTTCTAATGTGTAGAATCAAATACCAATCATGATTTTGCACTCAGTAAACTCATAGGTGGAATGGCAACACAGTGTTATTAGATTTGAATAGGATATTTTACAGGAAAATCTGGAGTGAGTCCCAAAGCGCTTTTGTTTAGTATTAATGTGAAGTATCTTTGTTAAAATATGAATTAGATAAATTTGTATTGCTTCTCATTTCACTCCCTTTTGTTGTGAGAATGAAATTAAAGAGATGTCATATTCCCCTTGACTATAAGTAGTTAAAAATGGTGTTGTAAAATGAATCAGGCATAAATGATGTAAATCAAATAACATGATTTTTAATCTACCAAGGAAAGATTTAATGTCAAGCATATTTATTGAAACATTGTGGTATTAAAACAGAAACATCAGTAATAATAATAATATAATAATAATAACTAATTTTTAACCTCTTTTATATTAGAATGTTAGAATTTTTCAAAGTAAGGTCCTTATATTCTCCAGGTTTTCCTCTTAAGCATTTTCATCACCTTCTTATTTGCCCCGACTCTTATTGGTGCCTTATGAAGCTGTGATGTTAAACTATTTTTGCTAGCAATAGCCCCAGGGAAAAAGCTGTTTGCAGTAGGCAAGCTCTGAGTGAGATCAAATAAAGACAAGGCTTACAAGTGGGATTTTTTAGGGAACTAGCAGACAGGTAACTTAAGGACAGTTATCTGAGAATAGAGCTTTGGGGGAGCTCCAGCTCAGTTCTGCCACTTCCAGTGGCTGAGAGAATGCTATATTTTACTGTGATTGTGTAGCTGTTAGTTTTCACTGTTACGATGAAGCTAGGGATGGGACATTTGGGAATAGGGCAAGTTAAAACACCACAAACTTTTTTTTTCTTTTTTTTTCTTTTTCTAATTAAATGCTACCCACATTGTTTTAAGCCTTTGGTTCATTCCAAAGTTCTGAATATATTGTTTTCGAAAATTTTAGCAGTGTCTTCATTGCTTTTTCAAAAGAGTATCTCAAAGTTTTTTCTTCCACATGTCCTGCCATCATTCTTTATCAGATTATTAAGCTATAAAATGGAATAGCTATCAACCTATATATTAAAATTAATAAATTACATTCAATGTTATTAGATGTGTTTATTAAAAGGTAGATGTTGACTTCATTAATATGTAAACAGCTTATACTTTCTGAAAAATAAAATAAAAAAAACACAAAAGGGAAATGAGCTCTAAATTTAAATGTATATTTAAATTGAATTTGGAAAAGCATTTAATACTTGAAAATTTTAATCCAATATCTAATTTAAAGAGAGAATTAGAACTAAATATAATAATAGTGACTAAAATTATAAGTAACTTAGTTGTTATATGATAGCTTCTGAGTTAAGATAGGTTTTGATTTTAGAAACAACATTCAATAAAGTTGGACATATCCTAAATTAAACCAAATGCTAATAGGCTCCAGATCCATGTGTTTTATTATGTTTCCCAAAATGCTTATTAACTGTACTATGATTCAGGTTACCTAGCAATATTTTATGGATAAATTTTAGTTTGATGAATTTTATATATTTAAAATAAGTGTTCTGAGTTTTATCTGCATCAGCGTTGCTTAAAATGTTATAACCAAATGCACAAAGGAATTTAAATTGTTCATAAATATTTTTCCATAAAGAACCACATAATACTTTTATGTGGACCAGAAAATTTAAAGAAAATGATTGCTCTGATGTCTCATTTCTACTCATTGAATGAACAGGCCTTTCTTTCAAACATAAAAATGGCAGATTGCAGCTTCAAGCATCTCCATTTGGAATCCTAGCTAGTCTAAAAATGAACACTGCTGATCTGCGTCTATGTAAATTTCCAACATTTGCTATTCTATTTTAATAGCTGAATACATTGGAGGACTAGGGAATCACATCATCAGTGTAGGTAAGGCATTTGGCAAAGAAAGAAACTAAAGATTACCATCGTTATGTAACAAGTGCACAAAGGGAGCTATGGCATGTAACTAGCAAGATCAAACCACTTAGTGATGTAAGCATCTGAATTACACTCAATAATTGCCTTTTTATTTTAACTTCAAACAAATGGTGCATCACTCTCTCACTTTTGAGTCCAAAGTAGGACTATTATAAGATTTCTGGCTTGAATGAAACATCCAGGGTTGCCAGGATACCGTCGTAGGTGGCTACCAGGCCAGTCTACAGTAGTTTGATGAGCTCCTGGCTGACTCTTGGTAATCCTGCTCACCTAAAGGACAAAAAAAATCAACCATTAAATTCAATAATCGTGAGATGATGTGTTTTCCTGCTCAACATTTAATTGTTTACTCACTGTTTTTCCTAAAAGTCAAATTTTTGCTATTGTTGAACAATGTAGTGGTGAAAAGCTAACTGAGTTGCAAAGGGCTTCTCTTTGTTTTTGTTTGTTTCTGTTGTTTTTGATTAAGGAAAGAACATACTAGTACACTCTAAACTGTATAATAGCCCTTTTACCTTCATTTCAACTGCATTGCAAAGGACACACTGGATGTCCATATAGAAGGTTCATTTCCTTGATTAACTTGGTTCATCCAACGTACTAAAGCATGGTTATTATACTTACGTGAACATTTCTTAACTTGCCTACATTCTTTGTGCATTTGGGAGAACTTAAAGAGGGCTAAGCAACTCTTTTTAAAAAATATAGTTTTATTAATATTAGAGAGGAAGGGAGAGGGAGAAAAAAATAGAATGATGAGAGAGAATCATTGATCAGTTGCCTCCTACTGGGGATTGAGACTGCAACTGGGGCATGTGCCCTGACCAGGAATTGAACTATGATCTCCTGGTACATAAGTCAATGCTCAACCACTGAGCCATGCCCACTGGGCAAGCAACTCTTTTTAAAATATATGTAAAGGCATTTACTTAATTCAGAGTAGCATAATATTTTTCAGATATATGAGTAATTTGTGTTTGTGATGTACATGTATGTGCAGGCATTTCTGTGTCTATTAGACTCTGCATTTATGAATTTTAAATAGTAGGATAATTTATTTATTTTGGAAATGGTTATTAATTACTGATCTTGAGCACACAGTGTTCTTTACATAAATGCATAGTAGTAAATGAGATTATGTTCCTAATATCCTCAAGTTTATATTCTGTTGGAAGAGGTAGAAAGAAACTGGATTAGTTTCCTATGGTTTTTCTAATAAATCACCACAAATTTTGTGGCTTAAAACAACAAAAATTTTATGCTTTTATAGTTTTGGAGATCAGAAGTCTAGAAGCAAGGTAGAACTGTGTTCCTCCTGGAAGCTCTCGGGGAGAATCTATTCCCTTGCCTTTTTCAGCTTCTAGAGCCTGTTCGCACTCCTTAGCTTAAGAAGTCTTCCTTGCATTACTCCAACCTCTTGCTTCCGTTATCACATTGGCTCCTTTGCTCATCCTCTTGCCTCCATTATATAAGGACCCTCGCAATTACATTAGACCCACCTAGAAGATCCAGTATAAACCCCGTCACCACAAAACCCCTAATGTGATCATATTTGCAAGGCTCTTCTTATGCTGTAAGGTGATCGGAGAAGGACATGGACATCTTGGGGTTTGAGAGGGTAGTATTGTTCAGCCTACCACAGTAAGCAAACAACATGTTTGAAATACAAAATAACAGCAGGTATTGATTAGTGCTATGAATAAAACAATGAGCAAGGTAAGAGCATATTGAGTAGTAGCAGCCAGTAAAGTGGTATGATAAGAGACATGGAGAAGGAGTATTAAACAGAAACTTGAATAAAGCAAGGAATGGAAGCAATAGGGGACCTGGCAGAAACACTCTGAGCAGAGTGAGCAGCAGTCAGGGGTCCTAAGCCGGCACACATTTTAAATCTACAGGAATCAACAGGAGCTCATTGCGGTAGGTAGAAAGCAGGTAAGGAGCTCCTTGTAGGTCATGGTAGAGGCAATTATTCTTTAGTAACGCACTGTCCCCATGACATGTGGTGATCTACCATTTTGCTGTGGTGCAGTTTTGAACCCTGTGCTTGCTGCTATGAGGCTCATCTGCAGAAATGAGCCACTGAGCTCCTGTGGAAGATTAACTAACAACCCAGCATGGCATCTATTGTTCTCCACTTGTGTGTAGGGAAACTCTCCTGAAGTGATAAACCCTATTTGTTGTTAGATTAACCTATAAAGAAAGTCACAGTCTATTTACATGGACAGAAATGGAGAAAGGCTAAAATGATAGAACTGGAAATGGCTTCTGAGCCAGAACACAGAAATTTGAGTTAATGTTTAGAGGACTGAATTCATTAGTGACTCAAATGTGTGAGTTGGAGAAGTGTAACATGCTCTGCATTTACTGAAATTATTTCAGCGGGTCTCGGACGCTGCAAAATTGTCCAGCAGGTGAGAGCTGAAAGATTACAGCAAGTTGAGGATTGGTTAATTTCTTGTTTCAAAATATGGAAAAGGCACACATGATTTCACTTCAGGCCTCATCTTGGTATATCAATTAACTTCTAGTTACTCTATTTTCCCCCTAAATATCTTTAAATTCTTTATTTCTCCATCCCCACCATTTGGTTCTGAGACACCAGCATCTCTCACCTGTTTATTACATAGGCCCCTGACTTGGGTTTCCTTCATTATTCCTACTACACTCTGACAGCCCAATTTATTTGCCATAGTATGGATACAGTGATCTTTTATTTTAAAAATTAAAATACATACTTTAATTCTCCTCCTTAAAACATTGTAGTGCTTCCTTAATGAAGTTAACCTCTGTAAAGAGCGGCAGGATCAAGCTCTTGTTTTCTCAACACCCTCTGATGACAATTTCAAGCAAATACCTTTTCTCTCTGCCCTGTGCCTTTATGCAAGCTGTTTTCTTCTACTTCTTCTCCTCCTCCTCCTCCTCCTCCTCCTCCTCCTCCTCCTCCTCCTCCTCCTCCTCCTCCTCCTCCTCCTCCTCCAGGGCTGACTTCTCCCAATTCCAATTAACAATTGCTAGTCATCCTTCAGATCCCAATTCACATATCACCTTCTCAAAGAAGCCTATTCTAGAAGAGATATCACTGCAATGTGTTTTAATATCTGTATACTCCTTCCGTGCTGTTTTCACAACTAATTACAAGATTTTTAATGACCTGTCTGCATCGTTACCAATCACAAGACTATGATTCTTTAATAAAAAGACTAACTCAGTCATGTTCATAGTGTCCCCAAGAATTTAAATGCCATAAGAACCAGGAAGGAGTCTATCTTTGCTTAATAATGTGCTTCCTGCTTGTAGCACTGGGTCTTTCGATGGTAGGCACTGAGAAAATATTTGACAAATAATAAATAAAACACGAAAGAAGGCAACATGCTTAACGTGTAACACTCTGGGTCATTAAATCCATTATCTGTTCATTGAAAATGAGGTAAGGGTGCTATTAGCTGTCTTTTAAATATCCTTTCTATTACCTGGTTTTTACAGGAGGGCTCTGCTTTCAGTTCTCACAGCTTGTATAAGGTAAAGAACTGTGTACAGATATTTTTCTGATATTGCCATTTGTATAGAAAAGAGCCTTGCTCCTTGCAATGCATAATTTATAAAATATATTTTGCTAAAATATATAATGGTGCTAAAGATTTAATGTGTGTGTGTGTGTTAAAAATTCACAATAGATTTTCACTCACAAAAGTACCACAAACTTTTAAGTTGAATCATGTTATACAACTTAAAAACCTAAAAAAATAAAGAGGTACATAGCAAGCTTTTTAATGCACGAGAGAAATTATAGTTTCTTAATTTTGGTTTGATCCTTCAGTAAAAAATAAATAAATCTTTCATGTGTAGAATGACATAAAGAGAAATATCTCTATCTAATATAAAAGTAATCAATAAAAGGAAAACTACACATCTAAAAAATATTCAGACATTACTTAAATTGCCTGGAGCATGCATTTTATGTTTTTATGTATTATTTTTCTTAAAGCATTTGGTTTGTTTTTATGCACCAAACACATTCATGAAAATATGTTAGAGACTATAAAATTACCTTTTGTCTTTTATTCTTTTGGAACTCACCCCTTAGTTTTAAATGTGTAGTTTTGGATAGAATAATATTAATATTTCTTTAATGTTTCCTGTGAATTTAATGTAACCAAATAAAAATGATGCCTTGTTCTTCAAAAAAAAAAAAACCCTGAAAACCCTATGCATCATATTCTAGTTTTTAAAATTACCTACATGTAACTTTAAATAAAGAATCAGTATATTGATATTAAGAAGTTAAAATATCTCACTCTTTAAAAGCAACAGTCCCTTTTCATTCTGTTTTGTAATGACTAACTTTTTTTAAAAAATTGTCTTTATTGTTGAAAGTACTTACAGATGTTCCCTTATGTAAAGACTAACTTTTATTGAGTATCTACCATATGCCAGGCACTTTGTTTGTACTTTATATACGTTGTCTTATTTTGTTACTAAAAAAACAACTAATTGGGTAAGAATTATTATTCTCTTTATGGAGATTAAAAAACTGAGGCCCCAAATTTGGGAATCTCCTCTACATAAAAAAGAAAACATTACAACAAAGATACCTAAACTAGACTGAATTTTGCTCTGGAGGTTTGTTCTCATAACTTGGTTAAAATGTAACTACAAATCTGTGTATTTGAGTCTTCATCAAAGGTCAAAGTGGGGCATAGTCAAGTCTACTGAATAAAAATGTGTTGTGCTATGTGAACGGGGCACAAATATAGGTAAGAACTGTCTTTGAGCTGCTTATCAAATACTCTTGGGAGACAGCCATGCAAACAGATCAAATGAAGGCAATCAAAAAGATGCACAGCAGAGAGCTGTGAAAATGGAGCCTCCAGCTCTGCCACACATTCAGAATGTGTCTTCCCATGAGTTGGTCTTGGTGGCTAAAACTTTGCAGGTTGAAGAAAGGCTATTGAGCATTAAAAATGGAAGAAATACTTTGCTGATATGGCTCGAGGGTAAAAATTCATTACATCAACTTACTTAGGTGAGTTCTGTACAGTTAAACATTAAAGTAATCTGACAGATATAAAGAATATATATTAGACTTATTAAACTTTCTCACCCTAAACTGCAGGCTTCCAGTCATCAGAAGAACTAGTAGGCAGTGTATGGCTGTTCTGAATATTAGAACTCAAAGAATTCTGAGAAGACAGTTGGACTACATATGATCTGGTTAAAGTTCATCACTAGGAAGCCATTTCAACTCAGTGGCAGTTGGAATGAGGAAAGAAGTTTGAGCCCAGAAATCACTTTCCTGCTTTTATTCCCTTTTCACTAGAGTAGAATGGAATTTTTTTTCATGGACACATGAATATATGTGATGAATGTGCCTATTATTTTTCAGCTTTTGCTTCTCTCATTTGTTTTAGTCAACCTCCTCAGGGAAAAAGTACAGTACTGTTTGACTTTCATGAAACTCTCGCCAAACCACCTATTGCTTCTCTGAGTTTCCTGAATCCAAGGTGGGCAGTTTAGCTTTTACCTTGAAGGCCAAGTTTATCCTTCAAAGCCAAGTTTGCTCCCTAAGTCAAAACTGTATTCTCTGTTTCATTTCCCATTCAAAATATATAAACCGTGTCCCATACAATTCAGTTGAAGCTATGCATTGAGCTCAAAGAACAACCTCAATGCAGTTCACACAGTAAATTAGCCATGTCACATATTCCACATATGAGTAATATGAATGTCTTCTGATTACCAAAATCTCAAATAATAATTAAAACTGATATAAATATTTTTCTCTTGAATTTCATAACTGAAAGACAAACAAACCTAGTACAAAATCCTTAAGGTTTAGTTCAAAGGAATCATAAACCAAATGTTTATGGCCAATTTCTCATTATTTTCCATCTCCAACAACTGAAGTTTGACCCTGACGCCCAGGGAGAGTCTAGGTCCCTTTAGCAACTGCAACATCACTGCCTTCTGCCAAAGCAAATGTGATTTCTTCAGTTCCTTTGAGGTTGAGCGAAATTACCAAAGATTCCTCAAATGCCCCGCTTAGAACGCTAAAACATCATTAAACACATGAACTTGAGAAAATACAAATATATCCCAGCACCTGAAGCTGGTATTAAAAGCAAAAGTCTGCTACCAGAACCCAGGACTGATTTCCATTTCTAAAACAGAAGCAGAGATGCAGAGGCATCTTAAAGCAGGACGCAGAGGAAACCTGTATGGGGAAAAAGAGAAATCTGACACCAATGGGGTTTAGTTCTTTTGGAAATCTGATACCAATGGGTTTAATGATGCTACCACAATTTCCATATCTAGAAAAAAAAATCCACCTATACATACAGTGTCCTTACTCAGCTAAGGGAATTTACCATGCTCTTGCATGGAAATTTCAGAATTTGATACAATGACAGACAACATTACTGTGGCATCACTCAAGGCTGATTTTCATGTCCATGTCATACATTAAATGTGTGCATTTTATTTTCAAGGTCTGTGCTTTGAACTCCCTAGGCTTCCATGGGCTGCTCTGTCTCTCATTTTCCTGCCCTGTCCCTGGATTTTTTTTTCACCCAGATAATCCTTCTGGATGTTTGAATAAAGCTGTTTTTCGTGCATCCGAAGGCCCCATACTTGGGACACCAGTGAGGAGAAATTCCCGTGTAACGTTTTCTTTAGAAAACTCTCTGTCTCGCCTAAATGTTGAATTTTCTAGGCTTTGATAATTTGTGCTTCAGTGGCAGCAGAAATCTTTTATTCTGCCACATCGTTCTCTGAAGCAGTGGGAAACATCTGTGGTATTTTGTCTCCCTTTAGTTGCCTCTGTACTTTCAGCCAAGCTTAGCTTATTGTTTTAACATTTCTACCTTGATTCTTAAATTTGCTACTATATTCTGCACACCTACTCTTGGCCAGATCTTTCCCTTTCTTTCTGCTCCATATCCATCATCTCTCCTTATTTCCCCCCCAGCTTTCAGCACAGTTTCTTGAATTTAGATTAGGAGGCGAAATTCAAGAATATGTTTCCTTTTTCAACTCTTATCTTCTTTTCTGCATTATGAAACTGGGGACATTATCACTTCACCCTTAATTTTCCCCATGTTCCTAAATCCCATCATTCTAAGAGTATCAAAAAGAGTGTTATGGGCCACTTTCAGAGATTGGGGAGCTATGAATTACCTTAGTTTTCTTTCCTCCTATTCATATAGAGATTACAATGTAATGCAAATACATATTTTGTGCTTCTAAGTTACAATTTATTTTCTTGATTATGGAACTTTCTTTGCTCTTTTAAAGGTAGGTTGAGGTTTAAAAGAAGAAAGTAGAGTAACAATGCTTTTATATAATCCCCAACCTTATTTTGAGTTATTTAAAAGTTGCCCTCTACATAAATATTTATGTAAATTACTAGAGGCCTGGTACATGAAATTCATGCAGGGGGGCGAGTAGGCATCCCTCAGCCCAACCTGCATCCTCTCGAATCTGGGACCCCTCGAGGGATGCCCGACTGTCTGTAGGTAGGATCAGGCCTAAACAGGCAGTCGGACATCCCTCTCACAATCTAGGACTGCTGGCTCCCAACTGCTCACCTGCCTGACTCCTGATTTCCCCTAACTGCTTCTGCCTGCCAGCCTGATCACCCCATAACTACTCCCCTGCCAGCCTGATTGATGTCTAACTGCTCCCCTGCCAGCCTCTAACTACCCTCCCCTGCAGGCCTGGTCCCCCCCCAACTGCCCTTCCCTGTAGGCCCAGTCGCCCCCAACTTTCCTCCATTGCTGGCCTGGTCACCCCTAACTGCCCTCCCCTGAAGGCTTGATTGCCCCAATTGCCCTCCCTTGAAGGCCTGGTCCCTCCCAACTGCCCTCCCCTGCTGGCCTGATTGCCCCCAACTGCCCTTTCTTGCAGGCCTGGTCCCTCCCAACTGCCCTCCCCTGCTGGCCATCTTGTGGTGGCCATCGTGTGTCCACATGGGGGCAGGATCTTTGACCACATGAGGGTAGCCATCTTGTGTGTTAGAGTGACAGTCAATCTGCATATTACTCTTTTATTAGATAGGATAGAGGCCTGGTGCACGGGTGGGGGCCAGGTGGTTTGCCCTGAAGGGTGTCCCAGATCAGAGTGGGGGTTCCTTTGGGGTGTGGGGTGGCCTGGGTGAGGGGCCCATGGCGGTTTGCAGGCGGGCCAAGCCCCCGGCAACCCAACTGGAGGCCCTGGTATCTGGGATTTTTTATCTTCTATAATTGAAACTTTGTAGCCTGGAGCAGAACCAAGCCTCCTGCTTGTTCCATGGGCACAGCCATTTTTGTTGGGATTTATTTATCTTCTATAATTGAAACTTTGTAGCCTTGAGTGGATGCCTGGGCCCACCAGGATGTGTGGAAAGCTTGGCTTCCTCCATTGCCGGGGAAACCTAAACCTCCTGTTCGCTCTGTGGCCGCAGCCATCTTGGTTGGAGTTAATTTGCATACTCACTCCTGATTGGCTGGTGAGTGTGGCTTGTAGGTGTAATGGGGTGATGGTTAATTTGCATATTACTCTTTTATTAGATGGGATCCTTGGTAAGTAAAGGGAAGTTTTGATATGCTATTAACACCTAGGTCATAGTCCTAACCCCTGTACTTACTAGGCGCATGACCTTTGACAAATAACTTAATCTCTTTGAGACATGGCTCCTGCAGCTGCAAAGTAAAAATTTAATGAACAAAACAGAAATATTTGTCTTATCTCTCTCAAAATATGAACTATGTTTAAAAAATGAAAGTGCTAGGCCTATACAGTTTTCATTGCTACTCTTTATTTTATATGTTTGGGTTTCCATGAATTTAATATTTTATTTTTATTTTTTAAAATTCTTTATTGTTGCAACTATTACATACGTCTCCTTTTTCCCCATTGACCTCTCCCAACACTCCCTCCCCCCAGCCCATGCATTTAATTTTTTAAAATTAAGATACAAATATCTGATTTCAGCTTATTTACATATTAAGAATATTTATTTGGTATAACATAAATACTGTCAAAGAGGTGTCACATAAATGTTTTTGAATTTTGCAATAATTCTGATTGGTAGAAATTATTAGCTTTGAAAACACCTTTAAAAGAGGAAGTCACTGGTTTATGACTTGTACCTCAAAGGCAATCAACAAATGTCCAAAGGTTGATCTAGATGCACTTCTAATGCATATTAAGTAAAATGTGCTTTTTTTCTCTTGTAGACAAATTTAGATATTTCTATTTCATAACTAGATAACATGCTGGGCAGATAATCATCTAGGCAGCAATTAGGATTCACTGTATATCTTCCAGATTAGGAGAAGGAAAAGCACAAAAAGGAGTAGCATTCTAAAGTCTTAAACACAAAAATCAATGAAGAAGAAAAACATACTCTCTGAGGTAGAGTCTTTTAAAATACAAAAAGAAATGTGACCTGAAAGATATAGGACTTGATCAAAGTAATAGCCTCGCTACTCCAGAGCTTCCTAGAAACTATTTCAGATATAGAGATGGAATTTCTGAAGGTTTCATTTCATTTTCTTTAAAATAATTAATTTGCATAAATTAACTGACATTGATTTTAATGAAACACTTTCCTATCTAAGCTTTCAAAGAAAATAGCTGCTATTTATAACACTGAAAAAACATTAACAAGTAATTTGGGTAGGCTTTCTTATTACAGATAAGAGATACAAATAAAAGAGTGAAAATTAAAGTAATTATAGTTAAAAAGTAGCAAAGTAAATTTGTATTACTTGATCATTAATCTGCTTTCAAAAAAGTTTTAAAATGTTTATATTGTAAATTAATTGTTATACTTATTTAAATATACATATAAACATATATTTGTATATATATATAAAATATACAACTATAAATATTTATCAAATTTATAGTGAATATATTATAGTGAGATTGGAAATGCAAAAAATGACTTCCTATATATTTCTTTATATACTCAAGATTTTCTATTTATCAACTTTCAACTAAGCAAAAAATACCAAGAGGCAAAATCTAGTCAATTTGGATATAGACTATGCCAGCTGTTGCTATACAGTTCTTCAAGTTTATGAAGAAATTACATTATTAACCACCTCTCAGAATTTAGTACATTTTAACTAGAGAATCTTTATGTCAAAAGAAAAGACTGAATTATAGCTGATTTCTGCTGTTCCCTGTTTTCATACAATTTCCTAAATTCTTTACAAATCAATGTTTATAGTTTAAAATGTAGATAGAAATTTTATAAATCATTTAAATTAAATGTTAAAATAAATCTCTAAATGTATTCAGTTATGTCCATATGCCCCAGTAAATGTCCATCTTGATTTATCTATTAATTATTTTTTGCCAGCAGTTATGTTTATTTTCAATCTAAATGTTTATTATTTGAATACACTGATTTGACTATTTTCTAACAAAAATGTTTATTTTAAAATTAGCTTTAGGAATCCTATATAATTAAAGGCTAATATGCAAATCAATTGAAGAGCAGAACGACCAGTCGCTATGACACTCACTGACCACCAGGGGGGCAGACACTCAATGCAGGAGATGCCCCCTGGTGGTCAATGCACTCCCACAGGGGGAGCACCACTCAACCAGAAGCTGGGTTCACACCTGGCGGGCGAGCTCACCAGCAGTGGCGGGAGTGGGCCTAAGCCTTCAGTCAGACCACCCCCAAGGGCTCCTGAACTGTGAGAAGGCACAGGCTAGGCTGAGGGGACCCCTCCCCCACCCCCGAGTGTACAAATCTCACTCAGCCTCTTATTTAGATAATAAAGACATTTATCAGTTTGTTAATTATTTCAGTATTTTATACTTGTATCTAATATGAATTTTATGTATTTATTAATCACTCATTTGACTTGAGACATGTCAGCACAGGTAAATCTAGTTAGTTGCTAAAGATCAAAATAACACTAAGCCAAAACCGGTTTGGCTCAGTGGGTAGAGCATCGGTCTGCAGACTGAAGGGTCCCAGGTTCGATTCCGGTCAAGGGCATGTACCTGGGTTGCGGGCACATCCCCAGTGTGAGGTGTGCAGGAGACAGCTGATCGATGTTTCTCTCTCATCGATGTTTCTAGCTCTCTATCCCCTCTTCCTTCCTTTCTGTAAAAAATCAATAAAATATTTTAAAAAAAATAACACTAAATCTCATTGTGGTATTTCAAAGGTTAAAGTAGGTGGTGCACAGGCAGGCTATATTGCCATCTCAGACAGTAATTAAAAAATTTGATTTTTTTTAAGAAAAAGAGGATGGGAGATGTTGATATCCAAAGGGAAGGCCTACGCAGCGGAAAGGGGGCCTTGGAGACAGGTTCAGGGAGTTAGCCTGGAGCTAGCTGCCACTGCCCATTGCTCTCCGGGTTGCAAGTCTGCAGGGTCCCCTAGAGGACAGGACATACATGCCTGTGGGGCAGGGGAGAGGAAAGGGAATGGCATGGGCGTGCTCCTTGGAGGGAGAGCAAATACTGGGTCTTTTGTCCTAAGCGTATTTATCTCTTTCTTGCAGGTGGACATCTTAGGGGAGGGCTCAATAGAATATTCATCAGCTTTGCAGGTGTGCTCTTTCAAGGTTGTGGTCTCCACTCATTGGTTGGCAGCAGGGCAGGGGGTCCTTAGCCTATGTAGCTGAGGCAGCCACCGCATCACTTGTCTGGTTTTGCTGCTCTTCTGGGCCTGGAGCTGAAATGCAACAGAGGCCTAGATGTTATCTCTAGGGAAGAAAAGGTCAGGGGGCTTAAAACTGCCTGACCAGCAATATAAAATACGGCGGGGGTGGGAGGGGGGGAGAGGGTGGTGTCCAAATCACATGACCAGTGATATGCTGGGGGAAGATAGATTACCCTGGGGGCCATGTTCTGGTTTTCCCAGCTTTGCCCCTCGCTAGGCATCCAGGGCTTTCTGTATCTGGCCCACCATCCTTGGTCTGGGGTCTAATAGTTCTGCTGATGCTCCTGCTCTTCTTATAACAGCAAATCAGTTCTTTATATGTGTAAAATTATGACTCTTCCTACCTTGTTTATTCAAGTCTGGTTCATGACCCTTGAGTGATTCAAATTAGTGAAAAGTAATAGGAAAATCAAATTTTTACATAGCTCATGGTGTGAGAGCAGACTGCAAAGCACTTCTGCCTGAGCAGTGAGTGTCATAATTGGTGGGAAAAGCAATTTAGTTTCATTAAAGCAATACTTGTCATATGACATTGTTTTTACTTGAATTTTATTCTTTTAATTGCATTTGCTTTTACATTAAATTTAATATATTTCTCTTATTGCATAAGAGATATTTGCAGGAAAATATTATATTTAGTTGTACTTGTAGATACTTAATTGGAGCATTAATTTGATTCACAGATCTCAAATAATTTATCAGGCAATACAATAACATCCATTTTCTTACTTAGAACATGTAACAGTACTCCATTCACTAATACCATTTAATTATGTGTTAGGAGACACAGGGACTTGCTTTTTAAATAAGTATTTAATATTTTACATCATTTATAAATAAATAAACATCATTGTTTCTCTAGTAAGATTGCATTAAAGGATATTCCCCAAGGTGATGGAGATATTTTATTTCATAAATATTTGAAAAAAGAATTTAAAAACAAAACAAATGATTTGACCTTGAGATTTACATAATACAACACATAATCATTTTTAAAATATGAAATGAATACATTACATTTGGAAAAATTTCTTGAGATATTTCTAAATCATCTAAAGCTATTTCAAACCAATTTAATGCCTACCATACAATGGATGGTTTTCAAGTTACTTAACAGACTCCTGTTCACCTATGTATCTAATGTTTGGCAAGCAATTTGAAAATCATAAAAAATTTTAAGTCCTCCTAATATGGTGTTAGAAAATCATTTTGAACCTATTCCATGCCATCTGGTAACCTCCATTGTACTATCAATGATCATAAAGTTTGAACAACTTTGTCATTTTCACTTTGTAAGCCATCTTGTGAAGTCATTGCCCCTGAGCTTAACATCACTTTTGCATTTGAAAGCTCTCAGTTCACAGATTGTTCTTAAATGTACAATAAACTCTTACTAAATATCATTTTATTGGTCTGAATATTTGATTTTATTTCAAGATTTTTACAATTCCATCATATGATGGAAAAACCATACAGGAAAAGAAATATAATAATTTAAACATACCTTTTATATCCAAGACACATCTGGGTTTATATTATGAGTTAGAACCTATTTTAACTTTGATCACAAGTAGCAATGAAGAGGGTAAATCATGCTTAGCAAAGTAAGTCAGATGGAAAAAGTCAAGAACCTTAGGATTCCACTCATATGTGGGATATAAAACTGAAAACAACAAATAAACAAACAAGACAAACAAAAACTCATGGATACAGACAACAGTATGGTAGTTATCAGAGGGCAAGGGAGCTAGAGGGAAAGTAAGAAATGGGGTCAAATATATGGTGACAGAAGAAGACTTAACTTTGGGAAGTGAACACACAATGCAATATACAGATGATATATTATAGAATTGTACACTTGAAACCTATATTATTTTATTAGCCAACTAGAGGCCTGGTGCACGAAATTCATGCACGGGGGTGGTGGTGAAGGGGGAGTGGAGGGGGGGTGAAGGGGGGGTGGAGGTGGGGTGGACCGGTCCCTTAGCCCGGCCTGCATCCTCTCTAATCTGGGACCCCTCGGGGGATGTCCGACTGCCAGTTTAGGCCTGATCCCTGCCAGCCTGATCGCCCCTAACTGCTCCCCTGATGTCCTGATCACTCCTAACTACCTCTGCCTTGGCCCCCACCACTGTGGATTTGTTTGGAAGGAGGACTGGACAACCAGAAGATGTCTGGTGGACCCAGTCCAATTAGCATATTACCCTTTTATTAGTATAGATGTCACCTCAATGGTCTGTTAGAATAATGTTTAAAAATTTAACATTATTGAGATCTATGGGTAAATGCTCAACATAAAGATATAAACAAATATTTGCATTTGTTCATTTACCTGTGAACAGCATTTTTTTTCTTTTCTTCAATCCCTACTAAGTACATGTTTTTATGATTCTAAAGAGAGAGGAAAAGAGAGAGGGAGAGAGAGAGAGAGAAGCATCTATTTGAGAGAAAACTTCAATTGGTTTCCTCCTGTGTGTGCCCCAAAATGGGGATCAAACCCACAACCTGGGTATGTGCTCTGACCAGGAATCAGAACTGTGACCCTCTGGTGCATGGGACAATGCTCGAACTAACTGAGCCACATGATCCAGGGCTGAATAACATATGTGATAACAAATGAAATATTATCCAACTTCATTTGATTTCCTCTGACATTAAAAGTCTATATGTTGTTTTTCAATTACAGTTACTTTCAGTATTATTTTGTATTCTTTTCAGATGTATATCATAGTGGTTACCTAATCATAAATTGTACAAAGTGTTTCCTTTGATATTTCCAGTACCCACCTGGCTGAATGATGTAAATTTGAAAGAAGAGCATATTCAGAGAAAGAAGGAATTTCAAGGTAAAATATACAGTGAGACAAAAAGGCAGTTAGAATTCAGATTAAAAGCGTAATATAATTTCTTTAAAAAAAACAAAATACATTGATTTCAGAGAGGAAGGGAGAAGGAGGGGGAGATAGAAATTATGAGAATCATTGATCAGCTGCCTCCTGCATGCCCCTTTCTGGGCTTTGAGCCTGCAACCCAGGCATGTGACCTGACTGGAAATCAAACCATGACTTCCTGGTTCGTAGATTGACACTCAACCACTAACTTACATCGGCTGGGCAATGTAGTTTCTTTATTTTAAATGTTTATGCTGATAGCATAAAAAGCTCTGAAAAGATTATTTGGCTTTGTTGAACCCCAAGAATATTCATCATATGTCTTGATGCAAAATGATATATAGAGAAATTGCAAATTTATACTTGTGGTCCACTGCATTTTTCCTAATATAAAGTTAAAATATGTCCTGTTATGCTGAGTTTAGTGTACTTTATTACCGGATGCTGGTTGCTATTTTGTACATAAAATATAATTAATTAAATGCACATATTGTGCAATAATAAAATATTGGTGTTCCCTTACTTAAATAGCATATTCTCCACATTGAAGAGTAAAATTGATTTAATATTAATGAATACAAATATAACTATAGAGAAGAGATCAGACATTAATGCTATTAATGCCATGTGTAAAAGCAACTAATGGTCTGTTAGAAAAATGTTGAAAAATGATTAATTTGGGCTATTAAATGATCATCTTCTAAACAGAACTGCATTCCACTGAGATCGGAAGTGCCTCAGGCCTGCTTTTCATATCACTGAGTATGTGGGACTCTCTATCCCTTAATCCCACTCAAACTAGCGAAAAGCTACTTCATCTGTCTTCTTTATCTTCTTATTAAAATTCTGTTGTTAGAAAGGATTTCAAGGTCCAAAAATGTTTGAAAACATTTTACTGCTGTAGAATATTAAAAGGTCTTCTCTTTCCACTGATGTGTTTAATGTGAAGATACGTATTGCACATGATTACTGAGCATGATTTTTTCCTAAATACTCTTATTTATAGGAGATTTATAGTTTTACACGGTTTTATTGCTGTTATGTGACATTAGAGCATTTGTTACATGTGTTTATCCTGTGTTGTGATCACATATTTTTCAAACTTTAAAAGTAACATATAATTGCCATTGAAACCCATTTAACAAAATAAAATAGGTTTATGATTCTATTGAAACAAGACTGTCAAATAAATGAGTTCTCTTAATATTTTCAAGTTACAAATATGTTTCTGTACTATAAATATATAAACAGCACCTTTCTCTTTATATCAGAGTTTTAAAATTACAGATTTAAACCAATTAATCTAAAAGTAGTATAATTAATGAGGTTTTAAAAATCAATCTTCCTACTTTCATTATCCATAAAATAAAACTGACATTAGCTTTATCTGTTTTTATATGACTCTCTCATAACTTATAATAGTTGTACCACCAATATGGGATTTATTTTTATGTATGGCTAGAGATAGAAATCTGTATTTAGTTTATTTTGCTAATTACCCTATATATTGAACAATCTATTTTCCACTAATTTAAATAACCATTTTTATCATATACAAACACTAATGACTTAAAAAGTGCCACCAAGTATTGGAAAGAATTGTATTCCATAAACTTACATGTGAACATTGATGATAAATTTCCATTCTAAAATTAATGCCAGATGGAGTAATGAACATTTTAATTATCAGAAAACCTAATCTGGATGAAGCCAACCATGGTATGTATATAAAGAGAGAATTGCAATCATGGAATACCAATGAACAAGGATATTTGAGATTAGAGAAGAGGTGAAAGAAATGTAGGAGAAAATTCCCATAAGCCAAAAACTCTGCACTTTGGACATTAGAAATACCAGCACCAGGTAACATGCTTTAAACAATTCAAACATGAGAAATATATGTGTCCTTTGTTTTAGTAACTAGGATTTAGGTAATCTTGTCTAGAGTAGTTTCAGAAAAGTAATGGACCAAAATGCTGAGACTTCAAATGTTACTTTTGAAATATTACAAAACATTGGGATCTAAAAAATGGGCAATTGATATATATAATTCATATACAAAATTAATGTTAAAATGGCATTTAGATAAGTTTCCCACAAGTAATGAAATAGAACCAAGTAATACCACAAAAACAAGAACAGCTTTGTTTTTATTTTAAACAACTTTAAGTGATTGACAAGGGAATATATTCCTAGAAGTAGGATCACTGGGTCAAATGGCAGTTGCATATTTAATATTTTGAAGGAACGCCATACCTTTTTTTGTTTTTGTTTTTTCATAATGGCTGCACCAGTCTGCATTCCCTTCAGCAGTGTACTAGAGTTCCCTTTTCTCCACATCCTCACCAGTTAGTTCTAATAATATACCAAAATATATATATATTTTTTAAAATATATATATATTTAAAAAATTATATATAATGATCACCTGGCATTTTTCCTGGGAACATAAGTCTGGTTCAATATATTTTTTAAAACAAACAAGTGCCAGTGAGGATGTGGAGAAAAGTAATCTGGAACAAAAGAGGGGGACAACTGTAATACTTTCAACAATAAAGATAATGTTTTAAAATAATAATAAATGTAAAAATAAAATACAGTTAGAAAAAATATGTATGTGTGTATCTGGTATGGCCAGTGTTGTTCAGTGATTAAGCATCAACCTATGAAACAGGAGATACTGGTTCGATTCCTGATCAGGGCACATGCCCAGGTTTTGGGATCAATCTCCAGTAAGAGGTGTGCAGGAGGCAGTTGATCAATTACTTATATTTCTATCTCTCTCTCCCTCTCCTTTTCTCTCTGAAATCAATAAAAATATATAAAAAATATATGTTTAACTGTATTTACCCCTGTGGAGACTCTCAAAGAAGCCTGTAATTTCAGATAAATTAAGATCTATGAGAGTGTAATAAAGCTCCATGTTGATAGCATGTTTACATTGGGAATTACATATGGTACTAGTAGACATGCCAAATGAGAAGGCAAGATTCTGTGAAAAAGACAGTAATGCTGGAAAAATAAAAGGCAGGAAAATAGGAAGACCAAGTCTGAAATGGATTGACTCCAAAAAAGAAACTATAGGCTTGAGACTATAGAAACTGAGCAGGGCTGTGGAGTTCAGGACTGTAGACATCAGACATTTACTCATAGGGTCTCCAGGAGTCAGAGCCTACTCAAAGACACATTAACAGGCATGTGCCAAACAACTAGTATGTATCACACACTTAATAAATTTTATTGTTATTGAGCTTGTCCTTAAAAATGAATAGCATTTTCATATTAGAGACAGGGATGGAGAGAAAATGTAATGGTAGAAGTAAAGTAATCCCAGATCAGAACAAAATGCTCAAAGAAACAAATGAAGCTTGAAAATGCAAGGTGAGCCTAGAAAATATTTTAGGTTTATCTAAATATTTTTATGGCTATATCAGTACGTCATCTATTCAGTAAGGATACATTATCTATTTAAAATATAATTTATATTAAATTATTTAAACTGTAACTCCATTAGTTAGACCAGTGGGTACAAAGTAAAGTCATGTCTCTGACTCTTAACGGACTTTGTATTCTAGTGGGCCTTATGGAAATAACCATAGAATGAAACTGAAGGTTTATTTTTGAGAGGTTTTATAGGAAAGATGGAGTGTTTTTGAGGGGAAGAGTAACAGAAGCTGACAGTATGGAGATGAGCTCAGCATTTCCAATGATTATATAAGCAAATAAACTTACTACAGGTTTCCATAAGAAGTCAGGAGGGCTGGAATTTTGATCTTTCTCCCTAAATTATATATTTTCAGCAGTCTCAAGTGAGCATTTCAAATCCATTTTAAAAAAATCATTTATTATTCTTTAAATGTAAATCTGTTTCAGTGTTTTCAGTTTTGTATCTGTGCAAAAAATAGTTATGAACAAGAAAAGTCAGAAGTCTATTAATCTTTCTCCTATTTCAACAGTTTCTTGCTTCTTCCCTTTTGTTATTCCTATTTTTGTTCCTAAATATTTGGTTTTACTGAAATGAAATCTATCTCTAAGGGAAGTGTGGAATGTCTAAGTCACATTCTAAACCCAGGCCCTTTTAGGAGTCAGAAATAATTGATGACCAAAGTATGACATAGAGGCAGTTACTCAATTTCCATGAGTTGTATCTATTTCTACCTATATGTGTTTCTCCCTTCTTCCTACTGTAGCTGCATCTTGAGAGAGTGAAAACCCAAACGTTTTTAGCGTTCTTGGTCTCTCTGTGGAATCTGCTGCAGACAAGATTCCTCCTCAGTTGTGTGCAGAGTTGGAAAGGAAAGCCTCGGTTTTATATACCATTTCCATTTACCAGAACTTCAGCTCCTGCTGTTATCTTCTCTTCACATCTCCAGGCTTAGTCAGGAAAGACCGTGCTATGCCTATTTTGGAGAGGCAACTTTCCCTGGTGCTTTGCTCTGCTTCAGTATTCTGTCTTTGATCTGAGGTCTGAGATATTACTTATTAGAGCCATGCTCAGAATGTTTTTAATGTCATCAGGGTTTCTCTTTCTTTCAGATTTCAGACTGAACCTACCTGGTTCAACCCACAGAGCTCTGCAGCATCTCATTCCGGTGGCTTTTCTATACCTAACACAACACAGTTATGTTACTGTCATGTGTCCCACTCATTTTTAAAAATATTGTTATTGATCTCAGAGAGGAAGGGAGAGGGAGAGAGAGAGAAATATCAGTGATGAAAGCATGTCATTGATTAGCTGCCTCTTGCACACCTCCTACTGGGGATCACGCCTGAAATCTGGGCTTGTGCCCCAACTGGGAATCTGACTGTGACCTCCTGATTCATAGGTTGATGCTCAACCACTTAGCTACACTGCCTGGGTCCCTCATTTTTAAGAAAGTTTTTTCTATTTGAAATAGGGGATAATATTTTGGGGTGATCTCATTTAATTATTCAATGGTTGGTTTTAATTATATAATACTAGAGGCCCAGAGCACGAAATTCATACCTCGGTATGGTCCCCAGGCCTGGCCTGTGATCAGGACCATCTTCCCTGGCTGCCAGCAGTTGGCCCCACCCCCCTGCCAACACCCACCCCCGGTTCCCCATTGCCATTGGATGATGGGAGCCTGTCAGCTGGGGGGAGGGACTGAGAAGTGGTCAGTGCACCTCATAGCAACTGGTGGGATGGTAGTTCTGGTCATTCTGCCGTTCAGTCGATTTGCGTATTACTCTTTTATCTATTTAGATGTGCTCCAATCCTTCCACTTCCTTAGGTTTTTATTATCTTGGCCTCCTGAGCATTCCTGTCTGCAAAGATTGGAGAAGGGGCTCTCCTTGTATCCTGCCACTGGGAGTGCCTGTCTGGAGCTGAGGCCACGGGATGAGGAGGGGACAGAGTCAGGTGTTTGGCTTTTGGTGATCAGTCTGTCTCTGCCTGGATGCACCACAGGACCCCAAAGAGTGACTTTTCTGAGCTTTGATTTGTGCGTGCATACCGCCCATGCCTCCTCTGAGATGCAGAGCCTGAGGGGAAGGAGAAAGGAGCGAATTCCTCACGTCTGAATGAGACTTTATACTTTGAACTGCTAGCCTGAATCAGTGATCTAATTTTGTGGTTTCAGGAGCCTTTGGTGGGTTGGATTGGAGTGGTGGTGGGGTAGGGTTTTATATTTCTGTAGATGCCCGGTGCACAAGTGGGGGCCAACCGGTCTGCCCTAATGGGGGGCCCCTGATCAGAGGGGGGGGGGGGGCTGGCCCCACCCCCAGTCTGGGTGGGGATCCCCACTAGGGGTGGGTTTGGCCGGGGCAAGGGGCCACGGTTGTTCTGGTCCTTCTGTTCGTTCTGGCTGTTCTGCCATTTCGGTTGCTGGGCTTTTGTTATATAGAATATATACTTAGGTATTTTTCCAAGTTTTTCAACAGCAGAAAAGCATATTGGTTTACTAAAATGTCATATTTGTTCTCTATTTTCTATCATTACATAAGCAAAATAAATTTTTACTTATTGCAAAACAAATACAAATAAATTGATTTAGGAGAAAATTAGAGTGTTTTAAAAATTATATTAAAGTCTTCCTTTTATAGATCATTCTTTAAAAAATATATACACTTATGTTTTAAATAGGACCTTCGGTGACTTTTTTTTCTTTTTATTTTTTTTTTGGCCTTATGTTTTTCAAGCTATAGTCTGTGTGAGGTGTTAATTTCTTAACTAAACTCAAAGGTATGTCTTTACTTTTCTATAAATACTTTATAAATGAATGAACACTGAGTCATGGAAGTTTTCTTATGCTTAATTCTGGAAAGCATGCCATATATATATATTTGAACCAATTACACCAAAACAGATTCAAGTGAAAATAAGGGTTTGCTGCTTTCTCTGGTAAAAGATCATAAGTTTAAAAATATTAATATTTTGAATCCATTTGTTATTATTTCTTCTCTAGTACTTGTAAATTATTCTAGTTTTATTTTAAGCCTTATGTTTAGAATGTATTTTCTTAAAATCTAGAATTTTATATATTACACTATGATTTACATTTGAAGGTTCATTAAAATAGTAATGTGTTGTCAGGAAAAGGAAGAGCAACAAGTGTCACAAATTCTTTGACACATGGACTGGTAATAGTTAATACCATGGATCTAATCTCTCCACACTCTGTTTCCCCCACAATGTTGCTAAGTAACGTTTCTTAACCACAGATCAGATGGTAGCACTCCCTCCTATCTAGCATTAAATTATTAGCTTAGAGGTTGGTAATATATATTTTTTATTTTTATCCTCTTATTGAATTTATTGGAGTAACACTGCTTAACAAAATTATACAGGTTTCAGGTGCACAATTCTACAGCACATCATTTGTATACTGTATCATGTGTTCACCACCCAAGTCAAGTCTCAGTTTGTCACCATTTATCTCCCCTACACCCTCCTCTACCTCCCTGTCCCTGGCAATCATCAAATGTTGTCAGTGTCTGTAAGTTTGCCCTCTGTCTCCCTCTCTCTCTCTGTCTCTCTTTCTCTCTTTCTCTCTTCTCAATCCCTTGACCGCTCCATCCAGAGCCTCCCCCATCCCCTACCGACCTACAACAGCTGTCAGCCTGCTCTCTATCAAGGAGTCTGTCTCTATTTTGCTTATTAGTTCATTTTGTTCATTAGATTCCACATATACATGAAATCACATGGTATTTGTCTTTCTCTGACTGGCTTAATATTTTGAATCATAAAACATTAGAAAGTTTCTAAGATTGATCCTCAGTTGGTATAATATTATAAATTTGATCTGCTAATTCTCAATTTAAAAAAAAATTCTATTCCTATCTCCATGGCCTGTAGATAATCAGTGGCATAATTCTATTTAGTTAATAAGTAATTACTGATTGTCTACTGTGTTGGGAATATGTGAGGCATTGGATATTAATATGCAGATAGGGTCCAGCTTTGCAACAAAGGTCCTTTCAGCCCAAGGTGAAGGTGCCATACAATGTGAGAATTCCTGTGGTAGACCATTGCCTAGGCAGAGAGCACACCTACTCT
The DNA here is from genome assembly GCA_026230045.1 of Corynorhinus townsendii. Taxonomy (NCBI): domain Eukaryota; kingdom Metazoa; phylum Chordata; class Mammalia; order Chiroptera; family Vespertilionidae; genus Corynorhinus; species Corynorhinus townsendii. The sequence continues at coordinate 61,069,008 of JAPDVU010000005.1, forward strand.
ACCTTGGATAACGGGATTCTCAGAGAAAGAATGTTAGTGTATGGAGGTGCACAGGACTGGAAAGAGCATTCCAGAGCAGGGAAACGTCACCTGTCAATCCATGGGGCATGAGAGTGAGCAGGCACCCACATGTTGTAGTTTACTGCAAGGAGAAAAGAGAGCTCATTTCAGTGATGTTGGAGGTGACGTGGAAGAAGCAAGTTGGGATGGGACAATGGAGAGTCTGTCACACCACTGTAAGGTTTTTGAGGTTCTTTCTTTTTCTCTAGTTTTCAGAAGAACATTACAATTTTCTTTTTAATGTAAAAAATATATTGTAAGTAAGATGCTGGCCTTCATTCTTGTCAAGGGAATATTACTGGCAACATATCTGAAGCAATCTAATTTGTATTAGCTAATTCTCTTTAGTTTGGAAAGAAAACTATACAAGCATCATAACTGCTCTCATAGGAAAATCCTGAGAGCTTTATATATTCTTTGCACTCTCCTCTTCTCCAAGGATCTGACCTACATCTCTGACATCAGCTCTGAGTGTTGCTCTCAGATGCCCCCAAATCCATTGTCTGATCCACATGTAACACCTGGAACTCAGATTTTTTCCCTTTTAACTTCAACATATCATTGGGATCTTCAAATCCTCTCATAAACCTGACATTAGGACAATATGGAACAAACATCCTCTAAGAAATGTAATTAATGCATCAGATCCATAAGGTTGATGTGGCATTTACTTTCCATAGGAACAGGGATATAAAATGAAGCCTTCTATTCTTTGAATGCCAAGTAGCAATAATTCATATTCAATAAAAGGAGGTTTGGGGATACTTATTTAAGGAGTTAAAAATCATGGCATATTTCTTTTCTTACCACTGTGTGAAGAAATGGATATTCAAGAAAGTTATATAACATGACTGGAAGAGAAACATCCTATATAATAAAAGGGTAATATGCAAATTGACCCTAATGGCGGAACAACCGGTTGCTGTGATGCACACTGACCACCAGGAAGAAGATGTTTAATGCAGGAGCTGCCCCCTGGTGGTCAGTGTGCTCCCACAGGGGGGGCTCTGCTCAGCCACAAGCCGGGCTGATGGCTGCGAGCGCAGAGGCGGTGGCAGGAGCCTCTCCCACCTCCTTAGGCTCAATCCCCTGGGGAAAGGGCCTAAGCTGGCAGGTGGACATCCCCCGAGGGGTCCCAGACTGCAAGAGAGTGCAGGCCAGGCTGAGGGACACCCCCCCCCACACAGAGTACTCGAATTTTCATACATCAGGCCTCTAGTATATTAATAAGAGAGGAGGTTTTAAATACATTTCAAATATAACTCAGAGGGACCTTAGTAAGAACTGTAGATAATCGCACCTGGCAAGCAGCAGTTGGAAAGCTGCTGTGTTTTCAGTAAAGTGTTCTGGCCAGTTCTCAAACTAAAGAGTCCAAAATACCTGTGCCTACAAATTGTTAGAGCAGCCACATAATAGAGAATAATTTCCAGTTATTCATGGCCTCCTGATGAGAGTGGGAGGTAAGCCTGCCTGGCCACTGGTAACCTCTCTCAGGAGGCATTTGAAAGGATGCTCTTTGTTATCATTTTGTGATTTTAAATGCACCAATTATAATTACAAAGAAGACACTACTGTTTTAAAGCATAGTGATCTTTATAGGACAGGGGAGAAGCCAAAATTAAAATTAAATTATACCTGTTTGAAGAAAAGGGATGGGACTGTGTTCTTTTTACATCCTACATCTATAATTTAGCATGACAACTTAGATACGCCTGGGAATGGATTTCGTATTCTCAGTTACCTTGTGGGTGTAATTGCATGGTTAAGACTCACTCAAAATTTACAACTATAATGTCTGTCTTGCAATACTTTGATTTTAATTCTACTATGATAATAAGTAATCATTATAGGTGGAATTCTTAATTGAGGAATATGGAAGAATACCCCTGGGACCAGGAAAATGGGAACAATATTCTGGACTATTCCAGAAGATGCATTATTAATCACAGTAAAAGGTGAATAATCTTAATATTTGTATTAGTGTAATGGAATTACTAAAGGAAATCATCTTTGCAAGTGTACAGTCTCATATAATTATATAAGCCTGCATTGTAGAAATATTCCAACAGAGTTTTATCACTAATTTTCTGAGAGTTTCTAATGCTAAATGGACTCAGTTGATTTATTCAGTAAGAATATGTCTTAGGTAATTAGTTTTAAATTAATGTATGTAAGGTCACATATTCTAAACCCTGAATATGTGAGTTACTTGAATGAACAAAAGCAAAACCTTATTGTCAGGAATCAGTAACCACAAAATGAGATCATATTTAATTTTATATCTACAATGTTAGATTATGAGCCTCTAGGCCTACCTACCAGATATTAGTCCCCTAGGAAAAGAGTCATTTCTCCAGTTATTCTGCGATTTTCTCAAGGTGCAGTGCTCTGAGTAGATTCTTTTATTCCAGCCTTCTTTGTTGTTTGCACCAATGTTGACCCTCATGGTACCATCACTGCCCTGGGCAGATTTGGTGACCTCAGCTGACCAGCACTATCCCAGCATCCACTTGTGCCTCAGGACTCAAAGTTGATGTAGGAGCTTCTGCTGTCATAGCTACTACCACTCTGAAAACGAGAGGCTGATTGCGCTGTTGTTTGTACCTAGTCCACCTCCACATCTATATCATAATAGCTTACTGTTTCTAAAACTCCAGACACGCTCTAGGTGTTCATGCCTCGAAGCTTAAGTTCATACATCAAAACCCCAGAGGCAGGTTGCAAACCCTCCCTCTATCATATCAGTCTCATTCTCCCCAGAATTCACTAGTCCACAGCATGTTTGACTGAATGTATTGAGCCCCTTAACAAGGAGAGAGAATCTGCCTTATCCATTAGTAGTCAATCTTCATCCTCTGACTCAAAGGAGATTCTTATAATATAAATAAATAAATAGATAGATAGATAGATAGATAGATAGATAGACAAGTAGATGCTATGAGCGTTAGCATTGTATTTTTTGCTTGTTTGTTTTTGTGGACATATGTTTTCATTTCTCATGAGTAAATACTAGATAGGAAAACCTAGTAACTTTATTCCTACGTATTTACCCTAGAGAAATGAAAACATGTTTGCAGACATGGAACTTGTATTCATCATAGTTAAAAAAAAACACAACAACAAAAACACACCTAGACACAACACAAAATTTCCTCGACAAGAGAATGAATTTTTAAAAATGTGGTTCATTCATATAATAGAAATCAATTCAGAAGTAAAAATGAACAAATTTTTGGTATTGCAACAACATGGGTAAAGTCTCCAGCATTATGTTGAGAAAAGAAGCTAGACGGGAAAAAATAAGTGCACTATATGGTTCTGTTCAAGCATAATTCTTGAACAGGCAAAACAAATCAGGGTAATCTAAATCAGATTAAGGATAGCTTGGGTGGGCAAGTGGAGGTGAGAGCATCAATTGCAAAGATTAAAATGTTTATATTGTGATTGGGGTGGGATCACTTAAATCTGGGAATTTTTATGTAGGTAAATTATCTCTTATTAAAGTTGGGTTTCTTCAGACCTAGGGAATAATTTTCCCAAGGTTCTAGTCACACAGTTCTTATCTTACTATTCCTATCTTTAATAGCACTTTACTGAAAACATTTTCACATGCATATTGTCAGCTGATTTTATAACTACTCCTCTATATCTAGCGCCTCTATATTAAATAGGGCATGGAGGACCACCCCATTTTCCATTGCTTTTGAAACACCGTTGAATTGCCTGAACTTGGCTTCTCTTCTCAGTTCAAAGCCATTGCACCTATCCATGCAATATATAACTCACCTACATTTACGTACAGAGAACAGAGCTCAAAAAAGTTCCTTTGTGGTAACCAACATAAAAAGGAAATAAAAAACACACACTTTAGCTTCTTTATTCTTTTAAGTGCATTTATAATAATAATTTATGCTTGACTTGTGTTAACTTACAATTTTGAAGTTTAACTTGAGTTAGAAGGTGATATATCCTTGATTTATGCATCTTGCTTCTATATCATAATAATTTATGATGTTTGTTAATTATATCCCTTCATCTTCTTACCATATGGTCATTTTCCTACAGAGTAAACTTTTATAAAGCTACTTCCAAAAATACATGTTTTATGTTTTCAAATGTTTCACAAAGTCATCTTTTTTTCTTTTCACTTGATATTTTTAGCCTTATGTCAATGATGTTGCTGCTGCATTGCAAAAAGCTTTCCCATTAAGAATGGTACTAACTTTAAAATGTCCTTAAAATAACATTACAGAAGCATTATTTATTTTCTCTCATGACAAAGAAAATATACAGTAACAACTTTATAAACTTGTTTAATAAAGTCAGCCCAGAGCCATTTACAATATATGCAATATACCCAAGGGTGATGTGTTGGCTTGAATTCTTAACTAATTACTTGTTCCAGCAAAGAAAAACTTAAAAGTGGTTTCAAACTTAAGTACTCCATAAAACTTACATTTACCTCATAAAATCTATCATAACCAAATTTTCCAATGACATTGAAACTATCACTGCTCCCATTGTCACTAGGGTTAGTCTTGAACAAATACACTGAATTTATAACCATTAAGCAAAATATTTCTTTTGCTTAATATTTAATTATTAAGAGATTAATATTTCAGGTAAACTATTAGCAAATATAAGCAGAAGTGCAAAATCACACAAAATCTGTTGTATTTCAATTTAGGCTAAGTTTGTTTTTTGGTGGGTTTTTTTTTTTTTGGTTTATATAGCTTACATGTCTAAAATATTATTAAACAGTGTATATAGGCACACAACGTGTGTTTTCCAATCTTTGGAAGAATTATACTAATAACTTATGTTTATGTGTTTATTTTATTTCCTAGTTGTCAATGATTCTATAGTCAAATTTACTTTAAACACGTCTTTTCTTTTAGGTTTTAGATATTTTGTATCTTTACTGAATTAGTGAATAGTCTAACATTTGCATAGCCTTGAGTGATCCAGAAACTTAGATTTATTTCTATGTTGCTCAAATCACCAACTACATAGCTAAGGGAAAGGTATCTAGCTGTTATAGTAAGACCATGTACATATGATTGAAAAGACCTATCCTGTTCATATGGCATAAAATGAAATTGGGTTCAAGTTCTACTTTCATCATTTGCTAAAAAATTGTTTTGAATAAGTCACTTTTGCTTGAATTTCCTTATTTTGATAAGTTTCAGAGAAGGAGCAGGAAATTCAATTTAAAAAGGGAAAGGTAAATTGCCCATTTCTTGATTGGATTGTTTGTGTTTTTGGTGTTGAGTTTTATAAGTTCCTGGAAAGACACTTCTCTAAAGAGGGCATACAGATGACAAATAGACATATAAAAAATGCTCAGCATCACTAATCATAAGAGAAATTAATGCAAATTAAAACCACAATTAGATATCACCTCACACCTGTCATAATGGATATCATCAACAAATCAACACACAACAAGTGTTGGCAAAAATGTGAAGAAAACGGAACCCTTGTGCACTCTTGGTGGAAATGCAGGTTGTGGAAAGCATGGAGGTACCTCAAAAAGTTAAAAATGGAATTGCCTTATGACTCAGCAATTCCACTTCTGACACTATTCCCAAATAAATTTGAAATACTAATTCTAAAGAATCTATGCACCTATGTTCATTGCAGCATTATTTAACATAGACAATATTTGGAAACAGCCCAAGTGCCTATCAGTAGATGAGTGGATAAAAAAAGCTGTGGTACATTTGTATATTGGAATACCACTCAGCTGTTAAAAAAAAAAAATGGGGATTTTAACTTTTGTGACAGCATGGATGGACCTGGAGAGTATTATGCTAAGTGAAATAAGTTAGTCAGAGAAAGACAAGTACCATAAGTACCATTATACATGGAATCTAATGAACAAAATAAACTAACAAAGTGGAGGCAGATTCATGGATACAAATGACAGACTGACAGTTGTCAGAGGGGTGAGGATTGAGGGTTAACAACACAACAAACCAGTACATTTAAGCAACTGACAGAATTAGTGTCATGTATTATCTGTACCATTTTCTGAAAAAGAGAAGTTAATACATAGAAGCCTAAGAAGTCTAAAAGAAGAATTTTAATAAAATTTTAACAATGATAAGCCATCACTTTTAGAAATGTCAGTATTAAGTTATCTTAAAATTACCTCACATTATCTATACTAATAAAAGAGTAATATGCTAATTAGACCGGGAGACCTTCCAGAGACCTTCCGGACAAAGCCGGGTGCTTGGCTAGCCTGCAAACCGCCCCCAAACAGCCTTCAGCTCCTCGCCCAGGCTGGCCATGCCCCCCAGCGGAGACCCCCACCCTGATAGGGGTGTGGCCAGCCTGCAAATGGCCCTCAGCTCCTCATCCAGGCCAGCCACACCCCCCAGTGGGGACCCACACCCCAATGGGGGCGTGGCCAGCCTGCAAACAGCCCCAGCCCCTTGCCCAGTCCAGTACCGCCCCCAGTGGGGACCCTCACCCCAATGGGGGCATGGCCAGCCTGCAAACTGCCCTAGGCCCCTTGCCCATGCCGGCCCAACCCCCCAAGGGGACCCCCACCCTGATCCAGGACCCCCTTCAGGGCAGACCAGCTGGCCCCCCCCCACCCATGTACCAGGCCTCTATCTATACTAATAAAAGGATAATATGCTAATTAGACCAGGAGACCTTCCAGATGTCCTTCTGGACAAAGACATGATGGCAGGGCCAAGACAGAGGTAGTTAGGGGTGATCAGGCCAGGAGGGGAGGGCAGTTGGGGGTGATTAGGCCAGCAAGGGGGGGCATTTGGGGGAGAGAAGGCCAGTCGGGGGGCAGCTGGGGGCAAGCAGGCTGGCAGACAGAGTGGTTAGGGACAAACAGGCAGGCAAGCAGGTGAGCAGTTAGGAGCGAGTGGTCCCAGATTGCGAGAGGGATGTCTGATCCCTGTGGGATCAGGCCTAAACCAGCAGTTGGACATCCCCTGAGGGGTCCCAGATTGGAGAGGGTGCACGCCACACTGAGGGACACCCTCCCCCGTCGTGCATGAATTTCATGCACTGGGCCACTAATCTATATATAAAAACCTAAGCAACTGTTCAACCATTCGACCATTTGACCAGTAGCTATGACATGCACTGACCATCAGGGGTCAGATGCTCCAACTAGTAGGTTAGATTGCTGTTGGGGTCCAGCCAATCGGGACTGGGAAAGACTGGCTGGACATGCACTGGAGACCTCCCGCAGTTCCTCCTTGGCCCCAATCGTGCACCAGTGGGGTCCCTCGGCCTGGCCTGCACCCTCTTGCAATCTGGAACCCGCTCAGGGGATATCTGCAGGCCAGGCCAAGGGACCCCACCAGAGCACGAATCGGTGCACCAGGCTTCTAGTATTGCATAATTGGTTATCATTTAAAAAGATATTGTGATTTACCAATTACCTATAATGTCTTTTTTAATATAAAGATAAAACAATTTTTTTCAAATGCTAACAAGAAACACTCAATAATCAGAATATTAGGCTAAAAATGGCAATCAGATGTGGAATTAACTGAAGTAGCTTTGTTCCCAGGGATATTTAATGAATGACGTTTTTCTTAATCTCTGTACAAACCCAGTAATCATAGTATTTACAAAGTTTAACCAAAATATTGTCCTATAAATACAAATATTACTTATTTTTGGTTCTTAAACACATGTAACATGAATTTGCCATAACCTAGAACTCAAAAATATTTGTGACAAGAGAAAAGGCTTTTAATGAGACTACTAAACTTGAAAAATAAATATCTTGAAAGTGTAAATAAGCTTTCTCCCACATATTTCTTGACTCATCTTACCTAATAATAGACAAATATGTAAATTGACCGTACCTCCGCTACACCAGCAGCCAATCAGGAGTGATATGCAAATTAACCCAACCAAGATGGCAGGTAAATTTGCATACCCAGTCAGGGCAGGCAGCTCCAGGGCTCACCCAAGGGATCCCGGTCCAATGGGGGCCCGGGGAGCCGGGGCGTGCAGTGCCAGGCCCTAACTGCGGGGTCCTGGTCCATCGGGGGCCTGGAGAGGCAGAGTGGGCAGTGCCAGGGCCCAACCATGGGGTCCCGGGAGGTGGGGCGGACAGTCCCAGACCCCTCCCACAAAGTCCCATTCCATAGGGGGCCCGGGGAGTTGGGGTGGGCAGTGCCAGGCCCCACCCGCAAAGTCCTGTTTCATCAGGGTCCCAGGGAGTTGGGGCGGGCAGCGCCAGGCCCAAACCATGGGGTCCTGGTCCATTGGGGGTCCAGGGAGTCGGGGTGGGCAGCACCAGGCCCCAAATGCTTGGCCCAGGTCCATCGGGGGCCCAGGGAGTCCAGGCAGGCAGCGCGAGGCTCTTTAGGCTGCTGTAGGGCATGAGGGAAGGCCCACATTCCTGCTGTTTCTAGCAACACAATTGTCTATTTATTGTGCCTGAATTCTTCTGCCCCCTTACAAGGACTCTAAATTCCCTTGGGGGTTGATTTTCAATGATAGTTGTTTATGGGAATTACTTGAGGAGTGTGTGCATGTGTGTGTGTGTGTGTGTGTGTGTGTGTGTGTGTGTGTGTGTGTGTGTGTAAAATATTCCAAACAAGTCTACCCCTTCAGAAATTAGTGTTCCAATTCTGTTCAATTTCCATAGATTCTGATTTTGCTGATTTGGAGAGTATCCAGCCAACAGTAAATGTTAAGTGTCCCTGAATGATTCTAGCCTGTGGGTTAGAAGCCACTGTTCATGTTTATGCAAACACAAGAGCCAAATGTCCAGGTAAAATACAGAAATCTCAATTGTACAGCTCAATAAATGTTTACCTATGTCTACACCCAAGTAGCCACCATCCAGAATGTTCTGTTGAATCTTTCTCCATTAGCAATAAAGGAAGAACCAGCTACTTATCTTGGAGAGAGGAAAAAGAGAAAACAAAGGAGAATGTGTGGGAATACATAATAATACCTCAAAACAGTACCTTCCAATAATTTTATTTATCAGATTATAGGATCTTACTCATCTGTGTTGTACTTACCAGCAGTCAGTCGAACATCCCTGAGGGGTCCCAGATTGGAGAGGGTGCAGGCCGGGCTGAGAGACGCGCCCCCGCCCCCCCCCGTGCCATGCACAAATTTTGTGCACCAGGCTACTAGTATTTACATAAAAAGAGATACTGATGTATCTTTATCAACACAAAATAATATTAAATAGCATTAAGTAGGTACTCTCTTTTTTAACTGTGAACTTTAACTTAAATGTTGACTAATACTTTAGGTAAGTCTATTATCCTACCACAAAATAACATTTAAAAAGCATGCGTTCCTTCCCTCAAATTTGGATCTATGATTTTGAATTCCTAATGTGCTCAGAAAGAATTTTAAATAAATGCTATACAGAGCAATGGCTTCTCAGAAACAGCCCTCAGCAACTGCTGGCATTTACTGAATGCCATGTTCCTGGAACTGTGTTGTGTACTTAATATATCTTATCTCATTTAATTCTCTGTGGGGCAAGAAGGTAACTCAGTTAAGGTTATTTTCCAGATGAGAAATCTGTGACTCAGAAAGTTTAATGAAGTTGCTCAAGACTGCAAAGATAGTGAGTAGAAAAATCAAGAAATACATCTATCTTTATTTGGGTCCAACACAAAGGCTCTTTCTACTATTACCAAGGTATTGGGTTCAACAAAATTGGTAGTCACTCAGCTGGAAATTGAGTACTGAGCAATGTGAATTAAATTAGCAAAATTCTTGCAACAGTACTCAGAGGCAACTTCTACCCATTTCTAGAATGAGTGATAAAAAAGGAAAATAGTCTAGTGATAATTGTCCTAGTGTGTGTTATATAGAATAGTATGATAATTATTATACACACACATAAAAAGAAAATAATAGTGTGATTCTTTTCTAATATCTCTCAAATAAGTTTGGGAGATAACAGTTTAAACAAATATATACAGGGTGAGCAAAAGAAGGTTTATAGTTGTGAGTATATGAAACAGTTTATTTTTCTATTATTATTTATTAATTATTGCATTACTTTCATATGAGTAACTGTACAAACGTAAACCTACTTTTGTACAACTCTGAATATATTTAAATTACAGGATCTTAATATAGTAATTTTATTGTAAACACCCTGCCAAGAGAATCTAGTATGAAACATAACTCCAAGTGTTTTTGGCCAAATATCCTTTTTTATTATTTTTAAATTGGCCTTCTCAGGATACATATCTTGAGAATACATTTCAGATAGTTCTGTGATATTATGCTAAATATAAATATCCACTCTAAAATAACAAAAATACTAAAGCTATAGCTACAAGATAACTATATTTTTATTATTTTGCACAATATAACTAAAAGAGTAATAAAACAAAAAATATACAACATATAGGAAATTTGGCTGGATTTATTTCTGAAAACCCATTTGAAATATAGTCAATTCAGGCTTAACGTAATTACTCTGAGCAGATCCAAACATCTTCAATCCCTCCCCCCTTATTTTTAAATCTCAATTCACCCAACAACTTAAATACTCTTCACTGAAAACAATCTACAGATTTTGTCAAGCTGGGACTTTAAAGGTATCAGGATAAGGCTGATGGGAATTTGAGGGACAGAAGAAGGGACCAAAGCATAAATATAGCCACATCCACGTGGAAATAAGTTCGTTAAGATAAACATTTTTTTGTTTTGTCTTATTTAGTTATTATATGTTTATTTCCAATCTGCAAAGGCAAAACTTTTTAAAGGAAAGAAATGGTGGGAAAAAGATACAGAGGCAAAGAAGCATTGAACAGACTGTCAAACTACATTGGGAAGACAGGGGAGGTTGGGCGAGGGGGGCTGTAAGAGACCAACTGAAGGACTTGTAGGCATGCATATAAGCACAACCAATGGATATAAGACACTGGGGCGGGGGGGAGGGTGGGAAGGTGAAGGCATGTCCTGGGGGGTAGGGGAGGTCGGGGGGAGATCAATGGGGAAAAAAAAAAAGAGTCATATGTACTACTATTTGTAATACTTAAAACAATAATAAAAAAAAAAAAAGATAAGGGAAGCAGGCCAGCTATCATGGCTCAGTGGTTGTGGTAGATATATGAACCAGGAGATCGTAGTTCCATTCCCTGCCAGTGCACATGCCCCAGTTGCTGGCTCCATCCCCAGTGCTGGAGGCAGTCGATCAATGTTTCTCTCTCATCATTGATGTTTCTAACTCTCTCTCCCTCTCTTTCCTCTCCAAAATTTATAAAGATATATTTTTAAAAAGATAAGGAAAGCAAGCAAGTGAGCAACAGTAAGGAGGGGAAAAAGAAGATTTCACAGACTAATATTATACAACTAAGCAAACAAGAAATGAAAGAAAGAACCCAGCCTAAGTAAAGGTTATTTGAGGTCAGGACCTAGGCATAAGGCCCTAGAAGAAACTCAATACCAATGCAATATCTTTCTGAGAGTGATGGTTCTAATTTCTTTCTGTCCAGAATCAGTTCCTTTAAAGTGTTACTCAAATGGAGAATACTAAGCTTTTTCTATTAATTCCTGAAAATGGTTTCTAATTTATTTAATATTTTTCTAGTTCTAAAGAGAACCACTGTCAAATTTACATGAAGGAAAATTTCACTGTATGAACACTTTTCAATAATATATAATCATAAGTTGGGAAAATTAATATACTAGATTAGAGGCCTGGTGCAAGAAATTAATGCACAGGTAAGGTCCCTAGACCTGGCCTGAGATCAGGGTGACCGGCAGGGCAATCAGGGGGCCCCTGCTGGCACCCACCTTGGCTGGTGTGGGGCCTGTGGGCTGGGAGCAGCTCCTGGTGGTCAGTGCGCATCATAGCGACCAGTTATTCCAATGGTTGTTCTGCCATTCAGTCGACTTGCATATTAGGCTTTTATTATATAGGATATTTCCCCATTATTCTAATGACTTTTTGCTTAAGATCATGGCAAAATATATATTAACTAATAGAGACAGACACTGAAAAAAATGTGAAGATCTAATGAGCAAACATCATTTGCCACTTTCGGGTTGTATTGAAGGATTTTCAATATTTGAAATTGGAATTCTTCTTACATTAATTTAAATATATCTGATTGTGTACTTTATACAGTGCTCTTCTTTTCTTCACATTTGTGTAGACTCCCATTTGATAACAATGGGAATACTTTTCATGTGTTTTGAGAATAAATAACAAGTACTGAAACTGAGAAAAAACTCAGAGGGAAGTTTGAGACCTAAGAAACAGAAAAACCATTCATAACATAGGATATATAATTAGATATATGTAGGTATATTGACTTTAAACATGCCCTCTGAAGACTGGTACACACTGAGGTGTGCTGTTCAGAACACTTTGGAACTGAGGCCTTATCTGACAGCTCACAGCACTGCCGCTCCCCAGGAATTTCCTGCAGTGAAAGGACTGCCTCAGCCATGCCCTCCCTGGGCAGCCAGCATCCTAAGATTGCTCACCTGGAGGTTCCAAAAGGCCAGACCCCCTGCTGTCAAACGTGATGAATCTGAAGGGTGTTACCGCTCTGCAGCCCCTGAATGAGAGATGAGGCCTCTGTTGTCACTGTCCAGTCCAGCTCCCTTTCCTAACCTGGGTATTCTCTCTCAGAACACCATCTATTACACTTCCTGGTTTAAAATCCAGTTTTCAGCATGTTTCCCCAGGGAAACCAACCAACCAACACTAATCCTAAAAATAGTTGTGACAAATTATTCAATTCCAACTCAAAGCACTTATATCTTCCTCCAGCCCTGTTTTATCCCCAAACTTTTGTTTTTCAAAAAAAGTTAATTATGCAGATGAAAAAGCTATACTATTGTAAAATGGAGGATCTATGATGGAAATCATTGAGAATAGTCATGTAAAGTAATTTCTTATGAAAAAAAAGTATCTGAAATCTCTGCTACCCAACAATCTTTAAATGCTAATAAGTACAGTCAATTAAATCAATTAAGTCCTTTCTCATTTATTCAGGTGAAACTGAAATATGAAGGCCTCCCATTCCCTGTTACCCTGTCATAGATGTTGGAAATAACACACAAAATCACCCTTTGTAATATGTTTTTATCAGTTTATTGGGAGGAAGTGATTTGATATTGATCTAAATACCAATACCAATGACTTATAAGTATTGGTTAAATTAAAATCCTTTTAAAGTATTGATTAGATCGAAAGCAATGCACTTGGTTTTATAAAGTATTGGTGTGGTTTAGCAGTAAAGAAAGAATTGCATTTGGTTCCAAGAAGACAGAAAAAAAATGACAAAAATAATAAAGGATGTTCCACTGCATATTAATTAGATATATTCTATTCCTAAAAGATGTTTAAGACTGCATATTTACCTGAAGATCCTATCTAATAAAAGAGTAATATGCAAATTGACCATCACTCCAACACACAAGATGGCTGCCCCATGTGGTCAAAGATGGCTGCCCCCATGTGGACACAAGATGGGGGCGATCAAGCCTGCAGGGGAGAGCAGTTGGGGGAAACCAGGCCTGCAGGGGAGGGCAGTTAGGCATCAATCAGGTTGGCGGGGGTGTGGTTAGGGGCAATCAGGAAGGCAGGCAGGCGAGCAGTTGGGAGCCAGTAGTCCTGGATTGTGAGAGGGATGTCTGACTGTCCGTTTAGGCCTGATCCTACCTATGGGCAGTCGGACATCCCTTGAGGAGTCCCAGATTGGAGAGGATGCAGGCTGGGCTGAGGGACACACACCCCCATGCATGAATTTTGTGCACTGAGCCTCTAGTAAATAAATAAAAGCCTATAATTTAAAGAATGAAAAGAAAAAACACTTCTTATATAGTATGAATTTAGTGCCAAAATTTTAGTATGGAAACAAAACCTTGAAAATCAAGATTTATTCAGCTCCTACCACAAGAGTAACTCATAAAATCTAACTTCCCCCTTCTTCCCCCTCCCCCCCCCCCCCGATGGTTTGATCTAACAATTTACAGCCTTTTAGGTTCAGGCTCCACTATGATTTAAAAACAAATTCAGTTTCTATATTGGGAAGCCTGTATTATTATCATTGTCTGTAAACTGATAAAAATTCTAAAAAGGGCAAGATGAAGATTATAGTAAAGTAAATGCTTATCCTCTAAGACGAATATATAGTGTTCTTATATTAAGAAAATGTTAGCTGAGTTGGTAAATGCTGTGTTCCCAGAACAGATAGAACTACATTAAATTCTCAATTGCTCCATTTATTTTCTTGGTGGTGTTCTTGGGAGAGTCAGAAATTCACCTTTGACCAATGAGAATGATAAAGTAATCATCTCATAGGACACTTACAGAATTAAATAAGAATCATATGCAAAGTGTCTATTTAGCACAGAGTTTGCATGGTGGATTCACAGTTCACCATCTGTTAATTATTTATTTGAGCAACTTCCAATAATTGCAATATATTATTAATCTTAACACTTAAGTCTAGTATTTTTTCAATTACCTTAATTTATTCATTGTTGGAAAATTAGGATATGTTAAATATATTCATACAATGCATAAGTAATATTTTAAATAAATGACTATATATATATGTAAGTATTATAAATAGTGCTTTATAAACCCCTTTCTTTCTTCACAGGGTTGTGCAAATCTTATTAACATGATAAAAATATAATTTTGTCTTTCTCATCTAATCTGAGTATTGTGTTGCACTAGGTAGAATTTAAGTACTCTGATATACTCTAGAACTGATTTTCAAATGCCATGTTATTATTTCGGTCTTCCAAGACATTTTAAGAGATTCTTATATAAAATACTATAATTGAGTGATATCTATAAAAGTCTCATCTACAAAACAAAAATAGTGTTCTCTTGTATCCCAAAGCATAAGAAATGCAGTATCTCGATCTGAAAGAGGAAACTTATAGAATCATACTATTAAATAAATATAAAAAAGAATGCTAGAAACTTTAGAGATATTTATTTTTAAAAATTCAAAAAAATAAAACATAATAAATGTAGAAGTTTGAAACTATACAGAGAGAAGAGTAAAAATATCAAGAAGTAGGATATAAACATAAAATAGAAAAATTCACAAATTTTAAAGTTGAATCTTTATAAACTTCAATAAAATCAATTACTATCTTACATGAATGATCAAAAAGAAAAAAACATATTGAAGACATCAGAAATACCAGTAATAAATTAAAAATAAACATTCTAAAACAATACTAATTACAAAAGTATAAAGACATTAAATATCTAGAAACAAAACTACCTAAAGTTGTATAAGATCTCTAAAAACAACCCAATACAAAAAACCTACAAAATATGTTTGGGGGAAATTAAAGGCTAACTAGGAATATACACTGTATTCATGGATTTGAAGATAACTTTATAAAGGTGTTAACCTTTGGAAAATTGATCTAGAAATTTAACATAATTCAAATAAAATTCCCAGTAGATTGTATTATGAAAATTGACTCATTGATTCTATAATATACATAAAAATGCAAATGACCAATAGTAATTAAGATTGTGGTACTAGAGGACTTACAACACGAAAGATATTTAACTTTTGTCAAATTCCAGTGTGAGTAAACAGTAAGATACTGGCATTTGTATAAACTGACCAATAAAACAGGATATAGAATAGAGGCACACCTACACATACAGAGTTAGCTGATTATGACAACAACAACAACAACAAAAAGGCAAAACAAGAAAATTGGATTTTTATTGAAATTAATAAATTCTATTTCTCAAAATATACTGTTAAGATTTGAAAAGGCAAGCCATAAGGAAAATATAAGTAAATATGTATCTGTTTGTATACACACACACACAAACACACACACACGTATGCATGATTGACAAATATCGAGATTACAAAAAGAAACATTTCAGATAAACAATAACAACCCCCCCAAAAAAAGTTGGCTAAAGAATTGGGCAGGTATTTCAAATAAAGGCCATCTAAATTATCCATAATCATAAAAATATGCTAAGCCTTATTCATTATCAGGAAAATAAAATAAAACAACAATGAAATACCAGACTATCGTCACTAGAATAACTAAAATGTAGCAAAATACTGACATTTCTAAGCGTTAGTGAGAATATAGAACTCTCATATACTGATATAGGGATTTAACTTGGTACACTCCCTTTGGGAAATTGTTTACTAAAGCAAAACATTCATATATTGTGTGAAGCAGCAATTCTATACCTATGTAGATGCCTAACAAGATGCATACATAGTTCACCAAAATACATGTAAAACAATCTCTATATCAGCATTATTTATAATTTCTAAAGTGTTCATCAATATTAAACAGATATAGAATGGCATACTCATGTAATGAAATTCTTTACATCAGTGAGTGAATGAGCTATAATTGTGTATAACAACATGGATAAATCTCACTAATGTAATGTAAAGCAAAAAAAAAAATAGACCAAAATATGTACATATAGTATGATTTCATTTATATACATTTCACATGTGGGCAAAAGTAATAAGAGGTGATAGACGTTTAGAAGGAAGCCATCTTCCATTCTTCCATGGTGAAAGCAATGACTGTGAAACACATTTAATCGTGTTATTAATGTGTAATGGGATGTGCAACTCTTAGAAATGGAACATAACACATTTCCTCTCTTTAGTTTCTAATTTATTTTTAAATCAACTTTCTAAACTGTACAATTGCTTTTGCCTTAGTAGCAAATGGAGTGAACACTTAAGTAGATTCTAGAAGAAAAGTTTCTTTCTAGAATGTGAACTGGAAATTTATTGTTCAAAACTTTCCATTACTTAGATTCTTTACTAAGAGATTATTAATATTAAATAATATGAAATGAAAGGGACACAATAGATTTTTGATAAGCACACTATTTTTAAGAAGTATCTCCTGATAAATAGATATGAAATCTAAAACACATTGAAAATGAAGCACAGTATTTCAAGTAGCTCAGAAGGAAAAATGAGACATTTGCCAGAGTCAGCAAAAGAGAGAATGACAAGATCAACAGAATCGGAATACTTGCAAGTTGTAAAACGTTTTACGGTATAAAAAAGATGTGATTTTTAAAAGAAGTTTTTTCAGTGAACGATGGAAGGTGATTTTAGCACAGAAAGAGATTTCTGTCATGTGGGAAATTTCTTGAGATGGTCTCAATTTTGAAAGTTATCAGATTGAGATGTTGCATACTTGTAATGGGATCTTCCAAAAGGGAGTATCATCTTTAAAAAGAAGGATGCTGACATCTAAATTAAATGATGATCTCTGGTTTATCAGGTTGTGAACTTGTTTATTATCTTCCCCAGTTTCAATTAGCAGAATTTTGGAAAGACATTTTTAAGTATGTTATTGATTCATTTGCCACCTGAATAATGTTGAAACATACAGCGATTTCTTTTTCTAAATCTGACCTCAAGAACCACAGCCAAAATAGTCAAGCCCCCAGCTGTGCTTCTTTTCTGCAGAATTTGAATTGCACACTCATGCATGTTACCTTTCCCTTTCTTTTATTATGTGTTTCACAGTGTGTAATTTTTCTAAAACAAGCCCTTTAATTACACGTTGACAAAAGTGTCACCTATTGTGAAATTATTCCTGTGCTCCAAACAGAGACTCTGTGGGTCCTGCGAGGTTCTGAAGTTTCCATTACGTGCACAAACCCCAAGAGCAGCTGTTAACAAATCTGTTGGTGGTTCTGTGTAAAAAGGAGCCAGGCTGCACTCCTGCTGCATGTACTTTTGGTCAGAGAGAGCAATTTGCATTTTCAAAGGCTTCGTGGGCCAGAGGAAAGGCAGCATCGATGTAATAATAGCTTAACCTGAAACATTTGGACCAATATATTACTAATATTGAAAGCTTGATTAAATTATGAGCAGTGATAAGAAAGACATTTATTTACCTTGGGGGAATGGTAATACTAAAACTTTATTGATCAAGTGAGAAGGAATACATTGTTCTTAAGTATTTTCAAAAGAAATGCAAGATTTAATATTTCATTGAATTGTTTAACATTAATGCAATTGGATAAAAATCAAGTAGAATAAAACAAATTTGGGTGGTAATGTGGGTCAATTATATCTTTAAGAAATCTTTTAAAATATTGGAATTCTCTGTTTTCTTATGATATTATAGAACCTTATCTATGCTGACCCTACTTATTATATATAATTTTAAATTATAATAAGTTATATATAAATACAGCTTCTATAACTTTTCTTCTCAACTAAAAACTCAATTTCATTGCATACAGTTATATTAAATTATATTCCAAGCAATTTTAAGACATTATAATGGATTAATATATTGTCAGCATATTTAATAAAATCGGTTTGGAATAAAGTAACATTATATATGTAATCACCATATGGTATGATGATTCCTTAAAAAAATAAACTGTAAAACAATATTCAAAACTATAAAAATATTATAAAAATAACATTCCAAAGACAAGTAGACTATAATGCTTTTCTCTAACATAGATTTGTAGTGAATAGAAACTACATCCTGAAGACAAACAGGTAATGATTTATTTTAGGGACTCTGTGATAAACACATTTCTCACTTATACATTGAGGCTCTCAGAAAAGCAGTGGCAAGTCAAAGGCCTTGACATGTCTGAGGCATATACCTGCATTGCTACAGATTTCATTTCCCTGTAATCCCCACCTACCTGATTTGCTTCTCCTTTACCCCCCCGCCCCCCCGCCCCCAGCTAGTCCCTTGTTCCACTAAATTTATTTTTTATTACCATTTAAAGTGAACAATTTAATGGTTTTACTATATTCCTAGACTTGGGCAATCATCACCACAATCTAAGTTTCAAGTATTTGTATCACTTTACAGGAAAACACTGTATCCATTAGTAATCATACCCAATGTATCTCTACCCCCAATCCCAGAATGCCTCATCAACCACTAATCTACTTTCTACTTTTTCCTGTCTCTATGGATTTGACTGTTCTGGACATTTCTTATAAATGGAATCATACAATTTGTGACTTTTACATCTGGCTTGTGCCAATTAGCATAATTTTTCAGGGTTTATACATGTTGTAATATCTATGAGTACTTAATTTCCTTTCACAGCAGCATATTAATGTATTGTATGAATATACCAAATTTTTAAAATGTATTCATCAGTTGATACACATTTGGGTATTATTTCTTTTTGCTTTTGGGTTGTTATGAATAACTAGAGACCCAGTGCACAAAATTCATGCACGGGGAGGGGGGTATCCCTCAGCCCAACCTGCACCTTCTCCAATCTGGGACGCCTTGAAGGATGTCCAACTGCCCGTTGGGATCAGGCCTAAACGGACAACCCTCTCACAATCCAGGACTGCTGGCTCCCAACTGCTCGCCTGCCTTCCTAATTGCCCCTAATTGCTTCTGCCTGCCAGCCTGATCACCCCCTAACCACTCCCCTGCCAGCCTGATTGATGCCTAACTACTTCCCTGCCAGCCTGATTGCCCCTAACTGCCCTCCCCTGCAGGCCTGGTCACCTCTAACTGCCCTCCCCTGCTGACCTGGGTCCCCCCCCAACTGCCCATCCCTAATATCTACACTAATAAAGAAAAACATGCAAATTGACCATACCTCCACTACACCCACAAGCCAATCAGGAGGGAGTGTGCAAATTAAACCAACCAAGATGGCTGTGGCCACAGAGAGAGCAGGAGGCTTGGGCTTCCCCGGCAAGGGAGGAAGCCAAGCTTCCTGGCAAGCCCTGGCCTGCCCTGGCCTCTGCTCAAGGCTACAAAGTTTCAATTATAGAAGATAAATAAATCCCAGATACCAGGCTTCCACTTGGGTCGCCAGGGGGCATAGCTGGCCTGCAAACCATCAAAAGCCCATCGCCCAGGTGGCCCCATGCCCCAAGGGAACCCCCACCCTGATCCGGGACACCCTTCAGGGCAAACCAGCTGGCCCCCACCCATGCACCAAGCCTCTATCCTATCTAATAATAATATGCAAATTGATCATCACTCCAACACACAAGATGTGGTCAAAGATGGCTGCCCCATTGTGGTCAAAGATGACTGCCCCCGTGCGGACACAAGATGGCCGCCACAATATGGCCAGCAGGGGAGGGCAGTTGGGAGGGACCAGGCCTGCAAGGGAGGGCAGTTGGGGGTGATCAAGCCTGCAGGGGAGAGCAGTTAGAGGTAATCAGGCCAGTAGAGGAGGGAAGTTGGGGGTGACCGGGCCTGCAGGGAAGGGCAGTTGGGGGCACCCAGGCTTGCAGGGGAGAGCAGTTGGGGGGACCAGGCCTGCAGGGGAGAGCAGTTGGGGGACCAGGCCTGCAGGGGAGGGCAGTAAGGGGCAATCAGGCTGGCAGGGGAGCAGTTAGGCATCAATCAGGCTGGCAGGGGAGTGGTTAGAGGTTGATCAGGCTGGCAGGCAGAAGCGGTTAGGGGCAATCAAGAAGGCAATCAGGCAAGCAGTTGGGAGCCAACAGTCCTGGATTGTGAGAGGGATATCTGACTGCCTGTTTAGGCCCAATCCTACTGGGATCGGGCCTAAACAAGCAGTCAGACATCACTCTAGGGATCCCAGATGGGAGAATGTGCAGGCTGGGCTGAGGGACACCCGCCCCCCCCATGCACGAATTTCGTGCACTTGGCCTCCAGTATATATATAAATAAAAGCCTAAGCGACCATCGCAACCAGATGACCAGACAGGCTGTATGGGCAACCAGGCCAGCACGGGGGGTTAGTGAGGGGCAACCAAATGACTGAGCAGCAGGCTGCGTGGGGTGACCAGGCCAGTAGGGGTGCAATTGGGGGTGACCAGGCCGGCAGGGGGGACAGTGAGGGATAATCAGGCAGGCAGACAGGTTAGCAGTTAGGAGCCAGTGGTCCCGGATTGTAAGAGGGATGTCCGACTGCCAGTTTAGGCCCGATCCTGGGATTGGGCCTAAACCGGCAGTTGGACATCCCCCCCAGTGTTCCAAGATTGGAGAGGGTGCAGGCTGAGCTGAAGGAACCCCTTTCCACCCCCCCATGGAAATTTCATGCACTGGGCCTCTAATATATATAGTTTTGTTTGAACACTAAAGATAGAATCCAATGAAAATTATTCTCTCTCATTCTTTTTAACAGCTGCATGCTGTTCCATTGCTTGATGTACCTTCATTAATTTACTGGTCACTCATTCATGAATATTTAAGCTCTTTATAGTTGTCTGCTATTTCAATATTGCATTGAGTGTTCTTAAACAATATTTGCCAAACTGTGGGCATATGATTGTAGAAGAAAGTCATAAAACTTGGCTAGCATGGCAGTAGAGAGTGATTAATTGCATGATCATTGACCTCAAAGAGGCTGTAGGAATTTACATTCTCACTACTATTATTTGTGGAGTGCCTACTGGTTTTCCCACATCCTTGCCAACATTGAAAGGTGAATAATGCTGTTTTATCCTGTATGGAATTTCCATCTTGTGGTAACTCCATGTTTGACTCTTTGAGGAACTGCTAAACCCACTAATTTTTTAATATCCACTGCTCAGTACATTCATTGTGCCTCCAATTTGATTTTTTTTTTCCTGTCAATCACCATTCCATACTTTCACAGTGAGTGTAGTTTTATGGAAATATATTTCCAGATTGTCTGTAGCAGAATTGAAGCTTAGCATGCCTTTATCAATGCTGCCACTTTGAATAATATGTAGATCTCTGCCTTTGAATAGGTTGAGTTAGTGTGTTTATTGGGAAGTTCCTAATCACTTCAGAGATACCTGAACAGATGTTGAAAATACAGTGAAGCCAGTGGTATGAGGCAGGCCAAGTAGCAAGAGATGGAACAAATGGTTCTAGAGATGGTTAACCCAGACAGTTAAGAATGAGAATAAAATACAAATGTGTGAAGTGAATATATGCCTGATGAGAGGTTTGCTTTTATCCACCAATCAAATTTTGGATCAACCAAGTAGATAGAATAAACAGAGGAAAAATCCCAAGTATTCAAGCCATTGTAGCTATCTAAGCCGTATCAATACACATTTCTAAAAACTTTGATCAATATGAAGAATCACAATGTTTTATCTATTTACTGTCAGATTTATTGAAAGTTTTATAAAATGACCAGGATTTACATTTTCAGGTTTCATTCACTGCTTCCTCAGTTCTTTGCATATGATTCCTTTCTCTACTATTTTATTAAGATTCTGCCTTAAGGTCCACCTCTAATTGCTACATCCATAAATTGTTTCTAAGCTGTCACCTTTGGCATTGTTAATCACAATTTTATTAATGAAATGCTGTTCTTAAATTCAGTTACCTTTCTTTTACTGGTTTTGCTTCTATGTCATACATTTGTGACTCCAGTAGTTTTTCCATTACTGCTTGATTACCTGAACCAAATCATATTTCAAAAATGTATGTATGAGACTCTGCTTGTTCTAAGAGCTCTGGACTTATCTCTCAAAATATTTGATTTCATATTACACTAGAGGCCCTCAGCCTGGTTTGCACCCTCTCATAATCCAGGGCCCCTCCAGGGATGTTGGAGGCCCCGTGCACGGATTCGGCCTGATCTCTGCAGGCCGGGCCAAGGGATCCCACCAGTGCACGAATCCTGGCCTCCAGTATGCATATGAGATATTTGGTTAATCTCGTCCCACCCTCCCCCACCCCTCTGAGATTCATCGGTCCGTTCCATGTGTCCATGCCAGTGCGCTGAGAGTCTATTCCCTGGTGGTCAGTGTGCGTCATAGCTACTGCTTGAGCGGTCACTTAGGCTTTTATATATATAGATGCTTCAGACTTAACGAGCTTCCTTTATTTGCTTTACAGAGCATTTGTATGAGCCATCCCCTCTAAGGGGTCCTTTGTCCTTTCCTTCTAAATTATACCCCTTAAAAGAGGCCTTAAAATCTGACAAAACTCTAAATAAGCTGCTTCCTGCCTCTGAACTCTTAATGTTGCTCTTGCATAGGCCTTAACAAAATCCACCTGACCTAACCACAGAGGTCCATTAGCTCCCTTTCTAACCTCAGAGGTCCATTAGCTCCCTATTTTAGAGCATTTTATTTTAGAAAATTTGTAATTGCAAATTCTTTCTCAACTTTTTTTAAGGTGTAAATCATTTTCAAATTCTCTTACCAGTTTTATATCACAGGCGTGTCTTTCTGAAGGACCTGAGAGCCATTCTTTCTAAATGTAAAGAGCCTAACTTCGGTGGGAGTCTTGTTCCCAGTTGTAGTATTGCCTCCTATTATAAAGATACAAGAAAGTTTACTTTTTCTTTGTCTAAGGCCAAATGTAGATGGCCTATGATTGCCCACCCCAGCTGTATGAAAATGACCCCCTGAAAGAGGCTTGGATTTAGTGAAAGACACCTTCAGACCAGAGCAACCCTGATAGAAGGAAACTAGGGGAGGGAATGGTGGAACAAGCACCCTGTTCACACTTGCCCATCTCTCATTCTCTGTCTGCCAATACCCATCTGAAAATCAGAGGTTGGTAGAGCCTACTGATGAGGTCATATGGGACACAAAGCAAGGTAAGCTATTTAATTCACTCATTTATCCACTCATCCCTTTAACAAACATTTTCATATGACAATCATTACTAGTATACTAGCGTCCAGAGATAAAAATATGTAAAACAGTATTACATTAATAACTGCATTACAATTGCTATTACATAAATATTTCAAAATGTAGTGGAATTCCAGGAAACAAAATTAAGAAATTAGTGACATTTTTACTACCATTTGAGTTAAGGATTATAGATAAATATATTGGCAGAAAAGAAGTGGAAGCAAGGATTACTAGACATGAGTAGCTCCATATATCTGGGTTTCATTAATTTGTGAAAGAGATAAAGAATGTTCAAAGATGTTGGTAAAATTATGGGCAGATGGATAGCACATCACCATGGAGACCAAATAAGAAGAGTGTTGCCAGTAGTATCACTCAACATTGTCCTAAATGTGGAACCCACAAAGAAAATCGTAACTGGAAATCTACCTTTCAGTTTTGGTTGTGAGGAAAATATTATTGATTGTCTCAAGATTTGCAGGTGGAATATGACAAAGCATTCAGTGTTTATTCAAAGATGGACGAATCTAAAATATTATTACATTATTTTTCAAAATGGTTTGTGATTTTAAAAAAGTGTTAGCTTATGTTGAAATACATTTTCTCATTTCTTTCTTTTTTTTTCCTGGAGAAGAAGAAGACTGTAATAATGATGAATTCTATCCTTACTGCCGTCTAAATCTTGCTTTTTCTCATCAGAGAAAAGAAAAGGCAGAGATTAAACCATTATTCTCCAAACAGCACATGAGAAATTCCAACTTAATATTACCAGGTCTAGCCACATAAATGTTGAGCCATATCTACATAAATCCTAAATGTGTGTTCATTTCCTAAAAACTCATATGTAAAGTCAGTATTTTTAATCTATCAGGTCATTTAACAAAATATTTTGTCTCTCATTTCTGATTTTAAGTTATAAGTCTTTAATGAAATTTTCTGCTATTATTTAATAGAAAATCATTTTAGGGGCATTTCTAAATAGTATTTGTGAGTTATTAATTATGGGTTAAAGTATAAGTACTAAAAGAAGGACAAAAATAAGTACTTTAATATTTTTCCTGAAAAATGATATCTGATCTATTCATAGGAGTTGGTAGAACAAATCAAGAGTAAATATGAGGGAAGACAACATAAGTCTATAAGAGAAGAATGAATGCTGTAAATCCAGATAGAAATATAGTTTCAGCAT
The DNA here is from genome assembly GCA_026230045.1 of Corynorhinus townsendii. Lineage (NCBI taxonomy): Eukaryota > Metazoa > Chordata > Mammalia > Chiroptera > Vespertilionidae > Corynorhinus > Corynorhinus townsendii. The sequence goes on from JAPDVU010000005.1 coordinate 61,093,782, forward strand.
ATGGAGCAATCAGTAAATCAAAGTCCAGGTAGATCATGCTAAGAATACAACGTTTACTGACAAAGATAACAAAAGCATATCAATCTAACTAATTACGTGAATATTTTTATTTGTCCATAGTTTTGGATCCCATTGTCCATTAAGGCTTTCTACAACTGTAGTAGCCATAGATATTCATTCAGTAAATTTGTATAGAGTTTAATAGGTTTGTGGTCACTCAGCTAGTAAGCAGACAATACAGGATTGTTTCCTAGATAGTCCATAGAAGCTACAGTGCAGCATTTCACAAGGTAATGTTATTACTCTATCTTTTCTCCATTCTAGACTCTGAGCTCCCTAGGCACAAATTTACTTTTTGCACTTATGCATTTTTTTTACTAGCTTGGTGACTAACAATCGATAAATAAATTGAAATCTAGATATACAGATCACAATATCATAACCAGACACCATGATATATTTGGTAGCAGTTTATATTATTTCAGAAACACCTATATGTCAATCAGTGGCTTCATGAAAATTCTGACATGCTGAGCAACCACTAAAGGAATGGCCAAGTGTATGCATGAGCCAGAGAATGTCTTATCTTGAGATTGGCAAATTTGCTTTCAAGCTGCCCTAGGGAAATATTAGTCAGAGTCTGAAAAACCAGAAATAGGGAAAATGCCTAGAGATGATAGATGCAAGATATAGATAGATGATGATGATGATAGATGATAGATAGATAGATAGATAGATAGATAGATAGATAGATAGATAGATAGATAGATGATAGATAGATATAGAGTGGTATCAGTGGTCAGAAGCAAACTCATGGAACATTCAACTGACATAAGATAAAAAGAGGCAACTTGAAGTCATGAATTCATAGGTGAGGTAAGTTATTACACAATGCCAGTAGATATAGGCTATATAGGAATTTTTTTTTCTTCAATCTTTTCTACATGTGTGCAGTCCTGCCTATGAGCAGAAGGCAATTCTAAATGACTGAAGAATCAAGAGTAACAGTTTTATTTCTCTTGCAGGAAAGTAGACAGATAAGGATTATAGGAACACTTCTATATAGAAAATTATAAAAACCAATGTTTCATTGCTCATATGCAACAAGAAGCTCATGATCTTATGAAATTAGATTTGTAACATTTGTCACAAAAGTAATAATCAAGGGTGCAGTAACTGAGTGTCTTTATTTAAGTGAATTTCTATCCATTTGCCATTTTCTTGAATCAGGCTTTGGGTAGATATTAATATACACTATTTCATATCTGAGTGAAACCTTTCTACCTTATTTCTTCCTTATTAAAAGAAGTTTGGCACCCTTAGAAGATGCCATAAGGGCAAATAACTAGTTTTCAAGATGCAGTTTTCATATAAGGTTATAAATCTTGCAAAATCTATACTAATAAATAGGTAATATGCTAATTAGATTGGATAAACTGGATATTCTTCCTGACAAAGCCGCTTGGAGTCCCGGGTGCCTGTGGCCAGCCCAGGCGAATCTGGCTCAGGTCCTGGTTGCCTACAGCCAGCCAGAGGAGGGAAGCCTGGGTCCAGGGGTCCCAGGTGTGGGGGCCTAGGCAGAGGCAGTTAGGGGTGACCAGGCTGGCAGGCAGGTGAGCAGTTAGGAGCCAGCGGTCCTGAATTGTGAGAAGGTGCAGGCTGGGCTGAAGAAACACCCCCCACCCGAGGAAGGATTTCATGCACCAGGCCTCTAGTATTTAAATAATTATGATTTTGCCAGTTGGCCTTTCATTGGTAAATAACATATCCAGACTTTTAGAGTTTTTGTTTTTTATTCCTTTAAAGTTGAAGGATAAAACCTTTTGATAACAAGTTTTGGAGTGGAACATGCTACCACACAAAGAAATTAACAACCACACTGAAATTCCAAAGCCATTTCACCATATTTTCCTTCTGAATTTATTGCACTTGTAGGCCTATGAATAAGTTTTATGTTGGATGACAATATTTTACAAGTACAATCATGTATGGATTTGGACATCAAGTTGCATCAGAAATTCTCTGTTTAGGAGGTAATATTTGGTGTTGGGGTGAATGAAAGAGCATAATGTGTGATCACAGGAGGAAATAGAAAAAAGACAACAACAAACCACAGATATGATAGCGGTGATGAGTGGCCATTTCCTATAAATAATTGTGTAGAGACTTGTGTGACAAAACAAAAGGACATGTGAATTAAATGAGTTAACTTTATATGTACTCTCTAGAACTTTCCCCCCTTATACAAATTGAAATTAATCATTATTAAACTACAAAATAAAATTGCTTGAAAGAATGTCAGAGTAACTACTTTCAATAATAGACATAATTTTTAAAAGTTATGGCTAGAAACATAATTAGATAATACAGAGTTATGTAATTAAGCAGAAAACACAGGATGAGCAAAAGTAGGTTTACAGTTGCTTATATGGAAAATAATGAAATAATTAATAAATAATAATACAAGGATAAACTGTGTTTCATGTGCTCACAACTGTAAACATACATTTGACCACCCCTGCTATTTCTAAAAAATAAAACAAAACATACATTCACACAAAAAACACACATCTGACCATATTTCCAAGCTGAAAAATGATTAATTAACCAAGATAATTATAATCCCTAAGTATGTTCAGTATTATGAATTTATTTAGAAGTTAGAAATTACTTTATTGGCTTTTTTAAAACAGCACAGACTGTTAATAAGCTAATCGATAAAATGGATATTTATTATATGAAATTCTTTAGGGTTCAAGACACTAAATTCTTATAGCCTTCATCATTGTTCTGTCAGAACCAAAACACTTAGTTCTGAAACTTTATTTTGAAATACAAATAGTATGGTACTTTGATGCCAGATAAAGAAATTACTTACAAATGAGAAAATCAAGTTTCAGAAATCATATTTTTATTTGCAGGTCAAGATTGTCCTACCCAAATATGTAACCTAAAATAACATATGAGTAAAGGGAAAAATTATCAGCTACTATGTGTGTATATGTGTATCCATGTGCATACACACACACACACACACACACACATACACATAAATATGTATTTACACACACCGGTATGTACATAGGAGGAGGTGTTGAGGTCTCCTCTGAAGGAAAATTTATCTTAAGATGAGGAAGACTGGAACTCCACAGACATAGCCCTATAATAATACTTATTATAGTTCCCCCATATCCCTTAGTCCTTTCTGCAGTTTTAAATTGGGTGCCTGAGTAGCATGATGAAATCTCTACCTGCTTGCTCCATCCTGTCCAGGATATAAAACCTCCATTTGTCCTGCATATGCAGGCTATCTATGCTCCCTGCCCATCGGTCACTTAGCCATCTCAGTTATCAGGTTAACTGTCGTGGTATCACAGTGCTAGAGTGCAAGTAACCCTAGTTTTACTAAACAATGAGCTTACTGTGCAAGAGCAGTGATCTTGGCAATTTGGGCATACCAAAGAGAAGCCGCCAAGTGCTTTCTTTATGTGTAAAGGTATGTATATGTAGGAGAAAACCACAGTATATGTAGTGTTCAGTACCATCTGTGGTTCCAGGCATCCACTGGGGGTCCTGGAATGTACCCTCTGCAGGTACAGGGGGAACCACCAGAGACCAGTAAAATTACAGAAAGGAGCAAACATTCTGAACAAACCTTGGTGTCTATTAGGCACATTTTTCTTCTTACCCAACCCATTGGGGTGAGAAACTATAAGTAAAAGCTGAAATCTATAACACATTGGACCACAAACAATACTGATTTCAGTATTAAAGACATTGTTAAAACAGAGTAGTATAAGGTTCACAAAAGTATCCTTCCTAACTTGTGCAGATGCCAACCTGCTTTGGAACTGGCATCAATGTAAGCATTTCCATCAACACTGATGGCTGAAACAAAATGGAGCAAGGTGTTAAGGGGCCTGGCACAGCAACAGCGGTGCCTGCCGTGAGGAACCACGAAGAACCCTGTGAGTGAAACCCTAGGAGGCACTGTCAGCACTGGTGCTGGCAACACTTCCTAGTCTTCCTTCAGAACAGAAACCTTTTCTCCCCAAATGCCTTAGGTTGTGCCCTTTCCTCTACCTGACTCAGTCCGTGATCAGTATATCTGGAAGCCCATCACACTGACATTGCACATAGCAAATTTCTCATGTCACTTATGCTTTATTTCCTAATTTATGTCCTTTCTTACCCCCTTTTGAATTTCTACTTCTGAAACAATTTTTTTTTCAGGAATCTTCAATTATAATTAATATAATTGATTATATTAATTATAATATAATTATAATTAATTATAATCTTCAATTATAATTAATTATAATATAATCTTCAATTATAATTAAATACTCAGTGTCATCATATTCTGGTAACCCTGTTTTCTATTATTACCATGTTTTAATAATTTCCCTTATAAGCCAATCTGAGAAAGACAAATATCATATAATCTCAACTATTTATAGAATCTAATGAACAAAATGAATTGACCAACAAAAGAAGACGCAAAGCATGGAGGCATGGAACAGACTGACATACCACACTGTGGTGTTGGGGGGACGAGAAGAGATAAACCAAAGAACTTACTAGTATATACATATATGCAAAGCCCATGGACACAGGAAATAGGGTAATGAAGACCTGAGGTGGGTGGATGTGGGCTGGGAGGAGGGGAGAAGAAGGTGGAGAAATGGAAGATATCTGTAATACTGTCAACAAAAAGTATTTTAAAAAATAAAAAATGATAATTTCCTTTGTATCATAAAAGCCTGCTTATTCATACAAAATAATCCTTAAACTATTTTAATAGAGATTCTCTTTCAGTGAATGACATTTGCTCTAAATGTTCAGAATGGTACCTATATATTAAGTCACCCTGTCCCTGGCTTACCATACTTATTGGAAAACTAGAGGCCCAGTGCACAAAATTTGTGCATGGGGCAGGGGATCCCCTCAGCCCAGCCTGCAACCTCTTCAATCCGGGACCCCTTGGGGGATGTCTGACTGCCAGTTTAGGCCCGATCCCTAGGGCCTAAACTGGCAGTCGGACATCCCTCTCACAATCCGGGACCACTGGCTCCTAACTGCTCACCTGCCTGCTGGCCTGGTTGCCCCTAAATGCCCCCCCTGCAGGCCTGGTCACCCCCAACTGCCCCCTCTGCTAGCCTGGTTGCCCCTAACTATCCTCCCCTACTGGCCTGGTCACCCCCAACTGCCCCCCTGACGGCCTGGTTGCCCCACACAGCCTGTTTGTTCAGTGGTTTTTTCCATCCTTCACTATACCCCCTGCCAGCCTGGTTGCCCCAGGCAGCCTCCTGGTTTTTGTAACTTCTTCTTACTGTTACTGTGACAGTGTCCCGGACAATTTGCATATTCCTCTATTATTAGTATAGATTAGTTTAGTCAGTATAGATAGTTGATTTGGGCTTTCTCCTATTGTACAAAGTATTGTTCACTTTTTAAAAACATAGTCTAGAGAACATAGAAATTTTAGATTTTACTCCTTTTGGTGGCACCAAAGTGTCAAAATTTATGCAAAGTAGTATCAAAGCTATAGCTACAAAGATATAGGTAGAGACTTGGGAGATGTTTATTCTGAAAACTTGAAATCAATTAGGGAAATAAAGTTTTTGGTTTTGTTTATTTGTTTGTCTTTACCCTTCAGCGGCTGACCAAGAGGATTCCATTCTCCAGTGTGACTTCCCCTACACACCAGTTTTCTTGTAGGATAACTGCTCTCTGCAGGCTCATAATTGATTCCAAGATTTGAGACATATTACATTTCTATTCTGTGCCTGTCCACTTCCCTGATTTCCTTTCTCTCAAAATCTTGCCTGTTAATCTCTTAAGACTGCACTCAGATCAATAGTCTTTGTACAGCTGGAGTATGGACAAGTGTGGGCTCTTCTTATTTCCTGACCAGTGAGAGCATCTGAATTTATATAAACCTAGACTGCTTTGGCTCCTCCAGCATTCCATATCATTGTCTCCAATTCTCATTAGTAATTTCCTGTTTTTATCAACAAGTTTAAAATATGCAGCAATAGAAATTTTCAAATTACATAATTAAAGATTGATTTATACATTTGACAATTTTATATCTGGTACATTTTTAGTAATGTAATAGAGATACAGCTATCTGTTACATTGAATATTCTATTAGAGACATTCTAACTTGTAGTGTGCTTTGAGAAAAATTGAGTACTATAAAAAAAAATTATGACTTTTCTAAAACCCAGAGAAAGTTTTTTGTAACTTCTTCAATCAATAACAAATTGAAGTTAATTTGAGGTATTACTTTAAGATCTTTTCCATTGTTCTTTGTTTAAATTACTTGCAAGAGAAAGATCATGAGGGCACTTGAGCCCAGGCCACATCTGGCTTTGTCACACTAGGGGAATGCTGCAGAGAGCCAGGAGGATTAGGCTGTGGGAAGGGCAGGCATCAGGTGCCATTTCCTGTTTTAACAGTTAATAATTACATTGAGGAATTTTGCTCACACTTCTGTTGTATTCTAATTATTAATAGTTGAGTTCCCCAGCTGTGTCATACCACTTTCTGCCTCAGGTCTCTGGAGATATCTGAAAGCAGCTGTTAGAGGCAGTGACTTCAGATTATGGACTGGGCTGCATTTAAAGTGTTCGTGTTGCAGAACATATTATGTTGGTTTCTCCTTCCTCTAGTGGCAAGAAAACTTCTCTGGCCTTATTGATCATTCTCAAGCGATTCTGAAGGGTAATACTCAATAGATAGCTTGAAGGAGAAAAAAAATGGCAAAGAAAAGGTATTGCAATATCCAAAAAGCCTTCTGCTTATATTGCTTGACATGATATATTCAAATGCAATTGTAATTGTTACTTAAGGGACAATATTCCTGAAAAAAGTTATGAGTTCTTCGATATATGTGGCTTCTGTCAACTTTGTGTGTTTATCATTCATATGTACGTTAAATTCATTCATATAAGTTACTCAAACATTATTTCTTGTCAAAATTATTCTGAAGCCATAATGATTTGTTTAAAGGTCTATAAGTAGAATTAAGTTAGCAATACTATTTGAAACTGAAAGATAATTATAGCCCAATAACTGAATCACAAATAATCTCAGCATTTCAAGAGCTTCTAAATACATTCTCATTATATCTTTTCAAAATGTGTGTCACCTGACATAATTTTGATAATGAAGCTCCTGATTACAATTATGGGTTTTTAAAAATAAAATAATTTGACGAACTCATTTTTTTGTAGGAATATGTAAAAATTTAAAATTTGGTAATGTTTAAAATTGAGGAAAGCAAAACTGAACATACTGAAATAATATCTAATTTTCTATGAATTGACCACTCTTCTCATTTGCTTTGTGAATTCATAGAAGTTGTGATTAGCAAAAGTATATCTGTATTTTGTTTGGTGAAATTGTCTTTTGTTTGGAAAATATTTGTGAACCAGACTAGAAGAAAAATCTTCTTTTATTTATGATCTAAGTATAGGCCAAGAATAGCATTAAAAAAAGAAGCAAGCATATTTCTATCACACTGGAATCTACAGCATGTGGTCATGAGTAGGAGTCACAATAAAGATTTGAAGGACCTGACCATGATACTATGTGAGAGAGATATAGCCAGCCATTGCTGATTTGAAGATGAAAGGGACCACAAACAAAAAAATCTGGGTAGCCTCTAAAAGTTAGGAAAAGTGAGAAAACATGTCCCCCTAGAAATTCCTAAAAAGAAATACAGTCCTGCCAACATCTTTATTTTATAACACAAATGTGTCTTAAATAAAAAAAAATATTAAATCTTCATAAACTTTTTCATGAATACACCAGCAATATTTTCTTGCCAAAATTTATCCTGACATCCTTTAAGCTTTAATTTCAATTCTTTTTTCCCTCCAAAAATCACAGTAAGTTGTGATGGAACTAATGGAGAAAGATATTTTTAGACACTATATTTATTTTAACATTTTTGCTTTATCAAAAGCTTTTTAAATAAGTCAATATGTCCATGGTTAGTAATTTGAAGAAGCTCTTAATAATCAGACTATAGATGACTTCACACTCTCATAAAAAAATGAATTATTAGACAAATTGAAAAATGAAGGAAGCTACATATAGGTTTAATTTATTCATTTTTGATGCAGACCTATGGAGCAGAAAAGACAAATTATAATTTCTAATAAATGGTAGCAATGTGTAATATTTTCAAGAAACCATGACTAAATGACTCTGTGCACTGCAGAATATATATTAACATGTCAGGTGTTGCATAGGCTGTAAGTATAAAGAGATACAGTAAGTGTCTGTGTGTATGAAGAACAGACAGAGATGCATTAATGTGGATGTCTAGTTCACACTGAAACATTGAAAATGTTTTATTTTATTTAAAAATATATTTGTATCTAAAAGTGACATTTATCTTTCATCCACACCAGAATCAATGTTATGACCTGTCTTAAGAGCAATGCATTCAATAATCATGCCAAATATGTGATCATGTCAATGTTTTATGAGATAAAAATATTTTGTTAAATTAATTAGAAGCATAATACCAAGTAAAAATAAATTATTTCCTGCTAATGGGCAAGGTTTATCAAAAAGTATAATAGGTTAAAATCATAGATTTGACATTGTAAAAAAATATAACAATATAGACTACATGCCATAAGGCCTTCAAGTTTATAATCAACTGAAAATCATTTTCATTTTAAAAATATTTTCACATTAAAGATAAAATAAATTAAAAATTTTGTTACAAACCATGTCATGTTTATTTGCAAAATGAATTTCTATTATATCACAACTAGAGGCCCAGTGTAAGAAATTCGTGCGGGGGAGGGGGTTGTCCCTCAGCCCAGCCTGCACCCTCTCCAATCTGGGACATCCCTCTCAAAATCCAGGACTGCTAGCTCCCAACTGCTCGCCTGCCTCTGCCTGATTTCCCCTAACCGCTTCTGCCTGCCAGCCTCATCAACACCTAACTGGTCCCTGGCCAGCCCGATTGCTCCTAACTGCCCTCCCCTGCCATCCTGGTCAACCCTAAATGCCATCCCCTGCCAGTCTGGTCACCCCTAACTGTCCTCCCCTGCAGGCCTGGTCACCCCCAACTGCCCTCCTCTGCTGGCCCAGTCACCCCTAACTGCCCTCCCCTGCCAGCCTGGTCACCCCTAACTACCTTCCCTTGACAGCCTGGTCACCCTTAACTACCCTCCCCTGCCAGCCTGGTTGCCCCCAATTGTCTTCCCCTGTAGGCCTGGTCCCCTCCAACTGACCTCCCCTGCAGGCCTAGTCCCTCCTAACTGCTCACTCCTGCAGGCCTGGGTCCCCCCCCAACTGCCCTTCTCTGCAGGCCTGGATCCCCCCCCAACTGTCTTCCACTGCAGGCCTAGTCCTCCCCCAACTGCCATCCCCTGCAGGACTGGTCCTCTCAATTGCTCTCCCCTGCAGGCCTGGCCCCTTCCAACTGCCCTCCCCTGCAGTCCTGTTCCCCACAAAATGCCCTCCCCTGCTGACCTGGTCTCCCCCAACTGCCCTCCTCTGCCAGCCCGGTCACTCCTAACTAACCCTCCCTGCTTGCCTGATAGCCCACAACTGCCCTCCCCTGCAGGCCATCTTGTGGCGGCCATCTTGTGTCCACATGGGGGCAGCCATCTTGTGTCTTGGAGTGATGGTCAATTTGCATATTACTCTTTTATTAGATAAGATAGGGTTATTGAAGTAAGATCATTCCTACAATTAATCTACCTAAAATGCAAATAAAATTTCAATTGAATAGAATTAATTCTTCAATTGTTATAGAAAACTTGTCATACATCTTTTTTACAGTTTTTCAGTTTCTTTTTTTTTCTTTTCTAAAGAAACAAATTTTAAGTAGTGCTAGTTTAACCAATGGAGGAAGTTTATATCAAAACATACTAGAAGGCTAATAATAATAATAAAAAAATAGTTGTAGACCAAAATGTTTGCTTATATGAATGACAGGCATCGTATGATCACTTTGAAGCACAAAAGCATCAGATGAAATCTTTGCTTGATCCATAACCTTCTTCATTTGTGATATTTTAATAAACTCATAGAGCTTGACAGTCAGTTAGTCTTTAGATGAAGGTATATCTACGCTTCTTAATCCAGATTTCCAGATGGGGAAACCACATAATTCAGAATCTCAAGTGGGATTTACACCTCACTGCGTACCTATCCAGTGTTTCCCAGAAGCCTAAGAAAACCCATCTGTCAGGAGTGGCGTTTGTAATAGCTGAGCTCTAACACTGTTAGGTCCCACTTCTGACTGTTGGGGTCTAGAGGAACCTCATCATATTTGAGATGGAAGGCTTTAATTTTAACAAACACGTTAACTGGTGATCCATCAGGCAAAAACCATGGCCACCATTTGAACTGCCATACAGGGATCCTTCACACGTGGCCCCCTTCACCAAGATCTCCTTCTGGATGTTGGACTGTCGCAGGAAACTGAGCACGTCCAGGATCTTCCAACCCCTCCTGCCCCTGACGCCTCTACTCACTGGGCTGCCTTGTGCTGCTGCTGCTGCTGCTGCCGCTGCTGGCTGCTGCAGCTGCCACCACCACCACCACTGCCTATGCCGCGCACCCACCCTGCAATTTCTTTTACTCATTTGAAATGAAGGAGGGAAAGTGAAGAAGATTACATGAAGGTGGGTGAAAACAAGACAGGGATTGGATTATAAGATTATGTGCTCTTTGCCCAGACAGGCATGGCTCAGTGATTGAGCATCGACCTATGAACCAGGAGGTCACAGTTCCATTCTGGTCTGGGCACATGCCTGGGTTGTGGGCTTGATCCCCAGTAGGGCGTGTGCACGAGGCAGCCGATCAATGATTCCCTCTCATCATAAATATTTCTATCTCTCTTTCTTTCTTCCTTCCTCTTTGAAATCAATAAAAATATACTTAAAAAAAAAGATTATGTGCTTTATTAAAAGTGGTTGCTTCCAAAAAGTCTGAAAAAAAGAGGATTACTCTGGCATTTCAAAGGTGTGTTAACCTAGATGCACAAGAACAATGAACAGGGCTTGCTTAAGGCAAAGATAAATATTTTCCTACATGGCTGCCCAGGCACTATTTAAGTTTCTTCCTTACTGACTTTGACTTCCTTAAATTATTTGATCCATATTTTGAACAATCACTGTCACTTAAGGAGCTGGAGAAGGGATTCTAGTTAAGTGGCTATGGCAGTTATTCACTCAAACTTGGGTGGGTGGCTGAGACAAGATGTAGTGGAGCTCATGATGAGAGTGGCTGGATGTCAGATACCTTGAAGGAGAACAAAGAACATTTTCTGAAAGAATGGATGATTCTGAAGATTTGGCTAGACCCGTGGTCGGAAAACTACGGCTCGCGAGCCACATGCAGCTCTTTGGCCCCTTGAGTGTGGCTCTTCCACAAAATACCACGGCCTGGGCGAGTCTATTTTGAAGAAGTGGCATTAGAAGAAGTTTAAGTTTTAAAAATTTGGCTCTCAAAAGAAATTTCAATAGTTGTACTGTTGATATTTGGCTCTGTTGACTAATGAGTTTGCTGACCACTGGGCTAGACCAATTACAGTTGCCAGAACTGACTTCATCAGACTCCCTGTGGGACTGGCATAGGTTTGTGAGGAAAGCTCCAGTGGAGTTCCTGGGTGTTTAGTTGGAGATATTTGCTAGAATAACGTTACAATGCCATATAGGAAGTTAGACATGAGATTTCTAATGTAGATGTAATTTTCATACTCAAAGCATGATATTGTTTATAATATTCTACAGATACATAATTCTGTGGTGAGCTTGCATATTTATATCTTTTTAGAAAAAGTGACATAATCAACAGTTGATACAGTGATAAAATGAGCACTGAAAATAAAAAAAAGTTGTTCTGAGAGCATTGAAATAAATAGTTAATACAACTCTCTAGAAGTTCTTTCAAATTCCAATTTTAAGACAGATAAAAAATATGATTGGATATGTCTGGCAACTAATATCTCACTAGTGAGTGTGAAGAGCCTCAGGAAAGAGTAGAATGATAGGCATGGAAAACTCTCACTTTGACAAGAGATGTATCAACTTCTTTCTCTTCTGTAATGCAAATGAAATTGACAACCAAAAGAATAAAAACAATTTAGAGCATATGTGTTTGAAATATGAGTGCGAAGCTAGGCAGAGCTCAAGGACAACTTTGGAGTACATTAAAAAAAATTGATCAAGAAAATGAGTGTGTATCATGCAATCTGAAATGCCTAGATTTGAGCTCTTTAAGTGAAATTATTTTTGCTCTAAGAAAAATCACTCTTATGTGGGTTAAATAGAGTTCTAAGAATATTTTCCTAACAATTAGCAGTTGATATTATATATGTGTTTTTTATATCTGTGTGTATGTCAGTGTGTGTGTGAGAGAGAGAGAGAAAGAGAGGAAAAGGAAAAGAGGGGAAGAGAAAGACAATGAACCATAGAAATCTAAACTGAAAACACCCAAACACATTTTTTTCTATTTAAATAAATTAATCCTAATTCTATAAATTTTGTATGTGATGCCTTGCTGGTATTTCTTAACTTAAAACTTCTTTTTTTTAATGCATTCTGAAAAGAAACTCATTAAAATAAAATAATCTACATAAAATTCTGAGGAAAATTATCTGCACATTATAATATCATATTCCTTAATGATAAAGATAAATGAGATTTGCCCTGACCGGGTTGGCTCAGTGGATAGAGCGTCAGCCTCTGGACTGAAGGGTCCCGGGTTCCATTCCAGTCAAGGGCATGAACCTTGGTTGCAGGCACATCCCCAGTAGGGGGTGTGCAGGAGGCAGCTGATCAATATTTCTCTCTCATTGATGTTTCTAACTCTCTATCCCTCTCCCTTCCTCTCTGTAAAAAATCAATAAAATATAGTTTTTAAAAAAGATAATTGAGATTTTGTAGAAAGCAGTGTTATACAGAAGAAAAGTACTGCCATAAGAATTTACCTCTTGTTTAGACATTTCAGGGTTTTTCTGACATTTGAGTTGGTGCTCAGTATTATGTTAGATCATTGAGCAGGTATGGATGATAGTGTTGAGCTTGCTCCTTGGCTACTTTTGAAAGGCACCATTATTTTCCTCATGGGTTAACTTATTTCTACTCAATTGGTTCCAAAATCATCTTTGTTTATTATTTTTACTCATGGCCTGGTGCATGAAATTCATGCACAGGAGGGAGGGTGTCCCTCAGCCAGCCTGCACCCTCTGCAATCTGGGACCCCTCAGACATCCCTCTCACAATCTGGGTCACTGGATCCTAACTGCTCACCTGCCTGCCTGCCTGTCTGTTCACCCCTAACCACTCTGCCTGCTGGCCTGATCACCCCCAACTGTCTCCCCCGCCAACCTGATTGCCCCCAACTGCCCCCCATTGACCTGTTTGCCCCCAACTGCCCCCCTGCAGGCCTGACCACCCCCACCTGCCCCCCCGCCAGCCTGATCGCCCCCATCTGTCCCCGCCCCCCGCCAACCTGCTTGCTTCCAACTGGCCCCCACTGCCAACCAGCTCACCCCCAACTGTCCCCCACCAGCATGCTCAGCCCCAATTGCCCTCCTGCCGACCTGATCACCCCCACCTGCCCCCCCCCTGCTGCCCTGCTCGCCCCCAACTGCCTCCCCTCCCCGTGCTGGCCTGCTCATCCACAACTGCTCCCCCTGCCGGTTTGATCGCCCCTAACCACCTCTGCCTCAGCCCTACCACCATGGCTTTGTCCTGAAGGACATCTGGAAGGTCTCCTGGTCTAATTAGCATATTACCCTTTTATTAGTATAGATAATATTTTACTTTACAAAATAAAATGTAATTTAAAGAACACAGTTCAGTGTTCTCAGGAATTTCTCTTTTTGAGACTGGGTTGGTACATCACAGATTTCTGATCCTTCATTGCCTAAATTTTTCATGATGAAATCTGTGATTCTCTTAGCACTTATCTTATGACTACTTTGTTTATTGACTGATTGATTTTAAAGAGAGAGTAACAGAAAGAGACAAAAAGAGAAACATTGATTTGTTGTTCAACTTATTTTTGCATCCATTGGTTGATTCTTATATGTGCCATGACCAGGGATCAAGCCCACAACCTTGCTATATTGGGACGATGTTCAACAAACTGACCTACCCAGCCAGAGCCTCTTATGACTAGTTATGTCAGGCAGAAAAACAAAAGATTATACACTGAGTGGCCAGATTATTATGACCACCCCATCAGGACTTCAGTGGGCCACCTTTTGCCTTCAATACTGCGGCTATTCTTGTTGGCATTGACTCCATGAGATGTTGAAAGGTGATGCGAGGAATCTGACGCCATGCCTGATGAACAGCACTGTCCAGCTCTGTGAGATTTGATGGTTGTGGAACCAGCTGTCTGATGGCTCTTTTAACTTCGTCCCACAAATGCTCAATTGCATTGAGATCTGGTGATTGTGGGGGCCACCTAAGCAAGGTAAAGTCTCCCTCATGTTTTTGAAACCACTCCTGCACAATACGAGCACCGTGACATGGCACATTGTCTTGTTGGCAGAAGCCATCTCCATTGGGATACGCCATCAACATGTTAGGATGAACTTGATCAGCAATGAATTAAAGGGCCCAAATCATGCCAAGAAAACATGCCCCAAACCATAATACTGCCCCCACCAGCTTGAAGGGTTATACTCATACATGTGGGGTGCATGCTTTCATGCTGTTTCCAGGAAATTCTCACTCTGCCATCTGCATGATGCAACTGGAAACGTGATTCATTGGACCACATGACTTTTTTCCAATGCTCGACTGCCCAATCCTTGTCTTCCTGTGTGAATTGGAGATGTTTTATCTTGGTAACTGCAGACAGCAAAGGTGTTCGAACAGGCCTTAGGTTTTCATATCCCATACGATGTAATGTACGGCTAATTTGCCTACAAACGTCAGGTGATCATAATAATCTGGCTGCTCAGTATATATAGGGAGAGTTAAATTCTTTCTTCACATTTATTGTGGATATTTCCCTAAAACCAAGTTTACATAAATTGCCAGTGGTTACAATTCTGAGAAAAATTATCTGCATATTGTAACATCATATTCCTTAATGATAAAGATAAATTAGATTTAGGGGAAGAAATGGTTGAGAAAAGAGTACAATAGAGTGGTTTTCTTAATAGATGCTCATTTTTCTTCTCAGAAGTTAATTGTCTGTTTGATAATTAAAGCTTAGTGCATTGTATTAATCCTATCATGAAAATGTATATAAATTATGTTGTAATTAGTCAATATTAGACAATGTAGGCTGCATAATTTAGGCTTAAAGCTTTAACTAAAACAACATTTCCAAACTGTGATGTGCATCATTCATTTGTGGACTTTATAAAAGATGCATGCTGGAGCACTGCTGACTCAGAATCTTTGTTAATAGGGCAAACAAATAAAAAATTAACCTGTTCCTGTTGCGACTCAAAAACACACACAAACATGCCAAATTGTAAGAACAACTGAATGGAAATAGCTTGCTTCATAACAAGTTTAAAAATCATACTCAATTGTGAAAAACTGAAAGGTTTTCCTCTAAGATCAGGAACAAGACAAGGTTGTCCATTCTCACCACTCTTATTCAACATAGTGCTGAAAGTCCTAACCAGGGCAATAAGGTCAGAGAAAGAAATAAAAGGCATCAATATAGGGAAGGAAGAAATTAAAGTGTCACTTTTTGCAGATGACATGATTCTGTATATAGAAAACCCTAAAGACTCCATCAAAAAACCTTTAGACACAATAAATAATTACAGTCAAGTTGCAGGATACAAAATTAATGTGCAAAACTCCATTGCCTTCCTGGGTACCACCAACAAGACTTCTGAAAAAGAAATGGAAAAAAATTCATTTGGCAATTGCACCCCAAAGAATCAAATACCTAGGAATGAACTTGACAAATACAAATTTAGCTATAGGCCAGTCAGTGTTGCTCAGTGGTTGAGAGTCAATCCATGAACCAGGAGGCCACAGTTTGATTCCAAGTCTGGGAACATGACCAGGTTGCTGGATCAATCCCCAGGAGGGGGTATATAGGAGGCAGACAATCAATTATTGTCTCTCATAACTGATGTTTCTATCTCTCTTCCTTCTCCTTCCTCTCTCTGAAATCAATTTTTAAAAAAAAGAATTTAGCTATAATGGATGTCTTATAATATTAGCTATAATGGATGTCTTATAATATTACCCAAATAGTTTAAGGAAGCTCCCTCTATTCTTTAATTGCTAAGAATTCAATCATGAATGAATATTGAATATTGTCAAATTCTTTCACTTCCTCAAATAGTATGATGTGCCATGCCAGCACAGCCAAGGGTGAACCTGAGCAGGGGCGGTGAAGGATTGAAAAAAGACAGACAAGAGGATACAGCAGGGGCTAGGTGGATCTCCTGTGCCTGGATGAGAACACAAAAGACCCAGCCTGCAAACCATGCTTTATTTTATAGTCTGATTAAAACAAGAGTAGATTAACATGCATACAGAAGTTCTTCTTTTGGCAACACTTGCTGTACCTCCCACAGCCCATTAGCTACTTAGGAAGGAATTTTGGAGGGCTACAAGGTCAGGCTTAGTTATGCTAGGAGAGCTCTGCCCTCTAGGCAGGGACTTGCTTGTGGCCCTGCCACAGGTCAGCCCAAGGCTTGACCTTAGAGCCACTCCTTACAGCATGATCATATGATTTTTCTTCTTTATTATTAATACAGCAGGTTACATTGATTTTTTTTATTGTTAAATCAGTTTTGTATTCCTGGGATAAAACTCACTTGGTTATGAAGTATTATCCTCTTTTTATATGGCTTTATTGGATCTGTTGTTGTTTTGTTGAGAATTTCAAAATCTATAATCCATCATCATGAAGGAAGATGATTTGACTTTGGGTGATGGACACACATGCAATATACAGATCATGTATCATAGAAATGTATACTTGAAACCTATATAATCTTATTAATCAATGGCACCCCAATACATTTAATTAAAAGAAAGATAAAAAGTAAATAAAAATAAATAAATACCCTCATTCGTAGTTTAACACTAAAACAAATTTACTGTTGTTGTTTTAAAATAAAGATTGAAAATAAAGTTAAAACTCTTGCTCTTTAGGATATAACAACAATGGCATGTGTTTTTACATTTTACCTTTATCCTCAAGACTTTGAGAGCAAATGTAACTAATGTAATGTTTTCCCAGTGGAGCTATTTCATCTCCGCCCCGCCCCCCAAATGGGCTTTTTTTTCCACTTTTTTTTTTGTTTTTTTGTTTTGTTGTTACAACCAGAGCTGCAGCATTGGCAGGGACTGGGGAATGTGAATGATTTTCACTGAGCTTGGACCTAACTGAATAAAAACGTATTGATGGGAAGTGGTAAATGGCATCTAACATAGGGCAAGTTATATTTCCATTTACCTGGTTGAAGAAGCTTTGATTCATGACTTTCTCAAACACGTAAACACTTCTCAAAGCAATCTACCCATGTGTGGTAAATAGTTAATGTCTTCTTGCCCTAGACCAATTTTTCTTCTGTTCATACCTTATTTTCCCTCAAGAAATGGTCTCTTCTCCAATCTAATCCTATTTTACTTATATGGAGCAGATGTTTCCAGGATGAGTATATGATGCAGGCTTGGCCAATGGAGCATTGCATTTCACTTTGCTCAAAAATGCTAGTTCAGATGCATAAATATGAATCAATCAAAGGCAATTAGAGTTGAGCTAGAGATTTTGTGGATTGACCAATAGAGATATATCTTTATTCCAGTTTTTTTTTAAACAGTATGAAAGCAAACCTGGAGATTCAGGAGACTGCAATTGAGGCTCTCAGGTGCACTGTATATATGAGAGTAAATAAAACATAGAGGAAAGTAGAATGAAAAGTTATATAGCAATACACACAGATAGAGAGAAAGATAAATTGGACCCTGGTGACATTATCTGAGCCTGGGAATTTTTAGAGACTGAAGAATATTTTATTTCTAGGCTTTCAGTAAAATTATCCAATAAATTTCTCTCTTTTTAGGGTGTTTAAACCAATTTAACTTGGATTTTTCTGTCATTTGTAACCCAAAATTTCCTAATGTCATATAATTACTTCTGGTGCCTGATTTCATAATTCAATGTTTTTCAAACTTGCATGATCATAAGAATTGATATTTATAGAAATTCAGATTCCCAGATCACTCCCCTGAGGGGTTCTCTTTTAGTATGGGTTCTGGTTTTAAGTATGATCCAGGGATGAATAATAGGATCACAAAGTATGAACATTATTGTATCTGCAAAATAAGAAAAAAATCAATTCTCACTTGCTGAATATTATATAATTTTCTGGTTTGCCTAGCATACCAGCACACAGCCACATAATCATAAAATTTTAAAGATGAGAGAAATGGTAGATATAATCTGGTCGAACAGCTCATTTTTTCACTGTAAAATTGTAGCTGAGAAAAGAAAAGTAACACACAAATCCCATCGAGAGTTAGTAGCAGAAAAAATACTACATGAATCTACTGCTAGCTTCAATTAATTTTATTATCAACAATCACATTTCTAAATTTAAAAAGTCATTTTAAAAGTACATAAATAGCAGGATGGTGAAAAATCTACCTTTATTTTTCTTGGGCATAGAAAATTACCTAAAAGAACTTACAGTATGTTCTGAATTTTTAGCATAGTTCATTGTGAATGAACATTAATAATTTGACCATTACAACAGTAATGTATTCCTTGCTACTTAAACTATAAACACCCCAATTGATGCTGTGATTTTGTAACTATGTTCTCTAATGATCATATGCCAAGTATTTTATTTATAATAAAATATTAAGAGCTATTACTAATGAAAGGATTTTAAGGCTAGATAAATCATTTTTTATTATTAATCCAAGAATTAACACACACAACATTGTTTGAAGAGTCCATTGGTCCAAAGGAAGTCATCCCAAATAATAAAATCATTAAGTTATATATACTGAATAAGGATTTTTCTAACTTATTTTCCCAGTTTTAGGTAAAATACAACAATGATGGCAGCTTACATAACATTCTATGGATTTTCAGGAAAAAAAAAGCTTTTTCACATTATAAAATAAAGGATTTAAAACTAATCATTATCATGTTTTCCTCCCCCTTTAGTATGCAGGGGTCCAAATTGAGTCTGCCCAGAATGTGCCACCCTGGCAGGCAGGTTATTTGAGATGAAAACAATTAAAGCCCAACACATTCCAAAAAAAAAAAGAAACACTATTCAGGAAAGGAAACTTAGCATGTTTTTTTATTATATTTACCTTAACATGTATGAATAAAATATGGCACACAAGAAGGATTCAAACAAGCCTGTTGGTTAAAGTCACTCTGTGTCCCATTGTTTCTGGGTTGCCAAGCAAGAATATGTTTACCATATGTTTGCTTTCCTCATCTACCTATACATTTCCTACTTTCCCTTTGAAATCTCTGATCCCTGCCTCTCTCTCTTTAGTCCACAATGGCATATTAGCCTCAATTGCTCAATGCATCCTTGGGTCTCATATTGTTACGAAATCCCCATATATAGATACACAATACATTTGGTCATTTTCTCCTGTTAATCTATCTCATATTACTTTGATGATTTTTCTGCCCCCACAAGTAGCAAATGTCACCCTCATTACCAGCTCCAGGTGGAATTGTTAAAGCCTTTCATTAATGTCACAAAAGGTGATATTCTAAACTATTTGTTGCTACCTCAAAATCCCAATGTTCTTAAAAATATATGTTATTGTATACATAAAATGAGACACTGGCATTGTTTGTATAAATAATTTTCTCAGAGTATCATATTTATTATTATATGCTGAAAATATATATGTATTGACATAAACATTAGTTACATAAATTTACTTAATTCCTTCTATTTTTTTTTCTGAGTATAAGTTTTTAAAATATTTTTATTGATTTCAGAGAGGAAGGGAGAGGAAGAGAGAGATAGAAACATCAATGATGAGAGAGAATTATTGATCGGCTGCCTCCTGCATGCTCCACACTGGGGATGGAGCCCACAACCCAGGCATGTGCCCTGACCAGGAATCAAACCCTAGCCTCCTGGTTCATAGGTCAATGCTCACCCACTGAGCCCCACCCATTGGGCTCTGAGTATAATTTTAAAGGGCAATCTTGTTATCTATTTATAGTGAAAATAAGCAAATACTCATAGTTTAGAAATATATTTAGGAAATAAATAGAAGTATTTATGCTATTTTACAACATTAACATTTTATTGAAATAAAAATAGAAATAATGTAAACCACTGTATTCCAAATTTTGTTGTATATCCGAATTAACATGAATGCCTTTCAGAACAACAGACTCTGCATTCTGAGGTTATCACATTGGACTCTTACGAAGTTGTGCCATGGATTCTGTATTTTTTAAAGAAAGTTTTCATCTTGGTGCCTAAACATCATCAATTTAATGCTCACCAAGCTCCCTCTTTGTGTGTTTCTGCATACTGTCTAGAGAGGATGTGGATAGCAGCATCCTTTTCTACATTTGGGGGAATTACACACACCTACCAAGTCCCTTTGTAGCAATCAATGGTATAAATGTTCAAAAGATTGCTAACTGAGATATGTTTATATATTTTTCAGTTAAACGACAACAGCAGCAAATAATTTTTATTAGAAGCTATGGTTAGTGTTGTTTTTGAAAAATAATTCCTGATATTCAATTTGGTTGAAAGATATTTTATTTAATCTCTAATGTCTATGTAAGTGTGATCTAGTTTCCCAGAATGGTTCTATACATTTGTACCTATGAGAATCAAAGAGAGGGACAGGCAGTGTAAGAACTTCTTAATATGGTTTGTTGAATTGCCTTTTAATAAAGTGCAATTTTCATCCTGTGCTTTTCCCAAAATCACCATATCAATTTGTATCATTAAGGATTGAAGCTAGAGAAATTGACTACATTTTTATGTGGTACTTTCAGTTCTTAGGGTTTTCAATTACCCACTCTCTCCACTGTCTGAATTTCAAATCATCTTAAAAATTGATAGCCTCATTTCAAGTGTTTTGATTTGTAAATCTTTGTGAGACATCTATATAAGCTGCCTTACAATGCAAATTATGGTGACTGGATTTCCTACTTCTCACTGGTATTTCCACTCACTTTCTTGGATGAGAAAAGGAAATCGCTCATGTATTTATATATGTATTTGTTTTGAGGAATATTTGTTTCCCACTAAACTGTATCTATTATTATGAGAAATTACATATATACTGCCAGAGCCTAGCCAGTTGGCTCAATTGGTTGGAGCATCGTACAGTAGACCTAAAGGTTCAGGTTTGATTCCCCATCAGGCACATGCCCATGTTGTGGGCTGGATCCCCAGTCGGGCACATATGTTACTCTCTCACATCGTTGTTTCTCTCTCTTTCCCCCTTCCTTTCTCTATAAAATCAATGAAAATATATCCTTGGGTGAGAATATGTTAAGATATTAGTTAGTATACAACATTTATTTTCTCCCAGCAATAAGTATGTCTCATGTACTATGATAAAAACAGTAGATATGCCTTTTTGTTACCCATGGTATTAACAGTTACTAGCTTCCTTCATTTTTGTTTCTTATTTGAAGTTGTCCTACCCATGGCAAGATGTCTTGTATCTACAGCATTTATCCAACAATTGGCCACATCATCCTTCTATCATCGTTCTAAACCAAACGTCTCCCAAAATTAGATATTGTCCACTAGGAATTGCACAGCATAAATGAGATTTCACTACCGTAGATCATTGGCCTCTTAATCCATCCCTTGTGTTTGCTAAAGCATCGTATTAACCATGTCACTACTGTGCTTAAAATTTATAAAAATTAGCCTCCAGATTTCTTAGTCTGGTATCCAGTATCCTAAATGACCTAGCCCCAAAACACAATTTATCTCTGCCAAAATACATTATCTTAAGGATTCATTTAATGAAGAACTTTTACTAATTGTGAACTATTTTTTTTTCTTTATATAGCACTTATGTTGTTCTACACCAGTGGTCGGCAAACTCATTAGTCAACAGAGCCAAATATCAATAGTACAACGATTGAAATTTCTTTTAAGAGCCAAATTTTTTAAACTTAAACTTCTTCTAACACCACTTCTTCAAAATAGACTCACCCAGGCCGTGGTATTTTGTGGAAGAGCCACACTCAAGGGGCCAAAGAGTCGCATGGGGCTCACAAGCCACAGTTTGCTGACCACTGTTCTACGCTCTACTTCTGATATCTTACTTTGCACATTATATTGACTTGGTATAGCTTAATTATTCATCCTAGTTGTATCTGTCTAAAGTTTTTAGTTACTAGAAATAAATTTCAAATATACACAAAAATATTATTATATTGTACAAATATTAGTCACACATTTACATATATAAACAGAATAACATTAAGGTGTAAGAAAACATTCCCACATTAAAATCTTTGGGGAATATAGTTTGTACCAAAGCTCAAATAACAAGATCCAAAATATAAATATATATTTTCAGATAGTCACTTTCATCATACCTATAGCAACTTAAAATTTTATTTGGTTTTTAAACCATTTTACTTAAAGAGTTGACTTTCCTCTGGACTACTAGAATTTCCATTGGATTTCTCCTAGCGCAAAAGTGACAAGAAAGAGATTTAAACCCAATTAAAAAATAAAGCTTATAGATTCAGGCTGAGCCTTTGTGTACCTAATTGAATCAAAATGATCTATAGGTTTCAGTGGGGCCAATTTTCTAAAAAGAGCATTATTTTCCCAGTGACAGAGCAGCTACAAGTGACTGTCCCAGATATTGAAGATCCAGTGTGTATAAATTACAGTAAATTGGGTCTACAAAAGCATTCGGTTGCAGACTGTTCTACCACAGCAATGTAGTCCGAGCCGAAGATTTCTGTTCAACTCTCTCAATCCCAGAGGATCCAACATTAAAATAAAATTTGCTCCTTGTGTTGTAATGAGCTCTTGAACTAACAACAACAAAATATGCATAGCTTTATACTTATTAATTAAAGATAGAAATAAGTAAAGAATTAGAGAACAGGGAGAAATATTAATGGCTAATAGAAAAAAAGATTATAGTTAGCAAGTAGCAGAGAAGATATCTTGTTAATTAAAGAATCAATAGGTTAATCCTTCCTTGGTAAGAATAAATAGAGAAAATTGGGACTAGCAGAGAATGGCTTCAAATTATACAAAAGTATAAAACTAGACTTTTTATTCAACTCTACCACTTATTAGTTTAGTGACCTTGTTCAAATTATTTCATTTTTATGGGACTTAGTTTCACCTAATTTTCTGGGGCTTTAGTTCCTACTTGGAAAAAAAAGTTGCTTTATAACATCTTCTTTTTATAAGAAACTCAAAGCTTGTTAATGGTCTATATAAACAGAAAGTTTCCTGCTTATATCCATTTCAGAACCAATCTTTCAACAGATCTTTTCCCTGTAAATGACGTTTGTATATCACATGCTTTGGTTTGCCATTTAAGTATATGTAGATCTGACACACTATTTTAAAGAGTGATACATTCTATTCTATTTGCACATATATGTGATATTTTAGCTGAATTAATTGATAAACATTTGCACATGGTGCAATTGACCTATTTTAGGTTCTTCTAGTGTTGGTTTAATCTAATGTCCACTACCTTCCTGGGGCACTTGGGCACTGTTCATCATGGTTCCCATGGAAATCAAACCACAACCCTAAGGCTAGATTTGAAGTCACCCTGGTCCTCCCTCAACTCACATAAAGTGATGAGAATCAGAAACACTCTGCAGTCAGCCAAAGACACTGCTATAAAGACATACACATGACCACATTACATACATTTCTATTGCAAAATATTTTCCTCTGCACAAACGGGATGATCTCTCCTGTAAAGTAGCATAACTGACTATACATACATATGTGTAGCAAACCAACATTTTTTATGTTGATCATGAGAAAAACCAAACTACATATATGCTTATCTATATATGCATATATATACTTATATGTAAAATTTTCTAGAATTAACTCAATATTAAGACATATTTATGCTATAATAAAAATATCAAAAAATATCTGGAAGAATTTAACTTCAGCAATGTTATTGTACTGGAATAAACATCCTATCATAAACAACTATACAAGTAGGTAAAATATATGAGACAACTCTTTTAGATCTTCACAAGACTACAAGAACAGAGAGAAGAAAAACTCAGGATTTTGCTTCTAATTTAGCTACCTCTCTGCCTGGGATAATTTCCCAACAGTGAGTTAGTGAAATTAGTAGCAAAATCATGAGTTTTTCTTCCTTAATTTGGAGGTTCTCAGAGAGCAGAAAGATGAAGTGGCAAAAACAGAAGGGAGACACAGAATGGAGTTCCATAGCTAAGGCAATGTGTGGATGAAGAATCCATGGCTAAAGGCTGAGCTGAGTGTTAATGGAGTGTGACTACCTGAGACTTACCAGCAAAAAACACTATAATGTTCAGAGTTTATTACCTGGGTCCCGATCTGAGCTGGGCCAAGTCTCTGTCTGTCACCTGTATCTCCATCTGAGCTGGGCCAAGTCTCTTTCTGTTGCCTGAGTCCCGATCTGGGTGTGGGAAGCGCGAAGCAGCCATGGGGGCAGGAGACCTCCTTCAGAAGGGGCGAGGGTTTAAGCTCCTGCAATGTTGGGGGGGTGAGGGTCTGTGACCCACTTCTGTTGCCCCCCCCACCAAGTTCTCTCCTGATGGCCCCTCTGCGACTGTGCCTGTCTTAGGTTGTTCCTTCCTTGAGGAATCTTACCCGTCTCTGGCTAACCAGCTATCCTCCGGGGCCAAGCAGGGTGGTGTGAGGTTCAGTTCTGTCTCCTTGGTAGCCTATGCCCCCGTGGCCTCCACACCCAGCACCTGCCTCGGGAACCCCTGGCCTGCTGGCAGGGTCCCGGTGCTGATCACATATCTTGGGGAACTTGGGTTTCTTCTCCAGTGAGGGCCCAGCCCACACAACTGGGTGTGAGACAGATCCATGGTACCAGACCCCACGAGGCTTCAAGCTCAGCATGAACAGAGAGCTCAGGCAACAGCTGAGGGCAATTAGATTGTGAGAAGAGGGTTCCCCTTGGCACAAAAGGCAATGGGGGCCAATATAGGATGCTCAAGTGCCTTCCCAGTGCTTTAATTCCTTCTGCAAGGGATTAAATCCTTTCATGTCCTTTTATTTTTTTTTTTAATTGCTGCCAACCATTCAAAGAATTAGTTTGTAAGTTTGTTTGGGATAATTGTACAATATGCTGTTGTAAAATATCTAAAATTATAATGACATTGTAGAATAATATCATGTAAGTATATTCTTTGCTCTAGGCCCTGACAATTCCATTTCAAACTGGCTGTCAATTTCTTTTTGTAGCTTTATATAAACTTTGTCAGGGAGGCAAAAACACAAATTACTTACTTTAGTTCAAGAGGTCAAATATACTGACTTTCAGTTACAATTCTTATGACTTTTGAAGGAAACTTCTCTTTGTTTCCTTCCAAAATAATTTTCAGGCTACAGAGAGTTTCATTTAAAAATTATTGTTACATAAAACAATTTCTCTTAAGGTTATGGTGACCACTAGTATTGATTAGATTTAGTATTTTATTTTTATTTTATAATTTTTTAATTAATTTTTATTTTTTACCTATGTGTCCTTATTTCCCCATAACCCCCCACTCCCCACTTATGCCCCGCTCCCTTGTTGTCTGTGTCCATTGATTAGGTTCATATGCATGCATACAAGTCCCTTGGTTGATCTCTCCACCTTACCCCCACCCTCCCCTACCTTACCTGAGGTATGACGTTCTGATCAATGTTTCTCAGCCTCTGTAACAGACTAGAGATTTGGCCAACAGCAGCTGCCCTATATCTAAATTAAGCCGAGCATCTGGAATGCTCAGGGCCCACTCAAGAATGCAAATAATCCTTCCCACTAATATTTACAGGGAAAACTAAGATTGTTGGTATAGTATTAAATTTGACAGTAAAATAGTAATCAAGTTTTCAGATTAATTTAAATAGGCTAATTGAAATAAGTGAATATTCAAATAAATTTAATTGTACTGGACAAAAAGCTGTTCTTAAAGTAATAACTAAAATTTCTATTGGTAATTCAACTCATGGTAAAATTCCTAAACATGCAATGAACCTAAAGCAGTCATATTTTTGAGCAATAAATAAATAAATAAATAAATTTAAAGTTATCAAGACTGCATTATAAAATTTATAAAAACCTCCATTAATCAAAAAAAGGGGGGGGAGGATAGTAGGGTAATATCATGTAAGGAAAAATATCCTATAAGTAAATTACATCTAGAAAATTTTTACTTTACCAAATTAATTTTCATTTGTAATGCTAACAGCAAGACGGCCATGATAAACACACATGGTGTCTAAATAAGACAAAGGAAAATCGTTTGGGCAAAAAAAAAAAAAAAAGGTTCCCAAATCAATTATATAGAAAAGATTCCTCTATTAACTTGTGGTCGAGAATATGTTTGTATATTTTCAGAAAACAACTCCAAGACCATGTGGATTCCTGCAACAGAGAGGAATTGACAGGTCTGCTCCAACCAGGAAGACAAGAGGAAAAACAGTCCAGAGATGGAAGATGCTGACAACGCCTTGCCACACAAGCAGTCAGCAGCTGTGCACCGCTGCAGGTTGCCTAGGACCAAACCAGAGAGGGTCGGACCTGCATTGCCGCCATCCAGATATCATTGCTGACATGTACACATAAGGAACTGTTAGACATTGAAACGGGGACTCAGAACTGTTGGACATTGAAATTGGGACTCAAACATTTTTGTTTTGTTTTGTTTTGTTATTATATGTTTATTTCTGGTCTGCAGAGGCAAAATTTTTTAAAGGAAAGAAATGATGGGAAAAAGATACAGAGGCAAAGAAGCATTGAACAGACTGTCAAACTACATTGGGAAGACAGGGGAGGTTGGGCGAGGGGAGTGTAAGAGACCAACCGAAGGACTTGTACGCATGCAAATAAGCACAACCAATGGATAGAAGACACTGGGGCGGGGGAGGAGGGCGGGCAAGTGAAGGCATGTCCTGGGGGGTAGGGGAGGTCGGGGGGAGGTCAATGGGGGAAAAAAAAGGAGACATATGTACTACTATTTGTAATACTTAAAACAATAAAAAAAAATTCCTGGAACCTAAAAAAAAAAAAAAAGGAGTTTATCACAGGTGCTAGAAAGTAGGTAGTGCTGATAAACTTTGGAGATTGGTCTAAATGAAGTGGAGAAATGTTACTAATGCCTCATTAACACTTGTCCTAAGTTGCAGGAGGCAAAATCATGTAAGTAGAGACCCATTTAAACTAAGGTTTACTCAAATCCTACTGAAATGAAGCCTAACATCAAGCCCTGAAAAGATATGCAGGGAACCATAACCATGAAGTTCAGTTCCCAAGAGGTAATCAAAGGAATGATGACTAATAACTATAATGTTGTATCATGGATGAAGTCTTGGAATAAGTACATTGTGACAATGGAGCCATACTACTGTAAGTGATAATAATATGGGAACTTTGTAATATCACAGCAATTTAACTTTTTTCTGCAAATCTAAAATTGTTCTAAAATAAAGAGGTAATTATTTAAAAGCCTATATAATACCACTGAACAACCTACATAATGATTAAAAATCAGTGCAATTGACATTTGAGAGGAAACAAGACTGATACTCAAAATATACTGGAGGAACTTGTCAAATGTCACAGAGCTAGTACATGTTGGTGACATCCATAGGCAAAAAGATAAACTACTCCATAGGTTCCAGAACTAAAGACAATATACATGGCCATGTCAGGTCAGAAAATTCAATTTTCCTTCAAGATGACATCTGACATCAATAAAAGTTTTTCATTGAAATTGAATAAGGCAAAGAAAGAAAAACTATATATAATTGGCTGTGTTTTGAACTTTTTCAGAATATGCTACAACTATTTAATTGCAGGGCTAATAAAATTAAACAAATAACATTGCTATTTTACTTTTCACATAGGACTATGAAAGTAACCTGGCAAATAACACTAATTTTCATGCAATCGTGAAAGTAACACATCTAGAACCTATGTTTTAAAAAACATGACTGCTACCAATTCTTAAAAATACAGGTAAGATTTCCATATGTGACATGAGAAAATTCATTTGGACAATGGCTATTTCTATCACTGTTGTTTTAAAAATAATACATAACTAAAATTACATTAATATAAAATGATATGTTTTACTACACAGCCATTTGTTTGTTTCTTTTTTTATTGTTTAAAGTATTACATATGTCTCCTTTTTCCCCGATTGACACCTCTTCCCCCCACCCCCCAGCCACTCCCACCACCCGGGACAAGCCCACACTCTCCCAGTGTCTGTGTCCATTGGTCATGCTAGTATGCAAGCATACAAGTCCTTTGGTTGATTTCTAACGCCCTCCTTCCCTGCCTTCTTTCTGAGATTGTATGGTCTGTTCAGTGTTACCTTGTCTCTGGATCTATTTTTGTTCATCAGTTTATGTTGATCATTATATCCCACATAAGAGTGAGGTCATGTGATATTTATCTTTCTCCCGCTGGCTTATTTCGCTTAGCATAATGTTCTCCAGTTCCATCCACGCTGTTGTAAATGGTAAAAGTTCTTTCTTTTTTTATAGCAGCATAGTATTATTGTATTCCATTGTGTAGATGTACCTCAGTTTTTTAATCCACTTATCTGCTGATGGGCACTTAGGCTGTTTCCAAATCTTAGCTATTGTAAATTGTGCTGCTATGAACATAGGGATGCATATATCCTTTCTGATTGGTGTTTCTGGTTTATTGGGATATAGTCCTAGGAGTGGGATTACTGGGTCAAATGGGAGTTTCATTTTTAATTTTTTGAGGAAACTCCATACTGTTCTCCACAGTGGCTGCACCAACCTGCATTCCCACCAGCAGTGCACCAGGGTTCCTTTTTCTCCACATCCTCTCCAGCATTGTCTTTGGTGATTTGTTGATGATAGCCATTCTGGAGTTAAGACAGTCTCTTCAATAAATGGTGCTGGGAAAATTGGTCAGATACATGCAAAAAAAAAATGAAACTAGATCACTAACTTACATCATACACAAAAATAAAGTCAAAATGGTTAAAGGACTTAAATGTAAGATGGGAAATCATAAAAATCTTAGAAGACTCCACAGGCAGCAAAATATCAGACATATGCCGGAGCAATATCTCTACCAATACAGCTCCTAGGGCAATGGAAACTAAGGATAAAATAAACAAATGGGACTGCATCAAAATAAAAAGCGTCTGCACAGCAAAAGAAACCATCAACAAAACAACAAGAAAGCTCACTGCATGGGAGAACATATTTGCCAATGCTATCTCAGATAAGGGTTTAATCTCCAACATTTACAGGGAACTCATACAACTTAACAAAAGGAAGATAAACAATCCAATCAAAAAATGGGCAAAGGACCTAAATAGACACTTTTTGAATGAAGACATACAGAAGGCCGAGAGACATATGAAAACATGTTCAAAGTCACCAATCATCTGAGAGGTGCAAATCAATACACAACCATTTGTAATTTAACAATGAGGACATCATAAATATTCTTATCATAAAAATAAATTCCACTCATTCATGTCTTGAGGATAGCCAATACAAACCAATCAAAAGTACCTTTGAATAATCATCAAACAATAAACTTCTGAATCTAAACATTTTTCAAACTTCAAGGATTATTGATAGGTGTGATAGCATTGACCCTGAAGTTTTTATGTTCCTGATGCTGAAACAGATTGTCCATCTTTTGAAACCTTCATGTTGGTACAAATAGTAGGCATTTCAAAACACCAAATAAACTCAATTTATCATCGACATCTTTCTTCTGTGGTTCACTCTTCTTGCCAGAAAGCCACTCAGGAAGGGACTTGCTGTAGCTGATACTGTAAATCTTCACCTTGTTGAGGTTACAGACCTGCATTGCTTGGTGGTTCAGAAGAGCAGCACCCACCTTACAGTCCAGGTCACTCTCCCTGCAGTGCAAGGGAGCATCAGCTCTCAGGCCCTCGGGCTGTTTTTTGTGAGGTCTTTTTGTCCCCTAACCCACCCATCCAGGTTTGTTGTTTTTGTGTTTTTTTTTAATATATTTTATTGATTTTTTTACAGAGAAGAAGGAAGAGGGATAGAGAGTTAGAAACATCGATGGGAGAGAAACATCGATCAGCTGCCTCCTGCACACCTCCTACTGGGGATGTGCCCGCAAACAAGGTACATGCCCTTGACCAGAATCGAACCTGGGACCTTTCAGTCCACGAGTCAATGCTCTATCAACTGAGCCAAACCGGTTAGGGTCCCACCCAGGTTTTGTAATGTGTTTGCCTGAGGTTATTTGCACATATCCTTTTTTTTTTCAATAAAACCAAACTGCATCTAATAGAGTTACTTAAATTTAAATGTCCCACCAAAGAATATTAAGTCTATGTAGAATCCCTAACCTTAATTTTATTATAGTTGTTGGTCTTAAGAATTTTTTAATTATGTCTCCTGGATGGCTGAAGATACACAATCATGTGATATTAAATAATGTACTGTAGGAAAATTTGTGTGCAGAGGACAATTTTGTGTCCCACATCCTCAGGTTTCTCCAGGAGGTAGATTTCCTCTAGTGTTTTCTTCTTTGATTTCTTACTACTGTTAAATAGATAGTCTCAGTTTCCATATTCATATCTATTCTCTTTCCTGCCTATTAACCTGTATGTGGAGCAAACCATGTTCCCCATCATTTTTCCAGACACATTTCATACAAGTCAGCTGCTTGTAATAAAAATTAATAGAATCAAGTATATTTTTCACTTTTTTTGTTGTACAGTATTTCACTCCCCTTTTTTTAGGGGTTAGTATCTAGATGTTGCATCTTCAATATTTGGGCAATATTTTTTCTCTTTATTTTATTATTATTATCATTATTATTATTTACATCACCATTTATTGCTCCTACACCTTCCTCCATCTCTACCCCCCAACTCTCAGGCAATATTTTTCAGAAAGGCTCATTCCAGCGTGGATCCAAGGGAGAGATAGTCATGTGGCTTCAGCTAAGCCAAGTTTAATATTCCATCTCTGAGTGCCTCACACACAGCAGAGCAATCAGGCAAAGGTAACAGAGCAGATGTTTGGAGGTACCATTGGAAGTCTGAGGTGGGCTCTAGTTCTTTAATTTTTAGCTGGTATGATCCAATGAATACTCTTTTTGCTGAAGGCACTTTGGATGAATGTCATAGCATCTGCAATTAGAAAAATACAACCTGATACAATGTAGGCGGAGGGGGGCAGAATAATATGTGGAACAAATTAGCATAGAGTAGATAGCCTTATTTACAAAACATTACCTCTATGAATAGCTCATAGATCATTGTTTAACCTTCATCTAGCTACCATCTTGCTGGCTACTCTTACTTCTTTCACAATTCATGTTTTGCTTCCTCTCCAGGGATCCCTCTCTTCTTCCTCTCTGACTGACTCATAAAAACCTACCAGTTTGCTTAGT